>JAVIWC010008305.1:0-1204390 GCA_031894815.1 Creontiades dilutus
TGGAATGTCCACGATTCATCGCCTGTTGCTACGTTGTCTAAAAAGTCTGGATTCTTTTCCAATTCAACATCTCACGGCAAACGTCATTACCTGTATTCCGAACATCCAACGTGCTGTCACAAAGGCACTAACTGGGATAACTCCAACGGACTGCAGTGGGGCCTATCAAGCTTGGAAAACGCGCTGGAAACGTTGCGGTGACGCCCAAGGCGAGTACTTTGAAGAATATTAACGTTTTGCACAAATAGGATCAATAAATTTGTTTTTCAAGACTGAGTCTCATTACTTATTTACCACACCCTGTATACGACTGTAAGAACTCTTAGTTGTACACGAAATGCCCGTATAATGGCTGGATCATTAGTCGTAGGTATGGCCAATTTGACAACTCACAGCCTGTAGAATTTTTTGTAGAGTTACAGTGGCCTGTGCCTACCTACAACTATTGGGTAAGATAATCCACCAAGCGTACGTAAGTAGACTAGGATATCCATATGTATTTTTGATGCTGAATTCGAACCAAGGTCCGAAAAATTCCCTGACCCCCAAAATTTTGAGCTATGGCCAAAAAACTACCCTTAAATTGGTGTCAGAGCCCTTTCGTTAGTCATGAGATTGGGATGAACTTGACATCTTTTTAAGTGAATTTCTACATTTTTTTTTCAACTTCAGACAAGGAGAGTACTTGGGGAAACTACCTCCCTCTCAATCACCCCCTCCTAGTGGTTGAAATTTGAGTTCTCACGCCAAGTCGAGTGGGGTATGGATTTCTACGTTTTTGGGGTTCCTGAGATCGAATTTGAACCTCCAAGAGCCTGTAGGCACCCCTTAACCCCTCAATCACCCCCTCCTAGGGGTTGAAATTTGATTTTTCGCACCAAGTCGAATAAGGTAAGGATTTTTGTGTTCTCAGGTTCGCTGAAATTGGATATGATTTTTGAATAGGCTATGATTTTTTCAAACTTTGTTGGGGTCTCCTCCAATGTCTTTCAATTCTTTCGGATTTTATTTTCTTTTCTTGTGATATCTCTGTTATATTCGGAAGAATTGAAAGTCATTGGAGGAGACCCCAACAAAAAGCCTTTTCAAAAATCATATGTGATTTCAGGGAACCTGGGAACACAGAAATCCTTGCCTTATTCGACTTGGGGCGAAAATCAAATTTCAACCCCTAGAGGGTGATTAAGGAAGCTGAGGTGCCTACAGGCTGTTGGTGGTTCAAATAAGATCTCAGGAACCCCGAAAACGTATAAATCCATACCCCACTCGACTTGGCGTGAGAACTCAAATATCAACCCCTAGGAGGGGGAGGGGGTGATTGAGGGGTTAAGGGGTGCCTACAGGCTCTTGGAAGTTCACATTCGATCTCAGGAACCCCAAAAACATGTAAGGCCTAGTGTTGGCCACTTCTGCAGATTTGTAAGTAGAGGCGTGTTTCTTATGGGTAACATAATCCAGAAAACAAACAATTATGTATAGAGTTGTAATGGCCTGTACCTAAAACTACTATGTAGTGTAATAACCGATAATGATAACCATAATGATTTGCATGTCATAGATACGGCGAAATTTATAACTCACCCATTATTTGGGTTGGTTTGTTGAAATCTCACCCTGTACATCGTGTCTATTTATGAGATAAAATATTGCTAGATGATGTATCCTACAATCAGTTGCAATAAATAAAATCACGAAAAAAAAAAAAAAAAAAAAAACCATTATGATCAGTCCTAGTGTAACTTTAAAGTGGTTTGTACTTAAGAGTGCAACTATCGGAAAGGTAATCCAGTAAAGCATATGTCGTTTAAGATCTGTATGCGATGATGATGATAATGAATACAGATATAACCTTTGTGATAACTCACAACCTCGGAACAGCTCTTCTATAGAGTTATATAGGCCTGTACATTCAAGTAAGACAATCCAGCAAGCATATCTCGTTTGAGACCTATATCAACTGAGAATGGCACTTCGCTGTAGAGTTATCGTTGCCTGTACTTAAACTGTCATGCAGTCCTGCAGTCAAATATCGTTTGAGATATGGATGCATGGATTGGACTGAACTATCAGTAGTACACGGTAGGCCATTGTAAGGCCTAGTGTTGGCCACTCCTGTAGATTAATAGGTGGAGGCCTGTTTCCTCTATTCTATTTAGTCCAGCAAGCTGAATTAACAGTTGAACATTTTAATTAAAGACTTCATTAAATTTAATTACAGATTTCAAATCAGAACTAGAGTGGCCTGTGATTCAGCCCTTCCGACCAGGGAAAGGGGTTGCACATTTTTTATTTTTTCATCGAATAAGCTCAACAATTGTTGCCAAGCATTCAGGAAACAGAAAATCTAACGATATTTCCAACAGTATCATCAAGTTTGAATTCTTCGTGAAAAGTAAGAGGGAAATAATTGGTAAACGAAGCCTCTACAACTAATCTCTAGAGGGGTGACTTCCTTTGATCGGAAATGAGTCGTGGCACACGTGAGAAAGCGGACGGAAACCACTCGTGTCACACCCTGTCGAACACAATCAAAATTTGTCATTTAATGATTTTTGATTTAATAATAATTTATTGATATCATCTCGAATTTATTTTAGAGATCTCAAACTTGACAACGTTCTACTGGACTTCGACGGGCACGTCCGGATAGCGGATTTTGGGATGTGCAAACTCCAAATTTACCTCGACAAAACGACGGACACGTTTTGCGGAACGCCGGACTACATGGCCCCTGAGGTGAGCATTAGAACTTACCTTGATATAGATAAGCAATCGTTGTTTACGGTGTTATTTTAAGCAATAATATTGTTATTCGCAAATATTTGTCGAGTTGTGGTACTCGTTGTACTATCCAAGACAGACTAAAACAATCATTGATGGTGAATGATCAACAAAAGTAGACCCCCGAATGATTTTCGCTTAGAGCCTACGGCTAAAATTCGAGAAATACGAAACATGTTTTAGCCACACTTTCTTATTCCGTTTAATTTAATTTTTTTAACCTAGAAGAATGTGATGAAACGCATAGGTTACCCCAGGATCCTTAGTTCCGTATCATCGACTATGCGAAATTTCCATATCGTGCCGAAAAACGCTGCAAATTCTTTCACTGGGGTTTATTATTCAATTGGCTTGCATTCATGATTTGAATTTCTACGAAGCTTTGGAGTGTGCGTGTTTCACAGATGATAGAGCGATTATTGCATTTCAGGAGGCACACAAATATGATCAACTGATCAATCCAAATAGGTATTTTGGTCGAGAATAGAATTACATGCTCAAATCATGAACGCAAGCCAATTAAATAATAAACTCCGAAGAAAGAATTTGCAACATTTTTTTATCTTTATTTATTTTATTTTTATTTTTATTTTTTTTTTTTTACGGTTTTCAGAATGCTTCAATCCGTGTATCGGCTACAAAGCCTTTTAGGAGTTCCCTCCAGTATCCACATTACTACAACACTACGTCACTAGGTTACTGATATCAACACAAAAACAATAATAAACCAAAATAACGCGAATTTTGGCACCATAAATCGGGCCATAGATCGGGAATGGTTTGACCTACGGACCTGGGGAGGGGCTCATTCGAGTCCTCGTGGAGTGTTCTTCAAAAAGAGTACAAATTTAGGACGCCTTGACTTTTTTTTAGGGTTTTGAGGATTTTACAAAACTCTAACAACCCTTAAAGGGCACTCCAAATTGAGTGAGAGAGCTGGCTCAAGATTTGGGGCGTTATCGGACCAATATTGATTTTTGCTGAAAATTTCAGATTTTTTGCTTCAGCCGTTTGGGAAAAATCGTGCGTACGGCGGACGGACGGAAAAAGTTTTATTGCAGATTCGGATTCTACACCCTTTGAAACGTAAACCATGACATTTTCAGGGGGGTTAGCATTTTTTTTTCAAGAGCGATTACAATTTTTTATTATTGAATAATAAACCAAAAACGTAACACTTTTTGCCAGTTAGCTCAACATTATAATAGCAACATCTCACAGCCAACATCTCTCACAGGCTCATCTTGATTGCGAACGTGGATTTCTCAGGACTTTGCAAGTTATATGGTATAGGTTTTAAAATGACGTCCAATGGAGCTCATATTGATTGGTTTAGTAGTTTCTCATTCGAAAAATTAAAATTGTTTAACACAGAGATTAATTGACCGATTTTGATCTAAATATCTAGAACAGTGCAGTGCAGTGATTTAGATCTTTGCGTGGATAGTCCCATATGAATTTCATTAGCGTCGGATCAGTATTGTAGTAAACGTGAATTTCTGAGATGCGTTTTCCCCTCCAGAATTTCCGTAAAATGTACAATTTTGAAGTGCATGGTTTTAGATTCATACAAAGCTGTGCGATTATCAGAAATTAAGTATCTTTTGATAAATTATACCTGCCAATTATTTGAGATAGATACACTACATTTCTCGTTGAAATCACGTTCATTTGTCTATCTGGGTGATTTGAGTGTTTTTAGTTGACGTATGAGGGGGGACTAGTGAAAATGATCGAGGAAATCCAATAATTCGCAAATTAGTTCAGCAAATAGTTTTTATGTTAATCCGTGAGTAGCTGAAACGGTCGAGTGTTGTGATATGGACGTTAACACCAAAACAATTTCATAAAATCTATTTTTGCTGTAAGCAGGAGTTACCAAGTCCTTAGTTTAAAATTAGTTGAGTTGGTATGGCTTGACCATTTTGGTTTATTATTCAATAATAAACCATTGTAATCGTTCTGGAAAAAAACAAATTCTAACCCCCCTGAAAATTTCATGGTTTACGTTTCAAAGGGTGTAGAATCCGAATCTGCAATAAAAATTTTTCCTTCCGTCGTACGCCGTACGCACGATTTCTCCCAAACGGCTGGAGCAAAAAATCTGAAATTTTCAGGAAAAATCCATCTTGGTCCGACGACGCCCCAATTCTTGAGCCAGCTCTCTCACTCAATTTAAAGTGCCCTTTAAGGGCTGTCAAAGTTTTGTAAAATCCCTAGAAACCTCAAAACAAGTCCAAGCGGCATGAATATAAACTTATTTAAAGAACATACCGTCAGGAATCGAATGAGCCCCTCCCCATGTCCGTAGGTCAAACCATTCCCGATGTATGGCCCGATTTATGGTGTCAACATTTGCGTTTTTGGTTTATTATTGTTTGTTTGTAACCTAGTGATGTCCGGCCGATAGCGTCGAGTTGTAGTGAATGTGGATACTGGAGTGATAGCCGATGTGAATACTTGTAGTGTAGTTAGTAGCCGATATTTCGTTGAAGCATTCTGATGCATGAAACGCTGATAATATATAGGTAAATATTATTCAATATTAAATTTTATTATTCAATATTATTACTGGGGTAAATAAATATTCTTTCACTGGGGTTTTCATTCAATTGGCTTGCGTTCATGATATGAATCTTACTAAGCTTCGGAGTGTGCGTGTTTTACAGGTGATAGAGCGATTATTGAATTTCAGGAGATATGCATAGACCACGTAAATCGGTTCTCATCCAAAACACCTATTTGGATTGATCAGTTGATGATATTTGTGTGCCTCCTCTACATCAGTCTACCTTTGGCTACATCGTTTACATTTGGATTTGGGGACGTTTTAACGCAATACGAGCGCTAAAGGACTTGATAATTTATAGATGTTTTTATTGTGGGATTGATTCAATGGGGTAAAAAACGCTGCAAATTCTTTCACTGGGGTTTATTATCAATTGGCTTGCGTTCATGATTTGAATTTCTACTAAGCTTTGGAGTGTGCGTGTTTCACAGGATAGGGCGATTATTGAATTTCAGGAGGCACACAAATATGATCAACTGATCAATCAAAATAGGTATTTTGGTCGAGAACAGATTTACGTGCTCCATGCATATCTCCTGAAATTCAATAATCGCCCTATCCTGTGAAACACGCACACTCCAAAGCTTAGTAGAAATTCAAATCATGAACGCAAGCCAATTGAATAATAAACCCCAGTGAAAGAATTTGCAGCGTTTTTCTTATCGAATAAGTTGTTGGAGCTCTTCAATTTCTTAAAACATCTTTATTGTCATGGTTTCGATCGGTGAACGTTTCACCCATGCAACGTGGGCTTCATCAGCATGTATTTTCTTAATTTTAAATAGGCAATAACCTCTTTAACAAAAGTAAGCTCCGCAAAGCCATCAACAAGCAGAAAAAGTTCCTTCTTTACCCTGGAATAGTTAAGGAAGGAGGTTGGGTTGTTGCCAAGGTACTTCACAGGAGGATTGCAGATATCACAATGGATTTTATAACGCCCAACTTAATCTTATTGTGATTGATAACATTTGTGGTAATGTTCGAAATCTCTGAATCTCTTCAATCTAATGAAATATTGTTGGAAACACGAAGAACAGCTTACAACTCTTGGATATTCGCGATTCCCTGAGCGTGAAAATCAGGTGTATTCAACATACATCACCACCAACAAACCGCATTGAGAGAATTTCACGGAAACTGATTCTATCGCAAAAACAACATTTTACAGTTTCTGAAGAAAACAAGCGTTTGTTGGAAGAACGTCAAAAAGCGTTCCGCATTTGCCAGAAAAGAACGAGAGCCTGGGTGAATCATATTTACGCCTGAAGGCCTTTAGTATTTTAAGAAATGCAATCAGAACAACTGTCTTCTCGTGTAGGTAGGTGCCGTGTACACCTAGCTCTATTATTGCTGTGAATCATCGAGTCCGAAATACAAAACGAAAAAAAAAGGTGAGAGATTTGGAGGAGAATGGACCCATTGCAATATGGGCCATTATATCTAATACAATATTTTTTATCGTTGTTACGTAGAAAGGATGTTTGAAATTAAACTTTTCGTTTCCGGCGTAATATTTTCGAATGTATTTAGAAAAAATAAGATGAACTGTGTACCGTCATACAAATATAAAAGAATAAAAGAAAAGTAGGAGCTCCTATACAAAATACACCTACGAGTGCTATATATAGCTTTTCCAAGTCGAATTGAGAATTTTCCAAGTCGAATTGAGAATTTTCCAAATCAAATTGAGATTTTTCCAAACCAATTTGAGAATTTTCCAAACCAATTTGAGAATTTTCCAAATAAATTTGAGAATTTTCCAATCCGTATTGACAATTTTTTAAGGCAATCCAAAACTTTTATTGAAAACAAAATTAGTGAAGCAAAATAAAAGAATAGCACTTTATGAACAAATTAACATTGAAATCAGAAAGACAAAATGAACGAAGAATATTTCATAAAAATTACGGTCTTGTTAAGAACAGAAAAAATCGAGGCCACTCTGCGTTTGGCTGGTCTATTGAAGTCAACAAAAACAAAAATGCGGAGCGTAAACAATCGTACAGGGAGGAAACGGTGAATTTCACCAAATTTCCAATCTAATTAGGTAACTTAGCTCGTTACAAGGATTCGCGGGATATTTTGATTTTGTTTATATTTAGATATTGGAGAGACAATAAACGGCGAATTACACCTTAACGAATTACACGAGTATAATTTCTATTGTGAATGCATGTCTTCCTGTATTGCGGCAAAAAAATCAACTTTTGTTGATGGCGAAGTGATTTGAAAAGGTTAGAAATGTAATTGGTTCATTTAAATGTACAATTTACATGTATGGTGGTGTGATTACAGATACTAAAAGGCCTCAAGTACAACCAGTGCGTGGACTGGTGGTCTTTCGGGATCCTCCTGTACGAGATGTTGGTGGGGCAGTCGCCTTTCTCCGGCTGCGATGAAGATCATCTGTTCTGGAGCATATGCAACGAGCGTCCACACATGCCTCGCCACCTCTCTCAACCTGCGGTCGCTATTCTTCGAGATGTAAGTTTCTGTGTATTCGTCCGAACCGCACAAGTTGGACATAGTCAGAGTAAGATGGAATAGAGTAATGTCCCAAAAAATATCGATATTTCTTTATTTATTGAACGGGACTAGCCCAAAGAAATGATTTACAGGGTGGTAGGCAAAGTTAAGATGTGAGATTTGAGTGTGGAGGCGGAATCGTTGAAAAAGTCATATTCGGGGAATAACTCCAGGTAGCGGTTAAATGTTCGTGGGAGGCGGTGAAGGTTGACGGCATGAGCGGCCCCGCGGGCAAGTTGGGATACATGAGCCACTCAGTGTGGGAGCACTTGTACCGCGGAAATATGGGAAATGAAACCAATAGCACCAATTCGAAACTTTTTTCATGCGTATAATTTATCGCTCTAAAATGAACACTGTCAAAACATGCAAATAGACAATCACAGTCACATGACTCTCGACTCAAGTAGGTATTTCTCAGTTATTCGATCTGGGCTGGTACTTATAAGAAACGATTTGGACACACTTGGCTAGAGTAACCGTTTACCAACATCATATCTCGATTTCCACGCGAACTTTTCGTTAACAAGGCTACTTCGTGTTCCATCCTCGCTCGGATTTCTTCCAGTCACTGGGTTCAATTGGCCTGCGGGCCTTCGCTGGAGCGGGGCCGCTCGTACCATTTTTAATCTGTGCCCTTAGACCAGGCGGGGTCGCTCGTACATGCCTATGACTCCAAAACATCGCCTTCCCTCCCTACAGGGCCGCTCGTACAAGTACCCGCGGTGAAGTAGCGCATGCATTAGATAGTTCGTTGGCGTATGCTGGGTGCTGAAGAGGAGAGGTGCACGGGAGGAGATGCGGGGAACCTGGAGACCCAATCTGGAGAGCAGGTCCGGACAGGATAATTTGTTGTTGAGCAGCTTCCACATAAGGGTGAGGTCCCGAGATAGATCGTCGTCCTTCCAAGGAGGAAAGGCGACAACCCTCCGGTAGGACCTCGTAGTTCACCTCATCCGAAGGTGTCCCCCGCATAAAGGCGATGTAACGCAGGAACCTTCTCTGGACTCTCGACAGGATTCGAACTCGAGCCTTCCTTTTAGCGGAGCTCACAGATAGACCCCAGTCTTTGTTTACTCATCTACTGCAGACCCTCTCATTTTGAGCCACAAACGAAACTCCTAACGGGGCGTTACTAAGCGATACCAGCGGGTCGGGTAGGTTCAGCGTTTTTTGCGGGGCGGGCGATTTTCCGATCAAACTGTGATAACAGAGTTGTGCGTCCTGCGTGCACGCGGCTTGAAATCAAATCGGTTTGATTTTTTCTCGCTACTCCCGCTACAAACGCGCGATTGTTTACATCTGTTGTCAAGGTTATTAGAGTTGTCCAAGTCTGTAGGAGTCAAAATCGTTTCTGGATTGCTTGCAGGGTTGGTCAGAACAATGTTGTTGTGAATTATCAACGAAATGAGAAAACTAGAATACGGTGAAGAGTTATAAATTCCCCGAATTAGTTCTTTAATTGATAAATTTCATGAGATGGTTGCCTCTGCAAAGGTTTATTGGAAATGTAATTGAACAGAGCTGGACTACTTCAGGCCAACTCAAATCGTCTCTCTATAATAAATTCAGAAAAAACACACATCATATTGATTGACAAGGGAGGTACGGAATTAACCTAACTAAAACGCGCTCTCCTCCATTCGCGACATTGCCCGCACATAGGACACCAATGGCGTTTCCCGCTCTAAACGCTTGCACTCGCATAAATCGCCGGTATCGCCAGTAACGCTGAAATCGCCCGACTCCCGCTCACGTAGGACGAGGCCTTAGATTTTCGTTCTATTTTGAGGAAACTCTCAGAGGCTGGACCAGGTTGAAATGCAGATAATCAGGTCCAACTTTTGTTCGACTCCTCAGTCCATTATAGGCTGTAAGAGAATGATTGTTCAATAGAAACACATATTCTTTATGTTAATTTTTTTTTTTCCGAAAAATTTCTTTATTAGAAACATAACATAACAACTGAGCATAGACCATCAAGTTAATTTACATTAATACAATAACTACAGTTTGTAGAGGTAATAGCCCAATGGCAACTACTCTATATGATCACTTCAAGCACTTGTCACATTGTCACGCCACAAGGTCGAGAGGTTTTGTTCTATCCAGACGTCGGATGACGTTGCTGTTGTCTAATAATCGTAGAGCTTCTGGGTTCATATGTTGATGAAGCCTCTGCTCGTGTTTAGCGGCAAATAGTTTGATCACCTCACTGACTGGTTCTATCTTGAGGTCCCGATGGAGGTCGTCATTACGTACGTACCAAGGAGCGTTGACGATACTCCTTAGCACCTTGTTTTGAAATGTTTGGATTATTTTGATGTTGGTCTTTTTTGTACAGCCCCAGAGTTGAATTCCATATGTAAAAACTGGTCGTAGAATTTGCTTGTAGAGAAGCAATTTGTTATGTAGGGATAGTTTGGAGTACCTTCCAAGCAACCAATACATTTTTCGGAACTTGATGTTTAATTCTTCTTTTTTTTTTTAATGACATGCTCTTTCCATCTTAATTTTGCATCAAGAGTCATCCCAAGATACTTTGCTGTATTGGCAAAAGGAATTTCTCTTCCGTTTAGTATAAATGGTATTTTAGTAATTTGCTTGTTCGTGAAATTGATGTGAGCCGATTTCTGCTCATTGAGCTTGAGGCGCCACTTCTTTGTCCAAGTACTGACGTTATTAATAGTCTCCTGTAGTTTCCTAGTTGCATCCTCTACTGTATCTCCTACTGCTAGAAGTGCTATATCATCGGCAAAAGTTTCCACTATTGTGTCGTTATTGGTAGGTATATCACGTGTATACAGAAGATAGAGCAAAGGGCCAAGCACGCTACCTTGCGGGACACCTGCCCTTATCTTCCTGAGACTGGAATACTCTCCCTCATGTTTCACCCTGAAATGTCTTTATGCTAATGAACAATTTTTTGTTAACAGCTCCTGGAAAAAGACTGGACGAAGCGGTTGGGCTCGTCGGAGTTCGGATCCCAGGATGTGATGAACCACAGATTCTTCGACGGTCTGAAATGGCACCTTCTGGAGAGGCGGCAAGTCGACCCGCCCTACAAACCCACGACGGTAAAATCTGCATAGAACTTAGCGCTTAGATCACACAATCGTCAAACCTTTTTGATTTCAGGTTCAACTATAACTAGGGTCAGGTTACAACTATATTATGCAGTGGTGAGTTGAAGGCATCAGAGTCAAAACCTACTGAATCCAAAATTTTTGGTTTTTAACTTTTTTGCTAATTTTTAAAGTTTAGTTAGCCAACTGCCAATTGACTGAAAGATTTTGAACCAAAACCTGATAAAGCCCCTTCAAAATTGCTTCGGAAAGTCGATTAGCATCAAGTATGCGTCATTCTTTTTTTGTTGTGTTCAAGAATATTGTAGAATTTCGGCTTTTTACGTATACCACACTTGATGATAAAAAATAGATGTTTCAATGATAAACAGCAATTGATTAACAACCGTTCAAAAAGTCAACTAGCAAACAAATATTTACAATGTGTGCAAACTGTCACTTTACACGAATTTTTTTCGTTTAGAAAAGCACTCAAATTTCAACTCAATTTAACTTGAATGGAATGGACGATTGGCCCCCCCCCCCCCCCCCGCCATCAACATATCGAGCCTCAGACGATCATGTCGGACGATACCAGCACTGTTTTTGTCGAAGGTAGTACTGATAGTACTGAAAAGGGAGACGTGTCATCTATCCGGCTTGAGCTTACAAGGCCAGAGATCAAAAAGATTGCAGGAGAGAGAGAGAGAGAGAGAGAGAGAGAGAGAGAGAGAGAGAGAGAGAGAGAGAGAGAGAGAGAGAGAGAGAGAGAGAGAGAGAGAGAGAGAGAGAGAGAGAGAGAGAGAGAGAGAGAGAGAGAGAGAGAGAGAGAGAGAGAGAGAGAGAGAGAGAGAGAGAGAGAGAGAGAGAGAGAGAGAGAGAGAGAGAGAGAGAGAGAGAGAGAGAGAGAGAGAGAGAGAGAGAGAGAGAGAGAGAGAGAGAGAGAGAGAGAGAGAGAGAGAGAGAGAGAGAATCTAGATCTTAAATTACATATTTATTTGTTCTAATTTTTTAACGAACGATTGGGCAGATGTCCTGTCTAATGAAGCCCATCGCTTTGGACATCTACTAGACGTAAAACTTCCGTATAGACATTTACAACCACGTATACCAGAAATTGAAGAATGGCAATGGCAGCCCCTGTACAATAACGCAGAAACAGGGAGAGTGTTTTCGACAGCAAAATGAAAAAGTGTCTGTGCGGCCGTGGTTCTATTCATTCGACCTCGACAGAAGATCGATCCGAATCGTTACTCGAATACGATCGATTCATGGCCTAAGTGCCGCATACTTGCATAAAATATTGCAAAGTGAAACCTCCTGTGAAGACCTGTGATGATGCAGAAACTGAAACGCCTCTACGTATCATTGTGGAGTGCCCAAAGCCGAAGCAAGGAAAGAAATGTTGCTACTCAACACCTTGAGACACCCGTCCTCTACCACCAGATCATTTATTTCAAACTGTTACCTGTGTTTAACGCCTTATGTTCATTCATTTACGAAGTAAAAGTGAAAATTTAATTTTCTAGAATATGTAACTGTAACTTATAACTAATAAAAGTCTTCATGGCTACGGCTGCAGGCTAATGCCAATTGAAGAAGAACAAAAAATTCATCCCAATTGATACAGCACCTTCACAATAACCCTTGGGCTCATTTCCAAGGATTTTGGGCCGAATTTTCAGTTTCAAACCCTTACGAGGTATTAGGAGGGCAGAATCTGACAGGAGCTCTCCTGGCACTGATTTCCGAGGATTTTGGGCATTATTTTCAGTTGCAAACCCCTTACAAGGTATTAGGAGGGCAGAATCTGACAGGAGCTCACCTGGGCCTCATTTCCGAGGATTTTGGGCGGAATTTCCAGTTTCAAACCCTTACGAGGTATTAGGAGGGCAGAGTCTCACAAGAGCTCACCTGGAACTCATTTCCGAGGGTTTTGGCCAGAATTTTCAGTTTCAAACCCTTTTGAGGTATTAGGAGGGCAGAATCTGACAGGAGCTCACCTGGAACTCATTTCCGAGGGTTTTGGGCGGAATTTTCAGTTTCAAACCCTTACGAGGTATTAGGAGGGCAGAATCTGACAGGAGCTCACCAGGAACTCATTTCCGAGGGTTTTGGGCAGAATTTTCAGTTTCAAACCCCATACGAGGTATTAGGAGGGCAGAATCTGACGAGAGCTCTCCTGGCACTCATTTCCGAGGGTTATGGCCAGAATTTTCAGTTTCAAACCCTTACGAGGTATTAGGAGGGCAGAATCTGACAAGAGCTCGCCTGGCCCTCTTTTCTGAGTATGATGGGCAGAATTTTCAGTTTCAAACCCTTAGAAGGTATTAGGAGGGCAGAATCTGACAAGAGCTCACCAGGAACTCATTTCCGAGGGTTTTGGCCAGAATTTTCAGTTTCAAACCCCTCACGAGGTATTAGGAGGGCAGAATCTGACAAGAGCTCACCTAGGCCTCATTTCCGAGGATTTTGGGCGGAATTTTCAGTTTCAAACCCTTACGAGGTAATAGGAGGGCAGAATCTGACAAGAGCTCACCTGGAACTCATTTCCGATGGTTTTGGCCAGAATTTTCAGTTTCAAACCCCTTACGAGGTATTAGGAGGGCAGAATCTGACAAGAGCTCTCCTCGCCTTCATTTCCAAGGATGCGGAGGCAGTCAAGTCAGTTCAGAAAATGTAATTGAACATATTGCAATGATGGGCGATGTACTCAATAAAAAATTGAAACGTTTGAAAATAAAAAAATGTATTTGAACGTACAGCAACGACAGCCAAGGTTTTAATTCAAAATATAGTAATAAATCAACATAAAACAAATACCAAATAGGAAACAACATGAAAACAAATGAAAATAGGATGAAAAGGCTCGGAAAATACCTTCGAAATCAGCTCTAATTGGGTGGAGTAGTGAACTAGAAACGAATTGTATCAACTAAAAGTAGGATACATAATGTAAATAAATACAATGTAAATTCACAAAGAAAAAATATTGTTAAGATCTTCTCGGAGAAAACAGCTGAGATCTTTCGACAAGAAAACAGTAACGGGTGTTCCCTGTCGGAACTATCAAATTTCAAATAACATTGATACATTTGCTCGGTGGTATTTATCACACAAATTTATGGTGCGTCGTCTTCATTTTCCTCAGAAAGAGCGGCCCTGAGGTTTTCAGCCTCTTTCTCGTTCGCCGAATCATAAATCCGGCGATGGGATGCCATTCTCCTGTAAAAACAAAAGAAAAACAAACTTCTTAGAAAACACAAGTACCGTGGAGGTGGTATATTAGTATGCGCCCCACATCCCTATGGCGCCCCTTCACGTCCTTCAGGAATGTGACGAACAGGTCTGCACCAGTCTACCCCGATTACGCTTATCAGCAAACCGGGATTCTTCAATTTGAATAGGGTGGTCGCAAGTGCCTATCATTCGCGGACGTTTGTGGACGATAGAGGAACAAACTTCACGACACATATTGGACCAGTCCGTGATGTTCTTGGTTGATTTTCCGGTCAAATCAGCGGTGGTGGTAAGCGATAGGTCAAGAACAAACATAAACACAGAGCATTCCCGTGTAGGTAGGTACCTAGTTCGTTTCAGAAGTTTCGGTCGACTGAAGGACAAGATGGGATAGGTTGATCATAATGGAACATTCGAATTTGTTCGAGCGATAAGCCGGTTGTCTTGCGACAGTTGTCTAAGATGAAACACAACTTCGCGATTATGTACGAAACAAACACCGCTGAGGGGCACATTGCGAGTACGTAAGTGTGGTGCGCGTACTGATACAGAAATGTGACTGTGGGGCGCATAGGTACTAATTTAGCACCTACCGTGGATACGCGCGGTATCTTGGTTTTTGTAATCAGTGTAATCTTCTAGACCTATCTTTTACGACACTGTAAAATATATCATTGCCTAAATAATCACATAATTAGAAACTTGTGGAATATTACCTGGATAAGCGCGGTGTATCTGTCAGATTCTTCCTGATGGATGAACGACTTGGGACTGCCGCCAACTGACTGACTGTTTTCAGACCGTTGGCAGTGAGGCCAAGACGGAACCATTGGCTCGGTGGAATTTATCACAGATCGACATGCTATGCTGCAAACGAAGAAATTTATGGCACGTCGTCTTCATTTTCTCTGAAAGAGCAGCCCTGAGGTCTTCAGCCTCTTTCTCATTCGCCGAATCATAAATCCGGCGATGGGATGCCATTGTCCTGTAAAAACAAACTTCTTAGAAAACACAAGTACCGTGGATACGCGCGGTATCTGATTGATGCATCTTGGTTTTTGTAATCACCGTAATCATCTAGACCTATCTTTTAGGACACTGTAAAATATATTATTGCCTTCCGGCACTTTGGCAGTGAACGACGACGGCTGTCGGTGTCGTTCGGATAATTCGAAGTAGAAATCCTTGATTTTCGTAGTAGTTTCGAGTAAGTTCAACAAAACTTTGCATGCTCATCGAAAGTAATTAAAAAACTTAAGTTCGTCTTCTCTTAGTTGATTGTAGAGTACTTATCTTGGATGAACCCAGAGCATTCTGTTTCTTCTCCTTTTCTTCATTCGCCGATACAACACCAACCGCGCTAACAAATCACGTTCCATGGTGCTCTGCGTCAAACCAGGCTATGAGGAACTTTGAGAAGAACGTTGCCGGGCCCCTGTCGTTCCTTCATGAATAGACCGATTCGGTCGTTGCCGGGTAGAAAACTGGACACCCGACTGCCGGAGTAGTGTGAAACAAGCCTAAATAATCACATAATTAGAAACTTGTGGAATATTACCTGGATAAGCGCGGTGTATCTGTCAGATTCTTCCCGACGGATGAACGACTTGGGACTGCCGCCAACTCACAGACTGTTTTCAGACCGTTGACCGTGAAGCCAAGACGGAACCATTTGCTAGGTGGTGTTTATCACAGATCGGCATGCTATGCTGCAAACGAAGAAATGTATGGCATGTCGTCTTCATTTTTCCCCCCGGAACATTCGTTTTTCCGCCCTTTTACGCGCAAATTTTCCCGGAAACGAGCTGGGGGAAACTTGCGACTCATCAAGTGCTTCCCAGGACCTTTGACAATTGACAAATATAAAAACAAATCCATCTCCCTCTTCACGTGCATAAAAACGCTGCAAATTCTTCCACTGGGGTTTATTATTCAATTGGTTTGCGTTCATGATTTGAATTTATACTAAGCTTTGGAACGTGCGCGTATCACAGGTGATACAGCGATTATTGAATTTCAGGAGGCACACAAATATGATAAACTGATCAATCCAAATAGGTATTTTGGTTGAGAACCGATCTACGTGCTCTATACATATCTCCTGAAATTCAATAATCGCTCTATCAACTGTGAAACACGCACACTCCAAAGCTTAGTAGAAATTCAAATCATGAACGCAAGCCAATTGAATAATAAACCCCAGTGAAAGAATTTGCAGCGTTTCATGCATATCAGAATGCTTCAACCCGTGTATCGGCTATAAACCCTTTTAGGAGTTCACTCCAGTATCCTCATTCACTACATCACTAGGTAACAAAACAAAAAACAAAAAACGC
The DNA here is from genome assembly GCA_031894815.1 of Creontiades dilutus. Taxonomy (NCBI): domain Eukaryota; kingdom Metazoa; phylum Arthropoda; class Insecta; order Hemiptera; family Miridae; genus Creontiades; species Creontiades dilutus. The sequence continues at coordinate 16,518 of JAVIWC010008305.1, forward strand.
TGTTTTTTTTTTTTTTTTTGATCGCAGTAACCTAGTTATGTAGTGAATGTGGATGCAAATGTTGGCAGCATAACATCATGCCATACATCGGGAATGGTCTGAGCTACAGACCTGGGGAGGGGCTCATTCGATTTCTCATGGAAAGTTCTTCAAAAACAAGTCCACACTTAGGCCGCCTTGGTTTTTTTTGTATGTTTTTGGGATTTTACAAAACTTTGACAACCTTTAAAGGGCACACTTAAATTAAGTGAGAGAGCTGGCTAAAGAAATGGGACGAAGATTTTTTGCTCCAGCCGTTTGGGAGAAAACGTGCGTACGGCGGACGGACGGAAACATTCTTATTGCAGATTTGGATTCTACACCCTTTGAAACGTAAACCATACAATTTTCAGGGGGGTTATACATTTTTTTTTATCATTGAACAATAAACCAAAAGGGTTTCAAGGAGCTACTGACCCTAGACAATTTTGTTTTTTGAAGTGCGGGTTGTTAAATTTTGCAGTTTTATAAATGTGTCAATTTTTGTGTGATATTTAGTGGGGGAGGCAACTGTCCAGCTTTTTTCTATTTAGGGGAAACGTGGGCATCTCCCCATGCTGTGTATTGTTTTTGTGTCTCTTGACCATAAATTCGACAGTTGAAAATTTATTCTCCATGCCATTATTTTCAGAGTGATCTGGTTCATATCCATCTACTTCATTGAATAATAATTAAATACAAGAATTGTGAGCGCAAAATTAATTTTTACATTCATTCCCACAGAAACACCCTCTGGACACGAAATACTTCGATCGAGCCTTCACTTCGGAGAAACCTATTTTGACGCCGGTGGACAAAGCGATTTTGGAATCCATGGACCAAAGTCAATTCGAAGGATTCAGCTACACGAACCCCAACGCCACAGAATAATATGTACCGCATACTAATATGTCCGTACCATATGTATGTCCGTGTACCATTTACCAAATCATTGTGTAATTGTATGAGAAATAGGTCCACCTTTGTAGACCACTCATACGCGCTGTATGAGTGCATTTTACGCGTTGATATTGAACAATAATGGAGGTTTTGGTATGATAATGCAAATACGCCAACATTGTACCTAATACAAGTCAGCTATCTTCTACTGGAATGAGTAATGGGCGACGCCAACTCACTCTGGTAGTGAATATTGGAACTAAACACTCTAATCTCTCTATCAGCAGATATTGGAACCTAAAAGAGCAGTTGACGGAATAGATTACATGAAGCCCCATTACGGTAGCAATTCAATCCAAATTCTTAACCAGCAGTTAAAATGTTGACATGATTCAACCTTAACCGTCACTAAACGATACCATTTTTAAGAATATAATCATAATGTATGAGATTCTAATTCTGCACCCATTTTACAAGGCGTCAACGTTTTTTTCGATAATTTAAGGTGGATCGACAAATATAAAACGAAAAATGTCAAAAATCGTTAGACTTGACACATAGCTCTCCTTGAATCTTAAAATTAGAACATTTCTAATCAAGAAACGAACTAGATTGAAGAATTAGATTCTATAACTAAGTATTAAAACACCATAACAGAAATATTGTTAGAAATTATCTAAAGGTTTTAGTATGTACAAGTCAAATAATGTTGTAAACCATACAAAAAATAACAATTGAAGTCATGTTAATGAACGTATAAATATTGAAGTGGCAATCAAAACTGTACGATATTCTACAAAATATTAAATTGATTACGAAACCCTTCAAGTAATAATAATTATTATTATTGATGGGCTACCTACCTTAATATAGGAGGTTTGTTAGGTAGCTTACCTGAATAACAGAATTCTTTTTTTGTATTGTGTGAAACTAGTTGGTAGATGCCATTCAATTATTTTTCTAGTATACGATTTTTTTGTATTAATAACTAAAATATCGTTAAGATCGATATTGTACGTACATGAATATCACAATTAACTTTGCTGTGTAGCTAACAGATTCATATGAAGATTTTATTGTGGTTAAAATATGAACAATTGGTCTGATGAGTTCATTGGTTTTTACTTGAGAAATAGGTAACTCTGTCTGGAAACCACATATTTCATATTTTTACCAGTTGGGAGTTTGTTTCTTTATAGGGGAATTCCGATTGAGGGCGTATTTTACGAGTAATATGAACGCAAATCCGTAATTAGGCGTTCTTCCTAAATTGTAATAAAACTATATTATCGATTATATCATTCAGTAAATACAGAGAACTTGAAAACCTCCAAGTATTAGGGAAACACAATGGAACATGTCAAATTTCATATGGTCTCAACTGAATATCGTTCACGATACAAGGTGTATTGAAAAGATATCCAAAGAAAATTTTAGGGGCCTCGAGTCCTTGCCCATTCTGGGAACAATTCGAAATCAAATCACATATAAAATCGTCTGTAATTTCGTTGAAAACGTCGAAATAGCGTCGTTTTTTGGATGGTTTCTTTACCAGTTTCATTGTTTACAAATTGAGGCATCATTCTGCGCAATGTCTAATCTTGATGTTTCTCATATTTGGAAACTAGTTGGGGAAAACGCCCTGTAACCATCTGCCAATTTCAATTCGCGCCCATATCATTATTTTAGATAGAAACAGACCTGCAACACATGTCGACTCACTTTTTGAAGGCGTCGATGTCTGCGGTTACGTGTCCAGCGGCAAGTTGTGTACCTACTGAATACCGAATCATTGTAACGACATTATTTTCTATGTTTCAAGATTAATAGAATCATTCCAATGATCTATACATTCATCAAAAAGGAAAAAATCGACGAACCACTCCCAATTTGGCGCTGTTTTACCTTCACTTCGCTCAACAACAAAACTCGTTCATAACGACTACTGCTTTCAACGGCAAGTAGCCTTTTCCGTACGAATCAGATCACAAATAGGAACTCTTCATATTTAGTTGAGTATAAACAACAAATAATAATGATACTGCTATTTATGATGTTCAATGTTATTCATCCACCTTGATAAAACACATCTATCGACTGATCAATTGCTCTTATTCTATAAAAGCTCACAACACATTGTTCTTTACTCTAACTAAAATTTTCCTTCCTCAATCGGTGCTCTCCCGAACATTCACAAACGCCCAATTACTTCACTGAAATAGCGTAGAACTCAACTGGTCTACAACCTTCAATTGACAGCTTCCCAGGAGAAAAATTCTAGTCCTACGTTTACAAACTTAAGTTAAGATTGCTACAAAATAACACCATTAATGATTGATTAACTCTTATTCCTAAATTGATACATCTAGGTATAATTTATATTAGTATCTAGGTAACGAATGGACGAGAAATTGTGAATTTTTGTTGTAGATATTCTCACTAGGAACTGTTTTTTTTTTATGTAGATACGAGGGAAAACGAAGTATACTTAATTGATGTGGGTATATGAATTTGTTTTGAAAAAAAAAGTTTTTTAAAGCATTAGAATTATTGACAGAAAGGTTTTAAAAAATAAGAAATGCTTGTCATATATTTAGATTACTATGAAGAATGTACAAATTTTGCTTCAAGAACTTTTGAATAATTATATACATTTAGCTTGATATTGAGCAACTGTGAATGTTTAAAGTTTATTTTTCCTTGTAAACCCCTTATCAGAGTTGGGGAAAAAGTACTTACAATTACAAAGTACAGGTAAGTATAAGTACTTCATGTACTTGTACTTGACATAAAATTAGTAAGTACAAGTACAGTACTTGTACCTAAAGTTCTGAGTACTTGTACTTATTAATCTCAGTAAGGGTACAAGTACTTCAGGATATGTACTTGCCTGGTGAAGTACTTTTACTTGTACTTCAAGTACATTCTCTCTTTTAACCTAAACTACTAAGGAGAATGATGGGGAGAAATTTCGGACCTCCTTCCCCTCTCCTGACGAGAATCGTGGGGTGGACGGGGGGTTGGCAGAAAAGCTTGTTTGATCCAATTTTCACTGTACATTTTGCTCGTCTTCAAGTTTGGATTATGAAAGGAGAAGTTGTGGATTTCATTAATCTGTACAATGCTGATCTCCTAACGGACAGCGAGTTAGCGAATGTATTTGAGGAGTATCTTCATGCAGTTTCTATTCGTAGTTCTCCACACTCATTTCAGTCAGTTGCTTTTGAATTAGCATAGCTGAGTAGAAACATAGTTACGTCGTAATTTATTAGAACATGCATAGGATGACGAGCTCTGCGTTAGGTAGATATTTATGTTTGTTAACTTAATGAAGAACTTGAGTGTTGTCAAGCTCGTTCACCAATGTAAGTACGTGGGTATCTACATCGAATACCCTAGCCTCTACACCGCACACTCCCACTTGCTACCATTCCAGACGTCAAAAAGTAAAAACGATACTGATTACTCCCTAACAAATCGATCTGCTAAATCAAGGTAGGTAAGTTTGTAGTGGAACATGATGTTGGAAAGAAGATGTAGAAACGAAATGTGTTATCAGTTGAACACTTTTTCAGGTTATCCAAACGTTAGGGCGGGAACTGAGTAGAACGTGGGGGGACTCGATCATCCGGTGCGGACGCGGTGTTCCCCCACGGCCTACCGGCTGTGAGGCGACCTTCGTGGACGATCGTGAGCTGTCGGGCCATCATCGGCGGTTCACGGTCTCCGTGAAATCGGCAACCGTGAGGAGCAGGAACTCTCTAATGAGGGATAGTCGGCCGAGTGTAGGCGGTGTTGCCACCTGATGGCGGGGAAGGGGTTTTCGTCCCTGCGGTCCGGGGTCGCTCCTATATGGGCAATAGTATAAGTTCTTCCAAAAGCGGTAAAAACGAACTCTATGTGGAAAAAAACCATTTGCAAAATTGACATTTTGTGTCCGCATGGTACCAGCTGAAAGAAAGGCCTTTTTTTGGGCCATACACGTCCAAAAATGGTACCCATACATCACAAAACTTTCCAATGACTTAGAAATGACTAAATGAAAATGACTTAGCCTCTACAAATAAACGAAATAGCAGAAACACTTGGAATCATGAAAATAAGAGGAATAGTTAAAAAACATATACGTCCCAAATCAGATCCTTCGTCCCCAAAATCTTCCATAGTCTCTAAATTTTCCAATTTCAACAACACTCTACCTATTTTGACGTTAATACACCAGTGGGGTGTCCGACACCCCAGACCATTTTCCGACGTTAATACACCAGTGGGGTGTCTGACACCCCAGACCATTTTCCGACGTTAATACACCAGTGGGGTGTCCGACACCCCAGACCATTTTCCGACGTTAATACACCAATGGGGTGTCCGACACCCCAGACCATTTTCCGACGTTAATACACCAGTGGGGTGTCCGACACCCCAGACCATTTTCCGACGTTAATACACCAGTGGGGTGTCCGACACCCCAGACACTTTACCGACGTTAATACACCAGTGGGGAGTCCGACACCCCAGACCATTTTCCGACGTTAATACACCAGTGGGGTGTCCGACACCCCAGACCATTTTCCGACGTTAATACACCAGTGGGGTGTCCGACAACCCAGACCATTTTCCGACGTTAATACACCAGTGGGGTGTCCGACAACCCCAGACCATTTTCCGACGTTAATACACCAGTGGGGTGTCCGACACCCCAGACCATTTGCCGACGTTAATACACCAGTGTGGTGTCCGACACCCCAGACCATTTTCCGACGTTAATACACCAGTGGGGTGTACGACACCCCAGACCATTTTCCGACGTTAATACACCAGTGGGGTGTCCGACACCCCAGACCATTTTCCGACGTTAATACACCAGTGGGGTGTCCGACACCCCAGACCATTTTCCGACGTTAATACACCAGTGGGGTGTCTGAAACCCCAGACCATTTTCCGGCGTTAATACACCAGTGGGGTGCCCGACACAACAGACCATTTTCCGACGTTAATACACCAGTGGGGTGTCCGACACCTCAGACCATTTACCGACGTTAATACACCAGTGGGGTGTCCGACACCCCAGACCATTTTCCGACGTTAATACACCAGTGGGGTGTCCGACACCCCAGACCATTTTCCGACGTTAATACACCCTTGGGGTGCCTGACACCCCAGACCATTTTCCGACGTTAATACACCAGTGGGGTGCCCGACACCCCAGACCATTTTCAGACGTTGATACACCGGTGGGGTGCCCGACGCCGCAGACCATTTTCCGACGTTAATACACCAGTGGGGTGTCCGACACCCCAGACCATTTTCCGACGTTAATACACCAGTGGGGTGTCCGACACCCCAGACCATTTTCCGACGTTAATACACCAGTGGGGTGTCCGACACCCCAGACCATTTTCCGACGTTAATACACCAGTGGGGTGTCCGATACCCCAGACCATTTTCCGACGTTAATACACCAGTGGGGTGTCCGACACCCCAGACCATTTTCCGACGTTAATACACCAGTGGGGTGTCCGACACCCCATACCATTTTCCGACGTTAATACACCAGTGGGGTGTCCGACACCCCAGACCACTTTCCGACGTTAATACACCAGTGGGGTGTCCGACACCCCAGACCATTTTCCGACGTTAATACACCAGTGGGGTGTCCGACACCCCAGACCATTTTCCAACGTTAATACACCAGTGGGGTGTCCGACACCCCAGACCATTTTCCGACGTTAATACACCAGTGGGTGTCCGACACCCCAGACCATTTTCCGACGTTAATACACCAGTGTGGTGTCCGACACCCCAGACCATCTCAGATTCTTCCTAACTACCTACAGATCACGGGAAAGTTCAAAAGAAAAACCCACACTGTTCATCGACATATAATTTAATTTAGTTTACATTGTTAAATTAATCATTCTACGCAGTATAAACCTAACCGCTATTCCAATACTCATTCATTCCCATTTTTTTCAAAGGAATAAAAAACATCTTTCATCTGGCTCGAGACAGTATTTCAAAACAAAACAAAACCATTCATTCCAAGATCAGCAGGTAGATAGGTTCCTAAACACAGTTATAAATAGGTACTTTAAAAAGGAAAAAAAACTCCTGAAGTAGTAAAATTCGTAATTATCCCGTAATAATACAATAACAATCTTCGTTCACGTCTTGAACTATCTTGACGATAGCAAATATTAAGATAAATATAGTGAAAAAGGAAAAAAAACTGATGATGCGACAATATTAGTAAAAAGAGTTAATTGTAGAAATAGTTTAAACAAATAGAAAAATTTAAGAAAAATTGAGAAGAAAAAATGTTTACTTATCACACCTAACGAGAACAGTTTAAATAGAATAAATTAATTGGGAACTCGTTCAGATGTATTAAATTTGAGTATCTCCTGGTTGGAGAATGCGTTTCGATATAACTTTTATTTTTATCATTTTCGCCTGATATTGCACGGATAAAAGGTCGTATTGAGCACAAATAGTCACAATTTTCCTCCAAAACAAAAAAAAAATATATAAAAATTACTACATAACTTTAACCAACTACTTGGACGTGATATTTTTTTTTAAAAAAACCCATTACAAAACAAAATTTGATCTAATCTAAAATCAAAACGAAAAACAAGACTTTCGCACGCCAGTTGCACGAAATCAACAACTAAAAATTCGTTATTGAAAATGATAAACCGAAATTGGTGTGAATTCCGCAGATATCACCTACAATCAACGACTATTCCAGACATTTTAATCCTAAAAAGAATACCAAAAAATTACAAGTACAAGAAAAAGACGCTAAACTCTTACAAAAATCACTATAAAAATAAAAGATTTCAATAAATATGGAATTAAATATAAATTATAACAGCAATACATGATACGGTACCTTACAAAATGGATCATATACTTTGAATAAGTATTAAAATCTGGAATTTTAATGTTTGAACATTGAGAAGTAGTACGAGAAATAAGCTAAATTTAATTATCAAACAGTCAAACGATGTTTTTTTAATAATTTCTGAAGACGTTCGTACATAAGTCGATATTCCTGTAGTAGATGTGTGAAACAGTCATAGTGCATCATCTGTTTCAGTTTTTTTCATCTGTTGTGTGCAATCCGTTTGTTTCAAGGAAAAATAAAATGAAAAAATGAAAAAAGATTTTCCCAATTTTCTGTCGGGGTTCGGTAGGTGGAAATTCAAGTCGGAAAAATAATCCGAAATTTTCTTTTTTTCAAAATAAGATCGGAAATTAAAAGAGGGTGTTTAAAAAAAAAACGAAAGGAAGTAGGTTGGATTTTATCCGTCAGTAAGGGCGTCCAGGATTCGGTCAAATTCTGTAAAAACACACAATATTGGTTGGTCAAATCAAATATATGCGGGTTGTTCAGGTTGAGAAACAAGGATAAATAAAGTGAAAGAAAAAAGAGAGAAGATCATTATGGCTTTTTTCAGTCGTGTGATCGAGAGGTTTAATTCGAGTTTTATTTGAACAGCGTCTCAACGGTGGGGTTGTACGATTTTTGATTGTAACTTGTGTTAAGTTCTATTTAGACGAGCACGAGAAACCTAAATTGTCAATAATTGGAAATACGCGTCCACTGAAATTGACAGCAACGTCGAGCAATTTCGCTCTTTCATGCCCGGGAGTCGTTCGCCAGGAACAATTAACACTTTCGCGTTTACAAGAGGTATATAATTTTTTGGTTAATCCTCATAATACACTGCTGATCAAATTGCAGGACCACAGCCGGAAAAACTCAGTTTCGGATCCGTTGTGGACAGATCTTAAAATACACGTCTACAGGAACAGATTCTTACTTGACGTTAAATGTAATCACACATCAAGATATGCATCTGTGCTCCACAGCCGGCCATGCTAAAAGGTGGAATTTCAGTTTGGATTGAGGGGGGTCTATAAGATTGACCAATCAGAGAGCTTGAAAATCTACCAAACCAATTCAGAAGCAGATATGCATCTGTGATCCATGGCCAGCCTGTTAAAGGTGGAATTTCAGTTTGAATTGAGGCGAGTCTGTGAGATTGACCAATCAGAGAGCTTGAGAATCTACCAAACCAATCCAGAAGCAGATATGCATCTGTGCTCCGCAGCTGGCCATGCTAAAGGTGAAATTTCAGTTTGAATTGAGGCAGATCTGTAAGATTGACCAATCAGAGAGCTTGGAAATCTACCAAACCAATTAAGAAGCAGATATGCATCTGTGTTCCACGGCCAGCCATGCTAAAGGTGAAATTTCAGTTTGAATTGAGGCGGGCCTATAAGATTGACCAATCAGAGAGATTGAAAATCTACCAACCAATCAGGAACAGATATGCATCTGTGCTCCACAGCTGGCCATGCTAAAGGTGAAATTTCAGTTTGAATTGAGGCGGGCCTATAAGATTGACCAATCAGAGATCTTGAAAATCCACCAAACCAATAATGAAGCAGATATGCATCTGTGTTCCACGGCCAGCCATGCTAAAGGTGAAATTTTAGTTAGAATTGAGGAGGGTCTGTAAGATTGACCAATCAGAGAGCTTGAAAATCTACCAAACCAATCCAGAAGCAGATATGCATCTGTGATCCATGGCCAGCCTGTTAAAGGTGGAATTTCAGTTTGAATTGAGGAGGGCCTATAAGATTGACCAATCAGAGAGCTTGAAAATCTACCAAACCAATTCAGAAGCAGATATGCATCTGTGATCCATGGCCAGCCTGTTAAAGGTGGAATTTCAGTTTGAATTGAGGCGGGCCCATAACATTGACCAATCAGAGAGATTGAAAATCTACCAAACCAATCCAGAAGCAGATATGCATCTATGCTCCATGGCCTGGCCATTGCTAAAGGTGGAATTTCAGTTTGAATTGAAAAGGGCCTGTAAGATTGACCAATCAGAGAGCTTGAGAATCTACCACACCAATCCAGAAGCAGTTATGCATCTGTACTCCACTGCTGGCCATACTAAAGGTGAAATTTCAGTTTGAATTGAGAAGGGCCTATCAGATTGACCAATCAGAGAGCTTGGAAATCTACCAAACCAATCCAGAAGCAGATATGCATCTGTGCTCCCATGGCCAGCATTGCTAAAATGGAATTTCAGTTTGAATTGAGGCGGGCCTGTAAGATTGACCAATCAGAGAGCTTGGGAATCTACCAAACCAATTAAGAAGCAGATAAGCAATTTTATGCTCCATGGCCTGCATTGCTAAAAATGGAATTTCAGTTTGAATTGAAGAGGGCCTGTGTGTTCTACCAATTAGAGAGCACACTTAGTACTCTCACCACTAGGGTGTGCTTCTTATCGTATTGGTGTGCTAACATTTCAGTCCTATATCTGTATAGATTGTTTTCAGTTCTGTTTTCTACTTCTGTATTTTTCAAGTTATTTGCGAGTGTTACGTAAGTATTACAATGAATAATTCGGTACAATTTATCAAACTAAACTGCACAGGCTGTGGCAATAATGAAGTTACACTCGATCAATTCAGGAAATCTAATTACCTTAAATTGTAAACAATAAAATCCAAAATATTTTTGTGTAATGCGTTCACTGACTGAAGCATTCAGGCGCAGTTGAGATTCTGTTCAAATAACCATCTAACTATCCAACTCTCTCCGTCAAAAATATAAAATCGTTAGCCTAATACTCAACGAGTGGAATACTTGGTGATGCCATAATAAAAAGCATATCGCATAATGATGCCCTAGTCAATAATAGTAACCTATCAGTCAAAAAAGTTCGTTGGCTACGAGATCAAATAAAAAAATGGACAAAATGCATACAAAACTGCTATATAAACTAATTTATCACAGCCATTATCACAACGAAAAAACGCTAATAAGTCTCGACGAATTGAATTTGAAACGTAAAAATGTGAGAAAAAGTAGTTTTAGTTTTTCAAAGTAGGTCAACCACGAGGTTAATATCGAATAGGTAATGCCAGCGCAAATAGTTACCTTTTTGCATTTGAATAGGTAGCAAAATAATAAATGAAGGATGGTTTGTTTTGAGTTTTGCGTGACTAATTTCGATGCAAACATTAGATGCAGTAGGCTCTCGATAATGTTGTAATTACAGATTTGGGGCTACTATACCATTCCATCACCCCACCTCACCATGTTACATGGTAGCAGAGCGTGGTTACGATCCACGGACCTCTGGGTTATGGGCCCAGCACGCTTCCACAAGATAACAGCAGGCCCAAGTCATGGCCTATGATTCTTTCGAAAGATTCAATTTAGAAATGGCATGAAAGACACTGAATATTTTGACTAATCCAGGTATAAATAAATAGGTATTAAACAACACCCACGCAAAATGTATTTTACATTAATGATTAATGAGATATCATTCAATATTATCCCTATACCTATATTGATATTAATTGATATTGATAACTATACCATTCCATCACCCCAGCTCACCATGTTACATGGTAGCAGAGCGTGGTTACGATCCACGGACCTCTGGGTTATGGGCCCAGCACGCTTCCACAAGATAACAGCAGGCCCAAGTCATGGCCTATGATTCTTACGAAAGATTCAATTTAGAAATGGCATGAAAGACACTGAATATTTTGACTAATCCAGGTATAATTAATTAGGAATTAAACAACACCCACGCAAAATGTATTTATACATTAATGATTAATGAGATATCATTCAATATTATCCCTTATCATTAAAAATTTGAGGACTGTCCCATCGTTATTTGGATCAATCAAGGTCCCTTAAAATTTTTATCGAGAGTCAACTGCATAATGTCCATCATTATTGAAAAAATTTATTTAAAATACAAGCAATCGAATAAAATTTAATGGTAGCGTTCGAATTTTAGGCTCATCTAAATTCGAATTTTTTCCCACGCGAACAGTTGAATGCGTTCAAATCACTGTTCAAATTTTATAAGGTGAATTTGATTTTATCGGCAGTAAAAACTTGAAAAGGTTTAAAAACTAGACTACTCCCTACTGCCAAACCGTCTTGTCTACAACGCAGTCTTTTGGTTTCGAAATATGTTTCTTAATTAATTCCAGTGGTCTCGTCTATATTTCGTGCTAATTCAGTTCTTAAAAACCCTAATTTAGTTTTACGTGAATAATTCACGAATCAATCGGCAAAACACAAAAAAACAGAGGCTGCCTTAATAGCTTCGCAAGGAACAAAAAAGATCAGGCTTCGATTCTACGTTTTTTTTTTTTTAAATACTTCTGTTTTTTTTCACCAGACCCGTGAAAGGTGGGGATCCTTTCCCTAGAAAACAAACATCACGGTATCAAAAAATATACTAACAAAATAAATACCTAGGTGATTTTTTTTTTTCAATCGTGTGTCAACGTGCAAATTGTACTATTTACCATCACCCCTTCGAAAGTTATAGCGAAGAAAATAGCTCATTCTCCAATGGTATATTTTGTGAAAATATGATATTCAAACCCCGGAGGCGATGGTAAGTGATATCATCGTATTTAGCATAGGTTTCAACGAAAATTTCCGAGGATTTCCAAAGTTTTCCAAACAAATTTTGAAAAATTTAAAACACTAAAATGAAAAAAAAAAGAAAATATTTCTACTTCTATAGTTTATATACAATCAGATGCAGGTGATGGAAATCAATTTAAATTAAAAAAACTATCAAGGATCTCCAGGATTCTATTCAACTACAAACGTTTAAACATGGAATTCTATTATTGCAGGTGAAAATTGTATCTAGGATGAAAATTTTGAAGTTGAAGAGGGGCAAAAATATCAAAATAACTCTCATGAAAGTAATTTCAGGCTGATTAGCTAACAAGATATCAAAAATCTAATTATTTTGAGATAATTTCAACAACATTACAAATTAAAGCATAAACTAAAAATTTATTACTAATTATCTCAAATTCCAGGATCTGTTAGACTATTTTTGTTTAATAAATTGAAGAAAAAGGTCATTTGATTTGTTTCAAGTTGTTGAATTTCCATTATTTTTTAGAAGAGAAGGTTGATTCATTTTCTGTTTTGTTTTTTGATATTTGTGGATCTATATATTTCAGGTTTGTGAATTGTGAGTTTGTAGGAATTATGTTGATTATGGCACCATGCGAGTTGCAGACAGGCGGTTTTGCGAAATAGATGTGGTTTACTTAGGACTTTGACAGTCCATGGGATCACTAACATCATCGAAAAAGCCTAAGAAAATAAACAAATTTGTGCCAGTATCTTCTTGGATGTGGCTCAAGCCTTTGACAAGGTTTGGCACGAGGGACTAGAGTACAAACTGCACAGGGATCTCCCAAGACAGTACTACTTACTACTGAAGTCCTACCTTGAAAATGGACATTTCAGGGTGAAGCAAGATGACCAATACTCCGGCTTGAAGCCCATAAAAGCAGGGGTCCCGCAGGGGAGTGTCTTAGGGCCAGTACTCTACCTCCTGTACACACGGGACTTACCCCAACAAGAAGGCACAACTGTTGCCACCTTTGCAGATGATTCGGCTATCCTCTCTGTTGGAGATGATATAGAAGCTGCAACACGCAAACTACAGACGGCTACTAACGAGGTTTCCAAGTGGACCATGATGTGAAGAATGAAGCTGAACGAATCAAATCAGCCCACATCAACTTCACTTAACCGAAAAGTCCCAATCTTGGATGTTGAGATCAATTCGAATAAAATACCGCATACTGAAGCAGTTAAATACTTGGGTTTGACACTTGACTCCAAATTAAACTGGAATGAACGCATAGAAAAGAAGAAAGAAGAACTTAAAATCAAGTACAGAAGGATGTATTGGCTAATGGGAAGGAATTCCCATCTCTCTCTTCACAACAAACTGCTTATATATAAGCAGATCCTTCGCCCTATTTGGACCTATGGGATACAGATCTGGGGCTGTGCCAAGAAATCAAATATTAAGAAAATCCAAACCATTCAGAATAAAATACTGAGAAGTATAGTTGGAGCCCATTGGTACATGCGAAACGATGATATTCATCGAGATTTGAGGATGGAGACAGTCTATGAAATTATTGCAAAATACGCAAGGAAGCATGAACATCGCCTCCACAAACACGAGAACCCGGAGATGCTCTACGTTTTGGACAACGAAGGTGAAATCCGACGTCTCAAGCGAAACAAACCACTGGATTTTGTTGTGCTGCGTGAATAGAAGTGCGATCGAACTCAGTGCTATTTAATTGAGCTATATAATAAAGGGCTAGGTTTTGCTGTAAACCTACCCTCTTGGAGTGTACCTATATTAATATGTAAAATTGCTAGATGAAATGTATTTGATTTTCCAGTTGCAATTAATAAATCACGGAATAAAAAGAAAAAGGACTTTGACAGAAGAAGAAGGTGAAGAGAAGATGTAACGTGATTGATTGGTCTTTAATAATGATAACATCCAAGTAATCTATAGGATCAAACTTGTGCGGATGTATCCTACCAAAATCTCATTATAAATGCAGATGTATGTAGACCTACTAAGGTGATTATTTCAGCTTCCTTGGGAATCCTCTCAGAATTGAAGTGTGATCCTTAATTGGGCGTAGCATCTTCCACTTCCTCACTTGCATGAGCCAAAACACGTACTGTGACAATGACTTTGCTCGACTGCTGAACTGCTAGCAAGCATCTGCTGACCCACAAGCCTGCAGTTTCACTTCGTAACTTCGTCCGACACCAAACTAGCTAAGATGGCTGGTATATGACTGGTGAAATGTCAAGCTCAAGGAGAATAACCCACAGTCGAAGAGGTTTGATAAAATCGGGCTCATAGCTCAATTGATTAGAATGTTGCAACTAAAGGGAAAATGCCCCTTACTAGTAAGGATATCAACTATCCCCTTTCTCGAAAGGTTGTTTGGGAGAGAATCCTTCCTGGACTGCGTTTTTCCCCCCACATGCAAACAGGCTTAACAACTTCACAAGAGTGGGAAAGAGGAACGGTATGAATCATCATTCAGGAGACCTTGTTCGGAAATGACTACTAAATTCAGATTCAGAACGGATATCAACTATTAGGAAGTATGAAGTTGATGCCCTACTCCAAGCAGCATCACAGCTACACAACCTTTCTTCTTCTTCTTCTTCTTAATTCGCCGTCTCCACGC
Organism: Creontiades dilutus; assembly: GCA_031894815.1. Lineage (NCBI taxonomy): Eukaryota > Metazoa > Arthropoda > Insecta > Hemiptera > Miridae > Creontiades > Creontiades dilutus. The sequence continues at coordinate 31,548 of JAVIWC010008305.1, forward strand.
GGAGGTTGGTGATCCAAACGGCAAGCTCTTCTTTGCTGGTTGCTGCACGGAAGACTTCCACCAAAGAGCAAGAAAACCAGCGCCTGAGGTCCTTCAGCCACGAATTCTGCCTCCTCCCAATCGAACGCCTCCCACAAATCTTGCCGTCGATTATGAGCTTCAGCAGCTCGTAATGAGCACCCCTCATCACGTGCCCAAGGTACCTTCCTCTCTTTGACGGTAAGAAGAAGCACCTTCTCCTTCCTCATACGTCTGAGCACCTCAACATTGGTCACCCGCCGAACCCAAGAGATGCGTAACATACGTCTATAAATGTACATCTCAAAGGCTTCCAGGTTCCTCTCAATGCTAGAGTCAAGCGTCCAGCTTTCACACCCATACAGCACGACTGAAAAGACGTAGCACCTGACCATGCCCATCCTTAGGGCCAGACTCAACGAGGAACGCACAAAAAACTTCTTCATTTGGAAGAAAGTCGCCCGCGCCATCTCAATCCTAGCCCTAACTTCCTTTTTTGGGTCACTGTGCTGGTTCACAAGTGCTCCGAGGTACTTATACTGAGGGACTTGCTCCACTTGTGCTCCACTGACGAACAGATCCACATCTATTCTGCGCACAACCTTTCTAGATACAGGTAATGGTGCAACTATTTTGCACCATTTTGAATTGCACAATTTCGTCGTGAATGAATACGTCAGTAATGGTGCAAACGTACTAAATACATCTTCTTCTAAAAGATAAGTGCAGAGGAAGGTTGTCTGCAACTCACTGGCACCGTTGTGATTTTTCAAGATTTACTTCTGACTACACACCAAATAATAAATTAAATAAAGTAAGTTAATGAAGAACTAGCCAATACTTGACCACTTACCAAAGGTCCCGCTGGGCGTCATATAAGATGAGGAATGGAATTTAAGAAGTAAGATGAGACAGGTCGTTTAAGGCGACGAAGAAGCTTCTTCCTCGTCCGTCCTCATTCTCTTCCGATCTGATCGGGCGCCGGGGCGTGGAGGTTCGGCTACCATCACTTTCATCCTCATGCCACAAACTTCTTGAAGGTGCAAGGTCTGGAAATGGTAGGGGAACGTAAGCAAAGGATGTTGATGCTTTGCAAAGAGCTGTGTAGTGTATCTAGTTTCTAGAATATTCAAACCCTATTACTGGCAGATAAACAGAGTTCCTTAGAGAATGAAAAAACTATTTGTTTATGATACCGGGAAAGGAAGCAAGTTATCATACATTACACAAGAAGTACTTGAAGATCTGAAGTACAAAATATAACTGAGCTTGCAGCCAGTGAGCAGCTCCTGGCAACACTACCCACAAGGCAGCAAAGAACCATTCGAAGGACAAGAGAGGCGTCTCAATGGCTCAGCGTCCTCCCATTGGCGGTAGACAACTTCGACTTGTCTCAACCCCAATTCCACGATGCACTGTCCATTTGGTACGGCTGGGAACCGAAAGGGTTACCAGTGTGGTGCGACGGATGTGGGAGTCGCATGGACATGAATCACGCCCTTAACTGTATGAAGGGAGGCCTGATCAACGAGGGACATGACCTCGTCCAAGATGAATGTGCAAAGATAGCGAGCCTTGCATGGAACGGCGTGGTCACAGAACCAGTTTTACGTGACAGTGCCAACGGCAGCCCCGGCTTGGTAGCGGACATGAAGGTCCATGGTGTGTGGGGCTGTGAGAGACCTGCGTTTTTCGATACCCGCGTTATAAACGCTGACGCAGTCTCTTACTCCTCCATGGACTGGCCTACCATCTCCCGGCATGCTGCCCAAGCCAAACACGCAAAATAAGACAGAGTCGCTGAAGACCTGAGAGGGTCATTCAAGCCACTCATCATTTCATGCAATGGCGCATCACATAAAGAGTATGAAGCCTTCCTCAAAAACGTTTCCTTACGCCTCGCCAACAAATGATCGAAATCCTACTCCCAGGTGATGATGTGGGCACGAGTGAAAACTCAGTTCCCAGTTCATCGAGCAGTTTCCATGAGGCTAAGGGCCCCGAGGAAACACCTGCGAGGACTTGGAGAGAGAGAGAGAGAGAGAGATATTTATTGAAAATAGCAAAGCAAAAGGAGAATTTCTGCTACTTCCTTGTGGTTCTCAAGAGTAAATAATTTCTACTCGGCAGCCATACATGAAAAATCAACCTGCTCCGAGGGGATTCTTGATTTGAAAGCTAGGAAACGCAAGACCTTTCGTTGAAACCTCAACAAACGATACGTGCACGACTCATAAAAGTCGGGTTTCCTACATGTGATTGGTGGCAATGGTTCTCGTTCGGGCTCGCAAACTCTGTTATTATACTTCTGAAAGGAAGCGAGCGTCCAGTGTCCCCTCCAACTGGCTCAAGGCGGCCTTCCCCCGGGGAAATCGAAGACGGCAGGAGTTTTCTTAGGAAGCAGGGAACTGCACAAAATTTAGTCCGGAGAAAGCTGCGATAGAAAACAATTCGCTGTTGTTTCCTACCACATCCACGACTCCTAAGGCAAATAGCCCCGTCGTAGTATCAAGTGCTCGAAACAGTCCCCCTCGCATTCGGAACAAGCTGTCGCACCATCGTTATCGACGTTAAGGTACCATACGAGGAGAGACTGTAGTTTAGTGTTAATTAATAGATGATTAGGATTAAGACAAAGTTGTTAATTATAGTCTTTATTCAGCTTGATCTCCGACTTTTCCTTGAATACCTAATTGAATCAAACACCCCTAAACTAGCACTGACAGATCAATTGCCTACATGTGGCTGGACATCTCTAATGACCCGTGTCTAGCTGCGACCAGGATATGCGAACCCGCATAGCGTCTTTTTCAAATCAAAAGTGGAAATCACTAACTCCAGTCGCATTTTCAAAGCAATGTTTTTCTCGAGGAGGAAGAAATTCTGGTAGTAGTTAGTAGAAAAGTTAGTAGACAAATGCGGGTTTCTTTGTGTTATGGGGAACAAGGAGCACAAAAACAACTCAATGAAGGAGAAGATATAGGGAACCTTTGCAGGAGTATCTATTGACAAAATATAGTAATTTCCTATGAAAACCATTTGTAAAGTGTACAACCGTGTTTAATGTAATGAAACATCACTTCATTTTTTCATCAATCAATCAGGTATAATTGGTTGACTTGATTTACCTGATTGGATGTACTTCTCATGATCAATACAAATAAGACAAACATATCCGTGCCATGCGCTCCAAATAGAAATTTTACGAAGTCTCCAACTAAATAGAGACTTTTTGGTGGACGACGACTAGGAAACCGTGGTCGCCGAGTTGAGGCGAGCAGTTGGATGCTAACATAAGGCTACCGGCTGTTGAAGTCACGTTTAACGTGACGTCAACATTCATTGTAAGTTGTATGCTGTCGTTATTGTGGATTGAAGTTTGTGTTATTGAGTTGAAGTTGTATTTTGTGGATTGTTGACAAACAACACGGACGTTCGTTATTGCTACCGCACGCAAAAAACCTTGTACAATGCCAAAAACGGAATATGAGAAAGGTTATAAATATGGAAGGTTATGTTACTGCCAACTCGTCAAGGAAAGACGTATAGGAGAACCGATTTCAGTGGGTTCATCATGACGGCTTGCATGACAGACGGGACGTCACGTATGTGCAGTCTGCATTTTTCTCCAGACGGTACCATCAACGTAGTCGCGTGAACCGCACCAAAAAGTCTCTAATAACCAAGATGATAATACCACTATTACTTACCTTGATGGCTTCGTCAGCCGATTCCTTGGTGGCGTACGTCACGTAGCCACAGTTTTTCCCGTGCAATGTGTAAACTTCAATCAGGTTGCCGAACCTCCCGAAAATGTCCCGGAGAGCGTACATGGAAGGCAAACCAGGCTGACATACGATGAACAACCTGAAATAAAATATTCGGAATAAATTCAAAGGAATCCAATTTGGTTCAGTATTACTTCAGTAAACATTTTCTTGATTCATTGGGAACAATGTGTAGGATCATGGGCAGAAGAAGGACAACTAGAACAACACGTGAACGTGACAAGCAGGTGATGGAGTGGACTAGTTGCTTCTTCCAAGGGCTGATTCGACAACACTCTTAAGACACCCCCAGAAGCTAAAAGCTTCAAATTTTGGCCCAGGCTTAGCAGTTTAAAGAAAAAAGAAGTGGGAACGATGTTATCTACTGCCATGAGGTTGAATGTTAACATTTAACACTACTTACAAAGTGGAATTTTCCGTTTTCTATTAATTACACAAGCCAACAATAAAGGTACTTTTTGGTGCCGAGGAGATGAGGGTTGGTATTGGAGTTTTTCACTGTGCTGAATCCGAATCTGGAAACCCGTTTTTCGCTATCAGATCTAGATGGGGAATTTCATTTTCCGAATTTCTTCATTGAAATCCGTTTTGAAACATTCTGAATTGATTCCTGGGTTTTAACGCTTCTATAAACTAGTACATACGTGTCATTCCAAACGCTCGATAGGATTGAGATAAAAACTTCGGTATTGCGCCAAAAAAATCAAGCAATCTAAACGAAAGGTTGAGTTTGTTGGACAACAATGTTTTGTGGTGAACCCGATTGTAGAATCAGACTTTATCCGTGTGCCCATTTTCAATTCAAAACCTTTTTAATAATCTCTTCGTTCACAAAGTGTAGGAGGTTTTCAAGCGTTTCCATGGCAATATCAGTGGGTGTTAGGGCACCCTTCCCGAAATGCCGGAATCTAGTTGATGCAACAGCAGGACAGTTACAGAGGATGTGTTCTGCTGTTTCTGCCTCTTCGCAGCAGAGCGGGCATTCTACTGTCCTGGCCTTACCCATTTTGTTTAGGTGGTACCTTGGAGGGCAATGGCCAGTGAGAAGACCCACAAGTTTACGAAGGTCTTTGCGCGTTTCCTTGAAATAGAAAGGAAATCACTTGGCTTGTCTCTGCTTAGGAGTATCTTGCCAATATGTTGTTTGAGTCTTGTCCTCACATTTCTGGACCTGTTGATTTATACAACTCTTGGTAACCCCTAGTTGCGGTTCAGGTCCAATTGGGTTGGACTCCAATCCCTTTTCAGGCGATCAGCTTCCTCCTAGCCCTCTATTCCCCCATGACCCATAGCAGTGCCCTTGTTTTGCCTTTTTCCCAAAAAACTGCATTTACAAATGTAGAAAACACTTCTTTTTTTTTATTTTTGCACTTTGTTGTCTTTGTCTTTGGGGCTTTTGGAGTGCTATTTTCAGTGATTTTTTTTTTTTTTTTTTTTCGGTGGCAGGTGAGGAAATCTTTGAGATCCTTAGGTGGAAATCGGATCTCCTAAGATACCCAAAAGGGACCGCACTTTGGGTTATGTGGGATTCAAACCCACTAAAACCTCACCTTCCATTTCCCACGACGGAACTCAGCCTGGAACTGTTTGACACATTACTTCAGGCTGGTTCTAGGGAGGGATATGTTACTCCTCTCGGTCCGTGTTCTCTCTGCTCTGCCTCTCCCGTTCCTTCACAGCCTTTATTTTTAGGATCTTTTCAGAAAAGGATGCAACGGCGGTCCAGTTCTGTTCACGCTCAAGCATTTTACTTAGGATACATTCTGGTCTCATGTCCTGAGGTGATATCTCCAGTGTCTGCTGAAGCCAACTTCTGTTGGCAGCCCAGTATTCACATTTAAAGAAAGTATGGAACACATCGTCATCATCCTCTTCCTTGCAGTACGGGCACGCTGGGTCATCCACTTTCCCCATCCTATGCAAGTAGGCGTAGAAGAGTCCATGGCCTGAGAGGAACTGCGTCAGGAAAAAGTTCACCTCCCCATGCGATCTGTTCATCCATGTGTCGATACAGGGTATTAAGCGTGCAGTCCATCTTCCTCGGTGTTCTACTATCCACATCTCCTGCCAGTTAGCCATCGTGCGCTGCCTCTCTTCCTTGGCGACTGTACTTTTATTTATTTCCCCTTTTCTATCGAACTTACGTTTCCGTTCCGCTGCCATGAGTTGTATTGGGATGACTCCCGCAATAACAAGTATGGCATTTTCAGTGATTAAACAACTAGACCTGATAGCGAAAAACAGGTTTGGATTCAGCATGCTGAAAACCCCCAACACCTACCTACCCTCATCTCCTCGGCACCAAACAACATTTAGAGTCTGGAAACAAGAAGAAATAAAATGCAATGGTGGCAGTACACTCTCCAGCAAGCGATCGCATTTACATCCAAGATTGGCAACATCTTTAAAATAATACTTGATTAATTTTGATTGATGATCATGTGAGATATGTTTCAAATTTTGTAGTGCGTTTGGATAAGTTACCTGAAGGTTTCTTCTTCCGTAGGTGCGGCTAAAGGTTGAGGGGGTGGAAGGGGCACTGAGCAGTAAGTTGGTCCGAAATTTTCGGCTTCGCTGGGCTTGAGAAGGCCGGATTGCGGGGCTGCAATAAAAACAATGAAATAATCATAATAGAAATAACAATTGGAAACAGGAAAATGTCAGCTGATTTGGGTAAACATTGGTTTTAAGCGAATGGCAGTCTGTGAATGATGCTGCACCTAGACAATGATTCACTACAGAGAGCTCCAAGTCCCATCCATTTGATATCTCCATTCACCTATCAGCTTTCGGCGCATTAGCACATGATACACAACTCAAACTATTTTGCTTAACCCAACTGTAATTTACAGGGTTGAGAACGCTGGATTGTGGGGCTGCAATGCTCGCAATGAGAAATTAACCATTGCAATGAGAAATCAATCATTAAAATAACAATGGGTACCAGGAAATTATCCCCAATCAAAATTGCAATAAAACCCAATAAATGCATGTAAACATAGGTTTAAGCAACTATCAGACTGTGAATCGTGTACCAAGATAATGATTTACCACAGACCTCTTAAAATCTTAAACTGTAAGAACATAGATTGTAGCCGTAAGATTGTATAACAATAAGATTGTATCATATAAGTAATGTATACAGAATGTATTTTTGTAGACGTGTAAGAGTTTCGAATGTGAAAATTCCCTCAAGTTCAAGTCATGAGTGAATCGCCAAGACCTTCCCCAACAACACGGGCCAAGCCATTTTGTTGAGAAAAAACCTAGAGCGAGTAGCTCACGTTCAAACTGTACTATACACATGCAGGCATTTGCGTGATTTTATTTATTGACTGAATAAATTATCTATTTATCTACATCTTCGTCTCAATTTTCGCGAAATCTTTGGGCTGCCCATCTTTGCGTGCTTACTGAACGGCTTACTCATGACCAAAAAAATCGAGTAAGGGGTTAAATTATCATGAAATTTGGCGTAGAATAAAAATTGACAATAAAAATATGGTGAGTTTTGTCTATTGCGCAGAAACGGAAAAGCGCAATTTTGTCATCATTTAAATCTCAAGATAAAAATGACGTTTGTAGCGAATTGTTTTTGCACAATTGCACAATTTTTCGGACGGCTTGCGTACGAGCGAAAAAATCGAGTAAGGGGTTGAACTATCAAGACATTTTGCGTAGAATGAAATTCAGCAATAAAAAAATGGTGTTGCCATTTGAAAAACAAAGTCAGTCAGTGGTGGTGTCTTTTGGGCAGAAACGGAAAAGAGCAATTTTGTCATTTTTTGAATCTTAAGATGAAAATGGTGTTTGTTGCTACGTTTTTTGATCGATAAATGGAGACAAACGTCTGCCAAGTGGGTGGCACATAGCTTCCTTGTATCCATAACATGACTGTATAGATCATTGAAAATTATTATTGACTAAATAACTTCGTTCAATCAAGCTCGAGGCTAAAACTTTATTTTCTCTTTATTACTCACGAGGACCATCTTTATATCAGTCCGAACAATCCCTGAAAATTTCATCGAAATCAGTCATGAACTCCCAGAGTTATGCGTGTAACAAGGATTTCACGTTTGCGGATGCGCAGAGGCTACTATTGATCCGGGGGTCATGAAACTCATAGGGGACCATCTACACATCAAACCGAACAATCCCTGAAAATTTCATCGAAATTGGTCAAGAACTCCCGGAGTTATGCGCGTGGCAAAGATTTCACGTTTGCGCATGCGCAGAGGCTACTATTGATCCGGGGTCATGAAACCTATAGAGGACCATCTACACCCCAACTCGCACAATCCCTGAAAATTTCATCAAAATCGGACTATAACTTCGTGTAGTTTTGCCCGTAACAAGGATTTGCTGACAGACACACAGACAGACACGGAATCAAAATTGTTCAGAAAGGTCTAAAACGCAAAATGCGAGTGGAATTTTTGATTTTGGAGACAAAAAATTTTCACATTCCGAAAGTGAAAGCAATGCTTCCGCTACCTTGGTAGACTCGGAAGCAATAAGGCGAGGGAGAATAGTTACATGGACAGCCTGGATACCACATGTGCCACAACTCACTTTGAGATCCAAGGCCGGCAGTCTTGATGATGTTCTCTGCCTTGGCAAGGGCAGCTGTCAACGTGGCAAGTTCCGAGTTTGATATTGTCGTCATCCCCGCAGATCCGTTCACCTCAGACTTTAACAAAACTCCTGATCCGTGATGTCCACTACCCCTGAAATAAAGTAAGTAAACCAATAACAGGTTTGAAAGAGTCCAAAATGCAAAGTATTTGGGAGCTTTTATTGATGAAAAGTTAAAATGGGATCGACAAATGAAGGAAACCAATATCAAATTGAGAAAGTTGATTTGCATCTTTGCCAAATTAGGAGTTATTGTTGACGCGAACGGCCAACGAATGGTTTATGATTCCTTAGTCTCATCTATATAGCTATTTTGCCTTCCAACCTGGTGAGGTGGATACGCCACAGCTTACAAATCCATAAATATTACTCAAAAATTGACAACCCGGATAATTTTAATGTAATCTATACATGTACTGGTTTTTGAGGAATTCGACGGTTTCGAACAGACAAGCATCAGTACTGTGATGGATATGGTTAGTTGGCCCCTTCCCGATTTTAGAATCTGTCGCCTTGGGAGATGAACCGGACGCCTGCAAGCATCTGAATCATCCTCTGAGTGTGGCGGTGCATAATAATGCATCCACCTGCTCGGAAGGGGCAACTATACCATTCCATCACCTCACAGTACTTACCAGAAGTTCATAATTTACTTATTTGATTTTGAATTACTTACTGTTCATCGTTTCCAGGTCCTCCGTACGGTTTTACGGATATCCTTTGGCCGGGAGGGTACTCGAATCCATTCAATTTCTCGCACGCGTGGGACGCAGCTGCGCAACAATTGTACTCGACAAGAACCTTCTGCATTCCGTAGAACTGAAATAAAATAACAAAAACCTGAAATTAAGTCCTGAACACTCTAAAATTGCATCAGTCCATTCATTAATAGAAAAATTGACTCCATCTCCTTCCCAAAATCCAGAGTTTGTCATTGGATTGTCAACAATAACTAACCATCTCGACAGTAAAATATTTTGAAATGGCCTTCGCTGAGCAACTGCCTTCCACACAACACATTAGCACAATCTGCTCAAAGCATCTCTGATCCAGTAGTGGACTGAACGTCCATGTGTGGCATTCTGCGGAGGTATGGTTTCCCATAACCCCAAACGCCCTAAACTTCTTGGAGCAAATACAAAGATATGCCCTGCACTACCTCCTGTATAAGAAAGACCACAAATGAAAGGATTTAAATTAGCAGTATTGTTTAAAGGGAAACGGACTTGATTCTTTGGAGCCTCGCCGTTTTGAGGCAAATGAGATCTTCCTCCATCTGAAGGCATCGAATTGTATATGTCAGGGTTCTTATTCACCAAAGTAAGTCACAAAAGGTCCTTATACTTATACTGCTCTCACGTATTGTCTTACATTTACTCAAATGCCCACATCTTCTTGGAGCAAATACAAAGATATGCTATGCACTACCTCTTGTATAAAAGATACCAAAATGAAAGGATTTCAAGTAGCAGAATTCTTCAAAAGGCTGAAGGACCTGATTCTTTGGAATTTCGCCATCATGTGGCAGATGCGCAGACGAATTTTAAATACTGCCAGTTACAGTAAAAGATCTTAAACATTAAATACAAAGCAACATCAATACGAAAAAGACGCCCAGCTACGACTTGATAACAGGTAGAATAATGAAGGAGCTCCCCGAAACAGCAGTGTTGAAATTGCTTCACATTTTTAAGACTGTGTACAGGTTGAAACACGTGCCATCTCAATGGAAAGTTGCAGAGGTTATAATGATTCCCAAATTAGTGACGTAACCTAATGAGAAAACAGGGTATCGACCAATATCCCTTCTCCCTGTAATGTCAAAACTATTCGAACAATTGCTTCTTAAACGGCTCAAACCAATAATAACCAAATCTGGGCAAGTGTATTTTTGGATGTAGCTAAGGCCATTGCTTAGGTTTGGCACGAGGAATTTGAGTAGAACTGCACAGAGATCTCCCAAGACAGTACTACAAGATTTTGAAATCATACCTTTAAAACAGGCATTTCGACCAATATTCAAGATTGAAACCCATTAAAGCAGGAGTCCCACAAGGGAGGGTCCTAGGGCCAGTACTGTACCTCTTGTTTACACGGGACTTACCCCAACACAAAGATACCACTGTAGCTACTTTTGCAGATGACACGGCGATCCTCTCGGTTGGAGATGAGATAGAATCTGCAACGCGAAAGCTTCAGACGTGCTGACAAAGTCTCTAATTGGACGAAGAAGTGGGGAATAAAATTTAACAAATCTAAATCGATTCACATCAATTTCACAAACCGAAAAATTACACCTTTGAACGTAAAGATCAATTCAAATGTAATACCGCATGGAGATGCAGTCGAATACTTGGGTATGAGTCTCGACTTTAAACTCAACTAGAAAAAGGAAGAAGAGCTCAAAATCAAATTCAGAAAGATGTATTGGTTGGGAAGAAATTCCCAGATCCCACTTCATAACAAACTACTCATTTATAAGCAGATTCTCCACCCTATCTCGACTTACGTGATACAACTCTGGGGAACCAGTAAATCAAATGTTTAAAAAATCCAAAATTATCAGAATAAAATTATGAGAAGCATCATTGGTGCCCCTTGGTACATGAGAAACGATTATATCCATCGAGATTTTAAGATATATACCGTCAATCAAACCATAGTCGAATATGCACGGGAGCACGAACATTGCCTCCACAAACATGAGAACCTGGAGATGTTTAACGTCCTCGACAACCAACGTGAACTCCGGCGACTCAAGAGAAAGAAACCACTGGACCTAGTTGTGCTAATTAAGTAGTGCAATGAAACTAGTGTGTAACTATTCCTGCTACTAATGGTCACGTTTAGCTGTAAAATTAAATAATAGAATTGAAAATAATATGAAATAAAATATTGCTAAATCACAGAAAAAAATGTGGGAAATGCGATCTTCCTCCATCTGACAGGATCGAATCGTATTAGTCAGGGTTCATATTTACAGAAGTAAATTAAAAAAGACATCCTCAAGGTCTTTTTTGTAAGACATGAATGGCAAATTTGAACTCGGCATTGACCAATTTTGAAAATGACTGTTTTAAGAAACAAATGCGTGAAGAACATCAAAGCTTACTCTGTTTGCTTGAGGTCGGATGTCAACGAGGCCAGGGGAGATGTCAAAGAGTCTGTAGATCTGTTCGTCCCTCAAGGAGGAGTGCACGAGGGCCATAAGTCTGCAGTCCCCTTCCCTCGAGTTACCTTGAATACCAGCGCTGCTCAGCCATCCACTGCTTCTACTGCTGTTACCGTCTTCAAGAAAACAGAATTACAAGATTACAGATTGCAAAAATGTCCAGTTGTATCGTACATCATATTGAGGTAGTCCAGGAGAGCTGGTCCATAAACGAGACTGATTTTACTATTTTTAGGACCTATAGCTGACAGGTATAGTCTCCCACCTACTCAAACGCCCAAAACTTTCTGGAGCAATACAAAGATATGCTCTGAACTACCTCCTGCATTACAAAGACCATAAATGGAAGGATTTAAATTAGCAGGATTCTTCAAAGGAAAATGGACTTGATTCTTTGAAGTCTTGCAATTAAGTGGCAAATACGATCTTCTTTCATCTGACAGGATCGAATCGTATTCGTCAGGTTTCTTATTCACAAAAGTAAATCACAAAGGGATGATGTTGTTTTAAGAAACAAATCCCATAACTGATGCTGCTCACTCCACCCGCTGAGGTAATAAATAGTCAACCAACTCAAAACAGCTGGAATTCAAAGTGGCAGCCTTACAAAAACGCTGCAAATTCTTTCACTGGGGTTTATTATTCAATGATTCATGATTTGAATTTCTACTAAGCTTTGGAGTGTGCGTGTTTTACAGGTGATAGAGCGATTATTGAATTTCAGGAGATATGCATAGAGCACTTAAATCGGTTCTCAACCAAAATACCTATTTGGATTGATCAGTTGATCATATTTGTGTGCCTCCTGAAATTCAATAATCGCTCTATCACCTTGTGAAACACGCACACTCCAAAGCTTAGTAGAAATTCATGAATGGAAGACAAATGAATGAAATTGAATAATAAACCCCAGTGAAAGAATTCGCAGCATTTCATGCGTATCAGAATCCTTCAACCCGTGTATCGGCTACAAAGCCTTTCAGGAGTTCACTCCAGTATCCACATTACTACATCACTAGGTTACTGCGATGAAAACATAAACAATAATGAACCAAAAAACCGCAAATGTTGGCACATAAATCGGTCCGTATATCAGGAATGGTTTGAGCTACGAACCTGGGGGAGGGCTCATTCGATTCCTCATGGAAAGTTCTTCAAAAAAAGTCCAAATTTAGGCCGCCTTGACTTTTTTTTGAGGTTTTTAGGGATTTTACAAAACTTTGACAACCCTTAAAGGGCACTTTAAATTAAGTGAGAGAGCTGGCTAAAGAATTGGGGCGTTGTCGGACCAACATGGATTTTTCCTGAAAATTTCAGATTTTTGCTCCAGCCGTTTGGGAGAAATCGTGCGTACGGCGGACGGACGGAAAATTTTTTATTGCAGATTTGGATTCTACACCCTTTGAAACGTAAACCATTAAATTTTCAGGGGGGGGTTAAATTTTTTTTTTTCCAAGAGCGATTACAATGGTTTATTATCGAATAATAATGTACTGGAATCTTAGGGCAGCCCCTAATGGCCCAATGGAGAATTTGGAAAAAACCTTTTCCAACTATCTTCGAGATTATTGGGAAATGATAACACTCATGAAGAATGGAAACATTCCTTTCAGCATCCACCAGTAAGAGGACCTGTGGAAACCACGATTCAATGCCAAGCACGCTTTGAAAACAACAGCAGGTAATTTAAAATGTAACATAATTTAGTTCGTTATTTAAATAAGAACCAAAATTACTTACTGAATTGAGTTCCGCCGCCGAATCCCATTCTGTAACGAAAAGATGACATTCAAATCAAAACACTAACTTGAAAGATGAGACAGACACTTTGCATAATCATAAGTCACCACAAGGTTGGTAGATTCGGAATCAAAATTATTCTTTTCCTATTCGATTTCTCTATTAACTGAACTAATGAGATTTGAGCTTTCGTGGTGTTCAGACCTCATTAGCGTGCGAGTCCGAGTTATCACGTAGATAACGTCAACTGCTATCTCCGATCCAACGATTAGTGAGTCCTAATAGACTATTAACTTATTGTCCATAACAACAGATTCAGAGTAGGATGTAGATGTAGGATTAAAACTCTCAGGGTGGGGGTTTGGGAGCCCCCAGCACGGAAGCCTGTTGGCTTATTGTACTTTCCTGGGAGTTTTACTTTTAATCATGGAGATTCAGCCCCTTGGTGAGGGGTTTGAGGCCCTTGATTAATTGTTCGCTCTGAATAGACCTCATTGGGGTTTGAGCCCCAAAAAGTTCAAATCTACGAGATGCGAGTGCAGGACACTCAAATATTATGTGGGATGCCGTTTCGTCAGCCTCCTCACATAGCCTGCACAGGGTTGTACTTTGTGTTACCCCAATGCGGTGTAGGTGGAACCTTAGGGGTACAAAGCCGGTTATGAGGTCGACCATTGTTCTTAGTTCCCTACGGTTTTTGCCTAGTAGCCAGTCAGTAATATTGGTGTTGGGTTTCTCCACCATAAGTTTACTGTGGACATGTCCTTCGATATTGAGCCATCTACTAGTGGTTTGTTTATTGACCCACATGTTGATGGTCCCCCTGAAGGCGGTTTTTGGTATACCGACTGCCGGCTCAGGGCCTACAAATGGGGTTCGGGAGCCCCTTTTTGCAAGCTCGTCAGCCTTCTCGTTACCAGATATTCCTTTATGCCCTGGCACCCATTCCAGGCGAACCCGGTTGTGTTTTGCCAGGTTATTAAGGGTTTGCATGCAGTCCCAAACCAATCTTGAAGAGATTAGAGTAGGGATGGCCATCGAAACATATAATATCGATATATCGTTATATATATATATCGTGAGATATATCGTGTTTGATAGTATCGGCGTTGAAATATCGATGCCGATATACAGGGTGTACAGTATCTAAGATCCGAAAATCTTCGCACACGTGTTCTACAACTAGTTTCCAACAAAAAGTGCCTCATAGAGATTTTTTTTAGAGGCTTCGTTTTTGAGTTATTTCACTTTCAAGATTTTTTTCGTGTTTTCGAACTTACGTCACTAAAACGGCCGTAACTCTGGCGTTTTATTAGTATTTGCAAATCTAAGTATGCCAGTCTTTAATAATAATTTTTTAAAAAGATCTAAAGGGTAAAAATGAGCCTGAAAAGTAAATTTTGTCAAATTTTGAAAAAAAATAATTTTTCTAATGGCTCATTAGTCCCCCTTAAATGCGCAAAAGTCTCAGCTTTCCAATGGTATATTTAATTTTTAGGTTTTAGAGGGAACTTTTTTGAGGAAATTGAGATTTCATGCAAAAAAACGTGTATTTACAAGCACATTTGAGGTTTAAAAAAAAGAGAGAGAATAAAACCTACATAACTAAAACTTTTTTTCTTTTTCTGGGTGTAGAATGTATCATGTCAACGGCATTACCTAAAAAATTTAAGTTTGAGTGAAAGCATCCGCGGAATGAATTGATGTAAATCAACTGTTAAATGTCTCCCGTTCTTCCTGATATCGTGAGGTTTGATCCCGTTGTTTGTTATGATTTCCTCTTCTTATCGTTGATAGAAACATCGTCAAGAGCAAAATGTTGAGTATGATAATGTGATTAACGGGCAAAGGTAGATCCACACACGCGTTCGATCACATCAAATGTGCTTGAAAATACACGTTTTTTTGCATAAAATCTCAATTTCCTCAAAAAAGTTTCCTCTAAAACCTAAAAATTGAGTATACTATTGGAAAGCTGAGACTTTTGCGCATTTTTTAAGCTTACAGGCTCAAACGTATCATTAAAATTGAAGGAAACTAATGAGCCATTAAAAAAAGAGTTTTTTTTTCAAAATTTGACAAAATTTACTTTTTAGGCTCATTTTTACCCCTTAGTTCCTTTTAAAAAATTATTATTAAAGACTGAGACGATAGATAATTTTATGTTCTCTTTCAATGGCATACTTAGATTTGCAAATGCTTTGAAAACACCGGAGTTACGGCCGTTTTAGTGAATTAAGATCGAAAACACGAAAAAAATCTTAAAAGTGAAATAACTCAAAAACGAAGCCTCTAGAAAAAAATCTCTACGAGGCACTGTTTGTTGGATACTAGTTGTAGAATACGTGTGCCAAGATTTTCGGATCATACGCTGTACACCCTGTATATCGTAGGTTAATCACCGATAGTAGGCTCTACCGATAGTATCGACCAAAAAATATCGATAGTTTTAGAAAAATATTGGTTAAAAAATTGAATAAAATTTATGTAGGTATTTAATGCATAGTAGATTGCCAAAACTGAGCTTGCAGAAATTGGATTTGAAAAGAAAAGTTAATTAATGCTAATCAATAAATTAGAAATATTCGCCTTTTCTGATTTAAGATAAAATATGTTTAAATTGAACCTATGTGCAGTTTAATGTATTATTATTGTTGATTTTGTTTTACCGATAGTTTTGTAACAAATTATATTGTTTGATAAGTTGTCCAAGTTCTCTTAGAGGGGTTGTAGCGTTTATGTTTTTCCTTAAATGAATGTAAATACTTATGTTTTTTGTAAATGTTTTTTGCAAAATTATAAAAATAAAAAAGTCTTTCTTTGTTGCTTCCCTAGGTCTTCAAAGAATTTTAATTCTTATTTCTCAAAAAGAACAACACAACACTTGCTGAAAAACCTCAACAACAAAGCAGCATGTCAGGCTCTCCAAGAGATGCATCGGGGGATCAGTAATAATTACTTAGTGTACACAATTGCCTCAACTATAATGAAACACCAGGACAAAGCAATCACCATACAATCATGGCAGATTCAGCAGCAAAACATGGGGCCAGGCTACAGATGCAGAACATTGGATTAGACATTGCTGCCCCCCTCCCTGATGCCCTCCTTACCAAGAAGGCGACCATTGAAGAATGGCAGAATTTATATAACCAAAGGTCCCTAGATAAAGGATATCACCACTTTTTGATACAGCTCAAAATCTAGGACAAACCATGGTTCCCCAAACTTCCCCTATCCCGTCAAGATATAGTCCAAATGGTAAAGGCTGAGGACCACCCACGGGACAATAAATAGAAGCCTCCATCAAGTAGGAGTATCAGATACCCCAAATTCTGACCATTGCGGCAACATCAAAGAAGATATGGAACACACGCTCATCCACTGCCCATTTTATGGAGAAGAGCGAGGAGAATGGGGACAAACCCTCCAAGATCAAGATCTGTGCGCACTATTAGAAACGGTGGACATAAAAGGAATATTAAACTACCTGAAACGCACGGGGATTAACTTATGAGTAGTGTACTTGTGAAATAACTGAATAAGTGTCAAATTGTGTTGGCAATATGGGTTAAATAAACACACGGTCCAAAAAAGAAAACTTAAAAGATAAGAGACACTTTGCATCACCATAAATCATCATAAGGTTGGTAGATTCCGAATCAAAATTATTCTGTTCCTATTCGATTTCTTTATCAACTGAAAATGTTGCTCACTCACCTTTGTTCGGTTTCAAAACTCGTCTGGTTCTTTTGTTCTCTGGGTCTGGCGAAGACAGCTTTGTAGTTTTTGGAGCATTCTTCGTAGGCTTTGGCCGCATGGTATGCCCTGCACAACGACCATGTGTTAACCAATATTTATAGAAAAAATATGATTTTCGATTTTAGCTTTCACAAAAGTTTTTCCACGGAAACCCAATTTTGGGCACGGATTGTCAGATATTACATTCGACAAATTGGGCCGTTAATTGCGCTGTTAATGCGCATGTCCAGGAGGGCTTTTATCGAGCTCCTTGGACAGACCAAACAAAACTACTGTGTACAGGGGAAGGGCTCCATATTTGGGATACCAACTCTTTAAACTAACATTCTTCAGACCTGCCTGCGCATCTTTATCAATTCCGCAATTGGCCGCTAACAGAGCTTTCAAGGCAACTATTCCTGAAAGGACAGAGATTTCAAAACGATAGCATCCACCCAGAAGAAGTCTTGGGTCCTCGATCTCTGGATAGCATCGTACGACAGTGAAAACAGAAAGAATAATTTGGGACGTTGCCTGAAAACTTCACCTCATTGGATATCAGATGATATTGAGGCAGTGATTTTTAGAACCACAGAATTTGGGACATGAACCAAGTCATGACAAAAATCACCAGGTGGCATGAGAGTTGATTATGTTGATTTAGCAGGTGCCGTAGGTAAAGGTTCAACAATAATTGTTTTTTAGATACAGAACATTATCCCAGTCACAAATTAGGGAACGAGATGTATTTCAACAAAAATCTAGGAGTTCAAATGTTTTTATTAAAAAAGCAACGGACTTAAAATTTGGACGCTCATCTCCACTTATGTGAAACTGAAAAATGCAAGTTTGAAAAAGTTTGATGATGCGCTTCAACAAGTCAATGTATGGTTTTGAATCAAATTTGAACGTCAGCCAAATTAGGAAAAGCAGCTGTCACAAGAATTGGCCGCTAACAGAGTTGACAGAAAGTAAAATCTAATCAAAGCAAATTCCTGAAACGACAGAACGATAGCACCCACCCATAAGAAGTTACGCCCGATCTTCTGAAAACTTTGATTTTTAGAGTCTTGAAAACAGAAAGAATAATTTGGGACGTTGGGGGTTCACTATTAAGATATCTCAACTTAGAGTAACCACCCCCTAATTTGGGACTTGCCAATTCACTTGTACTTCAAGAGTTGGCAAGATGAATTTAACGATAGGTGCGTTAGGCTTCACCAATAATCAAGCGTTAAAAAAGGAACAATGGCAGTCAAAATTAAATTAACGAGATGTGTTTCAAGAAAAAACGCTGCAAAATTCTTTCACTGGGGTTTACTAGTGATCTAAACTATTCAATGATTCATGATTTGAATTTCTACTAAGCTTTGGAGTGTGCATGTTTCACAGGTGATAGAGCGATTATTGAGTTTCAGGAGATATGCATAGAGCACGTAAATCTCCTATTTGGATTGTTCAGTTGATCATATTTGTGTGCCTCCTGAAATTCAATAATCACTCTATCACCTGTGAAACAAACACACTCCAAAGCTTAGTAGAAATTCAAATCATCAGTGAAATAATTTGCAGCGTTTTTTATGGTTATCAGAATGCTTCAACCCGTATATCGGCTACAAAGCCTTTTAGGAGTTCACTCCAGTATCCACAATACTACATCACTACGTAACTAGGTTACTGATATCAACACAAAAACAATAATAAACCAAAATAACGCGAATGTTGGCACCATAAATCGGGCCACAGATGGGGACCTACGGACCTGGGGAGGGGCTCATTCGATTCCTCATGGAGTGTTCTTCAAAAAGAGTACAAATTTAGGCCGCCTTGACTTTTTTTGAGGTTTTTAGGGATTTTACAAAACTTTGACAACCCTTAAAGGGCACTTTAAATTAAGTGAGAGCTGGCTAAAGAATTGGGGCGTTGTCGGACCAATGTCGATTTTTCCAATTTTTTCAAAATTTCAGATTTTTTGCTCAGCCGTTTGGGAGAAATCGTGCATACGGCGTACGGACGGAAAAATTGTCATTGCAGATTTGGATTCTTCACCCTTTGAAACGTAAACCATTAAATTTGCAGGGGGGGTGGGGGTTAAAAATTATTTTTTCCCCAAGACCGATTACAATGGTTAGTAATCGAATAATAAACCAAAAGTAATACCTGCCATTTCTCCATGCATTATATTTACTTTAATCATTAAAACGTCCAAGTATCGACCTTTACCTGAGATATTTGACGTAAGCGACTCCTTTACTTTCGCCGTTGGTCCTGTTTTTAACGATGGACACGTAGTCAAGTTCCCCGAACTTTTTGAAGTACTCGCGCAGCTGATCTTCAGTCGAGGTTTTCGGAACGATGATGAAAAGCCGCTGCAGGCGTTCTTGGTCGTCGTCATACTTCGAGCCTTGCTCCCGGCTAAACAATTCACAATAATAACGTTATTTTTTTCGATAATCAGAATTTTCGAATCAGATTTGAAATCTTACGCAAAATGTGGGAGATATGGCCGTTTTAATGCGGTAAGGTAAAAAAAACGAGAAAAATCTCAAAATTGAAAAAAAAAACGCATTTCTAAGGGTGTAAACAAAAATTGCTAAGGGGCATTTTCGATCAGAAATTTTCCATAGAATCTTCCCCTGGCCTGTCACCGTCAAGAAATGTAACACCCTGTATACAGGGTGTCTAGTAAAATGATGGTATAAACTCAGGGAATCGATTCTACGTTTAATTTGCAATCGAAAGTGTCTCTTAGCATTTTTCTTTCTTCAAACGCTTATGGGTCCCTGTAGTAAGGCACGTGGATTTTAGCCTGTAGTGTTAGAAATGCCGTGTAGTTTTCTGGGAGAAAATTGCTTTGATATGATCAAGCTGCCTTGAAATACTTGCAAAGACCCCAGTAATCAAAAAATCACTTGCAATATTCGAAAAGAGCTCTTTCTACAAATTTTCGAAGCTATCCCAGTCCTTGCCTTGTAACCATACTGGAACTATACATAGTGTCTAGTAATACTCAAGGAAAATTCAGGGAATCGATTTTACGTTTAATTTGCAATCGCAAGTGTCTCCTAGCATTTTTCTTTTAGAGGTTTCGTTTTCTCGCAATTTAATTTCTAAGATTTTTTTTTACTTTTCAGACCTTGTCTCACTAAAACAGCCTTAGCTTCCTTAATTTTGGTCTAAAGGACAAAATAAGGTCACCATTGGAAAGAGCATGAAATATCCTATTACCCTGATATAAAACTTAATTTTTTTAGCCACACCTTATTGGTGAAAAAAATGGCCAAAGTTCAAACTTTGAAAATTTCTGAAAAATCATCGTTTTTCAGGAAATTCCAAAATCCCAAAAGAACGTATCGGGTCTCGGGCATTCTGTGTTATCATTTTTTATTAATTATGCCTGAAGCATGGGTTACACCAGAGCGAACACGAGCGAACGAGCAGCAGCGAATGCGAAATTCGGTCTGGTGTGACCGGTGCCTCGAGCGGTAGTGAACCCCAATCGGCTGTGTTCGGCAGTGCTCGGTAGTCGCATGTTCGCGTTCGCGCCTGCTCCATCCATTGTCGGTTTTGCAGCGAATGATCAAAGGAAATTCGCGTTCACTCGAGTTCGGCGCTCGCTTCAGTGTGACCACATCGTTGTGACTCCAGTCTGGTCCTTTGTATCACCACTACTGCTGTCAACAAAGTTGTTTTTTCTTTCGTTTTACTTCTATTGTTTGACTATGGATTGGACTGATGAAAAAGTGTTAGTGCTAATTGAAGAGTACAAAGCAAGGCCAGTGTTATGGGATCGAAACAGTGTTGATTACAAACTGTTAAATAAAAAATGCGACAGTTGGAGATCGCTGGCGGATGTAATGGACACTGATGATGCTGAAGTTAAGAAGAAAATCAATTCTTTACTTGCTTCGTTGAGGCGTGAACGGAACAGGGAAAAGAAAAAGTCCGGCATGGCTACAAATGAAGTGTATAAGTCTACCTGGTTTGCTTACAACCCAATGGCCTTCCTCCTGGATAAATTTAAGGTGAAGGATACAAGGAGCTCAAGCTACTTTGTCGAGTGGATTGGTCTAGTGGAGCAAAAGCAAACGATGTTCTAGTCAAGAAGATTCATATGTGTTCACTCTGGTATGACTGCACCCATTCTCTGGTGTTCGCGAATTCTAGCGAACCACGGCGAACACCAGTGAACGTTCGGTTCGTTTGTGTTCACTCTGGTGTAACCCATGCTTGAGAGGATTGGGAGTATCACCATTCGATTCAGCGTGAAAAATCATGTAGAATACGAAACTAACTTTCATATTCAAGTACCTCCACCAATAATACAATAACCCTACTGCAACAATCGGAGAACGGAAGAAAAATATCAAGGTAACGAAATCTGCCGAATAGTTTCGAACGGCATAACGAGACCACAGACGAGAGATTAGCTACCTTTGCACAAAGATCATTTCAAAAACTCCATTCCACTTGGAAATGCGACGTTGAAACGACATTTGATAATAACATTCCAACCGTTAATGATGGATTTTATGGCCATCGTAACGAGCAATATAAAAGTTATTACCTGTGAGCAATCATAACTTTAATGGGCTTCCCTCCACTTCCGAGCACCTTCCCGTTCATCTCTTCCTGTGCGAGGGCCGCTTCTGACGTCTTGGAGAATTTAATGTAAACAACTCCTGAAAAAAGAATATTATAGTTAGATAACTTCAAAAATTGGATTAATGATCCGTGATTATAAACAACACGTTTTCTCTACCATAATGAAAGTTATGCTAGAAAGAAAAATGGTTCTTTCATTTATCAGTAATTGAGAGTGTTTTATGACCACTGGTACTATACCTCTTATACACTGCTGACCTTCCAGAAGTCGAAAAATAACATAACAGCTACCTTTGCTTATAACACTGCCATCCTAGCCATCAGCCAAGACAACAACGAATCTGTTACTAAATTGAACCATTCTATCTCCAAAATAGAAAGATGGACTGCAAAATGGAGGATCAAAATGAATGAGACCAAGTCGATACATGTGGACTTCACTAACCGAAAGCTACAGTACATTCCGACTTTTCTCAATGGTGAAATCATCCCGTACGCTAACGAGGCAAAATACTTGGGTATGACGCAAACTTGCTGTGGAAATCACATGTGAAAAAAAGAAAAACGAACTATGCCAAAAATAGAAAAAAAACTTTACTGGCTCATAGGACGACGCTCAAATCTTGTCCTTAAAGAGCATATTGCAACAATTCAACAATTTTATCAAGTACTCAGAGACGTAGTTACAAACAATGAGAACCTCCCGTGATCTTGGATTAGAAGTCATGGATGGATCTTATGGATGCTAGCTATGGGGGGTGTGCAGCAAACAGTAATGTTGCAACAATTTCATAATCAAGTACTCAGAGACGTAGTTAATGATCCCTGGTATGTGAGAAATGAGAACCTCCATCGTGATCTTGGATTGGATTTGGTTCAAACCGAAATACACCGATTTGCTGCAACCCATCAACAGAGGCTGCAGGGGCATGTCAACGAAGAGGCCGTCCGTCTTCTCGACGTTGAACACCTTGATAGAAGGTTGAAAAGGAAAAAACCACATGAATTAGGCTCATAGGACGACGCTCAATCTTGCCAAAAGAGAGCAAACTTACGCACTACAAACAAGTCCTCAAGTCTGGATGGACTTATGGATGCCAGCTATGGGGCTGTGCAGCAAACAGTAATATTGCAACAATTTCATAATCAAGTACTCAGAGACGTAGTTAATGCTCCCTGGTATGTGAGAAATGAGAACCTCCATCGTGATCTTGGATTAGATTTGGTTTAAACCGAAATACACCGATTTGCTGCAACCCATCAACAGAGGCTGCAGGGGCATGTCAACGACGTTGAACACTTGATAGAAGGTTGAAAAGGAAAAAACCACATGAATTAGTGTTGTGAACCTAATTATCGTGTAACAGCGTCCAGTGATTATGTAGCGACGCCAAACTATCAGTATATATACAAAATTGCTCACGTTTGCATGTTTTGATCTAAGTTAATATCATGTCAGAATAATATCACTTATTAGTTATATAGAAACTAGATTGTGATATAAAAGTAAAGTCTTAAAAAAATATAAAAATTAATTGAGAAAGAATTAGTAAAGACCTCTGATTCTATGATGTTCAGTTTAACACAACTTTGCGTTTCTACGTGAAATTTGTTATTCGCAATTCGTGAACAAAAATCCTGTAATTTTATACGTTTTCTTACAGATACCATCATTTACCGCCCTATTAATGTATCTAATATAACATTTTAAAGATCCCATAATTTTGTCGAGAATTCCTTGAAGAACAAGAGATCCAACCGTTTTCAACATAACACAAATTCTAAAACTATAGATCATTTCTAGAAAAATTGAAAAACACAATATATATCACGACCACATTGGTGAACAACGTAGATTTTTTCAGTTGAATGAAACCTTTTCTCAATACAAATAAACAATTTTCTAAAATAATTAAACCTTTTTCCGAAATAATTAAACAAACCTCTAGCGGGAAAAAAGCAAATTGCAAATACATGAATGGTGAAACAGTTTAATCAAGAATTAATCAGAATGAATCTGCATTCTCACTGATATTTCATTGTTATTACGACGTTTATTTATTTTCTACTACATCCCGTTCCTTTGAGAGGTTCAATTATTTTGGAAAAAAGTGTGATTGGATTTAAAATCACTGGGTTCTATTATTCAATTTTATTCATTTGGCTCGCATACATAATTTGAATTTCTACAAACGCAACTTAAGCAAATTTAAACGATGTAGCCACAGGTGTAAGAGCGATTATTTCAGGAGATATGCATAGAGCAACGTAAATTCTGAAATAATGTTTGGATTGATCAGAAATTGAAATTTTCAAGTGAAGCATATTTGTGTGCCTCCTGAAATTCAATAATCGCTCCATCACCACACTCCAAAGCTTAGTAGAAATTCAAATTATGAATGCAAGCCAAATTAATGAAATTGAATAGTTTAAACCCCATGAAAGAATTGCAGCGTTTATTTAAATGACATTTTTTGTTTGAAAATGTCATGGTTGAAAGTGTATGAACACAATGCATATATCACGGTATTCGCATTAAACATTTGGAAATTACGATATTCCAATTTAATCAACATATACCTATATTTTATGCATCATCAGATAAGACCTCCACGTATATCAAGTTAATGATTCCTTCTAAAAGCGAGAAATTACCGATAAATTCAAAAACCATTTGATAATGATTTTTTATAAACAATTTAACGGCCATTTCGAATTTGTACATTAACGATGTCGCAACTTGATCCAATAAAGTAAAATTAAAACAGCGTCGTTATCAAATGCACAGTTGTTGGAGAAATTCGTCTCCCGGTCTTCAAGTGAGATTATTTCTGGGCGGGGTTTTTCGACATCAAAGGAAACGAAACACTTGGTCAAAATGCGGGAGTGCGGCCAACGGTCTCATTACTCATCCTTGATCCGATCCTATTTCCGTATAATTAATTCCCAAGAAGCTGGCAACCGCTGCGGCCAGAAGAAATATACTTGGGGCGGCGCGTTTACCAACGAGAAATTTGCGAGAGATAGCGGAAAACCAGTCGTTAAACGCAGAAAACGTTTAAGACCTCAATCGCTAGCGAATCATTTAGACTACTGGTGTGGTCCTAGTAAAATACAGAATTTTACATGTTTAACGAATTTGAACGAATATTAAGGATGGATAGATAAATAGTTTATTTCACATCTTTTCCTTTACATGTTATATTTGGTCCAGCAGTTTCGAGAAAAAGCTTCCTAAGGCGGACAGACGGTTGTTGTGATTCAATTTTCGAAAACTAGATATCTTTGAACGTAAACCAGTAACTTTCAAGGGGAAGGGGCTAAAATTGTTCCTCTTTGGTTTATTATTCAATAATAAACCATTGTAATCGCTCTTAAAAAAAAATTCTAACCCCCAATGAAAATTTCATGGTTTACGTTTCAAAGGGTGTAGAATCCGAATCTGCAAATAAAAATGTTTCCGTCCGTCCGCCGTACGCACGTTTTCTCCCAAACGGCTGGAGCAAAAAATCTGGAATTTTCAGGAAAAATCCATATTGGTCCGACAACGCCCTAATTCTTTAGCCAGCTCTCTCACTTAATTTAAAGTGCCACTTAAGGGTTGTCAAAGTTTTGTAAAATCCCTTAAAACCTCAAAAAAAAAAACCAAGGCGGCCTAAATATGGACTTTTGTTGAAGAACTTTCCATGAGGGATCGAATGAGCTCTCCCCAGGTCTGTAGCTCAAACCATTCCCGATGTATGGCATGATCTAATGGCGCGAATTCTTCCACTGGGGTTTATTATTCAATTTTATAAATAAACGAAGTATACTAAGCAAAACAAACCCGTAGCGCAACAGTTTTGTGCGGGACTCACAACAAACAAAACAATTCTTGGGTTCGTTTTAACTTTTTTTGAAGGACTTTTTGCCCCATATGCATTTTGCCCCGCAGACACACCTAGGCCCAAGACAAAACAAAACGCTGTATGTACGTGTCACAAGTGCCATAAGACCATAAAAAAACGCTGCAAATTCTTTCACTGGGGTTTATTATTCAATTTAATTCATTTGGCTTGCATTCATGATTTGAATTTCTACTAAGTTTTGGAGTGTGCGTGTCATTCACAAACTTAAACGATAGAGCGATCATTGAATTAAACCCCAGTGAAAGATTTGCAGCGTTTGGTAAATTGTAAGATTTATTATTGAAAACAAAAACCAATGTTGAAAATGTGTCATTTGATCGTTTTTTGTGACCCCTTCATTTTGTGTTGAATCGGTTATGGTGTGACAGAATTGGGGTTTTGAGTTTAGTTACTATGGAATGGTAACGGAGCATATAACCATTCACATATTCCACAGCTGGCTATTTAACTATTCCGCGCCCCAAGTGGATTTGTAAGCTATTTGCAGGAAAATTCATGGGAAAACCCGTCGATATTATTGACAATTTCGGACATAACCAATGGCGAAGTAGCGTGTCATTCTTGAAAACAAGACTTAATGAACGACGAACCTGAATAATAAACCCCAGTGAAAGAATTTGCAGCGTTTGGTAGAATGTAAAGATTTATTATTGAAAACATCAAACCAATGTTGAAAATGTGTCATTTTAACCTTTTTTGTGATGCCCGGCATTTTGTGTTGAATCGGTTATGGTGTGACAGAACTGGGGTTTTATGTTACTATGTAGTAGTTACTATGGAGTAGTGACGGAGCATATAACCATTCACCGATTCCACAGCTGGCTATTTAACTATTCCGCGTCCCAAGTGGATTCCTGAGGAATTTGCGGGAAAATTCATGGGAAAGTTGATATTATCGATAATTTCGGACGTAAGCAATGGCGATTGCGTGTCATTCTTCAAAACAAGACTTAACGACGAACTGACAAGACGAAACTTACGAGTACATGAAAATTCGCCGACCGAAACTCGAAGTGATATATCGATTTTATCCTGACTATGGGAAGTCCCAAGACGGAACTGAACGCCTGAGTCAGAACACACTCCCACTCGACAAAGCGTGAACTGGAGCCTTGCATAACGCCTTCGAAGTAAAAGGCGCAAAAGAAAAGAAAGTCTTGAAAACCACGTAGGCCTGACCGATCCAGCCCGAAAAACGGTCCAGAAACATCAAAACTGCAGGTTAACCAACAACAAATTGAGATATATTGGTAGTTAAATGGATGTAAAAGCGAAATACGTTGATATGAAGAGCGTCGGAATTAAGACACAACCCGTTATGTCCGCGTTTTCTGTCAAGTTACGGGAGAGAAGGCCGCTACCGGCCGCTCGGAAAGTGAAAGTTCCGGAAAGGAAAGAGCTGCAAGACGAACTTTCTACGGCCTTGTCGAAAAAAATAGCCAGCCGGGGCAGGTCATCCTCGAAAATGCGATTCCTTGGATTCATCTGCTACGTGTTTGCGATGAAAAGGCACAAATACACCTCACTGCCGAAGATTAGTTGGTATTCGCCAAGAGCTTGGAGGAATGTGTGGCCGAAACAAAATTTCTTTGCTGTTGTTGCATTTGGGCAAAACGGAATACAGTACAATACTGTTGACGTACTGGATTAGCTATAGTATGATTTTGATGGCATTCACCTATCACATCAAAATACAAATGAAAAAGTTAATCAGTATGTTTATGTATAGCTCTAGATTTCGGTGTGGAAGAAGAAAAGAGCTAAACTAGGATAAACGAGCACGTAAGATGACTGTTTTTGCTTTAGGTGGATATTGAAGAGAAATAGCTCACCTCATCTTGAGAAATTTGGAGCTAGGTGCCAGAAAAGGTAGATATTTGGTATGAATGTTACATGGGCTTCATTACCGACCTATCAAATCACAATAAACATGGAAAAGTGAATCAGTATGTGTATGTATAGCTCTAGATTTCGGTGTGGAAGAAGAAAAGAGCTAAACTAGGATAAACGAGCACGTAAGATGACTGTTTTTGCTTTAGGTGGATATTGAAGAGAAATAGCTCACCTCATCTTGAGAAATTTGGAGCTAGGTGCCAGAAAAGGTAGATATTTGGTATGAATGTTACATGGGCTTCATTACCGACCTATCAAATCACAATAAACATGTAAAAGTTAATCAGTATGTTTATGTATAGCTCTAGATTTCGGTGTGGAAGAAGAAAAGAGCTAAACTAGGATAAACGAGCACGTAAGATGACTGTTTTTGCTTTAGGTGGATATTGAAGAGAAATAGCTCACCTCATCTTGAGAAATTTGGAGCTAGGTGCCAGAAAAGGTAGATATTTGGTATGAATGTTACATGGGCTTCATTACCGACCTATCAAATCACAATAAACATGGAAAAGTGAATCAGTATGTGTATGTATAGCTCTAGATTTCGGTGTGGAAGAAGAAAAGAGCTAAACTAGGATAAACGAGCACGTAAGATGACTGTTTTTGCTTTAGGTGGATATTGAAGAGAAATAGCTCACCTCATCTTGAGAAATTTGGAGCTAGGTGCCAGAAAAGGTAGATATTTGGTATGAATGTTACATGGGCTTCATTACCGACCTATCAAATCACAATAAACATGCAAAAGTGAATCAGTAAGTTTATGTATAGCTCTAGATTTCGGTGTGGAAGAAGAAAAGAGCTAAACTAGGAGAAACGAGCACGTAAGATGACTGTTTTTGCTTTAGGTGGATATTGAAGAGAAATAGCTCACCTCATCTTGAGAAATTTGGAGCTAGGGGCCAGAAAAGGTAGATATTTGGTATGAATGTTACATGTGCTTCATTACCGACCTATCAAATCACAATAAACATGTAAAAGTGAATCAGTATGTTTATGTATAGCTCTAGATTTCGGTGTGGAAGAAGAAAAGAGCTAAACTAGGATAAAAGAGCACGTAAGATGACGGTTTTTGCTTTAGGTGGAAATTGAAGAGAAATAGCTCGCCTCATCTTGATAAATTTGGAGCTAGGTGCCAGAAACGGTAGATATTTGGTATGACTGTTACATGGGCTTCATTACCGACCTATCAAATCACAATAAACATGGAAAAGTGAATCACCGGTGTGGAAGAAAAACGAGCTAAACTAGGATAAACGAACACGCAAGATGACTGTTTTTGCTTTATGTGGATATTGAAGAGAAATAGCTCACCTCATCTTGAGAAATTTCGAGCTAGGTGCCAGAAAAGGTAGATATTTGGTATGAATGTTACATGGACTTCATTACCGACCTATCAAATCACAATAAACATGTAAAAGTTAATCAGTATATCCATGTATAGCTCTAGATTTCGGTGTGGAAGAAGAAAAGAGCTAAACTAGGATAAACGAGCACGTAAGATGACTGTTTTTGCTTTAGGTGGATATTGAAGAGAAATAGCTCACCTCATCTTGGGAAAGTTGAAGCTAGGTGCCAGAAAAGGTAGATATTTGGTATGAATGTTACATGGGCTTCATTACCGACCTAGAATATCCCATAAATCTTTCGCATTTAGGTAAAAGATCGAACAGTGCAAAACTGTGGACGTACAGTACGGTTTTGATGGTATTCATCTATCAAATCAAAACCAGCTTGTAAAAGTGAATCATACTAGCTTGTATGATTATGTGATTGCTCAGGATTTCCATACAAATACATGCAACGAGCTTAACTAGGATAAACGCGCACGTAAGATGACTATTTTTGCTTTATGTGGATATTGACCATGAAAAAAAGTAAATTTCATGGGTTTCGGCAAAATTATTTAGCTTTTCTTGGCGGTTTGGACAATGAACGGTCAAAAACATATCACCAGGTCTAGAGGAAGTCGACAGAACGTAAAATTTGACACTTGACAGAAGTTAAGCCACATCGCCCAGCAACCACTTGTGGGAAAATTGAAGAACGGAAGCGTAGTACGACCATAGCTATGGGTCAGGTTCGTAGCTCACCTCATCTTGAGAAATCAGAAGCTAGTGTGCCAGAAAACGTAGAAATCTGGTATGAATGTTACGTGGGGCTCATTATCAATAGATAGGTCAGGGGTAGATAGGTAATCATATCCCATAAATTTTTTTGCATCTAGGTTAAACGTCGAACAGTGCAAAATTGTCGACATACTGGATTGGTTATAGTATGATTTTGATGGTATTCATCTATCAAATCAAAACGAGCGTGTAAAAGTGAATCATACTAGTTTGAATGTTCATGTAGTTGCTCAGGATTTCCGTATAAATACAAGAAACGTGTTAAACGTGAAACACTAGCAAGTAAAATGGCAATTTTTTGATTCATGTGGATATTGACAAGAAAAAAGGTATATTTCATGGGTTTTCAACAGAATGATTTAGCTTCCCTTGGCGGTTGGGACAATGGACGATCCAATACTTATCACCAGCCCTTGAAGGAGTCGAAGGAGCATAAAATTGACATTTGACATATCCTGTCAAATAGCTTGTCTGAAGCTAAGGGGAGTCCATACCACAAATCAGCAACTTTCGGAGAACGTGAGCTTATAGCTATCGATCAGGTTCGTAGCTCACCTCATCTTGAGAATCTGGACCTGGTGTGCCACAAAAAGTTAGGTGAAACGTCGAACAGTGCATAATTGTAGACGTACTGGACTGGTTGTAGTATGATTTTGATGGTATTAATCTTTCGTTTCGTTTGTATGTTTATGTAATTGATCAGATTCCCGTATGGATACAAGAAATTTGATAAACTACGATAAACGCGAACGTAAGATGACGATTTTTTGTTGTTATGGATATTGACAAGAAAAAAGTAAATTTCAGGGGTTTTGGACAAAATGATGACACAGCGCTGGAGACGTTTCTTCCACTCCTTATAGCAGTGGTGGAACTCCGATACTGAAATAACCTTCAGCTGTTCGGTTACATCCTTTTGAATTTTTTCGACTGTGCTAAAATGATTTCCCTTGAATTAATTTTTCAACTTTGGGAAGAGAAAAAAGTCACAAGGACTCAAGTCGGGCGAATAAGGAGGCTGAGGAGCCACAGGAATGTTTTTACTGGCCGAAAATTCGTTTACTGAAATTGCTGTGTGGCAAGGACTTTATCGTGATGCAACACCCACTTGTTCTTGATGTTTCGTCTCACACGAATGACCCTTTTTCGAAGTCTTTCAAGACGCTCTCGGTAAGAGTATTGATTGACCGTTTGAACTGGGGGTACAAACTCTTCGTGGACGATGGATATCGAAAAAACGAATCAGCATGCATTTGATATTTGACTTGGCCATCCTGCCATTTTTTGGCCTTGGAGAGGTTGAAGTGTGCCACTCCATGCTCGCCCGACTTGAGTCGTTGTGACCTTTTTCTCTTTCCAAAGTTGAAAAATTACCTCAAGGGAAATCATATTGGGACCGTCGAAAAAATTCAAACGGCTGTAACTGACCAGCTGAGGGTTATTTCAGTATCGGAGTTCCAGCACTGCTATAAGGAGAGGAAGAAACGTCTCCAGAGCTATGTGGCCTCAAAAGGAAGATATTTTGAAGGTGACAATATTGAATTGTAATTCTTCTTGCATCAAAAATTAAAAAAAAAAATCAGTATCATTACTTCATTTACAGACCTCGTATGTAACCAAGTTACTTTCACTAGCTAATTCTAATTCGCGATATCTGGGATATAAATGTCGAGAAAATATTTCTCCATTAAGAATTAATAGCCAATGGTTCAGTACCCCGCAAGAAAAAGTCGACATATTCTCTGAGATCTTGCACTCCCAATTCTCCTTAAACGAAAACAACAACCCTCCCTTTACCGAAACTGTAGAGTCAGCCTTCCAACTGTGAATATTTAAAGACTACATCACCCCCGCACAGGTGAAGAATATGATACAGCGCCAAAAACCGAAAAAGGCTCCAGGATTTGACAACATTTCAGTACGACACCTGAAACATTTTCCCCAGAAATGGAAACACGCCAAAATCATTATGATTCACAAACTCTGCAAGCCCAAGAACGATCCAAGAAGTTATGGACGTATCAGCCTTTTATCTATTTTCGCTAAAATCTTTGAAAGATTGCTCCTTCCTAAGCTCCTCTTATTCTTCGAACCGGCCATACCAAACTTTCAGTTTGGATTTAGACAACTCCACTCATGTCAGCAACGAATCCACCGCGTGGTAGAAGAAATTCTGGATGTTTTCGAAAATAAAGAAATTTGTCTTGGGACTATTTTTGGACATGGAAAAAGCCTTCGACAAGGTTTGGCATAATGGCCTACTCTTCAAAGTTAAACCACTGGTCCCGGATACTTATCTTCTAATCGTTCAATCATGGCTTAAACAAAGAACATTCAGCGTAAAGTATGAACATGACCTCCAACGCCATACATATTCGTGCATCAGTCCCCCAGGGAAGTGGCTGGGGACCCATGTTCTTCTTACTAAACGGTTCTGATGTCCCTACATCTCCTCACAACACATCTGCAATGCTGGCCGACGATCATGGGATAATAACTAGATCCAGCTGTGGTTTAGTAGCCTCAAAACACCTACAAGACTATGTAAACTCAATTTCAGCCTGGAACAGCCGGTTGACAAAAACCAACGTAGTCAAATCGAGTCTCGTAAAATTCACCAACCATAGATCTTACCAAACTAGCCCAATAACAATGAACAATGAAATAACTTCATATTCAGACAATGTTCGCCACCTAGGTGTTAATCTAGACGGAAGACCGATTTCTGACCAACATATTGGAGAGTAATTCAAGAGGATCCGAGTCTGAACTAGAGATCTGAAACCACTTCTAGAGGCCTCATCTACCCTTAGCCTACAATTAAAGTTATTAATTTACATCACGCTCATACGCTCCATCTGGCTATATGGGTGCTCTATTTGGGGTTCTGCTTCCAATTCCCGAATCTCAAGAATCCAAAGGCAACAAAATCGGACCTTACGCCCAATATTAAACCCTCCCTGGCATGTGAGCAACTCAGTTTTTCATCGAAATCTTGAAATACCAGATGTCAAGGAAATAATAAACAATACATTCAATAAAACTTACACCAGAATAATCCACCACCATTGCCTCTCCTCCACACATATCATCCGGCCACATTTATCATTAATCTTGTGTCATATTTATCATTAGGTAACTTCGCGACACCTTAATACTTCTCAGTAATTATCAGACATGGTTGTCGTAAACTTACCCACTTACAAAAAAACACCATGGATTTACATATGTAACCAAGTTGCTTTCACTAGCTAATTCTAATTCACGACAGCTGGGAAATTAGCAGGTGCTTCTGTGCCATTCGTCTCACCTTTCTATAGTAGCAGGTGCTAAGGTATGCACTTAGTGTTTCTTTGGCAGCTGTACGTAGGCATACGGAATTTGTCTGCTCTTCAAGTGCACAGTAAAACGTGCTCGGAGTATTCTAACTCGTGATAATTAAGAGATGTGAAGGGAGGAACTTGCGTTCATTCATGTCCAGAAGATAGAATATATTATTGACAGTGGATATAGAGATGTAAGGAGGGAGATATGACCTAGAATTTCTTGTGCAGGCGTAAACAGCACATTGAATCCGTCTGATCTTTCTTTGCATGGAAACCGTGGTTTACACGGAATAGGCACCACTTCTAGTACTTCTTATGCAGGTGTAAGCTAGTACGTACTGAATCCAACTGTTTCTTTTTCGCAAAGAAAACGTGTTTAACGAAAAACAGGTACCTACCTACAAACCGAAGTTCACAATTTAGCACAAAAATCGGGTTCTTTCTGAGCGCACATACTAAAATCTGTGAATAAACGGATCTCAAAACCAAAACCACTCTTTTTGTGATACGTTGTAAACAGAATCTTGTAAAAACTAGAATTGGAGCGGAATTCAGATTCTAATGGTAAAAACGTCAAAAAAGGACACACCGTTGCGGACTTACGTCACGCACTTGATTCACAAAACTAGGTAGACGGGTTGTCTAAACGTCAAAGTTGACAAAATTTTGACGTTTTAGTTGTACAAAGAAATGTACCCACTTACGAAAAAATACCAAGGATTTACATATGTAACCAAGTTACTTTCACCAGCTAATTCTAATTCACGACATCTGGGAAATTAGCAGGTGCTTCCTTGTCATTCGTCTCACCTTTCTATACTAGCAGGTGCCAAGGTATGCACTTAGTATTGCTTAGGCAGTTGTACGTAGGCATACTGAATTGGTCTGCTCTTCCAGTGCACAGTAAAACGTACTTCCACACTTTACTGGACTTCCATTAGAGTATTCTAACTCACGATAGTTCAGAGATAAGTTGGTAGGAACCATGGTAGGAGGCCATTCTTAGGCCTATCCTTTTGGCAGTGGATATAGAGGTGTAAGGAGGGAGATATGACCTAGAATTTCTTATGCAGGTGTAAACAGCACACTGAATCCGTATGATCTTTCTTTGCATAGAAATCGTCGTTTACAAGGAACAAGAACCTAAGCATCTATACACCATGGTTCACATGCACCTAAGGATATCGCCTTCCTCTCAAGATTTCTTACTACAGATCTGGGAATATAGCTTTCAAGACCTTTATTCCAGTTACTGCGAGACGTAGGACACCAAATCTTGAAGGATAAACCAATTTTATGGAAAGAAAACGTCCATCCTAGGGAACTAGTTGTACCAAACAGTTCGGTAGATATAAAAGTGTAAGCAGGTGCTAAGGTATGCACTTACAATTGCTTAGGCAGTTGTACGTAGGCATACTGAATTTGTCTGCTCTTCCAGTGCTCAGTGAAATGTAGGTACTTAGATTAGCACTAGGCATGCACTCTTCTAGACTTCCATTAGCTCATTCTGGCTCCATTCTAACTCATGAAAGTATAGAGATGGTTAGGTAGGTATGTTCATTCGTATCCAGAAGAAAGTATATCCTTTAGGTGGTGTATAGAGGTGTAAGGAGGTAGATATGACCTACAATGTCGTATTCAGGTGTAAACAGCACATTGAATCCATCTACTCTTTCTTAGGGTAGAAATCGTGGTTTACATGGAATATGAACCTACGCACCTGTACACCATGGCTCACACGCACCTACCAACATTTCATACCAGAGATCTTTGATTACAGACTTCAAGACCTTTATCGCAGATACTGCGAGACATGGGACACTAAATCTTGACCAATTTTACGGCAAGAGAATGCCCATCCTAGGAAACAAGTTGTACCAAATCTTACTTGATTGATTCATGTTGAACGAAGCTTGAACTCACCTTTAGATTCCATCGTGTTCTTGTCTTTGACGATCCAAACATCTTTGATGTTGCCGAACTTGTCGAAAGCCTCGTGAAGTTCTTCCTCGGTGACATGTTTGCCACATAAGATGAACAACCGGGAGTTGGGGGGGTCAGAAGACACTTCGCTCATTTTATTCCGCACTGTTCCAATAAACGACGTTAAATCAAAAGGTTTATCGCACAATCTACACAACAGATCGGAACACGATTTTCGGTTAAAGAGAAACGACTGGAAACTGTCAACTTTCAACGCAGAGTTTTCCTAACAAAACGCGTCTGAGCTCCGGGAAAGAACACACGAAGAGAACGGAACGGGAATCGGGAGTGAAATCAACAAAAATTCAAAATGGCGTCACCAAAACAGGACTTGGCGATGTAACAGGTTGGCCAACAAATCAAACTTTAAAATCGTATAAAAAACAACGCAAAGAACACTCATATGGTTTCAAAAAAATGTAATTATTTATAAAGTGACTTGGCATATTTATTTTATCTTAGTTGTTTCGTTTCATACCAGCGATTTGTTTGATCGGAAACGGAGGGCTGTGGTTCTAGTTGATGTTATTCGGCATACGTGCCGCTAGTATCGCTATTAAGTGGTCCATCCAAGTTACCAACTTCACGCGTATTTCTGAAGATCTACGGAATTATCCCTCGGATTCCCAGTTATGTTCCTTCCGTAAAATGTAAATCGTTTAAAACTTCGAAAACACGAACTTTCCGGGCTCCGCGGCGACCGATTGTGTATCCCTCTGCCGGCCCGCTCGTATAGGAGAGCGGCAGGTCTCGACCAGTCTTCGGTCAGTGTTCGGGCGTGGCCGTCTCCGGCAGTCTACTCCGTTTCGTGTTCGCGCTAAAAGTGTTCCATCTTCATCTTCCATCTATTCGGAACGTGAATCTTCATGGATTGATACGATGTAATGCGGGAACATTCAAATACATCGGTAAGTACCAAGTTTTTTCCTACAAAATCTCTAATAATAAATCGTATAGGCCGAGATTAGGTAGGTGCCGCATGTTTAACAAGTCTAATCCAATGATTGATCAATAGAAGGATAATAGATTATAATTGGTCTAGGATACATTGTAGGACCAGCTAAGCCCAAGAGGAAGTAACACGATACAAATCCGTTTCAGACTTTTCTCAGACCAAATTCGTGGAAAAAACCAAAGGTTTTTCTTTAGTCTGATAGTACACCTATTTTCTCTCGAACTATCTCTGTTCTTAAAGTTTTATTATGCACGTATATATTCGCTAGTGTGATTGTAGCGTACACTACCTATGAGTTTAACGAGAATCACGGACAAAAAATCCCCGTGCGAAAAATGACGGAAATATATCTTCTAGTTTGCTGGTCTGGATGCTCGCTTCGCTCGCATCTCAAAAGCAAGAAAATATCCTATATCAGTCCTTTTAGTAAAGTATAGATCAGTTGGAAAAATAGATGCGTTACCTATATTGTTTGCTGGTCTGGATGCTCGCATCTCAAAAACAAAAGAATATCCGATATCAATCCTTTTAGTAAAGTATAGATCAGTTGGAAAAATAGATGCGTTACTTATATAGTTTGCTGGTCTGGATGCTCGCTACGCTCGCATCTCAAAAACAAAAAAATATCCTATATCAATCCTTTTAGTAAAGTATAGATCAGTTGGAAAAATAGATGCGTTACCTATATAGTTTGCTGGTCTGGATGCTCGCTACGCTCGCATCTCAAAAACAAAAAATATCCTATATCAATCCTTTTAGTGAAGTATAGATCAGTTGGAAAAATAGATGGGTTACCTATTCTGTGATTCAGCCCCAGTTTTCCGAAGTTGGGGATTTTTTGTCCAATTACCGTTTAACGATTGTCCTTAGTTGAATACACACTCATACACTTCGAAACAGGCAGCATATCGAAAATAGTTCCCTGATTATAGGTATACCTATATTCCAACTTGACTATTCCCACAATGTGAAAACATGGTACCTATGAGTTTAACGATTATCCTAAGTCAAACATACACAAGTAGCACTTCGAAACAGCCAACATATCGAAAATAGTTCCCTGATTATAGGTATATATTCCAACTTGACTATTCCCTCAATGTGCAAACACGTTCTTAAATATGTATTATGCACGTATAAATTCAGTAGCGTCATCGTTGCTTACACTACCTGTGAGTTTAACGATTAGCCTTAGTTGAACAAACACAAATACCTACCTAACACTTCGAAACAGCCAACATATCGAAAATAGTTCCCTAATTATACTTATATATTCTAACTAGAGTATTCCCTTAATGTGCAATTGTGCACTTATAAATTCCCCAGGTGATTTATGATGCCAACGTTTGCGTTATTTTGGTTTATTATTGTTTTTGTTATGATATCAGAAACCTAGTGATGTAGTAATGTGGATACTGGAGTGAACTCCTAAAAGGCTTTGTAGCCGATACACGGGTTGAAGCATTCTGATATGCATGAAACGCTGCAAATTCTTTCACTGTTCTTCTACTAAGCTTTGGAGTGTGCGTGTTTCACAGGATAGAGCGATTATTGAATTTCAGGAGGCAGACAAATATGATCAACTGATCAATCCAAATAGGTATTTTGGTTGAGAACCGATTTACGTGCTCTCTGCATATCTCCTGAAATTCAATAATCGCTCTATCACTTGTGAAACACGTACACTCCAAAGCTTAGTAGAAATTCAAATCATGAACGCAAGCCAATTGAATAATAAACCCCAGTGAAAGAATTTGCAGCGTTTTTATATAATAAAGATCAACCTATTGAAGAAAGTGTTATTGCTTCCGAGTCTTCTAAAGTAGCGGAAGCATTGTTTTCACTTTCGGAATGTAAAAATTTTTTTGTCTCCAAAATCAAAAATTCCACTCGCATTTTGCGTTTTAGACCTTTCTGTACAATTTTGGTTCCGTGTCTGTGTGTCTGTCTGTCAGCAAATCCTTGTTACGGGCAAAACTACACGAAGTTATATTCCGATTTTGATGAAATTTTCAGAGATTGTGCGGGTTGGGGTGTAGATGGTCCCCTATAGGTTTCATGAACCCCGGATCAATAGTAGTCTCTGCGCCTGCGCAGACGAAATCCTTGTTACGCGCATAACTCCGGGAGATCTTGACCGATTTCGATGAAATTTTCAGGGATTGTTCGATTTGATATGTAAATGGTCCCCTATGAGTTTCATGACGCCCGGATTAATAGTAGCCTCTGCGCATGCGCAAACGTGAAATCCTTGTTACGCGCATAACTCCGAGAGTTCTCGACCAATTTCGATGAAATTTTCAGGGATTGTTCGATTTGATATGTAGATGGTCCCCTATGAGGTTTCATGACCCCCGGATCAATAGTATGCGCAAACGAAATCCTTGTTACGCGCATAACTCCGGGAGATCTTGACCGATTTCGATGAAATTTTCAGGGATTGTTCGAACTTATTAGGTATATTTTATAGTTTGTTCAATAGTTGAACATACCTACCTTTATTTTCTCAAGATATGATCCTGCATAACAATAAATTTACCCTAATTCAATATTTACTTCGCCTAATTGAACGAAGTTCTTTAGTCAATAATAATTTTCAATGATCTATACAGTCATGTTTTGGATACGAGGAAGCTATGTGCCACACCCACTTGGCAGACGTTCTTTTGAATTCTTATGGTTATATTATGAAATTAATGGTTGAACTCTAATAAAGACACATTTTGAGGTATCCCAGTAATATCGAAAACACTTAATAACTTTAACTTAATATACAACCCAGTAACATCTGTAGGTAATAATTAAGACACAGTTTCTTTTTAGAGCAACAAGTACGTATTTAGGTACTTAGTAATAAGTTCATATTTTACACATCTTATTATTATTAATGCAGAATATGCAAGTTTCTGGGTCGAATCGCAGTCTTCATGCTCTCAAGAAGTCCTTTGACCTGAGAGATTCCAGAATTACCTAGGTATTTGGGGAAACTCCAAGACGTGGATTTTGTGGGGATCGTCATTTTGTCGCCCACCTATTTCGAGATGGCTGTCACCGAATTTCTCACTCAGAACCCCGAATCAACTTCAGAAATTATTACCGGATCCTAGGGGCTTTTATTTCATAACCCGGTTACGTTGGTCACCCTGCTTCCAACCCCTAATGCATGGATACTCCCTCGTTCTGTCGTGTAGAGCATCCACGCAACCCCGGGAACCCCTCCGCCCCTCTCGCCCGGAGACCCCTGGGACGGCGCTGCGCATGCGCACACCCTACCCCTCCCCTGGATCGCGGACCCCAGCTTTTCAACCCCCTCCGCGCCCCTTGCCCAGTGTTTATAGCTACCCCGCTCGCGGACGTTCGGATTTTTCGGGGGTTGTTCCGTGTCAATTTTCATTCTTATTTGCCCCGAGAAAAAAAACCCACCGTTCGCGACTTGTTTATATCGAATCAGTGAGTCAATCGACGAGATCGGCTGTAAAACGTTCGTCCGGCTGTGAATTCTCGCAGGGAAAACGAGTGTTTTGGTTCAAGTTTTCCTCCGAAGTTGTTCACCACCCCTATCTCCAAACTGGGATTATTTCCAACGTTCCCTTCCATCCACCGATGAGAAACTTGGATAAGCTCTGTGCACGGTAAGCGGTAAATCTCCACCACACCACATTGTCTATCACACCAGAAACTTCACATTGTCTATCAGAATCCAAAATTACACGTTTTCCATCGTCAAAATCGAAGCTAAAACACCTAAATTACAGTGATTTTTACCGTCAGTTCTCACCGTCTCCCCCGAATTGCTGCAAACATCGGAAACGTCGTGTGCTGCCTACAATAAATTACCAACGTCAATTTCAACCCTTTTACATTCACATATTTCCACCAAAATCATTTTCCCTTAATAACTAAAGAAGTTTCCTCAATTAACTACAACTTTTACATATTAACGAACAAAATAAACAAATTCTCGTATTCATTCTAGGCGAGCTACACTTGTGATAATTCCTTATAAAATGAAGATTTATCATAAATTTGATTGTATCACCTAATTAAAAACATATCTTTTTCATTATCTCGAAATATATCTTTGAAATTCAACATTTTCTACGTGCTATGATCTGGTACAAATGTTTCAAACCCAAATCTAGGTGCATGCAGTTGGTATAAGCAAAATTTTTGTGATATCTGATCTTTTCTTTTTTATTCTACCTAACTGAATTAGTAAAAACTCGAAACCGTCGTAAATTTGACGTTAGTGACTTGTGGAGTTCTCAGGTTGTTAGTCTTGTAAGTTTATATGTAAAAATAGTCTTGAACTGTAATTAGGGTCGAATCAATTATTTTTGATCTGTCAACTGTGGGGGAAAATCGTGAAAATTGTAGTTAAGTAAATAATACGACCAAAAAACATTGAAGCTTAACATATTATGATCATATAAAATGTGTTTACACACGATAAGATCAGTAAAGAATGAGTTAAAAGATTACGTACTAAATACTTAATAATTAATTACATAATTTAATACCTGTAAAATATTCAATTATTTCTAAGATAGAATCAGACGAGATTAATATTGCCTAATCGATGAATCACACAATCTATAACTTCAAGGAACTTCAATAGAACTTAACTATGAGGCCTCTAAGATAAGTAAAAATATGAAAATTTTCAATTATAGAGCGGAGGGGAGGGGGAATTTAGGGTATTTTTTTAATGGTATGTTCTTATTTTAATTTTTCAATTTTTCTGTATAATCATTTCCAAAATAATTTCGTGAAAATGACGTCATTTATTACATCTACATAGAATTAACGTACTCACAGCTAATGTGTTAAGAAGGTAGGTAAATTTGATGATGTAGGTGGTGGCTACCCAAGTTACGCAATGTTACGCAGGTCACAGAAATTGTGTTGCCATGACTGATTGTAGATATGTCTGCTCCATTCGATTCAGCTTTGTAAGAATTGAACATTTTGAAAACCAGAAGAAACTGACAAAAATGGCTCGAGTTTCATGAATTTAATCTCCGATAGACAGTGAGCACAAAACAAATCATCATATTGAACGAAATGATTCATATGGTCCTTGATGGACCGTAAATTTAAATTTCAACAAGTATTCTTCGATTTGAATAGGAACACCGTTGCTTATTTCAACTTAATACCGTTTTCAATTTGATAAAACGTTGATATTGGCCATATGCATAATCGTCAATTGAACGTAAATGATTTACCTAATATGATCGAATTATGGTCCAAATTGGACCGTAAATTTAAATTTCAACAAGTATTCTTCGATTTGAATCGGAACACCGGTGCCAATTTAATCTCCGATAGACAATAAGCGCATAACAAATCATCATATTGAACGAAATGATTCATAATATGAACCATATTATGGTCCTTGATTGACCGTAAATTTAAATTTCAACAAGTATTCTTCGATTTGAATCGGAACACCGCTGCTTATTTAATCTCCGCTGTGCTTCAATATCCGATAGACAATAAGCACATAACAAATCATCATGTTGAACGAAATGATTCATAATATGAACCATATTATGGCCCTTGATGGACCGTAAATTTAAATTTCATCAAGTATTCTTCGATTTCAACTTGTCAACACCGCTGCTTATTTCAACTCATACCGTTTTCAATTTGATAAAACGTTGATCCATAACCTGCAGGTTAATTCAATGGATACAAAGACTAAAACTGATATGAGACAAACTAGTTGGTACGTTTTCATACCGACTATGAAATACAGTGCTTCTCCAGTAGATGATTTTCACCCTAGAGAATGATGTACCGATTTGTATTGTTGTCAGAATAGGGAAGACATTGAAGAGTCAGGAGTTAAAAGGCAGAAACGGGCAAACATTAGCTACAGCAAATTCAGCTGCGGTTCGACTTAGCTGACAGCTAAAATTTTAGCTATTAGCTATTGCGATTTACGAGGACTACAGAAAGTAAGTAAAAGAATCAGCTTGACAGCTAACAATTTTAAAAAAGAATTTTAGTGCTATCCAGCTATTGGGAAATTTTTGGATAGTTGTCAGAATGTTCATTGAAGAGTCAGGAGTTAAAAGGCAGAAAGCAAAAAGCTACAGCAAAAGAAGCTCAGCTAAAATTTTAGCAGATAACTTTGAAAATGATTGCTTACTTACGGTATATTTTCATGCTGACTCCAGCAGATGATTTGCACTCTAGGGAATGATGTATCCATTTGGAGAGTTGTCAGAATGGAGAAGGCATTGAAGAGCTAGGGGTTATATGCAGAAATTAGCGAGAGCTTAAGGCTAGAGTTAATTTAGCTGCGATTCGGCCTGTTAGTGGCGAGAATGTTAGCTATTAGGACATTAGCTTATAGGAGAAGCTAAATGCTAAGAAGCTTTTTGGCTGTATCTGTCAGCCAACTTTGAAAATAATTGCATACGGTATGTTTTCATACTAACTGTGGAAGGCAGTAGCTCTCCAGTAGATGATTTTCACCGTAGGGAATGATGTACATGTTTGCACAGTAGTCAGAATAGGGAAGGCATTGAAGAGCTAGGGGTTATATGCAGAAATTAGCGAGAGCTTAAGGCTAGAGTTAATTTAGCTGCGATTCGGCCTGTTACTGGCGAGAATGTTAGCTATTAGCTATAAGGAAATTAGCTCATAGGAGGAGCTAAATGCTAAGAAGCTTTTTGTGTATCTGTCAGCTAATAGCTAACTTTGAAAATAATAGCATACGGTATGTTTTCATACTAAATGTGGAAGGCAGTAGCTCTCCAGTAGATGATTTTCACCTTTGGACGGTTGTCAGAATTGGGAAGGCATTGAAGAGCTAGGGGTTATTGGCAGAAATGGGCAAAAATTAGCTACATCTGATAGCTAGAGCTAATTTATTTGCGATTCGGCCTAACTAACAGCTAAAATTTTTGCTATTTTGGCTATTAGCTTTAGGGAAATTAACTGTTACGAGAAGTTCAAAGCTAGGAAGCTTTTTAACTCTATGTTTCAGCTAGGAGCTAACTTTGAAAATAATTGCCTACGGTATGTTTTCTTACTGACTGTATGTTTTCATCCTAGGGAATGATGTGTGTATCATGGTGTATCAGGAGGATGGTGTGCGTGTTTCACAAATGATAGAGCAATTAATGAATTTCAGGAGGCACACAAATAAGATCAACTGATCAATCCAAATAGGTATTTTGGTTGAGAACCGATTTACGTGCTCTATGCATATCTCCTGAAATTCAATAATCGCTCTATCACCTGTGAAACACGCACACTCCAAAGCTTAGTAGAAATTCAAATCATGAATCATTGAATAATAAACCCCAGTGAAAGAATTTGTAGCGTTTTTAAGAAGGTTTTTGGTTCATATTCGTTCATTATTGTAGCG
Source organism: Creontiades dilutus (assembly GCA_031894815.1). Taxonomy (NCBI): domain Eukaryota; kingdom Metazoa; phylum Arthropoda; class Insecta; order Hemiptera; family Miridae; genus Creontiades; species Creontiades dilutus. The sequence goes on from JAVIWC010008305.1 coordinate 74,825, forward strand.
ATTACGATATAGCCCTTGCTGTGTACGCAAGTGTCACCAGTTAATGAGGTGTACGCAACGAATATCCGGGAAAGTGGTAAGGTCACGATTTTATCGAAAGCAATTCAAGGTGAACATGATTTCTCGTTTTCTGGGAAAAGTGGGATTCGCAAGTTTGGTTCTCCGACTATTCAGCAAATAATTGAATGGGTGTCCTTTTTTCCTTGAGTTGCCAGAGATGGAAAAGTTGGTTAGAGTTTTGAAGACTCCGAACTCTTCTGCGGGAGAATGAAAGGGCATCGCGGGGCCAATATTTTCGCGATACCTGTTGACTCGGATGCAATCTTGGAACAAATCGTCGGGTTGGTGGTAAAAGTGATCAAGTGCATTTTTCGACATTTAACATGATAGCCTGCCAAAGTTTTCTATCAGCTTGACTATACCATTGCCCGTATAGGAGCGACCCCGGACCGCTGGGTCGGCTGACTACCCCTCATTAGCAGTAGGGATGTGTCTGTAGATGTGGACCGGGAACGGGGAACGTAATCTAGCGCTGTACCGGTAACGGAACCGGTGACTGTACGCCGCGTTACCGGTACAGCTGGACCGATAAGGAGGAACTGCGAAGTAAGTACAACGTTCCCGAGACAAAAGTACACGATGCCATTGTGGCGCGAAGTACACGCATGCCATTGTGGCGCGAAGTAGAATAGAATAGAATATAATATTAATTTATTGACAGAAAAAAATCGATTGAACAAAGGCAGCAAATAATGAATAAATGAAACAATTTCTTCCAGTCCACAAACCAAATAAGTTCACAAGAACTTGTTTAGCTGGTGGAGCTAGTCTTATTTAAACATCTTTTATTAATAAAAATTAAAAAAACTTAAAATAATAAGAAAATTAAAGTATATTTATTTTTGTAATGGATAAAGATACATTATAAGCTTTCTACAGAACAATTCCCTTAATCCTATTCAGAATTTCCCTCTTAAAACTGATGAAACTACCATACATATCAACATTAACATTAGAGTCTTAAAGAAATGTATTCTGTGATAGGCATTATTTTTTGTACGCTCATATTTGAGCTTAGGCAACTGAACATTAGATGTCAATGCCGTGCGTGTATGAGCGACATTACTCCTATGCGAAGGATCTATTCCGGTTTTATAAACTATCAAGCACGATAGATATAAAAACAATTGCCGTACACGTGAGAACATCAAACTCAGAGTAAAAAAGGGCAGTTGGGTATCGTGGAGACTTACGGATGCAATTTTCAAAATAATGTTCTGTGCAACTTGCAGAGATCCGTGATTTTCCGGCTTGTCCGATTTTGATGAAATTTTCGGGCATTGTGCGGGTTGGTACAAAAATACCATACTTTAACAAAGTGAAATCCTTAGACCAAAGTAAATAATTCTCAATTGAGAAACTGATAAAAAATTTCTACCTTCCCTGAAAAACGTAAAATAATTTTCGGTTTTTTTGTCAATGGCCTCAATATGAAAATTAAATTTCAACTTGCGGTCAAATACAACTCCCAGATATTTACATTTTTCAACCAAAGGAAGAAAAATATTAATTTCTCTTAATTATTAGAGAAAAATTTAATTTTTTGTGAGATTCAAAATGTTCTCTTCGTTCTGAGGAAAACGATTTCTAAATTTTCAGATCCTTTTCGGTATTGCGTGTACATTAATAAATTGCAAAAAACGCTGCAAATTCAACGGGATGTACCCAAATGTAGACTGATTACACACACAAATATCATCAATTGATAAATCTTGCCACAAGCATCGGAAAAGTACGGAAATTGTCCTTTTATGACCAATTTGACATTTTCAGTTGATGAACCTTTACGATGGTCTATGATATGATCCTGTAATTCAATAATCGCTCTATTCAACACACACTTTCCACAAGCATAAGCTTGAAATTCAAATCATGAAAAATTTTCAATGAATATAATTGAATGTTAGGATCACGAAGTTTGTTATAGTTGAACACCCCTTTAAGGTTTATTATAGATAACAATAAATTTACAATATTCCAATATTCCTATACCTAATTGAACAGAACGTCTTCGTGCATCAATAATAATTTTAAATGAAACAATACAGTGACAAGTTATGGATACGGAATCACGTCCAGTGAACACATACTCATTTACAAATAATATTGGCAGATTTTTTATATTATCACCTACAATATTATATGGCCCCGAATGTTGGTCCATAACGGACCGGTATCGTCAAAATCATTACAAATTTTAGACTGTTTAACCTGATTAACGTTGAGTACCGATACTTCAAAAGACCGGTATTTAATTAGCAGAGTGACTTGTTTTGATGTTCTCTTAACGCAAAACGTTTGACAGTCGCTTAAAGGTCACTTTAAAAATGTGAAGAGCTGGCTCATTCAAACTGGAGCGTCGATTCGGAAATGTTCTTCAATCTTTCTAAATTTGTTTTATCTTTTGCTCAGTTTTGGGAGAAATCGTGCGTATGTATGTCGTACGGACGCAAAAATGTTTATTGCAGATTCGGATTCTACACCGTTTCAATTTTTTGCGTAAACCATGTGCGTTTTCACGGATAGAGCGATTATTGAATTTTTTCTTTGCAATGGATTACGTAAATATTGAATAATAAACCAAAATTGGTTTAATTTATTTCCCATTGTCCTTAACGGGTAACCAATACCTGTGAATCCCACATCAACACTCATAAATTTAGATTAAACTTAAATTGTTTACATTAGTGTCGCATAATTAATGCATTAAATGGGCCTCGTAGAGGCAGCCTCCTAATTCGAAGAAAACATCATAGTTGCCGGTGTACTTTTGACACAGTATCAGAGAAGCAAATAATTTGGAATAGTCCTCAAATTTACATTCCTTTCTCTCTTCCTGCATTGAGAAAGTTAAAAGACAAATTGTAGATATGGGGTATTAACATGCTGTTGTTTATTTATTGTTTGTTTAAATTCCATTTGGAATTTGAATAGTACGTATATAATCTTGGGGTTTTTGGTGGATATTGATCCACTTGCTAAAACCTTAAATCTTGGAAAGGGGCCTTCGTATGCATGACCTCCGTGACTCATTGTAAATCCGCCCGCTTCCTTCATGCGTTGACCCGGATCGGAGGCCGGTGCATACGATGTAGATTGGTACTCGGAATGAAATTACCATGGATCATGGTTTGCGTGACCTTAATGAAACATATGAACGTATGAAATCTACATGTTCGCTGATGATATTCCCCATGTAAAATCCGGGCAAACATGGCAGGAGGTCCATCAAAAGTCCAAGAAGGAGTTGAGGGCAATTGGTTTATTATTCAATAATAAACCATTGTAATCGCCCATACATATAGACTATAAATAGACAGTTAAAATTTGTAAGTAAAAATGAATTCCCTTCTTTTTAGAGCATTTAAATAAATGCTTTCTTAAAAAGGTTTTTTTTTTTTGTTTAATTTATTATTAATCATCTATTTAGGTTTATATCCTCAAATTAGGTACCTATGTCAAAATTATCACAACTATGATAGAAGAAGTGGAAACGTATCGTTTCATTGGTGGACGGACTGAGACTCATCTGCGAAGAAAAATATAACTTCAAAAGTATAGTGGTGAGTAGTAGTAAACACAATTTGTAATAAAGTTCTTCGAAAAAAAATAGGGGAAGGGTATCAAACTTAACTGGGGAAGTGACATTAGAGGACAAGCAATGGATCTGCATACGGTAAGGAAGAATTTCTGATAAAGTCGGCAAAATTAATCTTAATTAGGTTCTGTAAAAGATAAAGTTAACGTACAAGATAAAAGTGGGGCTTATAAACTTAGATGCTCTGGCTGAATATTGTGGGCAGGCAGGGAGACAATTTAGGGGATGAATACAGGAATATCAAGAAGATTTTAGGGATAACAAGAGTCAGCATTTGCCAATGTCAGTTTTGATTTTAAAAATAAACAGTTTGTAGAATTCGTTCACTTTGCCCAAAGAAGAGGTGTTCTGAACGTCCTAGAAAAAATTGAAATAATTAAAAACGAGAGAGCTGTTCATTTCTAAAATGGATTTGCCTTTTCATTTATCCGTTTCTTTCTTTTTTTCTTAGATTAGTTGTATTACCTTTATCTGTTTTTCGCCAAAATAGTTCAGATTGATGAATCAGACGTTCTCAAGCCTGTGGGTCATCCTCGGAGCGTGGCGGAGCATTAATATCCGCATCCACCTCAATGGAAGGGGCAAATATACCATTCTATCACCTCACACCCTCTTCCTTTCACCTCGAAGACCAATAGAATTGGATCTCCTTTCACTTTTACAGAAACCACATGATTGGATGTCCCTCCTACACCTCTTGACCAATGGGATCGAAGTTTCCTTTCACCTGTCACTAGGTGCTCGCTGAACGCAGAATTTTATGTTCTACAATTTTGTTTCTCTGATTTTTTCATATAGAATGAGTATTTACGAATCACACACGTCAAAAAGTCACCTTACTGCTGTTTTTACAAAAGTTGGAAGAAACGGGCATTTTTTGATTGACGATTGTGGTCATAGAAATTGATCAAAATAAGACGTTAGGGAGGTCATTCGACGCAGAATTTTATGCTCTTTAACTTTGATAGGAGTGACATTTTACGACAGATACCTCGTTTCCATGATATTTACGAAAAACCAAACAACCTCCATAATTTTGAGGTTTTTTTCGTTTTTCGACCTGACGCGGACCAGGTAGGTGTCAGCACTTTTCAAATTCGGATTCAGCGACCCAAAAAACATAGAAACCAGTTGGGAAACCTACTCCACTTTTGTTACGGAAACGCCACTTTTTAACCCAATTTGACTTGACTATATATAAACACTGTTTTCTCGTATGTACACTACTCTTATTATCCTGTTACTGATGATGACTGAAGCTTCGAAATCGATTAAATGCTGTAACTATTTTATATTTGATTGGAAATTGTTTACGTTTTCTTCTACAAACTCTTTGCTTTTCTTGAAGGACTTAGTTACTAGTGGCTCTCACCAAGTAATTGTGCTCAATCTGAAACAACAGCCAGATTTCTCGTGTAAGGAACCTAGACGAAGTTATTTATAATCATAGACCAAAAAAAAAAAAAAGGTATGAGAAGCAGGAGTGAGGAGAGAGAATAAATTAAAGTTGTCGAATGAGATGAAAAAAGATCCTGAGGGAGCAGAAAAAAATAGAAAAACGAAAAGGTCCGGAAACAGCCGAGAAGGGCTGGGAGCCTCACAGACTAACAAGAAGGGAACTAAGTACCTATTAGTTAGGATGGTGAAGGGTTCGGATGGGGCAGACGGGGTTCTGTGATGCAGTCGATTTGATGTTGAGGGTTTCAGTGGTCCAGGGAACGCCCACAGCACGGATACCAATGACGGATGAAGACATATGTATTAAGAGACAACTATAGCATTCCCACAGTTGAATTGAACCTTTTTCCGAAAGAATTAAACCTTTTTCTAAAAGAATTGAACCTTTTCCCAATACTGTAACATTTTTCTGAAACAATTAAATCTTTCCCCAATACAATTAAACTGGTTCGCCATTTATAGATAGCATTCGCAGTTTGAATTAAACCTTTACAGAATTGAATCGAACTTTCCGCAAAGTGAATTAGACGATCAGCAAAATTAATTGGCGTTTTCTTAAACGTTCGGCAGGAAAATTTTTGCCTCATATTAATATGGTATACCCTTTTGGACACAAGAGAAACGCTGCAAATTCTTTCACTGCGGTTTATTATTCAATTTTATTCATTTGGCTTCCCTTCATGATTTGAATTTCTACTAAGCTTTAGAGTGTGCGTGTTTCACAGGTGATAGAGCGATTATTGAATCTCAGGAGGCACACAAATATGATCAACTGATCAATCCAAATGGGTATTTTGGTTGAGAACCGATTTAAGTGCTCCATGCATATCTCCTGAAATTCAAAATCGCTCTATCACCTGTGAAACCCGCACACTCCAAAGCTTAGTAGAAATTCAAATCATGAATCATTGAAAAATAAACCCCAGTGAAAGAATTTTCAGCGTTTTTTTTCAAGAGCCATTACCATAGAAAAATATTCTATTGAAAATTGTAAATTTCGGTAAGACGTCAGCATGCATATCAAATGGTTTCAATGCATAACACCTAAATTTGGTTCGTTGATCAAATGATAAATTCACTACTCTACTAAAATGTTACAGGTTACTGCGATAAAAAAAAACGCCGTTTTGTTTGTTTTGATCGCAGTAACCTAGTGATGCAGTGAATTAGAATGGTTTGCAATGTTGGCAGCATTAGATCATGCCATACGGGAATGGTTTGAGCTACAGACCTGGGGAGGGGCTCATTCCATTCCTCTAGAAAGTTCTTCATTAAAGTCGTGGCTTTCAGGCCTTCCCTAGACTTTTTATTAAGGTTTTTAGTGCGATTTTACACTTTGACAAGCGATTATTAAATGACACTTTAAATTAATGAGAACTGATCAATCAAATTGGGGCGTTGTCGGATGGATTTTTCCTGAAATTTCAATAATCGCTTTAGCCGTGGAAGGAGACATCGCGTACGACGTACGGCTTAGTAGAAAAATGAATTTGAATAATAAATTTGGATTCTACACCCTTTGAAACGTAAACCATGAAATTTTCACGGGGGGTTAGACATTTTTTTTTCAAGAGCGATTACAATGGTTTATTATTGAATAATAAACCAAAATCGGTAAAATTCTGTCATCTTGGGTTTTAAAGTAGGTTTAAAAATGAAAATAATCTTTAATCTTCATTCGTTTCTGTAAAAGATCTTCTTCTTCTTCTTCTGTAAAAGAAGTAAACGATCTCGATAAAAGTTTATAAACTTAAATGCTCTTGGAGACTCGAATATTGTGGGCAGACAGGTAGAAAATTTAGGGTAAGAACAACATGTCGCTTCAATTTTGTGGGAAAATACCTTGTTTCTTTAACAAACTCAGTGTTTCTCACGCTGTAGATGTCTATCAATGACCGTTTTGGCATCTTCTTCTACGTCTGCACTCTATAACGCTGGTCGAAAGACACTTTTCTAGCTTTCGTGCAACCTTCATTTCCTCACTTTCTGGAAATGACTAGCATTTCACCGTTTCATCTCGTGGGTTTTTGACCCTCGAACCACCTTCCCGCGAACTGGAGGCAGATGCTTGCGTAACGATGGGGTTCAGTGACGATAAGATAACGATATCGTTATTGTCGAAGGGGGTTTCTGACTCCGTAATGACTTAATATCGGAGACGGTAAATATATACAGAGAAGTGGGTTCGTTCTTTGGTATCTAGATGAACGACGGTCACTCAATAAGAGAGGTCTCCAACGCAAAAGGGGTTTGGAAGGAAGCTTTTAGGCTCGCCTTTTGCCTTAGGCTTTAGACAAAATTTACTTTTTGAACTCCATTTCCACGCTTCTAAAAGTTCTGCCTGAAGAAAATACTTCAAATTTCTAATGAGAAGTTCATGATTTATGTATTAAATGGGTCATTTTCATATTATTTGCCACATTCACTATATCTCTGGGTTACTGCAATCAAAACCAAAACAACAGGTTTTTTTTTTTTTTTTTAAAATTTTTTTTTATTGCAGTAAAAGTGATGTAGTGAACAGAAAATGATTTATTATTGAAGGACACGATTGAACCCGTAAAAAGGCTTTATAGCCGATACACGGGTTGAAGCATTCTGATTATGAAACGCTGCAAATTCTTACACTGGGGTTTATTATTCAATTGGCTTGCGTTCATGTTTTTAATTTCTACTAAGCTTTGGAGTGTGCGTGTTTCACAGGTGATTATCGAAATTCAGGAGGCACGCAAATACGATCAACTGATCAATCCAAATTGGTATTTTGGTTGAGAACCGATTTACGTGCTCTATTTATATCTCCTGAAATTCAATAATCGCTTTATCCCTGTGAAACACGCACACTCCAAAGCTTAGTAGAAATTCAAATCATGAATGCAAGCCAAATGAATAAAATTGAATAATAAACCCCAGTGAAAGAATTAGCAGCGTTTTCGTCGAGTGTTCCTAGGAAGCATCGCTTATGATAAATTTTTCTTCAACTAGGATCCTGGAAGTTAGAGGATGTGTGTATAGCTGATATCAAACTAGACCTTCCTCTTACGTGTAAGATACGCGAAATCTTGCAGTTCTCGATTACTCAAATTACGTCTTCATATCGTTGATTTCCTCAATGATTCACCGATGTTCGTCATCTACCTTTAAAATCTAACAAAGAAAAGCATGTTTTTTTCGTTTTTTATTGTTACATATAAATTGCAAATCATGTAGCGAGTTAATTTAGAATGAAGTAATGCCACTTTTTGTGGTTCAGTAGTTCATTATCTAAGACCACTACAAGTCACAAACACTAATCAGCGTCTGGTCACAACTAGAACATTTCCAATTAGTATGTCCACCTCTTCTTCTAATTGCTCAGGCTTGATAATTTGGACTGCCAGTTTAATGTTCTGCTCGAGTATCTGTCGGAATCGGTGCCAGTTCGTGCGATTATTGGTCAGTCTGGGAGTTTCTTCAAGATGGCTGATTCGCTGATTGTCATGTCCATAGGAGAAAGATCGAAAAGTAGCTTCGAGCTGTCTTCAGTAACGATATAACTACTCGAAAGACGCTTAGTGATGAACAAATACAGGAGATCGGGTACTTTGTTAATGTCTGTCGGATAGTAAGTTGGCGTGGCCCTCCCACAGTTCAACTCTCTTCCAGCTTGAAAGAGTTGTTTTCCTTTAGGATCCTTGCCCGTGATCCCCAGAATTCAAATTTGGCATCGAAGTCTCCAATGAAAGTATAACCAATTTCGTTGAAGAGACTCAGGTAATCGTTTTTATTCAGTGGATGCCTGGGAGGGCAGTAGATTGCAGCAATACTGACTAGCTTAGTTTGCGGTCTCACTTTGACAGACGTAACCTGCAATTCATTTAACTCTATTTTGATGACATTATGTTTGACGTTATGTTTAATGAGAACACCAGACCCTCCACGAGCACGATCTGTGTCATATCCTTTCAGGTGTATGTATGTTGTTCGTATGAGGTGTTATTCTGAGATCAGCCACACATCTATTTTTTCCTCCTAGAAGAAAATTTCAAGTTCTGACATATGCTTGACTGGTCCATTTGCATTCCATGTTGCAATGCGTAGGCTTTTATTGATGGTGTCATTTTCTCAGAGTGAGCTTAGATTCTAGTTCTTCCAGTTGGGTTAACACGATTCTGTTTATTTCATTTTGCTCTTCCAGCCTATTAAGCGCCTGGGAAAGCATTTCCTCGGCAGTAAGTTTGGGCTTTTGAGGGAAATGAGCTCCGGCTATTTGCGCAGTCCCTGTTTTTTTTTAAGTAGGTTGGATGAAGTCTACTATAGCAGATGCAGTGCTTCCTCTTCTGCTAGTGACTTGGGTCCTGTGAGGCTTTTTTGGCTTATTACGTAGCTTCTGGAGCTCCTTTGACACCTCACACCCTCTATAGTTGTCTGTGTTGTTAGATAACGAATTTTGAGTTTTTAAAATATACAAGAATATATGTTTCACTCAAACAAAAAATTTCGAACTAATATTATAGTTGTACTTCATTAGTTTGAGTGATACCTGTGGGTACAGCAGAGATGGGCGTTAATCGATTAACGAATACTTTTGCGATTACAAATGTAATCGTTGAAAGTAATCGTGAATAACGATTACTTTTGAAGTAATCGTTATTCGTTGGCGAAACGATTAACGATTACAAAAGTATTCGTGATTAACGAATACTTTTCAGCGAACACTTTTAAAGTAATCTTGATTAACGAATACTTTTCTGCGATTACAAATACGAATAACGAATAAGGATTACTTTATTTTTCGAAGTCTAGGAAGTGAGAATCTTCGAAGAATCCAAGAATCTTCGTTGTTGAGTGAAATTAAGAAGAAAGTTATGTTTTTCGTTGTCGTAATAATTATTTATTTATTTATTTTTTGCCATAAGTAAATTTTAACAGTTTAACCATACTTCGCTCTTGAAATTGGAATGTCCAATCCAGGACATCCAATCAATCGTCCAATTGATCAGTCAATCAAGAGTCCAAATTTACAACATACATCGAAAACGATACCCCACACAACTTTGTTCTCAAAATCCCAATTTTTGCGCCCATTTTTCACTTCGAAACTTCATTAACAAAACCGTAAGTTTCCGTAATCATTATTCATAATGTTATGTATAACTATAACCGCTATGCTTTTCTAGTACCCCCGCTTGCATCACAAACAATTTTATGAGCCTAAAGTTTTTTCAATTACCAAACATTTGGAAAATGCAGAAATACCTTCCAATCTCTTCGAAATTGTAACCTTATCTCTACACTTTTCCATTAGGCTAGAATGGTCAAAAACTTCACAAGTTGCCATTTGTGTCGATTTCACAAAGAAAAACTACTGCTAGGTACCTATATACTTTTTCTTTTCTTTAATATCTTCTTTTTTTCTTTAAAAACAAAATTCGCTAAACTGAACGTTCTACGTTCAATAATGTCTTTTCCCATAGGTAGTCGGTTGAGATATGTGAATGTGCATACCAACTCAGCATTTCATGCACATTTTTCTGGTGTGTTTGTGACATTGAGCACATCATCGATGCTCCTTACAGTCTTCTAACGCATGAAGGAAATCGGGAGTGACCCTTGATGAAGAAGGAGCATGAGACACAGAGCGTTTTAGTTAAGGTGAGACTCCGAATCTGTGGAGCCAGTCCTGCACAATTGCTTGTCGGAATTCACAGTAGATGAGTTTGAGATTATTGCTCATGTGACGTTTCAAAATCCAAACATTTTGGTAGGCGCCAAAAGTGAACAACTTGGACCACCATTTCTTTCCCTTCAACGTAATTCGCAGCAAATCTAAATTCTCATCGAATTGGTTGACACCCCCTATGTAGGTGTTGTACATTTTGGTGATGTTCAGAGATGGCACGCTGACACTGGTCTTTTCATTATAAATTTTCCGAATTCTCTAGACCCTAGTGAAAGGAGTCGCCCATGGCAGTTGGAAATCATGGAGACAATGTTTTTGTTGTCCCATTTTGTGGGGATGAGGTCCAGAGCATTCCTGTATGAAGTCGCCCCACGTTCTTTCTTGGACAAGGATTTCGATTAAAAAAACTATATAAATCGTAGGAACCTATCATCTGACATACATGTGAGGCAAATATTTTTTTCTTATAAAAACAAACATTTATGCCAAGTTTGATCAAAATCCGAGAGGGTCACCTGCAACGATAGGTCGATTTGACGTGGAATGACCCTTCTTTTATTATCTTCTTTTTATGATTGAATATAGTATGTTTGAAAATAGTCAAACTGCACTCAATCTCTAACGCGAAATCATGGATTCACTTCTCGGTATGACTTCACATAATGGTAGCCGTTTCCTAATGGCACCTGTAGGTGCCACCTTTTTATATGCTGTAACTAGTTTAATGGCCCAGCTACGCAGGTTAAAAAGAAATAGGTGAATAACACAATTTTTTTTTTCGTGATTTATTAATTGCGACTGAAAAATCAAATACATTTCATCTAGCAATTTTACATATCAATAAAGGTACACTCCAAGAGGGTAGGTTTACAGCAAAATCTAGCCCTTTATTATATAGCTCAATTAATTAGCACTGAGTTTGATTGCACTTCTATTCACGCAGCACAACTATATCCAGTGGTTTGTTTCGCTTGAGACGTCGGATTTCACCTTCGTTGTCCAAAACGTAGAGCATCTCCTGGTTCACGTGTTTGTGGAGGCGATTTTCATGCTTCCTTGCGTATTTTGCAATAATTTCATAGACTGTCTCCATCCTCAAATCTCGATGAATATCATCGTTTTGCATGTACCAAGGGGCCCCAACTATACTTCTCAGTATTTTATTCTGAAAGGTTTGGATTTTCTTAATATTTGATTTCTTGGCACAGCCCCAGGATCTGTATCCCATAGGTCCAAATAGGGCGAAGGATCTGCTTATATATAAGCAGTTTGTTGTGAAGTGAGAAATGGGAATTCCTTCCCATTAGCCAATACATCCTTCTGTACTTGATTTTAAGTTCTTCTTTCTTCTTTTCGATGTGTTTATTCCAGTTTAATTTGGAGTCAAGTGTCAAACCCAAGTATTTAACTGCTTCAGTATGCGGTATTTTATTCGAATTGATCTCAACATCCAAGATTGGGACTTTTCGGTTAGTGAAGTTGATGTGGGCTGATTTTGATTCGTTCCGCTTCCTTCATTCTCCACATCTTGGTCCATTTATAAACCTCAGTAGTAGACGTCTGTAGTTTGCGTGTTGCAGCTTCTATATCATCTCCAACAGAGAGGATAGCCGTATCATCTGCAAAGGTGGCAACAGTTGTGCCTTCTTGTTGGGGTAAGTCCCGTGTGTACAGGTTTATTATTGTACTAAACAACACAATGAGGGAGTATAATAACAATATTAAAAGTCAAAAAATCGTATATCCCAAATCCCCGAGGAGAGGACCACGTCGCTTGCCCTGGGAGACGCTTCCCCCCGCTTGGGCCCTCCTTCCTTCACTGGCGGGGTCGGGGGGAGCAGGTCGGTTGCCCTGGGAGACGGGGGCGAGAATTCCACCCGCCCAGCGTTACCACCCCCTGAAACGTCGATATACTCTGATAAGCTGGTTTTTATATAGTGTGATTCCTTACTTTTCTATCTGAGAGTCTTATCAGAAAGTGAACAAATGACAAAATAGAAAAAAATTTGAAAAACATCATCCAAGGCGTTCTAGGGAATTGACGGGTTAAAAAAAGTCGTAATTGGAAAAAGAAACCTATTTAGTGTTCTTTACCAAGGATCTGGGGATCCAGGTGTTAATACTGCAGGTGCGCTCGTTGTGCATATAGAATTTCTCATTCTCACGCAGTTCACATTTCTTTTATACTTCGAGCAGGACAGGAAGCCGTTGGACAATGAAACTACCAAGACGTGACGAGAATCCCCGCGTGCGCATCGCCGTCTGCGGTCAAACCCCAAACCGAAAATCCTTCGCAAGTTTTATAAATGAAGAATTAAACTAATTTATAAAAAAAGGGATCAAAATCAGGACGGTAAATCAGAAATTCTACTTTTGAACATGTATGTTTTCGATTGCAAAACTTGTTTATCATGAGCCAGAAAAACATGGAAAAAATTAGTTTACCTTGAGTCTCGAAATCTCTGATCTTCGGAAAAATTTGTCGGAATCGAGACGCGCTAAATAATTATTTTTGATTGTTGATAGTTAGTTTGATAGTAACTATCAAAACTGATAGTTTACTTTATTTACATCATTTTTCATTGTTACATTCTTCAATTATTGAAGAATGTAACTAAAATATGTAAGTAAAATAAACTATCAAAGTAACTATCAACAATGAAAAATAAATATTTATTATTCAATTATTGAATAATAATAGATGACCGAGGTAGATAGGCCCAGCCCGGAGTTGGTTCTTACATCTCATTTTTATAAAGTACGTACCTATAAACACTATATTTACACCACATTAATTATTAAGATTAAAATAATTATTTAATTTTTTAAAATTTAATTAATTATTAAAATTTTCCCTTCCATGAAATGATGTACTTAGTACAAACGCCATGTATATAGCTGCTAATTGTATATAATCATTAATTTTAATTTGATAAAGTACTCTTATGGGTTATCTCTTATTAGCTTACATGTTTCTTTTTTTAATAGATGCTCACTGTTCATCTTCATTAGATTTCTAATTTTTTCAAAATCTTAATTGACTATTTGATTTTAACGATTATTAAAAATTAATGAAGTTGCTCATCCTCTCCTACTGCATGGGTGGAATTTCTTTGAAGTTTATAAAAGTCGAAATAGATCAGATCACGGTTGTAAGTGATTTTGGGTTGAGTTGTCAAAATCACCGTACGCACGATAATTTGTCAAAGGTGTAAGCAACACCTTCCGCTATTTACCTGTCATCGGTTGAGCATAAATACTCTTTATCATATTAAGTATGTTTGTTTAATTGAAAATATATTTCGATTAATAAGATCTTTCTTTCCTGAAAACTTGAACGTGTAATTCTAAAATTACATTCTTTGTATAGTTACACGGAATTTAAGTAGGCAATCACCAACATAACCATTAACTATGATGGAATAAAGATTTTTAATTATACCGTTTATTAAAAATCAATGAAATTGATGTATTCTTCTGTACCGGTTGTTTAATTGAAATATCGTACGGTCGTCCAAATAACCGTTGATATTAGAAAGTATTTTAAAGAAGTTTAGTTATTTCAGTGACATAAGTTCGGAAAACCGAGAAAAATGTTTATAGGGAAATAGGCCGGAAACAAAAACTTCAAAAAACTACCTGGAATTCATTTTTAATGTTCGAAATTCGTTCTAAAATATCCCTTCAATGTTGATGTTTATGACGGGACACCATATACAGCTGTGTCAATAGTGCAAATAGAACATGATTGTCACACAACGTTGAAGCGAAATCTTTATTTGAGTGTGTTACTTTGGAAAAGTTTTTTTGATTTGTAATTTATTCGCCACAAATGGTATTTAGCTTATGATTAGCTGTCTACAGGGCTCAAGACGGGTTAAATAATGATTTTATTTTAAATCAAAAAGTCAAAATAGATCAGAGGAGGTTATCAGTGATTTTGGGTTGTGTGGGGTTCACGTTTGTACCGGTGGTTTAATTGAAATATCGCACGGTCGTCCGAATCACCGTACGCACGATAATTTGTCAAAGGTGTCAACAACACCTCCTTGTATTTACTGTCTCATAGTATGATCTTCGGACTTATTTGTCACCTTGTGAGTCATCTTGTAGTTTCCTCAATTCGCTCTAAGGAAATAGCTCTTTCCAACGTCGTCCTCAGAATAGATTTTAAATACTGTAATAGATTTACAGACATAAGATCGAAAACGAAACGAAATGTTAGAATTGATATAGCTCGGAAATAAAACCTCTAAAAAAAGAGGAGGTAAGCTGTATTTTGTTGGAAATGAGCTCTAAAATCGACCTTTAGGTTTGTTGTTTATGTCAATTGTGTAACTAGAACATGATGGTCACACAACTTTTGAAGCTAAATCTTTGCTTGAGTAGCAGACAGTTCTTTTAAAATTTAAATTGATTCGTTACCAGTGGTATTTAGCGAATGATTATCTGTCTACAGCACTCGAGACGAATTAAATAATTTCATTTTAAATCAAAAAGTCAAAATAGATCAGAGGTTATCAGTGATTTTGGGTTGTGTGGGGTTCACGTTTGTACCGGTTGTTTAATTGAAATATCGTACGGTCGTCCGAATCACCGTACGCACGATAATTTGTCAAAGGTGTCAGCAACACCTTCCGCTATTTACCGTATGCCGCCTGTGGGCGGGAAGGTGCGGAGAAGGGGGGGAATAAGAGGTGCGAGCTTTTAGCTCCGCTTCGCCCATAACCTAAGGTAAGACCCCTCCGCCCCCACGTCCGCTCCTGCCCTTTGCCGCCCCCAGCCGCCCCCGGGGGAGGGATGAGGAGGGCGCGAAGGGTGTTATTTAGATGGCTGTGGGGCGAGAGGGGAAAAGGTCCCTGGGCCGGCGTTACCCCTCCTCCTCCCCCTTTCCCGCCCCCGGTACCCTCTACCGCCCCCCGCGCCGCCTCCAGCTTTAACCTCCGCCGCCCCCCTCGCCGCCTCGCTATCCTAATCAATACAGCTCCGCCGGTGCACCTCCCGCCTCCCTCCCACGCACGGTCGTATGTACGCGCATATGTAGGTACACAACAAATATTTTACCCACACAATAATATCAACAAAAATAACGTAGAAACAATAACAAACTTACAATCTCACAAACATTTCACAACATTTTCCGATAAAATAAAAAAAATTAACAATTTGATTGAATAAAAAATGACTTTTAATCCTGCAGCAAAACCTTAAGAGCGAGTTTTCATAAATGATCGTATTTTATTCATATTGAACTGGTTTGAGATTAGAGCACATTGAGTGCATAGGAATTGTAAACTGGGTACCTACCAGAATTGTTGAAAATATACTTACAAGTACAAAGTACTGGTACAATGCTTTAACGAACGAAAGTACAATAATTATACTTCAATTCAAGTGCTTGTAATTGTAGAACAAGTACACACTTGTAAATTACAAGGGCTCGCTTGTAAATTACAAGTACACAAGTGCCTTTACTTATTAATCTTGGTACATTTATCAACCCAATAGCCCTAATATCTAAAAAATGTTCCAATGAAAAAAAAAACAAATTTTCAATCATGCAGCAAGACCTTATGAGCGAGTTTTTAGAAATGATCGTATTTTATTCATGTTGTACTGGTTTGAGATTACAGCGCATTGACTGCTAAGGAATTGTAAACTGCCAACCAGAATTGTTGAAAATATACTTACAAGTACAACGTACAGGTACAATACTCGAAAAATTTGTACATTGTATTTTAACTGAAGTGCTTGTAATCATAAAACAAGTGCACACTTGTTAACCACGTTAGTACAAGTACACAATTACAATTACACAAGTACTTTTACTTATTAACCTTAGTGCAAATGTCACTCAGATATCGACAACTTTCGGAATAACAATAATAGTGTTCCTTCCATTCCGTACAATTTTCCTATAAAATAAAAAAAATTAATAATTTGATTGAATAAAAAATGACTTTTAATCCTGCAGCAAAACCTTAAGAGCGAGTTTTTAGAAATGATCATGTTACATTCATGTTGAACTGTTATCAGATTGGAGCACATTGTAAGCAAAGGAATTGTAAACTACCAACCAGAGTTGTTAAAAATATACTCACAAGTACAACGTACTAATACAATACTCGGAAACTATCAAGTACAATAATTGTACTTTAATTCAAGTACTTCTCATTATCACACGTACTGGAAGTTGCTGTAGTACACAAGCAGATACCATTCAGATTGCAGCTTTCGAAATAATAATAATAATGTTTTTCTAGAGATAAATTAAATTTAAAAGAGTTGTTAAAAATATATTTACAAGTACAACGAACAGGTACAAACTCCAACGAACGAAAGTACAATAATTGTACTTCAATTCAAGTGCTTGCAATTGTAGAACAAGTACACACAAGGGCTCTCTTGTAATTACAAATACACAAGTGCCTTTACTTATTAATCTTGGTACTTATATCAACCCAATATCCCTAATATCTCACAAATATTCTAAAAAATGTTCCAATAAAAAACAAACTTTTAATCCTGCAGCAAGACCTTATGGGCGAGTTTTTATAAATGATCGTATTTTATTCATATTGAACTGTTCTGAGATTACAGCACATTGACCTCAAAGGAATTGTAAACTACCAATCAGAATTGTTGAAAATATACTTACAAATACAATGTGCAGGTACAGTACTCGGAAAATGGAAGTCACGATGATTGTAGTTTAATTCTAGTATTCGTAGTTATAAAACAAGTATTTCGCTCATTAACCTTAAAGCAAAGATATTAATCTTGGTAATGATATGAACGTAAACGTAGAATCACAAGTACTTGAAGTTCTAAGTACAATTACATGATACGAACATATCGAGCTAAATACATCACAAATATCGAAAAACGCTGCAAATTCTTCCTCTGGTGTTTATTATTCAATTGGCTTGCGTTCATGATTTGAATTTCTACTAAGCTTTGGAGTGTGCGTATATCACAGGCGATAGAGCGATTATTGAATTTCAGGAGATATGCATACAGCACGTAAATCTGTTCTCAACCAAAATACAATGGACATAAAATGTATCGGAGAATCCGCTCCATGAACGTCTGTATGCATGACATCATGAAAACCTTAGCAAGTTTCATGTCAATTCCCCCGCTAGATTTGGCAAAAACGGGCTTTTATGCTAAAACGTTTTGTGTTCCAGCCATTTTGAGACCTCTGACCACAATTTTTACTTAGTACTTTCCTTCGAGAGTGAGGCAGGTCAGTTTTATGAACGTCATTCGTATAAATAATAAAATCCGTCGCGTTTTTTGCCCTCCGGGGGCCCCTGGGACAATGAGCCGCGGTGCTCTCGCTTTCAGTAACCCTCAAGTTATCATTTCGTAACGTCACGTCAGGCCACGTGTGCGTACACGTGTGGACCCCCGCGAGCCACGTGGACGCCTTACGGCTTTTCGAGGGGTTCGAAACGCCGTAAATCCATCGCGAAGCGACACTGCAAAGAGGAAATTAGTTTTCTGGTCTATTTAACGCCCTGATGTTTCTTCTTGATGGAATGGAACGTTTGTGTGTGTTGTTGTCCTTTTTTCGGTTTTACCGAAAGTTATTGGTCGTTTCTTGTGACTCACGTCCAACAGGCGAATGACGTTCCATCCAAATTTCGTAGAAAATGAAACTACTGCAATAACTCCTGCAATAAACTACTGCTACGGCAATGTGGCTTTCTGAAAAATTTTCAAAAATTTTATTTTAAAAACTTGTTTTGTACTAGATTTGGAAACGGCCGAAACTGCGCCAAAATTTCACCTTTCCAATGAAATGTGAAATCGTTTCATTTGTTTCTACTACAGAGTTAGTTCTGCGGGAACCCATCACGTTCCGATTTATATTTAGATTTTTTCGAATTTAGTGCACGAAAGGCCACACACTGCGCCGGTTTCTATAACTTTATGCAATTACATTGGCTAGTTAAAGTCTCTGGTGTTGTTTATATTTGAACTTGTAGATGATATATAGATCGTTCATGTTTGAACCCCAACTTTGGCAGTAGCTTTTGACTTGAAAAGAGCTAACGATCAGGCTCCACTTCATTCCAATTCTAAAATATAATAGTCTGGAAAGTGTTCGAATCCTAGGTCTACGTCTCTCTTTTGTCGACCTGTTGCAGACGTGTCGAAGACTGATCGACAACCTCTCAAGAGATACTCGAGCAGTTTGCTCTCGGTGACTAACAACAGTCTGACAGTCGTTAGTCGCTGCCAATTGGTTAGATCTTGCCCAAAAGTCAGTAGCAACTGTAAAAATGTTTAAAGGCTACAATCAACGGTTAAAAGGCCACAAACTGCGCCGGTTATAACTTTATGAGGTTACATTGGCAAGAGTTATAGTCTTAGGTGGTTATAGTTTCATATTTGAACCTGTAGATAATAAATAGGTACCTAAACGAATTCATCTATGTTTGAAGCCTACATTTTGGCTGTAGCTTTTGATTTCAACATGAACATTTTTCTCTTCGTTCGACTTCTAAAATGGAAGAGTCTGGAATCTATTCGAATCCAGTTATTGTCTCTCTTTTGTCGACCAGTTGCACATGTGTTCTGAGCGTTTTCCCTCTCAAGAGATACTCGAGCAATTTGCTCTACCCAGAGTTGGGCATTCATGTCTTAAGCAATAATTAATTAGTTATGGGACATAAATAAATTTTCATAAATTAGTATTTATAGTAACCTTATAAAATTTCGATAACTCTGTTCATAATCGCAGTAAAAGGAAAAATTTCAAATTTTTCGATAAAATTCGAAACAGAGCCCACGTTCTAAAAATACTCCAAGAAGTTGTCAAATCTCATAAAAACTTCTTCATTTCATGAGCTTTCCAACGGTATACTCAATTTCAGGATTACAACATTTTTTTTTTTTTTTTGAGAAATTAAGTTTCAAATACAAAAAACCAAGGCAGAAATGCATTATGTCTACGGCTTGTGTACGCTGCAAGTGCGTTTCCGTTACAACGCATTTCTGCATACTATGGACTTCTTCGTTTGGGGATTTTTGAAACAAGAAGTCTACAAAACGCAGGTGAACACAGAAGAAGAGTTGAGGGGAAAAATTGTAGCAGCAGCTCAAAAACTTCAGGAGAAGTTAACACTCTCATTTACTGTGAGAGCTATTCGAAAACGAGCTAGGTTATGCATTCGTAACAGGGGACGTCAGTTCGAACAAATGTTAACCTAAATTCATTTTTGTTTGTTGTAATTTGCAGGTTTTTTAACATAAAATAAGAATAAAGAAACAGAAAGAAATGAGAACGTGAGTTAACTCCTTGCACCCCCTTCCCTACCAAGATTGACGCCCCCACCTTGGTTTTTTGTATTTGAAACTTAATTTCTCGAAGAAAAAATGTTGTAATCCTGAAATTGAGTATACCGTTGGAAAGCTCATGAAATGAGGAAGTTTTTATGAGATTTGACAACTTCTTGGAGTATTTTTAGAACGTGGGCTCTGTTTCAAATTTTATCGTAAAAATGTGAAATTTTTCAAAGTTTCCCTTTCACTGCGATTATGAACAGAGTTATCGAAATTTTATAAGGTTGAAATTATGTTTATCTTATAGGAAATTTAATGCTTAATCCGAAAATGTATAATAAAATTAAAATGGACGCTTCAGTGTTCCAGAAAACTCGATTTCATGACGTGAGGTCGGAGTTGACCGTGAAAGCACTAAAAAAATCATAACTATCCAATGGACTGAGATTGAACCCCCATTCTGGCGGCATTCTACTCCATTTTCGATGTAGTTTTACCCAAAAAAAAATTTTCACACTGATCCCCATCCACCCTGTATGTATGTAACTATTGACTAATTTAGTTATCAGGTGTTACTGTATTAGTTAATAGCTACACACTCAAACTCTTAATTAATTATGTGATTAATAATAAATAAATGAAATCCTAAAATTAGTTAGTTATTATACAGGGTGTCCCAGGAGTTATGCACAATCCGACTCCTACGTGTTCTACAACTCATTTCCGACCAAAAGTGCCTCTTAGCAATTTTTTGCCAGAGGCCTCGTTTCTGAGCTATTCGTGATTTAATAAGATTTTTTTCGTGTTTTCGATCTTATGTCATCAAAACTGTCATAACTCCCTCAATTGAGGAGATAGCTCAAATTTGATGACACCGTTGGAAAGAGCGTTACATTCTCTATCTATTAGATGTCAGAAAACTTTTTTTAATTTAAAATTGCATTGAAGATGTGCGATTGCTGCGCGAAATGGCAGTTTTGTCAAAATCTTGAAATCACCTGTTTTTCATCTCGCCTAGAAACAACATGAATACTTGACGCAGAACTGTGCAGGCCTGGTAAAACGTGGGCCAAAATGTCAGCTTTCCATCGGTGTAGTCGTTTTGGTTTTAAAAATATTTTTAGTTAAGAAAATGGTGTTTAACTGCAGAAAAACGTGTGTTTTCTGTTAACATTGAGGTTTTTCCAAAAGTCTCGACGGAAAAAGGGTTGGTGGTGGGATAGACGTAACTTTTCTCTCTGAATCGAATGGTGACCTTTCAAGTGACGATTTCAGTTAGTTTTGTCAGATGCATTAATCCGTTCGTTTGTGAACAGCGTCTACGGCATTTCTAAGCTGTCCGGCCAAAGTCAGGATAATCGAAGAGCTGGTAGTAATAACCAAAACCTTAGTAATAAAAAACAGCTAGTTTACTTGATAAAGAAGGATCAGTGACATAAACAATATTATCTACCAAAATATTTTCCTCATACTATCCGACGTGTTCGCTAAGGTGTGAGTTGTACACAGGAGGAGTGTGACTTCCTTGCTGCTTCAGAAGCATTACCATTGGCAAAACCGTACACAAAAATCATGTCAACATACTCACTTGTGGTATAGCTAGTCAACTGAAAGCAACTCATCGCAATCAATCGTAAATTAACAAAAACAATAGCTGTCTCTCGGATCTTCGATTATCCTGACTTTGGCTGGACAGCTTGGAAATGCCGTAGACGCTGATCACAAACGAACGTTTTCATTCATTGAATTCATTTTCATTTTTAAATATTTATTTTTTAATTTAAATCTTAACAATCTTGTTTAAACTCTAACTCTTTGTATGAACTCGATTTAAACCCCAAAATCTTACCATTGTCCAACAGCTGGATAACATGTTCGAGTCAATAAACATTTTACTAAAACTGAATTTGGTCAGAAACTACAAATTATCAACATTGCAACACCCAATGCTACGGCCAAATCAGATTGGGGTTGATAATACACGGCGCACAAAGCAACCCCTCCTTCAAGACACGGGGGTCGTGCGGGTCATTGCATATCCTTGCCCCTGACCAAGACAATGCCTCCTCCGTAGCTTTCCCAATTTTCAAACATTAGGTCTTTTTCAGTGATACAGGGTGTCCCAGGACTTATGCACAATCCGACTCCTACGTGTTCTACAACTCATTTCCGACTGCGATGAGTTACATTCATCTTCGAGACTTTTGGAAAAACCTCAATTTTAACAGAAAACACACGTTTTTCTGCAGTTAAACACCATTCCCTTAACTAAAAATATTTTTTTAAAAACCAAAACGACTACACCGTTCGAAAGCTGACATTTTGGCCCACGTTTTACCAGGCCTGCACAGTTCTGCGTCAAGTATTCATGGGGTTTCTAGGCGAGATGAAAAACAGGCGATTTCAAGATTTTTACAAAAGTGCCATTTCGCGCAGCAATCGCACATCTTCAATGCAATTTTTAAAAAAAGTTTTCTGGCATCAAATAGTTAGAAAATGTAACGCTCTTTCCAACGGTGTCATCAAATTTGAGCTATCTCCACAATTGAGGGAAGTTGTGACAGTTTTAATGACTTAAGATCGAATACACGAAAAAATCTAAATCGCGAATAACCTCGAAAACGAAGCCTCTACAAAAAAATTGCTAAGAGGCACTTTTGGTCGGAAAAGAGTTGTAGAACACGTAGGAGTCGGGTTGTGCATAACTCCTGGGACACCCTGTATATATGTGACATTAATTTTGTAAATGATAGCTAACGAATGCCCAACTCTGTTTACTAATTTCCATTAAAAATGAATTTTTAGTTATTTGCTTTCTAACTAATTACTGACTACAATAATTTAGTTAGTTCACTGAATTTCTGCAGCACATAGTTACTGGTTGCATTGAGTATCTAGTAACTAATTCATTTACAAGTTTAGTTATAGACCCTCAATTTATAACTTATGGTTTTAGTTACTAGTTACATTTTTCAGTAATTAAGTACTACTACTAGTTACAATTACTTTTTGCCCAACTCTGTCTCTGCCTTCGGTGAGTGACAGAATATTCGGATAAAAAATAGGCAGTCGTTAACTAACTACGGCTGGTCCCTACAACTTCATGAGATTACATTGGTTTGATTTACATGCTATATTACGGATTTATAGAAAGAACTGATTTTTACGTCAATTCCAAGGACTTTTATGGCCCGGACGTTGCAAATTTGGAATGTAAGAACCTTGTAACGTAAAATGAGAAAGTTTGTGAGGGTTGCTACACGGTTACAAAGAATTATTATTGGAAATGATAAACCAAAAGTACGACGCCCTTTGAAAGCAGCTTTTGATTTCAAGTGAAGGGCTAACGAACAGTTTCCTCTTCATTTCAATTCTAAAATAAAATAGTCTGGAAAGTGTTCGAATCAATGTCGACGTCTATCTTTTGTCGACCTGTTGCACACGTGTCGGCAACCTCTCATGTATTACTGGAGCAGTTCGCTCTGCCCAGAGTTAATTAGTTCTAAGTTGTAAGTAATAACTGATTAGTTTGGCAAAGTCAATTTGAATTTTTGGCATATTATCAAATGGAAAAGTTTGGCAAATTAATTTGAACCTTTGGCACAAATCAATTTTAATGTTTTTGGCTACTCAATCTAAACTTTCGGCGACTCAATTTCGACTTCTGGCATACCAATTCGAGCTTTTGGCATATCAATTTATACCTTTCACAAACCCAACTAATTTAGTGATTAGTTATCAGGTGTAACCGCGTCCTTTGGCAGTAGCTTTAGATTTCAGGTTTATAAAAGAGCTAACGAACAGTTTCCTCTTCATTCTCCTTCTAAATTGGAAAGTGTTCGAAAATCCTGTTATCGTCGACGTGTTGCACATAGACTGATCGACAACCTCTCAAGAGATATTCGAGCAGTTCGGTGACTAACCTCTCGTCCTGATAGGTAGGTAGTCGTTGACCGGTGCGTCCCGACCCCGAGATAAGCCTCCTCCCATTGGGAAACCCCCGGGACAGTTTGATTGACCGAAATTGTTAACGACCGCCTCCGCCGGCTTTAGTTATCTTCTGACGGGCCGTCAAAACTTGCGTGGAAGCTCTCGGTTTCAGATTTTCCTTCGTTTTCAACTTTTCGGGGAAGCGATGTCCTTCGTCGGTGGTTAGTATTGCCAAGTATAAAGTGTGAAGAAAAAGAAAAAAACGCTGCAAATTCTTTCACTGGGGTTTATTATTAATTTGGCTTACGTTCATGATTTGAATTTCTACTAAGCTTTGGAGTGTGCGTGTTTCACAGGTGATAGAGCGATTATTGAATTTCAGGAGATATGCATAGAGCACGTAAATCGGTCCTCAACCAAAATACCTATTTGGATTGATCACTTCATCATATTTGTGTGCCTCCTGAAATTCAATAATTGCTATCACCTGTGAAACACGCACACTCCAAAGCTTAGTAGAAATTCAAATCATGAATCATTGAATAATAAACCACAGTGGAAGAATTTTTGTTTTTTTCAAGAGCGATTACAATGGAAAAATATTCTATTTGAAAATTTTAAATTTCGTAAGACGGAGCATGCATATTAGAATGCTTCAACCCGTGTATCGGCTATAAACCCTTTTAGGAGTTCACTCCAGTACTTAAACATCACTAGGTTGCTGCGATCAAAACAAAAACAATAATAAACCAAAAAAACGCAAATGTTGGCACCATAAATCGGACCATACATTGGGAATGGTTTGACCTACGGACCTGGGGAGGGGCTCATTCGATTCCTCATGGAAAGTTCTTCAAAACAAGTCCAAATTTAGGCCGCCTTGACTTTTTTTTTTGAGGTTTTTATTGAGTTTAAAAAAATTCGACAGCCCTTAAAGGGCACTTTAAATTAAGTGAGAGAGCTGGCTCAAGAATTGGGGCGTTGTCGGACCAACATGGATTTTTCCTGAAAATTTCAGATTTTTGCTCCAGCCGTTTGGGAGAGATCGTCTGTACGGCAGACGGAAGGAACAATTTTTATTGTAGATTTGGATTCTACAGCCTTTGAAACGTAAACCATGAAATTTTCATTGGGGTTAGTAATTTTTTTTTTTCAAGAGCGATTACAATGGTTTATTATTGAATAATAAACCAAAATCCAAAATCACAAGTACCTATTTTCATTAATTTGCTATGTAATTGATTGCAAAATGAATGAATGTGGAAGACTGCTGATTTAAGCGGAAGGTTTATCGAGTACAATTGAAAGAGAGAGAGAGAGAGAGAGAGAAGAGCTTTTATTTTGGACGAGAGAGAGAGAGACAAATTTAAAGAATTCATATTCTTATGAAATACATGACCAGGTTAAGACAACAAAAATTCATACTACAAAAAAATCAACTTACGACTAATTTAAATTAAGTTACCTTTTCACAAGCATACTACCACTACATCCTTTTTATCTATTTACAATTAGTTTTTGCGCTAACATTGCTGGTCGTTATGACCGTCGCACAGTTCTGAATCAATTTAGGTAGACAAAATTCTACTTGTCCATATGCAACCTTTGGGTTCCCAGATCACGGAAAAAATTAGTGCAAAAAATCAAATTAATTTTTAAACATGATTGCACACAGTGGTCTAAAATCAAATTGATTTGCTAAAATGAAAACTTTCTAAATTCAACGATTGAAGTCCCAGAATACTGAATGTATTATATTTAAAAATCTAATTAATTGAAAACACGATTCGCGAGCACAAAGTGGTCTATTATCAAATTTATTTGCCAAAATTGTACTGAAAAAAAAATATGTATCACCCAAAACGCAAAAAATCGCAAAAATTCATTGCAACATTTAAAAATAGAAGGATTGATGAAACAAATCCTGCAAACGAATCCGTGGAATAACTTGGCGTTAAAAGTTTTTCGCTATTGAATACATACTTTACAAGTTGCTAAGTTTAAATCCACAGGTAGAACGCAATGTATATTCTATAACGAATGCAGAAATTTAATGTCTTGTTCAGCAATGTCCATTGTTGAAGAGAGAGAATAGAACTTCGCGCTACACACACCTTTAACATAATGAATGGCCATCGAATAAAATAATCCCAGAAAAAATTATCAGGTACTTTGAACATGACTTTCAGTCCTTTACTATTTGTTTGTCACGGAATGCATACTATTAGTATTTACAGTCTCACTAACTAATAATTTATCAGAATTTCCAACTTTTGACTTGACTTTTGTCCACCTAAATTGGTGATTTAGCCCACTGTGCGTCGCAGGAGAATTACGCAGCTCTATACTTTTCCCTATCACCTTGTCCTATCAGTTCATTCCAACTAAATTCTTCACAGTTCTTGAAATTCCCCTGTCCCAACACCCATATTCTTTCCCTCTAATCATAATTGAACTCCCCAACAAGAAATATCCTGTATTTGGTCGCCTCCCGAATAGACCTCACCAAGTTATCCAACTTCTCGTTTCTGCCGTCAAGAATTTCGATGATCTCCAATTCCGTTAGTGTCACCTTCCCAAGATGGGCAATTCTAAATTCTTTCAATGCTTGGCACGTCGCCATGAAATGTAGAGGGTTTTCATTTTCGTGTAGATCACACACGCTGCACTTATTTGCCTGCCCATCTCTCCACCATTGGTAATTTACAGCCAGCATTTCCGTTCTTGCCCTGCAAACAATTCTGACTTTCATCAGGTCGCTCCACCCAAGGTAGGCTCTTCCTCCCTCCACAGTCCGATCCAATCTAGCGTATAGTTGATGGTGTACCGAGTTTTCAACCTCTCTACTAACCTCACTCAACCATTTCTGACCCCACCTCTCGATCACCAATATCATTAGTTGCATTTTCATTAATTTGCTATGAAATTGATTGCAAAATGAATGAATGTGGGAGACTGCTGATTTGAGCGGAAGGTTTATCGAGTACAATTGAAGAAAAACGATGATAAATTTGATGATAATAATTATCAGCGTTTTACTTACTTAGGTAGGTACGACATATTAAAGTAATCCATATTAAAAAGTGCCATGGTGAATTCTGTATTTTCAAAAAATATTCTTTCAAGTTGTGGCGATAGGTGATAAATTCCAATATTCCCCAGGGATGGCAGTACTTGATCTCGTGATATTCCCAGGGATGGAGGGGATTCGCTCGTGCTTCCCTTTTAAAACTTATTTGACAATTGTGCTCCGACGAGTCGATAACACGTGAGACCTAAGCTCGAAATCTGACACTCAAGCCAGAACAGTTTGCAGATGGAAATCTATTTGAGTCCCATCGTTTCCGAGTAGCGACCCATCACGCCTTATTTTCATTCTTCAACCTAAACCGCGCGCCTTTTCAAGAAATCGCGTCGTAATTTCGAGAAGCAGAATTCCCTCGGGAGGAATCGTGGAGGGGGGCGCTGATGGTAATCTGTATCGATCTCTCCGTCGAGACTTTTCTTGTAGACCGGTCTGTTACAAGGGCTTTGGTGAAAGGGGGGCACTGCCCCTCCTCCCCCTCAGCCAGCCAGACCCTTCCACTCGTATTTTGCGTCAAAACCCGGCCATTGTGCTCCGCTTCCAGTAGCACTTGGGAAACCCTTCAAGTGTTGACCTTATCATCGGGGATGGTACGGAAGTCTTTGATGTGGACGACCAAATCGTACTAGTAAAGCGGAACTTGGTACAAATTGATCGGACTCCAGCCAGATTTGTCCTAAATGCCTGGGCATTCAGAACCACCACAATACTTACAATCTGATTGCCCAGTACATATTGACAAATACTGAAGTTGTTTAAAAGAGTATATTCCTATAGTCCCCCACAGGGGACACATTTTCAAAAAGCCCCTGCTTTTTCATGAATTGACTAACTCTTATGTTCCTCGGGTCTGTGGTTGTCTGAAATATGTACAACAAATAAGAAAACGCTGCAAATTCTCTCACTAGGGTTTATTATTCAATTGGCTTGCGTTCATGATTTGAATTTCTACTAAGCTTTGGAGTGCGTGTTTCACAGGGTAGAGCGATTATTGAATTTCAGGAGATATGCATAGAGCACGTAAATCTGTTCTCAAAAAAAAATACCTATTTGGATTGATCAGTTGATCATATTTGTGTGCCTCCTGAAATTCAATAATCGCTCTATCCTGTGAAACACGTACTCCAAAGCTTAGTAGAAATTCAAATCATGAACGCAAGCCAATTGAATAATAAACCCCAGTGAAAGAATTTGCAGCGTTTTTTATTGAACCTCAACACCTCCCCATCACAATAAAAACATCTATAATTTATCAAGTCCTTTAGCACTCGTATTGCGTTAAAACTTCCCCAAATCCAAATTTAAACGATGTAGCCAAAGGTAAACTGATGTAGAGGAGGCACACAAATATCATCAACTCATCAATCCAAATAGGTGTTTTGGTTGAGAACCGATTCACGTGGTCTATGCATATCTCCTGAAATTCAATAATCGCTCTATCACCTGTAAAACACGCACACTCCGAAGCTTAGTAAGATTCAAATCATGAACGCAAGCCAATTGAATAATAAACCCCAGTGAAAGAATACTTATTTACCCCAGTAATAATATTGAATAATATTTACCTATATATTATCAGCCCCTAATAGCCGTGTATCGGCTATAAACTACGAATAACCACATCGGCTATCACTCCGGTATCCACATTCACTACAACTCGACGCTATCGGCCGGACATCACTAGGTTACAAACAAACAGTAATAAACCAAAAAACGCAAATGTTGGCACCATAAATCGGGCCATAGATAGACCTACGGACCTGGGGAGGGGCTCATTCGATTCCTCGAGGTATGTTCTTAAAAATAAGTACATATTTAGGCCGCCTTGACTTGTTTTGAGGTTTTTAGGGATTTTACAAAACTTTGACAACCCTTAAAGGGCAGTTTAAATTAAGTGAGAGTGTTGGCTCCAGAATTGGGGCGTCGCCGGACCAAGATGGATTTTCCTGAAAATTTCAGCTTTTTTGCTTCAGCCGTTTGGGTGAAATCGTGCGTACGGCGTATGGCGTGCGGCGTACGGACGGAAACATTTTTATTGCAGATTCGGATTCTACACCCTTTGAAACGTAAAACATGAAATTTTCAGGGGGGGTTAAATTAATTTTTTGTTTCAAGAGCGATTACAATGGTTTATTATTGAATAATAAACCAAAAGACTTGCATGTTTTTGATAAGTTTCAAGTGAACAGTTTGAACACACACATACACGCACAACGTACATACGTACATATATATAGTTATTAAAATATAAAATCAGATTAGTTTGGCAAAATCAATTTGAATTTTTGGCATATTGCATTTTTGGCATCAAATTGAAAATCTTGGCAAATTAATTTGAACCTTTGGCACTGATCAATTTCTAACATTTTTGGCATCTTAATTTAAACTTTCGGCGACTCAATTTCTACTTCTGGTGTCCCACTCCGAGCTTTTGGCATATCAATTTATACTTTTCACAAATCCCAACTAACCCAACATTCCACCCCATATAATGTTCAATAAATGTTTTTTCTCTCTCTAATTCGAAAAAAAAAAGTTTGAGAATGAAATAGTCGTAACCATTAACGAATCAACAGTAATAGTTAATTTTCAATGAAGGCGATATGATTTTGAAAACATTTTTACATTTTCATTTCGAAATGTCGAATTCCGGCGTTCAGCCGATTTATCGGGCATTTGCTCTAATGGCTTTCTACTTCAACTAAGCACAGAACAATTGCACACATCACCTAAGATTGGTTTTCCAAAAATATTTTTTTGAATGTATATAATTTTAAATAAATTAATACAAAACATATTTCTTATTATACAAATAAGTTTTGTTTCTTATATTGGGGCTAATTTTTAATTTGTCAAATTCGTCTAGGAGTGCTTAAAAACCCTCATTTCTACTGTCTGAATTACGAAATTTTCCATTCCTGAAAATTCAATGGTTAAAATGTTGATTGAACAACGAAAAAGAAATCATGTAATTGAAATACTATATTTAATCACTAAAAACTAATTTTTTGTTCATAAATTAGGCCTAATTTGAATTTGTAAAACTCGTTCAGGAGTTCAGGCACTCTGGAACACATGCAATTTTCAGGGGGGGGTTAGAATTTTTTTTTTTTTTTTTCTAGAGCGATTACAATGGTTTATTATTAATAGTGGGTGTGAGTAGTGGAGTGACCACATTCATTCCGAATCTCTTAATTTGGAGCGTTATTGGATGGGGATCAGTGTTAAAACTACATCGAAAATAGAATGCCGCCAGAGTGGGGGTCCTATCTCAGTCCATTGAATAGTTATGATTTTTTTAGTGCTTTCACGGTCAACTCCGGCCTCACGTCATGAAAAGTTTTTGGAACACTGAGAAATTAAGTTTCAAATACAAAAAAACCAAGGTGGGGGCGTCAATCTTGGTATGGAAGGGGGTGCAAGGAGTTGTCTCAAGTTCTCATTTCTCTCTGTTTCTTTATTCTTATTTTCTGTTAAAAAAAACCTGCAAATTACAACAAACAAAAATGAATTTAGGTTAACATTTGTTCAAACTGACGTCCCCTGTTACGAATGCATAACGTAGCTCGTTTTCGAATTCTCATAGAGGTCCCCTGATCTTTACCCCATGGACTTCTTCGTTTGGGGATTTTTTCAAAAAAGTTTCAGCAGCTCAAAAATCGAAGTTACAGTTTGTCCCCCACCTTAGTTTTTTTGTATTTGAAACTTAATTTCTCAAAGAAAAAATGTCGTAATCCTAAAATTGAGTATACCGTTGGAAAGCTCATGAAATGAGGAAGTTTTTATGAGATTTGACAACTTCTTGGCCTATTTTTGGAACGTCGGCTCTGTTTCGAATTTTATCGTAAAATTTCAGATTTTTCAAATTTTCCCTTTCACTGCGATTATGAACAGAGTTATCGAAATTTTATAAGGTTGAAATTATGTTTATCTTATAGGAAATTTAATGCTGAATCCGAAAATGTATAATAAAATTGAAATGGACGCTTCAGTGTTCCAGAAAACTCGATTTTATGACGTGAGGCCGGAGTTGACCGTGAAAGCACTAAAAAAATCATAA
Source organism: Creontiades dilutus (assembly GCA_031894815.1). Classification (NCBI taxonomy): domain Eukaryota; kingdom Metazoa; phylum Arthropoda; class Insecta; order Hemiptera; family Miridae; genus Creontiades; species Creontiades dilutus. The sequence goes on from JAVIWC010008305.1 coordinate 105,972, forward strand.
CTATTCAATGGACTGCGATAGGAGCCCCACTATGGCGGCATTCTACTCCATTTTCGATGTAGTTTTACCCAAAAAAAAATTTCACACTGATCCCCATCCATATTTGTTTATTCACGTCAGAAACGTTTCGTCCCGCAGCGGGGACTTCCTCAGTAACTATGTCATAACTACTGGCATACTTTAGGCATTGACATAGTGGTGCCACCACACATCTCTTCAGTTTGTTTGTTACTGAAACTTTTAGTTTTGTAGTTGAAGTTAAACTGTTCACTCATCCCTGTCCATATACTCGAGCTGGTCATATTTTCTATTACTTAGTTGTTGGATCTCAACTGCTCAATTCAAATTTTAATTTATGCTTGCAGTTCCTCTCTCCTTTTTGTTATTTATAACAAAACAAATTTGTTTAATTAATTAACGCAGTTGAGATCCAACAACTAAGTAATAGAAAATATGACCAGCTCGAGTATATGGACAGGGATGAGTGAACAGTTTAACTTCAACTACAAAACTAAAAGTTTCAGTAACAAACAAACTGAAGAGATGTGTGGTGGCACCACTATGTCAATGCCTAAAGTATGCCAGTAGTTATGACATAGTTAGACTGAGGAAGTCCCCGCTGCGGGACGAAACGTTTCTGACGTGAATAAACAAATATAACGCTCCAAATTAAGGGTTTATTATTAAACTAGTTTAATGGCCCTGCCACGCAGGTTAAAAAGAAATAGGTGAATAACACAATGAGGGAGTGTAATAACAATATGCATAGTCAGAAAATCGTATATCCCAAATCCCCGAGGAGAGGACCACGTCGCTTGCCCTGGGAGACGCTTCCCCCCGCTGGGGCCCTCCTTCCTTCACTGGCGGGGTCGGGGGGAGGAGGGAGCAGGTCGGTTGCCCTGGGAGACGGGGCCGAGAATTCCACCCGCCCAGCGTTACCACCCCCTGAAACGTCGATATACTCTGATAAGCTCGTCTTTATATATATTGTGATGATGTGATAATAAACCAAAAGACTTGCATGTTTTTGATAAGTTTCAAGTGTACAGTTTGAGATTGAAATAGTCGTAACTGTTAACGATTCAACAGTAAAAGTTCATTTTCAATGAAGAAGGCGATATGATTTTGAAAACATTTTTACATTTTCAAATCGAAATGCCGAATTCTACAGCCGATTTATAGGGCATTTGCTCTAATGGCTTTCTACTTCAACTAGCGATAAAGCCCGAGAGAACCGTTTAGGTTCGCGGCCCGGCCACCTTTACCTTCCACAAAACCTCGCCTGGAATTGAGGTGTGCGCGGGAGACCAAGCCAAAAACCCGATGCTCGAAATTTATTAACCAAATTACCCGCCAGATTTCCATTAGCCGACTCCCGCCCTCCTCGAAAGTGTCTTTGAACGGGATTCCGATCTATTAAAAATGATTCACCCTCATATTTATTCATAGTTTAAAAGATGAGTTTTCCCCCCCTTCGTCGTATTGGGAAAGAGACAAAAAAAAAAAAAAAAAAAACGAACAAGAAAGCTTTCATTTTCCACCAAAACTCTCCGTTCTGGGGATTTTCCCGTTGGGAAGTGGCTCATTAGACCTTCAGGGCCCGGCCCTTTTCCCGTCTTTCTGTACTGAAACGATAGAAAACTTTTGTGAGCAACTTCTTTGAACACCGATACGCCCTCTTGTCCCCAATAACCCAAACTGGCTCCCTTTGCCCGATATGAAAAGGAACTTGGGCTCCCGAAAAAGGAAGTCAACCTCATTAAAAACTAATTCCACTTTTTTTTCTTCTTTTTCCCCGTGAAAGTGAAGTGTTTCCAGATAGAATCTCTTTTCTACTGCTTGCTCTTTTCTTTAATTAAGAAAACAAAAATTTGAAAAATATATATAATGTGATTTTTGTGTCTAGTTGTTTTCAACTAAGCACCTAAGTAAGGCATTTAGGTTGTAAAACTGGGGTTTATTATTCAATTCGTTCATGAGCTTTGTACTAAGCTTTGGAGTGTGCGTGTTTCACAGGTGATAGAGCGATTATTGAATTTCAGGAGGCACACGAATATGATCAACTGATCAATCCAAATAGGTATTTTGGTTGAGAACAGATTTACGTGCTCTATGCATATCTCCTGAAATTCAATAATCGCTCTATCACCTGTGAAACACACACTCCAAAGTTTTGTAGAAATTCCAATCATGAACGCAAGCCAATTGAATAATAAACCCCAGTGAAAGAATTTGCAGCGTTTTCCTGAAAATTTCAGATTTTCTGATTTTTCCTGAAAATTATCAGAATGCTTCAACCCGTGTATTGGCTACAAAGCCTTTAAGGAATTCACTCCAGTATCCACATACTACATCACGTCACTAGGTTACTGATATCAACACAAAAACAATAATAAACCAAAATAACGCGAATGTTGGCACCATAAATCGGGCCATACATCGGGAATGGTTTGACCTACGGACCTGGGGAGGGGCTCATTCGATTCCTCGTGGAGTGTTCTTCAAAAAGAGTACAAATTTAGGCCGCCTTGACTTTTTTTTTTTGACTTTTTTAAGGGATTTTATAAAAGCTGGCTTTGACAATTTTTCCTGAAAAAGGGCACGTTTTCAAGAGACGATTACAATGGTTTAATATTGAAAATAATAAACCATTATTGAATAAAAACCAAAAAATGGCACAAATATAGACAAATCGTCGTTGTGCAATTACCATACTTGCATACTACGATACTTGCTTACTAAAATACTTACTACCATATTTGATTACTGCAATAATTTTTTTTAATCTATCGTACCTATATCACCATACTTGCTTACTACAATAGTTAAGTACCGTAGAATACCCGCAATAGGGACTGGATCCTGAATAGGGACGTTATTGGTAGAACGAGATTCAAGTAGCGACGGTTAGGATTCCATTTGGGTAAAATTATGCTTTCTGCGCGGAATCGTTCCATCGGTATGTCTTCCAGTGATTCTCAATGAAGGATCTCTCTTCTCACTAATGTATCCCACGTAAGAGCAATGTAGCACCTTCTAGAACACATCATTATCAGCTTACTTTCGTTCGTGGCTTCACGACATTGCTGACACCCGCCTCTACTACCATATCACATTTTCACCATACCAATTTACTGATTAGCATAGAGGTGTGTAAACCCAGGTCACCTGAGGGAGTAGACGACCTACAGGTCACTCAGTCCAAAGACAAGGTCGGTGGGAGAAGTTCACCAGTTCACTCCGTGTATGAATGTGACACCTGCAGTTCACTTCGTGAGTGAATGTGACCTGCAGTTCGTCTTTTCCATTCTGAGACAGTCACCACCACTATCGCTATCTCGTGGCATGACCGTCAACTTCTATCATCTTCGTCATCCGTCAGAATTCGGTAGATGACAGTCATCTACGGTTCTATTTCCCTACTCCCTAGCTATTTTCTTATAAATTCCTACTTATTAAATATAATCGACTCAGTGATGAGTATAGTATCGACCAGTATAGCTTACTATTGAGTAAATTTGAATGGTATAGATTCTGCGATGAGGGGAGTCCTTCATTGACTAGAAGGAAACCCGAGCACTTTGTGAAGAACGGTTTGGCAGACCTGCAGGTCTCCGAGTAGTTCGAACGGCGGCCACAGGAGCCATGCTGTCAAGAACGTTTGCGACCTGCAGGTCTCAAACTTCTCTTACCAAGAGACGTTCGTGACCGTCCGAGTAGTTTGAACGTAGACCACGGGGAGCCATGCTGTTGCAAACGTTTCGTGATGAACTGCAGGTCTTCCCTCCGCAGGTCATTTGGGACAAGTTCACTTGAAAGAGAAGTTCTTTGAGAAAAGGTCACTCACTCACTACTCACCTCTAATCATTAGCATCAAATAGTTCATTATTGTTTCATCTGTTTCAGGTTCGTAGGATGAAGGGGCATACCAGGTGGCAGGATGGTGACGTCACAAGGGGCACCCCACATCCTGCTGGCGTTAACTTTGGTGCTGGCCGCCCCTCCCCTCCCCCTCGCCGCTCGCCACTCAGGTAAACCCACCAGATATGCAGTGTATCCAGTTCACCATTTACCCACCAACCATTTTACTATTATTACTAGTTTAATGGCCCTGCTACGCAGGTTAAAAAGAAATAGGTGAATAACACAATGAGGGAGTATAATAACAATATGCAAAGTCAAAAAATCGTATATCCCAAATCCCCGAGGAGAGGACCACGTCGCTTGCCCTGGGAGACGGGGGCGAGAATTCCACCCGCCCCGCGTTACCACCCCCTGAAACGTCGATATACTCTGATAAGCTCGTCTTTATATAGTGTGATATTTAGTCCACAGAAAATATTGCAACGCCAAGGAGCATCTAGAGTCAGATCGTGGTAGAACGGCCTGCGCGCTGCCTAGCAAAGATGAAAAGAACCTTCCAAAGATCAAAAACCACTTGAGTCCCGCTTTTTATGTGTTCCTCTCCCCATTGTAAGAGTAGTTACCTTTCAAGTTCTCTCCGTCATTGTTGAAGACAAGGATTAAAAACCACCCAGTTTTTTTCTGTGATCTTAAAATGTAGGCCAAAAACATAAGATATTGCTAGATTGCTAGAAACATAAGATAGATGCTAGATAGATAGCGCTCAGGCCGTTCTACCACGATCTGACTGTAGATGTTCCTGTAACGCCGTACTTAATACTAGGAGAATTAACGCTTTGGGCCCTCGCAAAAGCTTCGCTCTCTCTAAGGTGTAATCCAATTTTTCAAGAAAAATTCAAAATCTAAGTGAAATGTCATGGAGAATAACACATCACGCAGTTCGCAAGAGCAAAAACGTACACATTGAGTTCAAAATTCGAATCCACAGTCGTAGAGTTTTAGTTAAATCGGCCTCACAGCTCAATCCGTTAGTGTTGCAGGTAATTTCTGCTTAGCACTGCCGGTAAGGATTTGAAAAATGTTTACGCCAAGCGAAAAGTCAAATTTTTATTGCGTATTTCGAGTTTTTGAGGGCAAATTCTGAGTTTTACCTGCATATTTTAGGCGCATAAAACAGAGTTTTTAGTGACCTAAGAATCCGCCCCCTAATGATTGCTAATACACGTTTGCCTTTTATTCCTTGTTTTTCAGAGTCCATGTGCCTTTTCCCTGAACGGTGGCAGGGTTCGTGGTTTCAGTCGGGGGTTCGCGTCCCCATAACGATCCTCCTCAACCGATTCTCTACCAAAGGCCGATGTATAGCCAGCAAGGAGGACAAATTCCTTATAGCAAACGAGTGAGTATAATATATCTGTTTGTCGAAAATGTCATAGTACGTTTTGAGTATGTGGGAAAAAAGAATAGAATTTAAGTTTATTTTCAACGAGGTGTTTTGCTCGCTTCGCTCGCTCGTCCAAAACCTAAATCATGATGTACAATCACATGTTTCTAACCACTTGTGTCAAGAATAGAGTGCCTATAGTTGTACTTTACAATACCCAGAGAGGCTTCGTTCTAAAGTTTAGCATCTCAAGTTATTGGAAATGAAATAAGCTCACTCTACTGATTAGTTGGTCTTCTCTCAGTGACGTCTGGTCCCTTGTTATTAATCTAGTCCCCACCCAAGAAGTCTCCGTTCCAAATTTCAGCTTCTGAAGTTGAATGTAAATAAATAAGCTGTAGAGCTCTGTTGTCCCTGTGCTGCAATTTTCAAATTTCATCTTCTCAAGTTGAATTAGAATTAATTTTTTTTTAATAATAAAAATATTAATACTTTATTTGACAGTAAAGTATAAAGTAGCTGGAAAGAGGACCTGTCGGTTGGGACAGAGCTGATGTGAGCTTGTGGGCCAAATTTCTTCGTTTTCTTCTTCATTTCTATAGAGGCATCAGGGCCCCGTCCTCCAGGCCAAGACACCTCAAGTTCCATCGGCAGCCGCGGAGGCGCGTGGATATCGCCCTCACTACGGCTATCTGGGTTTTCACACGGATCCAGCAGGTTACTTGGGACAAAAGCTTCGACCACTTTTCAGCTAAGACTTTGGACATCCGTTTCAGGAAACGGGAATATTCAAGGACCCATCACACCCCTCCAATAGAGGTGTGAAAGAACCTCGCAAGTCTTCTGCCACAGCGACATATTTCTGATACTTTTCATTGGCTGCTTTTTGAGAAATCGTTAGCCGATCATTTGAACCATAAGAGGCGTCTGGGTTTATGACCCTGGTATCAAAGTACGCCGTCCTCTCATGGTCTCAGACTCCATGTATCTCAATATCCCCAACCAGCTGAGGATTGCCGTCTTCTTCTACCAGCACTGGCTCAAGATCTCTGAGTTCCTCGCAAGACTCGCCATCCTTGCGCACTGATCCCTGAATTTGATCAAGACCTCGTTTGACCAGACCACCTTGTTTACAATTCAATCCGTGATTGAGATCCATTCCAAGGCCACAACCATCGCATAAATGAGGCAACCCGACAGGTTCTCGGCCGTATCTCACACCCAACCCATCCCAGAACTCTGTAGCTGAGAGGTCTAAGTCATCTCTTTGCAGGGGGACAACTGTGACCCATTGTGATGAGCCACTTCCTATCAAGAACCCTCTTACGTATTTGGGACAACGTGCTCACACGCAGAAGTCACTGTCTCTTTGCTTCTGCAGCCGCGCCATTTAGTGTTCTCTCTTCCATTTGAACATCCTTCACACGGTCCTCATGATCTTGCATCTGAGGAGTTACTCCCGCCTGTAATGCACTTGCCAGGATTGAGGTGGCACAGTCTGAAGAGGTGTAGTTTCATCTGCAGTTTTCACTGGGTCCTCCAATGCTTGACCAGGAGCTCCAATATTTCTGCCTCATCATCACTCACATCTTCGCCTAGGAGTGCTGGAAGAAAGGATTGCAGTCTCTCAGTGGTTCATATTCCCCGGTGCATCCCTTAATAACTCTTAGAATTATTATTTACAGAGCTCACGCTGTTCATGAGAGCAAGTAGCAATCATACAACCAGAAAAGTCCTGTTCCAAATTTCATCTTCTCGCTTTGATTAGATGCCAACTTTCTGCAGATTCTGTTTCTGCATTTTGCAGATTGGAGTAGTTCCTCGCGTGGCAATTGTATTTCACCTGACCCTTAGAAGTCCCTTCACACATTTCAGCAACTCTAGTAGAATTTCAACGAAATTAAGTGTTCGTTCGAATTTCACCTTCTCGCGTTGATTAGATGCCAACTTTCTGCAGATTCTCTTTCTGCATTTTACAAATTGAAATGGTTCCTCAAATGTTAATTGCTTTTTACCTGACCCTTCACACATTTCACGATTCTAGTTGAATTGAATGAAATTAGCTATAGAGCTCAACAGAACAGCTGCTCTGTTTCCGTGGTTCCTCCAGTTGCAATTTTCAAATTTTAGCTTCTCAAATGGAATTTGAACGAAATTGATTACAGAGCTCAAGCTATTGATGAGAGCAAGTAACAATTACAGGACCAGAAAAGCCTCGTTCCAAATTTCATCTTCTCGTGTTGATTAGAAGCAAATTTAGGAGTAAAGCTTCATTCTGGAGATTGAAGTGGTCCCCCGAGTGGTAATTGTATTTTACCTGACCCTTAGAAGTCCCTTCACACATTTCGGCAACTCTAGTTGAATTTGAACGAAATTAGCTCCAGAGCTCACCCAGTTGGTCATTAATGTCAATTCTTACTCCAACACAATCACAAAGATCTCGTGCCAGCATACTATGCTGAATGAATATTGTTGATGATACAATGAATATGATTAGTTGTTTGTTATGAGGTAAAGAAGATAGTTTTGCCAGGTCGCTTATTTCATCTACCTTAACGTAGATCGTCATAACTAAACGTTGAAATACGTTTTCTCACCACTACTGGACAATATATCTGTAGCATTAATCCCAAGTCCTGATTGCAGAAGGTAGATTTACAAAAACTGGATTTGCATGCCACAATAAAGAAGGTGTTCTTAGTTTAATAGGGTCTGTTTCGCTTAGAGTGAAAAAAATCGTTTGCTCTTCATTGATTCGTGTCGTAAAATTCTTTTTAGCCAACGATGCTGTTCAAACTTGAGTGTCAAACATTAAGTGCCACCAAAAGTGATTTCCTCAACTGCCTACTGAATCCAGGTAAAAACCTGGATGACGACGTTAGGCTGTTCCCATTTTAGAAGTTGAGGGGAGTTTTAGGAGGTTTGAACGAAACCCTGAAACTTTGGGAAAACACTGTAAGAATATCCCAGTCCAGCAGTTTTGGAGTCCTTGAAGGATAGCCAGACATCAGATGCATGTACAGAAATTCCAGATAGATGCAATAATTCAGAAAATCCTTCAAAAATATTATTACAAGTATATTTTAGGTATAAGTAATGTATAATAAATCGGTGTAAATACTCAAATGGATTTTCATGACTCATTCGCAATCGTTTTTCTCCACAGAAATGGCAACTGCTTTAGATGTGTTTCCATCCATGAAGTCCACGAGAACGTCTTGCAGTACAAAGAAAGTAAGGAAATCATTTAATCTATTTCTTTTAATGAAATAATTAAATTCGCTCATTTTAGGACGGTATTAGTGAACAATTATTGTTAGTATCGTTCGATCCTATGTTTTTACATTTGCTGCAGAAAGAACCATTTGTTATGTCATTTTTAATAAGCATTTTAGACTAGATCTGGTTGCTTTCAACGGCAACACATTATTGCTTGGTTCGAATTTGAAGAGAAAAATTGGTATATGATATATATGACGCGAAATAAGGTTCGCCATCCCCAATTTCACCCTCTTCCGCACGGAGTCTCCCATGAGGTGTGGATTTTAACAGATTAAATAATATAGGTGAGTTAGAGGCTGTATTTTATGATAATTAGAAAGGTTTTGAGATCTTGATTGGTAGTAATATCAGCTCATCAAGCCCGGAACACTCCCCCCTTCACTTCAACTGTATGAAAAATAACTTGACCGTCTAGTGGAAAAGGACAAACAATACTGACCCACCCCGAGAGCGCCCTGGGCCTCGAAGGGGTTCCTGAGGGCTGTACCCCCACTAATAAGATTGAAAAATGGTTCTTAGGTCGGTATTTCCTGGGTTTTTCTCGAGCGTCCATAGACAACACCAAAGGTGTTTGCCATTAGAGCTGAAATTAATCCAGTCGTACATTTTGATATGGTTCCATTTAAATTAAATTGACAATCCGAGTATTTAGTGGTCTATTTATGAAAAGGCTGATTATTAGAGTTCTCCGCCGACTTATACTATATTGTATATTATACAATCAACTCTAATCATCCGTCCATAAACATCACTAAGTATCCCTAACTATACCTGACCTACACTAACCATCCCTACCTACAATGACCATCCCTAACCTACCCTAATCATCACTAACCTACCCTAACCATCTCTTCAACTTCCTGACGTCACTCGTGGTCTGAAGTGTATTAATTAGGTAACGCTAATTTCATGATGAAAATTTCAAGGAATGTCCAACGTAGGTCGCTTTTTTCTCTAAACGACTTTCTTTACATAAATCAGTCTGCGCATGCGCAGCTACAACCTATCTCGCACGTTATCTGAAAATTTAATCAGAATCGGAAGAAAATTGTAGAAATTAGACTTGTTACAAGGATTTGCAGACAGCGGGACAGACACATACTCAGACAAAAGACCAAACGAAAGTTGGTCAGAATGGTCTAAAATACAAAACGCAAGTGGGGAATTTCATTTGGGAGAACAAATGTCATCTCCTGAAAGTGGATACAATGGTTCTGCTACTTAAACCTAGTCTCGGGAGCAATTTTTTTCAAAGTTAGCTATTAGCTGTGTTGTAAAAAGCATAAACCTTTCAAACTTCAAACGATTTGCTAAACGTGAGCTGCAATATTATTGTTCGAGTATTCTGAATTATTAACAACAAGTAAACTGTCGTTCTTGGTGACCAATTTTAATAATGATGTCCGATTCACCACGTTCTCCCACTGTCATTTTAAGACGTAGTACTCCTGGTGTCCAGGGGTTTTCCAAGTTCTTTGGGATCTTCTGAGTCTTTGAGTTTCATTAAGCAGAACCAAAGGAATAGATTGAGGAACTGTAGGTGGAGTTAATGGTTGGGAATCTTCAATCGGCGTTTCAGGGGATGGATTCTCATGGTGTCCCAACACCAATTCATCCCCTTCTTGGGTTAGATGCTCCTGGGAAACAGATGTTTCTCTCCCATCTGATTTACTCCGGATTCGCGTCAATTAATCCACCTTCTTCGCTAAAGGGTAAGGTCCTGCTAAAGCTATTCACTTTTAGCTTCTCCTCACAGCTACTTTTCCGTAGCTATTTCCTTTAGCTGTACCCTTAACTTAACTTCCATCCTCTCTGTCAGTTTGAGCCTGATGCTACAGCCGTACGGGTCTGGAATTACGGTTTACACTACGGAAACTTCCTAAATACTCCTTGCCAACTCCAATGGATCCGGTAACCAGAACTTTGCCTAAAAACCACTATCTAGAGAAAGGAAAATTAGTAGAGCAACCAATATAACAAGTTACCTACACGAATCTAAGCCAAATTAACTATAGCTTTCAACTATATAGCTTTTCCCAGTCAAATTAATACTTTTCCCAACCAAATTAATACTTTTCCCAATCAAATTAATACTTTTCCCAGTCAAATTAATATCCCGTCCAAATTAATTTTCCGACCAAATTAATACTTTTCCCTACCAAATTAATACTTTTCCCTACCAAATTAATACTTTCCCTACCAAATTGATCTTAAAAAATTGAGGAAATAGAACAACGCAAAGCTTGCAATCCAACGAATGATGAATGTATATATTATTTTATAATACAAATCGTGGGGTTCCGAGTAAAAGTGACCAAGTAACATTTGCAAAATTTTACAGGGGAGCGATCTGAAGTTTCACCTATTTTCTTCTTACGAACACTGGTTATGTGATGTCTCATCCGACTATGTTTCGATTTTTCTTTATCCTGTAGGTACTTAGCTAGTGCCCGCCTATGATATCGTGCTTCAAAATTCACTTCAGATTAAATAAGAGCTGTTTTCCGGAAAACTCTATTTGATCATTTTTACCTGCCTGGAGTTTCAAGCTTTACTCATTTGGTCAATTCAATTCTTCGAAAATCTGTCGCATAGTTACATGAAATTGAGGGATTGAATAGTTTTTTCGTTAATTTATCGTGTTGCCAAGCATCTAATAACAATGATATACCTATTTCTGTTAGAAAAGGTTATCCATTACCTATCACTGTAATTAGTCATTTTCACCTGCCCACTATGCAATCTTACAAATCTTACACAGTAAAAGTGATCAAATGGCAATTGATAACATTTACATGCACCAGCGAGAGTACATTTATAATCCATCTCGTGTTTTGTGGTTGAGTTCAAATGGCATTTGGTCACATAAAACTCTTTGGGTCAGGCAGGTAAAATTTATTTTCGAGTATTTCTTGCACATCAGTTTGAAGATAACGTTCTTAGCAACAACACACAGTAGACAACGTTCCTTAGTACCGGAATGACAAAAAAAGCTCATTTTGAAAAAAATGTTGCTTGGTCACTTTTACCCGGAACCCGACAAAATTATTGGCAGACAAAATATTGGTAGTTTATCATCTTAGTTGAAGTTTATTTTTAGTGTAGGTATATTAATTGTATAAACATATATTCAGTGAAGGGGTTGCCCAGTCACTGCTGCGGGTAGTTTGAGCAAAACTTCTAACACGAAATTTGAACAATCTGTGGGAGACAATGTACCTACGGCTCTTGAAACTGTTTCTCCGAGAGCTTGATCTCGGGTAGCCTGAGAGAGATATCCTCTAACTGCCGTCCTAATCTTGGCAAAAGCGTACTCAGCCGGATGATAAACTACCTATATTTTTTCTACCAATAATTTGTATTATGAAATAAAATATACCTACATTCATTAGTCGTTGGATTGCAAGCTTTGCGGTGTTCTATTTCCTTAATTTTTATCAATTTGGTAGGGAAAATATTAATTTGGTTGGGAAAAGTATTAATTTGACTGGGAAAAGCTATAGCTAATTTCTGTCCATCTTTGCACTACAGTATCTTGAAAAGTTTATAAATACGAACCGTGATCGACAACTGTCTCATTTTTATCGCTAAATAATTTTGGTTTTTTTATTTTCAGCGTTCTGTTCGTCGTTGGACAGCCTCTCGCTGTGCTCTCAGATCACTGGCGATGCTTTGCTTTACTCGATGTTCCGCCAGAACGCCATTCCCCTCACCTGCCCCTTCACCGGCTACCACACGTTCTTCTATAATCGCGGTACGTACGCAGACACTGTTTAACTTTGATGGTGATGATCAATAGGGTTTGTCAATGAATTCAATAGTGCATCATTGATAATAACGGATTAGCAGGCAGGGACGTAACCCGGGCGCCAAAGTTAGAGGGACGCCAAATAGGCAAAAAAGTGACAGCTTACCAAGTTCTTTTAAATATTATGACCGTTTGGAAAAGGGAAAATAATATAAGTAAGGAATGCAATTGGCCTACAAGAAAGGACAAAGGATATAGAAAACGTATACTTCGCGAGGCGAGAACTAGCCTTGAGCGGCCGTATGCAGGGCAGTTGACGAGGCGAGTCTACTCCATTCGAACTTTCGGTTTAAATTTGCCAAAACGGCCTCCATGACGCCTGTCCCAATATAACCACAGATTTGAAAAATTTTCTTACAATACCCGTGTGTAGCATCGAATGAAAGAAGTTTTAGAAAACTGTGTATAATAAAAAACTACATCAGGAACTTGACAGGACAACAACGACTAAGCAACTTGGCCATCATATCAATAGAGCACAAAATAGCTTCAGCACTATCTTTTGATGGTATCATTAAAACATTTGCAGCAAAAAAAGCCCGACAATTTTCATTTCAAAGTTTGTTTAGGGCTTCCATTTCGTACAAAAATTTATTCATCATCTATTAGTTTGTTAAATTTAATAAAAATTATATGGTATTTTACATTGAGCACTTACCAAACCTTCCTCCTTTTAGTAAAAGAGTTTATACATTGTGAATAAATCAAATTAATTATATTTTATATTTTGGTTCATTGGTATATTAAGATGGTATGAGTCATGAGATATCGGGTCTATGGGGGGGCGCCAAATTTATTTCTTGCCCCGGGTGAAATATGGGCTGGTTACGTCCCTATTAGCAGGTCAGATAATGTTTATCAACACACTTTACCAGCCTATGAACCAGCTAACTCTCACCAATTTCAGGTGGACTTCAGTAAGCTTTTTGCTTCTGAATCTCAAATTAGGCTGTGCTACCTACTGGCGTATTGTGGAAATCGCCAACACCAATAGGTCGATCCATAGCCATTTTTGATTTTCTAAAAGCCTTTTTCAATGCCAGTTTTGTTTCTTTACCAATTCTCATTATGTCCCAAAGTATAATACAACTAATTAGCACAAGTAAATGCACACTATTCGCAAAAGTAATAGATAAATAACCTTTGTTGTTTTGTTCGCTTGTGGAATTTCAATTAGAAGGGAAATAAAGTGAGAATGGGAGTTGGTTCATTGTGGATCAATTTGATTGTAAATAGGTAATACTGACATACCTGCATACATACATGCATACATTTTTACTTTCCTAACAGAGTGAAAGGTGATGTTCACTCACAGGGTTTCTCAGGTGAATATCGCAATTGATTGTGACATTCCAGAACAAAAACTTTTTTTTTTTTTTTTTGAGAAATTCGTAATTATTGTTTGAGAGCTGCGGTTCTTAGGATTCATGAAAATTGCCCTTTCTCTGTGAATTACCCGTATAGTTCTGACAGGGAGTGAATGGTGTCTGACGGAAATGTAGAGGCAAATTGTTGCGATTAAAGAGCAGAATTATTATGAGCTGAGGATCGCGGTTGAATCACTTGTTTAGTATCGACTCAAACTCGAATCAATAAAGATCTTTACATCAAAATTTATCACCAGCCATTCTTTTGGGGTTGTGGCATTTGGGTACCCCATTTACATGCTAATTGTAAACACTTATCAAGTATTTGAATGATCAGGGCAAGAAGTCAAACCTTAAGTTTATTGTAGCAAATCGATTTTTCGTAATTACGATGGGTATCCAGAAAAAAAGGTTCCCTAGGCTGGGAAATATAAATCTTGTCTTTTTTGAAAAATTTATAATTTATCCGCATTCCTGGACAAATTTATTATTTTTCAACGTAATCTCCTTGACAGTCTACACACTTTTGGAAATGGGGTAAAAGTTTCTTTAATCCCTCCTCGTAATGTTGTGCCCACATCTCGCAGTTAAGCACAAACTGCAGCCTTCAATTGATCATCATTTTGGAAGTTTTGGCCCCCCAAAAACCCTTTCAGTTTTGGGAAGAGGTGGTAATCGGACGGGGCAAGGTCCGGAGAATGAGAGGAAATTTCTCGTTTGAATTTTTTCAGCAAATTTGTGGGTCTGACGGGCTGAGTGGGGACGAGCGTTGTCATGCATAAGCAGCACGCGATTTGCAAGCTTATGCGGCCTTTATTGCCGCCCTCAATATCTCCAAAACTTCGCAGTATCTTGCAGAATTGAATCTTATCCCTCGTTCGAGGTAATCAATCAAAAGCACCCCCTGAGAATCCCAAAAAACTGTCGCCAATGATCTCGCTGCCCGAAAAGGTGACTTTTGCTTTTTTGGGGCGGGTTCCTCCAACTTCTTCCACACTTTGCTCTCCATTTTGGTTTCTGGAGTTGTGTGGTGGACCCACGTTTCATCACCTGTCACAATGCGATTAAAAACGGAATCCCCTTCAACAGAATGCATTTCAAAAAATTGTTGGGCGGTAGCAACCCAGTTTTGTTTGTGCTCGTCTGACAGAAAGCGAGGAACCCAACGATTGCAAACTTTAGAGTACGCGATTTGCAAGCTTATGCGGCCTTTTCCGCTTTATTGCTGCCCTCAAGCGCTCCAAAACTTCGCAGTATCTTGCAGAGTTGAATGTTGTCCCTCGTTCGAGTTAATCAATCAAAAGCACCCCCTGAGAATCTCCAAAAAACTGTCGCCGTGGTCTTGCTGGTTGAAAAGGTGACTTTTGATTTTTTGGGGCGGGTTCCTCCAACTTCTTCCACACTTTGCTCTCCATTTTCGTTTCTGGAGTTGTGTGGTGCACCCACGTTTCATCACCTGTCACAATGCGATTAAAAATGGAATCCCCTTCAACAGAATGCATTTCAAAAGTTTTTGGGTGGCAGCAACCCGGTTTTGTTTGTGCTCGTCCGACAAAAGGCGAGGAACCCAACGAGCGTCAACTTTACAGTACCCCAAGTCCTTTGAAACGATCTCACCTACTGAACTTCTGCTGATCTTCTCCCTGATGCTTGGATGACGTTCAATGAAAATTTACAGTGAGGTTACGCGTTCTGGTTATGGTAGCAGGTTATGAAAAAAATGCAGTGTGACCACAACACCAAAACTGAAAATCTCTGAAAGTTTCAAGTTTGCCAGTTCATTAGGGGCAGGGCAAAAAATCGGAGAACCTTTTTTTCTGGATACCCCTCGTATATTTGAGAATGTTCTATATCTCAGTGTTGCCAATAAGAGTAAACATAATAAACCAAGTTGAAGTAGTGAATTATACGGATTTTGTTACGGTTCTATTTTTTGGTTCTTTGTTATTGTAAATTATAACTAATCTTTTTTTTTTTTTTCAGGGCATGGAGAGTGCAATACTTTGGCTTCAACGATGGAACCTTGCACGCAAGACTCCCGTCTGCTCCTGCGCTATCAAGCTTGCCCGGACGTTTATGGCAGTGAAAGTGCTGGTACGTTTTCATGATTAACTCCTTTGTTTATTCCATGAAATAGCACTTCAAAACCTATTGAGACTCTAAAAAAGAAGTTTATGTTCGGGTGTTGAAGTGTTTCTAAAGGCGCGTCCACACCTGTAACAAACTGGAGTTCCGTTCCTCCGTTCTGTAACAAACGAGAGGTGCGGGGCGGCATGAGATCAAAGAAAAGAACGGAACAGGCCCGGATCGCTCGGTTGGCGGTTTTTCCCCGTCGCATCACAGGGATGTTAGGAACGGAACAGGGCGAAACACGTGTGGACAGGCTCCAAGTTCGCCCGTTCCGTTCTTCCGAACATTCATCCAGCGGCCCCTACTCTCTCCTACAATCCTGCATCATTTGGTAAATCACGGGGTTGTCGCATTCTTGTATTTCGATTGTTTTTCGTTTCTTTCACGTGCAGTGGGTGATTTTTTAAAATTAACCAGGTATGGAGTGGGATAAAGACGATACTATAGTTTGAAATCCACCAACGGCGTGGTTTGTTTTTCGCGTTTTTATTAATTACATAATTAATGAAAATGTACGCGGCTGCTGCCACTTGCTGCAGTGAGGTCGCCATGGTTTGAGAACAAACTGAAAAGAACGCTCCTCGTGGACCAATCCGCCTCCCGTAACAAATTTTTTACGGAACGATGTCGGTACAGAACGCCAAAATGTTCGGATGGCATTTGTTCGGAACGGTGGTACAAAATGGTGTTACAGAAGGCCAGTTTGTTACTGGTGTGGGTTAAGGGACAGTGTTCTCAGGGAATATTTGAACAAATGGTTCACAAAGAAGTGATACGCCTGCTCATGTATCTTACTAAATGTTGACTGAGGTTTTTTTTTTTTTTTTTTGTTTAACCTGAGCATATTGAGGCTTGCTATAATGAACTTTGGAGTAAAGGTGTGTAAACCCAGATCACCTGAGGGAGTAGACGACCTGCAGGTCACTCAGTCCAAAGACAAGGTCAGTGGGAGAAGTTCACCAGTTCACTCCGTGATTGAATGGGACCTGCAGTTTGTCGTCTCCATTCTGAGACAGTCACCACCACTACTGTTATCTCGTGGCATGACCGTCAACCTCTATTATCTTCGTCATCTGTCAGAATTCGGTAAAAAACAGTCATCTAATGTTCTCTTTTCCTACCCCCTAGTCATTTGTCGAGTCCTCATGCAGATTTTCATATAAATTCCTACTTATCAAGTATAATCGAGTCTGTGATGAGTATAGTATCGACCAGTATAGTTTAGTTTTGAGTAAATTTGAATGGTATTGATCCAGCGACGAGGGGAGTAGTCGTTCGTTGACTAGAAGGAAACCCGAGCTACTGGCGGATGGGTGGACCGCAGGTCACTTTGTGAAGAACGGTTTGACAGACCTGCGCAGAAGCCATGCTATTGAGGACGTTTGCGACCTGCAGGTCTCTTACAACCTGCAGGTCTCGAACTTCTCTTGCCAAGAGAAGTTTGCGACTGTCCGAGTAGTTCAAACGTCGGCCACGGGGAGCCATGCTGTCGCAAACGTCTTGTGATGAACTGCAGGTCCTCCCTCCGCAGGTCATTTGGGACAAGTTCACTTGAAAGAGAAGTTCTTTGAGACAAGGTCACTCACTCACTACCCGCCTCTAAATGGCGGACGGGTGAACTGCAGGTCACTTTGTGAAGAACGGTTTGGCAGACCTTCACGTCTCTGAGTAGTTTGAACGTCAGCCACAGGGAGCCATGCTGTCGCCAACGTCTTGGGATGAACTGCAGGTCTTCCCTCCACAGGTCATTTGGTACAAGTTCACTTGAAAGAGAAGTTCTTTGAGACAAGGTCACTCACTCACTACCCACCTCTACTTTGGAGTGGGAGAACTTCAATTCACATTTCATTTTTTCCAACACCTCACCCGAGCATATTCTCCTTTTCCTCGAAATTACTAAATCACCATAGCCCCTCATGAAAAATATATTTTTATATCATAATTTTTCCTTAATATGTTGTTTTGATGTATAGTTTATGCTAATGAGTTGAAATTTCTATCAACAGTTGAGGAGCTGCAGTGTTTAGCAATGTGGAAGGAAGGCTCTTCGAGATATTTGGTAGGAAAAATTGAGCACGGCCATGCTACTTCTAATGAAGACAGGTGAGCCTTACTATACATTTTTTTCAATAATGTATATAGAAAGTTTTTCATTTTTTAAAGTGATAATTCGTAGGATCAGGGCTTTAACGGTTCCGTTTTCCATCCAGAATATCAATCATCAGTCCCTTTATAAAGGTAGATTAGATTCTAATCTGCTGCTGCTGCTTTGATGCCGCCACTGCTTTAAAGCTCTCAATCAGCAACTTTATGATGTTCACCCCATTTCAAGCTGTAGTGTTCCCACTCAGTCCCTATTAGGTTCTTGGTTTCTTGGGGGGAAATTCAAAGCCTGGTTTCAGTTTCAGTTCTCCAAAACACAACTTCCATTTGGAAGGGGATATTTGAATCCCTCGTATGGTTTCTTTATCAATCTGATTTCTGAATATCAATCCTCAGTCCCTTTATAACAGTGGTTTCCAAACTGGGGGGCGTAAGCACATTAAAATACAAGAAGAATAAAAAAAGGCTTCAAGGGTTTCCCTTCAGTCACAGGTGTTTATTGATTATCTCCTAAAGAGATTGTTTGATCTGTCAGTGTTCGTATTTCTATTTAATGACGAAACATCTTTGTCTGTCCCACACTATTGAACCTCCTCGGTAGATTAGATTTGGATCTACTGCTGCTCTGATGCAGCTACTGCTGCTAGGACAGCTTCACAGATTTCCTTCAGCAACTTTAGGATCTTCACCCCATTTCAAGCTGTACTGTTCTCACTCAGCCCCTCCCCAGGGAGGTTCTTCTCCAAAGCTTGCAATTAGGGTGATGAGCACAAAGCCTGCCTTCAGCACTCCAAAACACGACTTCTGCTGATTTGATTCATCTGCTGCTGCTAGATTGTTCACCCCATTTCAAGCTGTACTGTTCTCACTCAGCCCCTCCCCAGGGAGGTTCTTCTCCAAAGCTTGCAATTAGGGTGATGAACACAAAGCCTGCCTTCAGCACTCCAAAACACGACTTCTGCTGATTTGATTCATCTGCTGCTGCTAGATTGTTCACCCCATTTTAAGCTGTACTGTTCTCACTCAGACCCTCCCCAGGGAGGTTCTTCTCCAAAGCTTGCAATTAGGGTGATGAGCACAAAGCCTGCCTTCAGCACTCCAAAACACGACTTCTGCTGATTTGATTCATCTGCTGCTGCTAGATTGTTCACCCCATTTTAAGCTGTACTGTTCTCACTCAGCCCCTCCCCAGGGAGGTCCTTTTCCATTTGCTTGCAATTCTCAGTTCTCCAAAACACGACTTCCATTTAAAAAAGGTGAGATTGGATCTGTGGTGCATAGTTCAATAAATGGGGGATGTAAGCCCTTTTATTGCAAGCTGGAGGCGAATTAAGACCATTGGCGTTATCATTTTGCAGAAAAAGTCCAGTTACTATCTGGAGCTTAATGAAATTTGAAGATTTGGGTTGGCGCCTGTGGCTTTTGAAGTCTTAATCCGCAATTCTCAAATCCCTGGGCTATCCTGTGCCCAGACCCCAGAATTCAAACTTATTGGCTGACAACTGTTAAGACAATTAACAACGGGCTGATGGAGAAACTAGTTATTAGAAGATAACGGTTAGGAAAAGTAAGCAAATTTTGGGTAAAAAATCCCTAGAATTGACAGTTGTGTACATAGTGTCGATCCTTCGTACTAATCTTTGAAGTTTATTTTCAAGTCACATGTGAAAAAGATTCCAGCAGAAAAACTTGAATTTTCTATCTCACTTATATGTTTACCCCACTGTTTCCTAACTGAATGTTACGTTTGGAGTTTATTTACCTACCGTCTTATGGAATAAATGTGTTAGTTAATACCCTCGATATAACTTACTGTGCTGTACATATATCCTCAATCTCGTAACCTATATTACTTAAAAGGAGGGATTGGTATGGACAGGGTTGCGACCCTACCTGATAAAAGCTATGGAATAACTGCTGTCTAATGAATGATCATTCTGGAATTGTGGGAGAGTATTCTGTTGTTTTGAAATGCTTTAATTTCGCTAGTGTTATTGTATCCATTTATTTGATTTGTAGATATCGATGTTTCGTTTATGACAAAATCCCTCCCGCGGGCGGTTCTGGAAGTGACGGGGATGGCGCTGTGGCTTATCGAGTGGCACAGTCTGGCGATGCTACTTGCAACGGTCTTTTCTCGCCAATGGAGGGCTCCCGCACAATGACTCTCTATAAAGGTAATGCAGTTTTTGATAATTCCTCACTTACCATGTCTGTAGCTTCCTGCTGTACCAAAGAAGACATCGTAATCTGTGTGCAACGCAGCAACCAGCCTCTGTTATTGATGATATTTTTCTATAGGAAGCCTTCAACAAAGTCATCTACAGAGGTCCAATGTTTCTCACTTTCAAGCATATCAGCTAATACCATCCCTGGCATCATGTCCTGAGATGAAAATTCCAAATCTTTATGCAGCCGTGTTCTTTCTGTTTTCCACTGATTACAGACAATGAGAGTGGGAATCACATCATCGTCTGCATCAATTTGGACAAGTTGGGACATTCCCCATTCTCTGTCCTGTTATTATCACCTATGTACTTGTTGTTATCAGCTATGTTAGCTGATTTTTGCTGTACTGTTTAGCCATTGCAATAAATCGTTCCTTGTGCAATTATTCCAATTGTGCAAAATCATGAGTACTTGAATGAGTGACAGCACAGGTTAAAGATCTACCTTCTACGATATGATCTACCCATACTTCAATAGATGAAGAATTCATTTCTTCCAACGGATTTGTCAAAATTAGCTGCAAAAATAGGGAGAAGTTAATGGCAAGAAATTATTCCAAGGTAGAAACATACTGTTATGCAAAGCAAAGAAATCAATAGACAATGAAGTTTGAGCTATATTCGTTGCACTTTGACAACATATGATGATTGAACATTGCTGTTTGTCCCAAATAGGACCAAAGTTTGACATATTAGCTGAATTCAAGATGCCAAGTTGGACAATGAAATTCCAGCTTTTTCCCAATAATTTGTGGTTTGATGAGGTTAATGTAGTTATGTGTGAGTGATGTTGGATTTTATCGTTTTCAGCTTCGAGCCCGAGCCGTTGCAAGTTTCCTTCGTGGGTCTCCAGCCCCGGCCATTGGCACACACTAGATCATAGGAGAAGTTACACTCTCCGACACAGGTGAGGACGAATAACACGACACTTTTCTATTTTGCTCTATTTGTAATCGGCGTGTACAATCTTCCAATACTGGTGCCTCAATTATTTTCTTTCCCCGAAATCATTCATTAGTTTTTTTAAAAGGATTGGTTGATTAATAAGTGTCACAAATATTTGATTGAAGAAACTCATTGATTGAGAGCGAAGTGGAATTTGGAAGAATTTCGCTAGTAAACACTGCCAAGTTATCCTTAGTTGCTTTTTGCACCATAGCTTTCTGTCGAACTGTTCAGCTATTGTTGTTCTCCCAGGCATATTTGGAAAATCGATATAATTTGTACCCACCCAACTGAGGAAACCGAAGAAAGCAGCGAAAATGCTAATTATCACACAGATCTGTTATGTTCATGGAGAACCTCCACGTTCGAGGAGGTTTGATTAAATCAGCAAGGTACAGGTTCAGAGATTTTCAAAATCTTCGTAGCCCGACCGTCAGTTTCATTGTTTTGATGCTTATTGTCATACAGGTTAAGGTCATAATGCTCCAAGTTGTCAATGACCCCTCATTTTCAAGAGGTACAGGTTCACTGACGTTCAAAATTCTTGTCGCCTAACCTTCAATTTTATTGTGTTGATTCTTAATGTGGTATTAGTAACCCAATACCCCAAATTATCGATGACAGTCCATCATTTTCAAGTGGTACAGGTTCCCTGACTTTCAAAATTGGTCGCCCAACCTTCAATTTTATTGTGTTGATGCTTAATGTCATACAGGTAACCCAATACCCCAAGTTATCAATGTCAGTTCCTCATTTTCAAGGGGTGCAGGTTCACTGACTTTCAAAATCCTTGTCGTCCAATCTTTAATTTTATTGTGGTATTGCTTGATGACATGCTTGCTGAGCACCCAACTGAAGAAACTGTAGAAAGCAGCGAAAATGCTAATTCTCTCACAGATCTGTTATGTTCATGGAAAATCCCCCACGTTCGAAGAGGTTTGATTAAATCAGCAAGGTACAGGTTCAGAGGTTTTCAAAATCTTTGTAGCCCGACCGTCAGTTTCATTGTTTTGATGCTTATTGTCATACAGGTACCCCAATGCTCCAATTTGTCAATGACCCCTCATTTTCAAGAGGTACAGGTTCACTGACGTTCACAATCTTTGTAGCCCAACCTTCAGTTTTACTGTGTTGATGCTTAGTGTCATACAGGTAATGCAATACCCCTAGTTATCAATGTCAGACCCCTCATTTTGAAGAGGTACAGGCTCACTGACTTTCAAAATCCTTGTCGCCCAACCTTCAGTTTTATGTTGATGCTTAATGTCATACAGGTAACCCACTACCCCAAGTTATCAATGACAGTTCCTTATTTGCAAGTGGTACAGGTTCTCTGACTTCCAAAATCCTCGTCACCCAATCTTTAATTTTATTGTGTTAATGCTTGATGACAAACATGTAACCCAATACCCCAAGTTATCAATGGCAGTTCATCATTTTCCAGTAGTTCCAAATTCACTGATTTTCAAAATGTGATTCTTGCTTTCCAGAAACACGACGTTGAGGATCGCGGATTCAGAAGGCAGAGAGGAGACGCGAGTCCAGTGCAGCGAAGTGAAGGGTCCTCTTCCTGCCATCCCGGGTTCCAGCCCGTCCGACAACATGCAGATCGTCGGTCACTTCACTGTCGGATGGTGAGCTTTCTTATTTCTGAATTGCCTTCCCCAGTAATCTGAATTTTGGGATTCGCAGTAATGAGAACTTTCCCGATAGACTGGTGAAATAGTCACAATACATTTCGAGATAATGGTTAACTTACAGTCTTCCCTACATCAAAGTGCACTCCGAGCCATTTTGGAGCGCTTGAGTGGGTGAGGTTTGGTCTAGATAAGTGGTTCAACCTATATAAATAATTGAACCTGGATAAGAGGAATAACTTTGTCACACAGTTACATAACATATTTTCATCACGTTTTTAGGCTGTTAAGTTATAGGTCAGGGGTTGCCTTTGACAGCCTGCTGCCAGGAGCTCCTGTCTCTCCACTGGTCGTCATCCAGGTTCCGTCTTTGCATAGCAGTGACACCCCCCCCCCCCCCTCAAAGTTTTACGAGGGTGACCTTTCCTCCTCCTACCCTCTGGCGACCAATTCATGGCCTTCTTCGGCCATCTAATGTCCAGCATACGGCTAAGGTGGCCATACCACTCCAAAGCCTTCCTCTCAATCCAATCAGTGACTGGCTCAGGCTGATCGATCATTTCTCGAATGGTCTCATTCCAGACCCGCTCCAACCTGGATTTTTGGCAACTATGCCGTAGCCCATCCATTTCCACCGCACAGAGCCTCTGCCGATTTTGCTGAGTCAGCGACCACGCCTCAGATCCATACATCAAGACACTTTCAACCATTGCCTGCAGAATCAACTTTTTGGTGTGAAGATGGACTTTCCAACTCCAAAGGACACCATTAAGGGAGCGCACTACAATCCTGGCCAGCTGTATACGCCTGTCGATATCTGCCTCACACGTCCCACATGAATGGATACTTGACCCTAAGTACTTGAAGTGGTCCACAGACTTGACGGTGCCCAAACCTGGGAGAACTATATCCTGCCCATCTCCACCCACCACCAAGTATTCCCTCTTTTGGGCATTAATCTTCAGCCCAGCTTCCTCAAAGGCTTCATTCAGCTTCCTGAGCATGTACAATGCATCGTGCCTGTCCCAAGCCATGATAACCTGGTCGTCTGCAAATAACAGCGAGTGCACCACTTGATTACTAAGTGGCACCCCCATACCACCGCACGCCACACTCCACTTGCAGAGAACTTCCTCCAGATATATCTTGAAAAGGGTGGGAGACATTCCACAACCCTGGCGCAAGCCCTTTGTGACCAGAAACTCTGCAGACACGGTCGTTCCATCCATCACCACTGCCTGGTTCCCCAGGCTCACAGGTTTCACAGGCTCTCCAAGTTATGGAGTATGAGACCTGCAATTTTTCCTGGTATCTAAGTTGTATGTTTTCATTTGCCAAATGTTGTGATATCTCTTACCAATTCGTTTTTCTTTTTCAGTCAAAGTGGCTATGTCTGCATGGTGTTTTACAAGAGGGATCAGCACGTTATTGAAGTGCAATCTGGTGAGCTTCTAATTTCGATTTACCGTAGCGTTTAAGATTATATATAAACTCTAACAGTGTTAATAAGAAAAAGGTTCTTACAAATACCTACAAGTGCACTTACAGGAGCCTACAAATATCTCAGAAAATTTAGTTTTGTCCAAATCTTAACGTTTCGAAGTTGATTGTGCTTATATGGGCTTGAAAGTAGCATTTGTCAGGAATTTTAAAGCAGTAGTGTCTAAATTGACTGGAAGTTTGTTTTGGTGATTCACTTGAAGCAAACTATGAAGAATTATTATATCATTCTACGCACAACAGATTATGGCAAATTAGTGACGTTTATTGTGGCTGGTGTTAAGTAGTCCATTCATCCTGATTTTCATGGCTTGAAAGTTTAGCAAAGATGTCTTGAAAATTTATGAACCTTAAGGGTTTTCCAAAGTTGCTTTTCTTTTCGAGCTGTTGTTGTTTATCAAGTTTCAACGTATCACAGGTGTTTCAAAATTTGTTAATAACAAGATGTACATGATCTACGGTTAAAAATTATTACACTTTGAGAATTTGACGAGGTATTCGTCTAGATTATGTCTCTGAGAGCTAATATCTATCGTTCTGAACAGTTTTTCTTCAATTCACATTTTACATATATGCTCCATTTCCAAATTTTCAAAACAAATCAGTGTAAATCATTCAATAGTTTTCAAACCACTTGGTTAAGACTTTTCTATCGTTGCAGGTGCATTTACCAGAAGATATGAAGAAGCCTGTAACAAGAGTAATTTTGACAGGTTCAGAGCGCCGTTCGTCACTTTAGTCAGTAAGTTATCACTTATTACATTATCACGTACGTTGATGGTCTTGAAGTTGAGAACATTGGCTGAGTTTGACCCTTCAAGTTACACTAGGTTCACAATACATGTCAGTATCGTTTGTCGTTCACCAATAAACGCCCTTTTGGTTTATTATTCGATAATAAACCATTGTAATCGCTCTTGGAAAAAAAAAAAATACTAACCCCCCTGAAAATTTCATGGTTTACGTTTCAAAGGGTGTAGAATCCGAATCTGCAATAAAAATTTTACCGTCCGTCCGCCGTACGCACGATTTCTCCCAAGCGGCTGAAGCAAAAAAGCTGAAATTTTCAGGAAAAATCCATGTTGGTCCGACAACGCCCCAATTCTTTAGCCAGCTCTCTCACTTAATTTAAAGTGCCCTTTAAGGGTTGTCAAATTTTTGTAAAATCCCTAAAAACCTCAAAAAAGTCAAGGCGGCCTAAATTTGTACTCTTTTTGAAGAACTTTCCACGAAGAATCGAATGAGCCCCTTCCCAGGTAGGTACGTAGGTCAAACCATTCCCGTTGTATGACGCGAATTATGGTGCCAACATTTTCGTTATTTTGGTTTATTATTGTTTTTGTTTTGATTACAGTAACCTAGTGATGTAGTGAACGTGGATACTGGAGTGAACTCCTAAAAGGGTTTATAGCTGATACACGGGTTGAAGCATTCTGATATGCATGAAACGCTGCAAATTCTTTCACTGGGGTTTATTATTCAATTGGCTTGCGTTCATGATTTGAATTTCTACTAAGCTTTGGAGTGTGCGTGTTTCACAGGTGATAGACCGATTATTGAATTTCAGGAGGCACATAAATATGATCAACTGATCAATCCAAATAGGTATTTTGTTGAGAACCGATTTACGTGCTCTATGCATATCTCCTGAAATTCAATAATCGCTCTATCACCTGTGAAACACGCACACTCCAAAGCTTAGTAGAAATTCAAATCATGAACGCAAGCCATTCGAATAATAAACCCCAGTGAAAGAATTTGCAGCGTTTTATTAGCCTCTTATGTTGAGCATGGTATACATTCCCGTTCTTCCATGTACAATTCTCAATACTTTTTTAGGAATTGAACGTCACTCTTATTGATCTGAAGAGTCTTGTTTAGAAAAATGAATATGTAGATTTTGAAGCAACTACATTGGGAATTGTTCCAAATGGATTTTAAAGCGATTTGGAACAAAGTACCATCTTATTGAAAATTTAATGCTGAATCCGAAAATGTACTAAAAAAGTTAAAAACATTGGAACAAAGTGCACATAACACAGCTTTTATGGAGAAAAACCTGGTTTCCTCGAAATAATGTTTGAAAAATCATATCTCCGGAACGGGTTGAGATAGAACAGTGCGGTTGGTGGCGTTTTGCTCCATTTTTGGTCTAGTTTTACCCAAAAAATTTTCGTACACTACGAGGGAATCACCCTGTATAGCTATTTCTAGTTTTCTCATATCATTTTGTTATTCTAATGAATTGTTATAATAACATTGTCGGACTATTTCATGTCTGATTCTGTCACTCAAAATTAAGAAACATTACTTTTGACCGCGGCCCGCGAACGTATTTGCACACTAAAGTTCGGCCCACAAGTAAAAAGATTCCCCATACCTGTTTTAAATTGACAATTGCATTGTTTATGTAATGGAAAATAAGACTTGAATTCATAATTTTTTTCTATTTCCACAGCTGCCGCGCCTGACCTTAAAAGTTGCCCTCATTCGGGAAGGTTCGCAGTGACAGGAATTCATCGCCATATCAGAGAGGAACGCGGCATTGACACTACGTAAGTCTAGACAAATTCAATTATAAATGTCATATTGTCCGATCAACAAAAAACAACCATTGCCATTTATGTGTAGATTAAGTACAACAGTCCAGATATAAAAGTTTTGCATTATTGAACAAGAAATCGGCAAATTATGACAGAAAGGTGCGTCATTTCTGTATTAGATTGAATTTCTATGTACATAGATGACTGTTCTAGAGAGAGAAAAAGACATTTATTGATCATTATATGGGGTGGAATGTTGGAATAGTTGGGGTTGTGAAAAGTATAAATTGATATGCCAAAAGCTCGAATTGGTATGCCGAAAGTTGAAATTGAGTCGCCAAAAGTTGAAATTAAGATGCCAAAAATATTAAAATTTATTTGTGCCAAAGGTTCAAATTACTTTGCCAAAATTTTCAATTTGATAATATGCCAAAAATTCAAATTGATTTTGCCAAACTAATCTGATTCTATTTTTGTTAACTGTGTGTGTGTGTGTGTGTGTGTGGCAAGCAGTATCTGAGCTTAAAGGAGTGGCGCCTAACAACATCAAGGTTATGGCTGCAACCATGTCATGGCGCGGGGTGTGGTGCGGGAAAAGTGCCACGGAGTTACTCGAGCTGGGCATCTCGTCAGGAGTACTTCGTGGTATCACCACCCGCGTCATACGGGGCTCGTACTTGAATTGGTGGTCATTTTATAGGGGCACTTCCTTTCATCCCTCCCTTCCTCCTCCTTCATCCTCAACTTCCCATATCCCAAGGGTTATGGGTTTTTTCGTTTTTGTTTAATGGCGTGCCCCCTCCGTCTTTGAGGGGAGATTATTAAAAAAAAAAAAAAGTGTGTGTGTGTGTGTGTGTGTGATTTCATTCTTCTGGTAGCCAAATTGCTGCTCCGTCCTCCAGTCCAAGTCCTCGCACGTGTTTCCTCGGGCCCCTTAGCCTCATGAAAACTGCTCGGTGAACTGAGAACTGAGTTTTCACTCGTGCCCACATCATCACCTGGGAGTAGGATTTCGATCATTTGTTGGAGAGGCGTAAGGAAACGTTCTTGAGAAAGGCTTCATACTGTTTATGTAATGCGCCATCGCATGAAATGACGAGTGGCGTGAAAGACCCTCTTAGGTCTTCAGCGACTCTGTCGTATTTTGCGTGTTTGGCTTGGGCAGCATGCCGGGAGATGGTAGGCCAGTCCACGGAGGAGTAAGAGACTGCGTCAGCGTTTATAACGCCTATCAAAAAACGCAGGTCTCTCATGGTCCCACACGCCATGGCCCTTCATGACTGTTCATGATTAATAATCTTTCTCTCTGGTATATTACAATGTAATTTTATTCTGGACGCTGTTAAAAAAAAACTCCATTTACATTTTAGAACAGTGGATCAATTAGGAATGAAATGAGACACAAGGTTCTTTCAGCTGATCAGCGTGTCTTCGTATCTTCTGATTTTCTTGTAGTTGTCAAATCACAGCGCCGTAAGTAGATTAGGAAAGAAATTAGAAACAAAGATCCCTCAGGTGATCGATGCGCCGCCATACCTGTTCTTGTGGTCTCCATTAACAATATCCAAATTGTAGGTCCAATTGAACAGTGGACTCCGAAATCTAAAACCTGCAAACTTTGTTTCCTCGGGTTAATTAGCCTCATGGAAACTGCATTCATGATTTGAATTTCTACTAAGCTTTGGAGTTTTCACTCGTGATGACATCATCACCTGGGATTTAGGATTTCAAACCATTTGTTGAAGAGGCGTAAGGAAACGTTTTTGAGAAAGGCTTCATACTGTTTATGTAATGCGCCATCGCGTGAAATGACGAGTGGCGTGAAAGACCCTCTCAGGTCTTCAGCGGCTCTGTCGTTTTTGAGTGCTTGGCTTGGACAGCGTGCCGGGAGATGGTAGGCCAATCCAGGGAGGAGTAAGAGACTGCGTCAGCGTTTATAACACGGGTATCGAAAAACGCATTATTCAATTTCATTCATTTGGCTTGCATTCATGATTTGAATTTCCACTAAGCTTTGGAGTGTGCGTGTTTACAGGTGGTAGAGCGATTACTGAGTTTCAGGAGGCACACAAATATGATCAACTGATCAATCCAAATAGGTATTTTGGTTGAGAACCGATTTAAGTGCTCTATGCATATCTTCTGAAATTCAATAATCGCTCTATCACCTGTGAAACACGCACACTCCAAAGCTTAGTGGAAATTCAAATCATGAATGCAAGCCAAATGAATGAAATTGAATAATAAACCCCAGTGAAAGAATTTGCAGCTTTTCATGCATATCAGAATGCTTCAACCCGTGTATCGGCCTTATAAACCCTTTTAGGAGTTCACTCCAGCATCCACATTCACTACATCACTAGGTTACTGCGATCAAAACAAAAAAAACGTTGTTGTGTTTGTTTTGATCGCAGTAACCTAGTGATGTAGTGAATGTCCATAAATAGTGCCATACATCAGGAATGGTTTGAGTTACGGACGAACAAATGGCACAGGGCTTGGTACAGGAATGGAACAGGAATGTGATGGTGAACAATAAACCTCATTCCTTCAAGTTGTGCTTTGAACGCAGCTGAAACTATTATTGAACGAATTAACTTAAAACAAGACAAAATATTACACGAAAATATGGACAACTATGTTAATGTTATTGTTTCGGAGAGCCCCTGAGTGTCTTTGCCCAATGCAGGCTATTGCCTCCACCTCCCATACATATTTATCCTTGAGAAACCACGTTTAATGCTTTGCTGCATCCAATTTGAAAGAAGTAGCTCAGATTTAACTCAATATTCACCGTTTCCTGGATGTTTGATGTTGCAGGATGAGCGGCGGACCAAGACCTACGAACGAGGAGGAAGAAGAGAAAATACTCACGCAAATTTACAACTGTCCCATTGAAACAGTTGCGCTGTCTTCGGACTGCGTCGAGCGCAACAGGATGGAGTTGAGGTCGGAGTGCGACATGAGGAGGATCCTATCAGGTAACGCATCCGTCAATTTCTTTAAAAAACTGATGGTCACCAATGTTGAAAATTTTGAAATTTACTAATCAGAACCTTTTCCCACTTTTGATGTCAGTGACTGTTCCTTCATGACGTTATCATACGGCAAAATTAAATCCTATCTTGTAAGCGAGACTGAAACATCCCAACGCCAAGTTATGATTAGTTGGTAGTTTCAGGGCAAATTCTCTCCAGGGCCATGGTACATAATTTCTGCCTTCCTGGAACTAAATATTCCCATAAAATGTTTGCATAGTCCAATAAAACTCAATTTGGTGATGCGCTTTGGTAATTCCAAGAGTATCCAATTCCCACAGCTGCCTGACATTCCTGCAAGCAGCTTCCTGGGGTGCTATGGAGGTCTAACCTAATTGACGTTGTCCGCGTCCAAGGAATTGTTGTCTTTTGCAGATAGGTCATAAATGAAAAAGATTGTTTGTTGTATTTCTGGGGAATACCTCCCACTAAAAATCCAACCCTAGCCCAGCCCAACTTAGTAATTCCAAGAGTATCCAATTCCCACTGCTGCCTGATATTCCTGCAAGCAGCTTCCTGGGGTGCTATGGAGGTCTAACCTAATTGACGTTGTCTTTTGCAAGGAATTGTTGTCTTTTGCAGATAGGTCATAAATGAAAAAGATTGTTTGTTGTATTTCTGGGAATACCTCTAAAAATCCAACCCTAGCCCAGCCCAACTTAGTAATTCCAAGAAAATCCCACTGCTGCCTGATATTCCCCAGCCCAACTAATTGACGTTGTATCAAGGAATTTTGCTTTTGATAGGTCATAAATAATTCCAATACCTCCCAGTATCTTAGTAATTCCAACAATATTGAATTCCCACAGCTGCCTTACTTCCAGCAAGCCAACTCATCTTCCATGGGAAGCAGTGTAGGTCTGCTGTAATTGATGATGTCCATGTCCAAGGAATTGTTTTCTTCTGCAGATAGATCATGAATGAAAAAGACTCTGTTTCTAGTATTTCTGCAGAATATCTCCCGCTAAAAACTCAACCCTACTTCACTGAATTACAGCCTGTGTAAACAATTTGGCTGATATAATTACAGGAGTAACCAATCCCGATGGATCAACGTTTGACGACACATAACCTACTGCGTCCTTCCGACTCAGTTTTTCCAAAACCGTGCCCCATTTTCTAGAGTTAACGACATCGGAATTCCGGTCCAATTCTCCATGAATCGGTACCATCTGGATTTGAAGATGAATTGCAACAGACTCAAGAAATTGATGTTGCAGGAAGTAGTAGTGCATTGAGTCTTTTGGTATGCGGATTGGCACAAGATTTTCTACAAATACACTGGTGAGAACTTGTGGGTTGATGTGGTTGCGATGAATGAAAGCTTGAGCAGTCTGGTAGTGAAGATGGATGAATGAGAACGTCATTTTCTTTTGTATCGTGCCGTTAACTCTGGGAGATTGAACCCTTATCTGCATATTCAAGGTCAGTCATTTGTGCAGGTATGACGAATTGGGGAAGCTTAGATCTGGAGCTGGGCACGATTTGCTGGGTCTTCAAGCTTGGGGGGGGAGGTTCTTTGGTCTGAATGGTGCTCCTATTAGCAACAAGAGAAATTGATGTTATAGGAAGTAGTAATGCATCGAGTCGTTTGGTATGCGGATTGCCACTAGGTTTTCTGCAAATACTTCGAGGACAGAACTTCTGGGTTGATATGGGTGCGAGAAATTTGAAAGAAAGCTTGAGCAGTATTGAAGATGGCTGAATAAAAACGTCATTTTCTTTTGAATTGTAATTCTACCTTTTTCAGCATCTTCAAAAATCAGTCATTTGAGAAGATATTACCTGTATGGGAAGCTTAGATCTGGAGCTGGGCACGATTTGCTGGGTCTTCAAGCTTGGGAGGGGGGGGGGGGGGCGAGGTTCTTTGGTCTGAATGGTGCTCCTATTAGCAACAAGAGAAATTGATGTTATAGGAAGTAATAATGCATCGAGTCGTTTGATATGCGGACTGCCACTAGGTTTTCTGCAAATTCTTCGAGGACAGAACTTCTGGGTTGATATGGGTGCGAGAAATTTGAAAGAAAGCTTGAGCAGTGTGGTATTGAAGATGCCTGAATACAAAAATCGTTTTCTATTGAGTTGTAACTCTACCTTTTTTGGCATCTTCAAAGATCAGTCATTGGTGAAGATATTACCTGTATGGGAAGCTTAGCTCTGGAGCTGGAATTTGCTGGGTCTTTAAGCTTAGAGTCTCTTGCCCTAAGTTCTGCTCCTGTTAGCAACAAGAGATACCCAGTTTGCTCTATGCGCAATTTAGGGAAAAGTGAAGACCTGTTCTGGAGGTTGTAGTTTGGAATTTGTCACTGCAACGTGGTCCGCATGACCTGAATTTGGATACTTATGCACTACGAAGATGAAACGATTTATCTTCACTCAGTACAGTAACTCATTTTGGGGAGAATTCGTCTTGGGCGCTTATTACCAGGGTTGCAGATATATTCATACCAGTCTCCAAGCAGACGTGTTGAAGGCTCGATGGGCTTTTTTTTATAGAAGATGTATTTCGTTCATTTATTTATATTGAATGAAACTTTTCTTCTCCTTCTTCTATGTCTATTCTAAACATCTACATTATAATGTCTGTCATATCTACTAATGATTGTACAAACTACTAAATCCGTTGGGTTTTTAATTGTGACTGTTGTGAAATTCCGTTTCAGCTTACCAATGCCACGCGGGATGGGTCGAGAACGGAACCGGTTACGTGATAACAACTCCTGTGAGCCGTTCAGCAACCAGCGGGCGTCGCTATTGCTTCATCTACACGTCGCCAGGGGGAGCTGGGACGGGCTCGACTGGGCAGAGTTATGTCGTTCGGTACTCGACGTCTGCAGACACCTGTTCCAGAACTGTCATCCCTGGCTCCACTGGCGTCTTGGCCTTCAACATCACTCGCCAAGGTAATTTGTCAAACATGCTCCCCGTATTTACTAATTTTTCTGTTTAAAACGATCACACTTGTTTGTCACACTGTTTCTCCCACTGGGGTGTACAAGTGTGGTAGAGAATGCAAGTTTTTCTTGTGGGATGTCTTTCAGAAGTATGACATGGAATTTGTTTCATCTTGGTCAAACAAGTTTTAATCCTCTACAGAAAAGGGAAGGCGTTTGGAGCGTACCAAAATTTGAATATTCAGCACTTGCACATAACTTGAAATAGTAGTACAGGGGATCGACCCCATATACGCTGGAGTCAATCATAGGGATTTTCTACGCCCAAATACCGTTTGCTTACTTTTCCTAACTATTATCATCTGATAACTAGTATATCAGCCTGTTTTTAATGTTCTTGGCTGTTCCAACATTGCAGACAAAAAACAGTAACTTTGAATGTTCGTTATGGTAATCAACAGTTTTTAAGAATTTTAGAGATCCATAGACAGGGTTGCCATTGCTGCTTAAGGCGTCATAGTTGCAGGCGACAACTCAAATCTCCAATCTTTCATTAAGCTCGACTCTAGCTTGCAATAGAAAGAATTCAAAAATCTATTAAATAGCCCATAAGAGAACTCCAAGAGAGGTCCAAATCGCTTCTTCCAAAAGGAAGTCGTTTGAACAACTGAAGGCATTAGGGACTGATGGATCATGGTACTGCTTGAAATGGGGGTGAACATACTTAAGTTGCTGAATGAGCTCTGCAAAGGTGTTCTGGCAGCATAAGCATCAAGAGTGGCTTTCCATCCTTTTGTCCTGCCTTCAAAGTATAGTAGTGAGTTGTGGACTACCAGTTCCACTACCCTACATACTTACATACTTGAAATCATTGCTTTTGTTTCAGTTACGGATTTGTCAATATGTTCTTGCTAATGTGCTAGTTTACGCTTGGAAACATAGATTTCTACCATCTCTCCACCTTCCCAGAAAAGTTCCAGTTGTACCATCCTTGCCTGGTTGTATACCCAGGCTGGATAGCTATGCTTGAAAGCTGAGGGGTAGGTTCTCTCCTGGTAGATTTGTCTGTATGCCGACATGTGAGTTATCTGGCTTGCCAATAACTTGGGTACCAACCCGCTTAGTTGGTAAGGCAAGCTAGAAGGCCCAGCTCCACCTTTGCTGCCATGTGCAAACAGGTACCCGCATTACCAGGGATTTTCCTCCTTGCTTGCAAGGAGGGGGAGAAGACGTAAGCACAATGTGCTGGGACACTCCCCTTAAAATCAATCCTGGGATTCATGAAACCCAGGGGGGTACATATTCTTCATTGTACCATGGAGGCAGCCAGCAGCCCCTGAATTGATTTGCTACACCAAACTCTTCTGATAATCTTTCTGACGATTTTCTGGTGATTCCTCTCATGATTGCGTTATTCTCTACAAACTGGACACTTTTCTAATTCATTCCTCCTTTTTTTTAGGCAAATGCATGGAAACCAGCGGTATCTACCTCCCAACAGCTAATGTTTTCGCTACCTTCTTCTGCCTCATGCTACACCTTCTTCTCCACACCCGATACGTATGTATCTCTAGATGATTTTACCCACGTTATTAGGCAAAAAGAAGAAAGTACATTATTTTAAACGAAAGTTCATATAAAGTAATTATACCGTAGATTTTCTACATAAAAATCAGAAAAAACCTTTAAAAAAAACATATATACATATATATTCTCCTTAATTTTTATTTTTCTAACACTTTTCAGAACTATTCACTAACAATTTTCGTTTGTAACAAAGTAAAAACTGTGTTGCTTTCTTAGTAATGATTTTCTTAGAGACCGGCTGGCCAGGTTACAGGAGTTTGAAGAATATTTTTGAAGGTTGTTTAAAAGGCGGGTTGTTCGTCTTGCTTCCGATACAACGAATGATGTATTTATTGAAACTTGTCCGACGCATCTCATTGCACAATTTTAATGTTACGTATATATATATAGATAAGAGCCTATTAGAACTTTTCTAGCCAAAGACCATTAATTTCTAGCTTTAGAATGTGAATTTACAGTTTCAAAGTCCTGTATCAGAGTTTGAATCTTGTGTGAGAAGTGTAATTAGGGTGGTTATATTGTTCAGTCATGTTAGTTGAATGCTCTTCCGTTATCTACAAATTTTAGGGTTATAGATTTTGAAATATGTCATTGTTGTTGATTTCTTCTGAATAAGGGAATTTAGGAGCAGGTAACCTTGATTAATTTGTAAACGACAAGCAATTTAGGTCAAAAACATTGAGATAGGAATATTTCTGTAGTACAATATGAACGTGGCGTAATGTATTCATTCCAATCCTTCAAAAAGAAATGGATTGAATTGATAAAAACTGGCACTTCCTAGTTTATCCATCCTGCTGCTGTGGAAAACAGCTGTGTGCAATTAGTAAGGGGAGAGTTGCTATGGAAAATGCTGTGCCAGATGGGGATCGGGGGTTGCAGAGAGCTTAGCTGTGTATGATTGGTAAAGCTGGATTCATATGGGTGCAGAGCAGAGTGGGTAGTGGGTGTGGTGAGCGACATGTGGAAGAGTGTTAACATAGCTACAGAAATTCAGAACTCTAGTTACTGAAGCCGCTGATAACTGCTGAAGTGCGCAGACCCTACTAAGCCACCTTGCAATTATGTTGTTTCCCGACAGTATCCAAAAACAATAACAACAACCAATCAGGCCTGGATGCTCCCCAGAACATAAGTAATAACAATAGCTGTGATAGGTGAAGCTGGATTCATATGGATGCCAAGCAGACAAATGTGCGGGTGTGCAACATTTGGAAGAATGTTCAAATAGCTACAGAAATGCAGAACTCTACCAACTACTGAAGCTGCCCTGATAGCTGCCAAAGTGTGCAGACCCTACTAAGCAGCCTTGTGACTGTTTACCGATGGTAAATCTGCTGGATTTTGCTTCTGCAGTCCTCAGTATTCTGCATCCATGTGGATCCAGCTTAAGAGGAGATTGCTATGGCTACAATGGCGCCAGTTTGGATTGAGAGGGGTGAGTGTTGCAACGTGTGGAGGTGTTCACATAGCTACTGAAGCTGCCCTGATAGCTGCTGAAGTGCGCAGGCCCTACTAAACAGCCTTGTGATTTTGTTGCTTACTGATGGTGTCCATGACAAAAAACAATGACAACGACCATTCAGGCCTGGCTGCTCCCTAGAGCATAAGTTCCTCATCCAGTTATGTGTGTGGAAATGTCATGTTCTCCAATACGGCAAGTTCTGCTTCACACACAAACTGGCGGTAGTCGATGGCAGCAAACTACCTGCTTTGCTTTTGCAGTACTCATTATTCCGCATCCATGTGGATCCAGTTTAAGAGGAGGATTGCTATGCCTGCAATGATGCCAGATTGGATTGAGAGGGGTGAGTGTTGCAACGTGTGGAGGGTGTTTACATAGCTACTGAAGCTGCCCTGATAGCTGCTGACAGTGCGCAGGCCCTACTAAACAGCCTTGTGATTTTGTTGCTTACTGATGATGTCCATGACAAAAAACAATGACAACGACCATTTAGGCCTGGCTGCTCCCCAGAAGTTCCTCATGCAGTTATGTGTGTGGAAAATGTCATATTCTCCAATACGGCAAGTTCTGCTTCACACACAAACTGGCGGTAGTCGATGAGCTTGGTAGCAGGCAAACTACCTGCTTTCCGCTTTTGCAGTACTCATTATTCCGCATCCATGTGGATCCAGTTTAAGAGGAGGATTGCTATGCCTACAATGATGCCAGATTGGATTGAGAGGGGTGAGTGTTGCAACATGTGGAAGGTGTTCACATAGCTACTGAAGCTGCCCTGATAGCTGCTGAAGTGCGCATGCCCTACTAAACAGCCTTGTGATTTTGTTGCTTACCGATGTTGTCCACGACAAAAACAATGACAACGACCATTCAGGCCTGGCTGCTCCCCAGAACATAAGTTCCTCATGCAGTTATGTCTGTGGAAAATGTCATGTTCTCCAATACGGCAAGTTCTGCTTCACACATGAACTGGCGGTAGTCGATGAGCTTGGTAGCAGGCAAACTACCTGCTTTCCGCTTTTGCAGTACTCATTATTCCAGATCCATGTGGATCCAGCTTAAGAAGTGCGCAGGCCCTACTAAACAGATTGCTATGCAAACTACCTGCTTTCCGCTGTACTCATTATTGCATCCATGTGGATCCAGTTTAAAAGGAGATTGCTATGGCTACAATGATGCCAGATTGGATTGAGAGGGGTGAGTGTTGCAACGTGTGGAAGGTGTTCACATAGCTACTGAAGCTGCCCTGATAGCTGCTGAAGTGCGCAGGCCCTACTAAACAGCCTTGTGATTTTGTTGCTTACCGATGTTGTCCACGACGAAAACCAATGACAACGACCATTCAGGCCTGGCTGCTCCCCAGAACATAAGTTCCTCGTGCAGTGTAAAATGTCCTATTCTCCAATTTCTGTCTCTTTAGTCGGTGAGCTTATTAGCAGGCAATCCGCTGGCTTTACGCTTCTGCTGTACTCATTATTCCACATCCATGTGGATCCAGCTTAAGAGAGGATTCATATGAATGGAGGTTGCTTTAGAAGAACAACCAGAACAACAGAAAGCACCACGTTTTTTGATATCTTTTCGCAATTATTGGTATGGGTAATTTTCTTGCTTCTCGTCCTCATTCTCTCTACGCAGTTTTATTATATAGAATATGAGCTGATTCCATATTCAAGGATCGAAAGCGTAACAGCACAATTTCTGATTTACTTTTTTTCCTACCCCAACTGGTTTCATTTGATCTTTTCATTGAAATTGAACATTGTACATTTCAAATACTGCTGAAATAAGTTGAAAATTTGGAACTGTCATTTGAAATCACGACAAAATTTCTCTCTCTAAACCCAATGCCGCTAGAAATGTCACATTCCAACGAACCCCTAATTATACATTTCTCAACACTTGATTCAAACTCGAGGTATCTGTTTTGAATAAAAAAACATACCGTCTCTTCCTATCCCATCAGCCGGTTCTTAAATTCGAACAAACCTGTAAATAAAACGTGCTTAGTTTTTTCTTTATATTTAAAAAAAAACGATTATTTAAATCCAATAAACAAAATTGTTGATGTAATAAATGAAGTTGTTGAATATTAATTCCGCTTTTACCTCAGATAAGTATGTTTTCCCTGACATTTCTCTGAATAAGACAGTATATCCACAAACAAATATATATATAGACATATATATATTTAGCCTGTAAGTTTTATTGGAGGAAAAGCCGAATTTCGGTTTTTTTTTAAGAGACAATTGAAAAGCAATAACGGAGACAAACTGTATGATATAACAGACACAAAAAAATGTATAATTTTTTGGAAAGGGTAATTACGAAGAAGAGTAGCATAATCACGTTTTTTTCTATGTCAGATTTTTAAAATAGAGATGAACGAAATGTGATATAAAAACAATGTAGTTGATTGGTTGATAAATGATTGGCCGAACTTAATTCGGTAAGGGTTGACGCGGTTCATCCGAAATAGTTTGTACGTCGCTTTTGATTGAACTGGGATTTTAACTTAGACAAAAAAAACGAAGCGGAATTTGCGGCTTTTTTGCGCGAATTTGGAAAATTGGTAAACATTTCAAAATAATTTCGGGGAAAAAATTGACTTTTCCGAAGTTTTCAAACATGAAAAGTAAAACGCAGTTTTGAGCTTGTTGGTTCAAACGGTCTACGTATTGAATATTTCCCAAACTTTTGGCCCGAATGAGGGAAATCGCGGAAGACGAATTTCGGATTTAACCGAAATTTGATTTTCGTAGTACTTATCATGATAGAGAAAAAAAAAGTTATTTAGGCAATGAATTCTTTTCAAGAACGAAAATAAACAATCACTTGAACGGCACAATTTTGGTTTGTTTATAATTGTACATAAAAAAAAATGTATTGTAATAATTTTAATGAATACTGCTCCGTTAGGGAGAAAAACGAAAGTTACGTTCTTCTAAATGCTGTTAGAAGTCAAGGGATACCTTCCAAGTGGGATTGTCAAATCTCAAACAAAAGAGAATAATAGTAAAAAGTAAAATAAAATGTATTTTATGTTGGTTTAAGTCGCATATTGAGGAAATATGACAGATATTACTTGGAGAAATAAAGCCGACCGATGTTTTTAGTAATTAAGTCAAGCTTTTTGTGTACTATGAAACACTAGTGTTCACACATGTTTTTCTGTTGTTTCGTGTAATTTTAGAAATTTATTGTGAGAAAGAAAAAAAAGCATGCAACTTGATCTTGAAACATTTGAAAACTTCAATGAATTTCTAGTGATAGAGTTCAAAAATACGTTGGGAAACCTGGAAATTGTGAACGGTTGCGATCATTTAAGGTAATTTGGTTTGTTCGTGAGAACGGTGGTTGGACGAGAATATCATTTTCGGATGTTTCTGATTGGAAAAATGTATGAAACAAATCAAAACTTACTTTACAATTGAAATGACGCGTGCGTTTGAAGTTGGCTGTATCCAGTTAGGGGGAATCTTGATATTTCATTTTAAATTAGGGATTCTATGTAGCGACGCTGGTTAGTTATGTAATGTTCTGGACAAAAATCGGTTGTTAATCAGTCAGAACGACTGTTAGGGCCCATTCACACGCTCGAGCCATTTGCGCAAACCGGCTTGTGCAAGCCAGTTTGCACAGTTATATCGTTGCGTGTGAACGGAGTTTGCGCAAGCCATTTGGTTTGTGCAAACCAAAAAATCTGGCTTGAGTAAAATCTGTCTCGGACAGAAAATCGGCTTGAGGTTGGAGCAAAGTTTGAGCGTGTGAACGGGGTTCAAGCCAACCCGCAAATCTCGCGCAGGCGCATCGCCCTCGCAGCGCCCCTCTTCTGGAGGGAATCTATGTACACATGAGATGTCCTGATGTAGGTACTACGACGTATTTTTTGTCGTGTGTTTTGTTCAGGAACAATAGGACTATTCTTGCGATGCAGCAAGTAAAGGAATTCGTTTGTGAATGTATAGACAGTTGTGGAAATCATTCGGTTCCCCGTTCAACTCGACGATTAACTTCGTATGTGAAAGGAGGTCCCTCTTCAGTAACCAGTCCTTGGTCCATTTCCGCTGTTTAGTTCTTTAATTTCCTATGTCTTTCTCACTTAATAAGCTGCAGTCGCACAAGAGATAAGCTCCTCCTCATTCATTTTTTATTAAAAAACAATAGAAACCACAATTAATCCATAAATTTGAGAACGATCCCACCAAACGGTTTGCACAAACTCAACTGAACGTGTGGACGCTACCGAGTTGTTCAGTTCAGTTTGCGCAAACCGGCTTGTGCAAGCCAGTTTGCACAGTTATATCGTTGCGTGTGTGAACGGAGTTTGCGCAAGCCATTTGGTTTGTGCAAACCAAAAAATCTGCCTTGAGTAAAATCTGTCTTGGACAGAAAATCGGCTTGAGGTTGGAGCAAAGTTTGAGCGTATGAACGCAGTTCAAGCCAACCCACAAATCTCGCGCAGGCGCATCGCCCTCGCAGCGCCCCTCTTCTTCAGGGAATCTATGTAAACAATGTGACGTCATCTGATGTAGGTATTACGACCTTTGTTTTGGCGTTTGTTTAGTTCAGGAACAATAGGACTATTCTCGCGACTATGCTCCTCCTCATTCATTCTTGATTAAAAAACAATAGAAACCACAATTGATCCATAATAGTTGTAAATTTGAGAACGATCCCACCAAACGGTTTGCACAAACTCAACTGAACGTGTGGACGCTACCAAGTTGTTCAGTTCAGTTTGCGCAAACTGGCTTGTACAAGCCGGTTTGTGGCTTGTACATAGGCGCGAAACAACAATGGGAAAGGTCCGTTTATACTGAGAGTTCTTGACCAATTCAGAATCAAACCAGGTCCCTTCCAGGACCAGTTTGGAGGAGATGAGAACTGTTCATACGCATCTCAAACCAAACTGCAACTGATGAGAAGCTTAGGAACAGAGCAAGTTCGTTGTCATCCCAATTCCCCGAGTCATTCAAAAATCCATCCAGTTCCATTTCAGGAGACTTCAAAATTTAGAAGACTCCAATCGAAATAATCATAAAAGACAGATTTATCAATGATTGATTGATTGGCTAACGATATGACTGACTTAACAAGGATAAAAGCTTCACTTGCTACCATCATAGGAAAAGTATTGGATGGAGCGTAAATAGTTAAGGGCTTGACAGGCAAAAATCCAGAACTATCAGGACTAGTTCAATACAGTTCCTGGAAGGATGTCTGAACAGCGAACAGAAATATCCTGGACTCGTTTTGTTGCTGTGCGTATGCCCAAAAAGGGTCGTGCTCTGTTCAGAACAGTTCTGAACAGTTCTGGACTGGCAGTTCAAAAGAACCTCAGATTGGAACTGGATTCTTCCATTCGCTTTTCGCTCTCCCGGCTGTACCAGGAGTTATCCTGCTCGTTCCTGGTCGTGGTAAATGAATCTTTGCTCCCTGCATTTATGAGACCGATACAGTCTGGGCGTCTACATATTGAATCCTGGCTGGTGAAAAATGGGCAGGCCACATGGCTGTACGAAGTGACTCCAAGGAATCACCAATTGAACAGCAGTCTTACGAAGTGGGTCTGGCAACAACAGGTTGGACATAGTTATTTTCCTGCTGGCTTGGATTCATTATTGAAACTGGTCGATTAACTCTAAAGCTGGTTCATTATCTTGGTTGTTGCCATTTTTGGAGTTACGACGCCCATCTTGTTATCATAAACAATCCCCCGGAGTTACAATCGTTCCATTCACACCTCAACAAGGAGTTGAACAGCCCTCATCCCAATATTTGTATACATTCGTTGAAGTGCTCCTGCAGGTACAAAGCGATTCATATCCCTAGATAAAATCCATCCAGTAGTTCCACACCCACTCACTAAGGAGGGACTGACGAATCCCTAGTCCTTCACTGGTGCAGTGAACGAGGAGTCATCCCCTAAACGAATGCTCAGCTAAAGGAGCGAATTCATGAACGAACTGGTAAGAGCCACTCCTAAGGATTCAATCACTTATTTGCTTCCAATCTCAAGGCAAAACCCAATTCGTTCCGAAAAGAGAGAGTTCAGTTGGACGAACGGCCAACTGTGTCTGCTAAAATGCATCCAAAAGCCTCTATAACACAACTCAATCCTGCTGTAATAACACTGACTAGCACTTTCACTCCAAAATGCTAGTACACACGGGCATGATTCAACTTTTCCAATGCAGTAATGATCAGTTGACTCTCAGTTTGGACTTGAAGGTAGTTCCAGGCAGTAGCCAGCGGTCTTCAGAATTATTGTTTTATAGTAATTCAGCGCTGGCAAGGAGTTAGCTGCCGGGTTGAAACTTAGTAGCTGTAGTGATAGGGTTAAGTCAAATGATACAGCTATTTGAAAACGTGCGAGGTAGAAGTCTTTAACAGCACTTCCTACTGTCAAGAACCAAGCGTTTCCATTGATTTTCAACTTATCACAATCTCTGAGAAGAGAAAAGCTGCTCAGAATTTTGCTCCTCAACCTTCGAAATTAGTGAACTACTACATTCTGGTGGCATGATGCTGCATATGTCACTTAGCAAGTGGAGGCAAAGTTGAGTCCTTTCTATTAGGAGAATGATTCGGTGTCAGGCGAGGCTGGGTTGATTGTCCCTTGGTACGTAATGGTAGAACCAATGTGTTCTTTTGGGGATTTGATCAAATCAAAGATTTTTGAACGTCCCAGGGGGATATCCTCACGCTCAGAGGGGCTTTTGGTGGGATGTCCAACAAACTGATGTTCCTGGTGATGTTGATGTCCCTGGTAGTCGAGATCTCAGAATAAAGACGGTTCGGAATTCTCCATGCAGCATACTGCTGTAAGGATGTAAGTTTGACGATGCATTGTTTCTAGGGCCAGAGGTGTAGCTTCCCACTGTTGCAAACCAAGCGTTTCCGTTGATTTTAGCTTTGTCACAATCTCAGAGAAGAGAAAAGCTGCTCAGAATTTTGCTCCTCAACCTTCGAAATTAGTGAACTACTACATTCTGGTGGCATGATGCTGCATATGTCACTTAGCAAGTGGAGGCAAAGTTGAGTCCATTCTATTAGGAGAATGATTCGGTGTCAGGCGAGGCTGGGTTGTTGTCCCTGGTACATAATGGTAGAACCAATGTGTTCTTTTGGGGATTTGATCAAATTAAAGATTTTTTAACGTCCTAGGGGGATATCCTCACGCTCAGAGGGGCTGTTGGTGGGATGTCCAACAAACTGATGTCCCTGGTGATGTTGATGTCCCTGGTAGTCGAGATCTCGGAATAAAGACTGTTGGGTTCGGAATTCTCCATCCAGCATACTGCTGTAAGGATGTAAGTTGGACGAGCTCATTGTGACTAGGGCCAGAGGTATACAGTACCCCTCTAAACACAACTTAAAGAAATTGGAAAAAGCTGTAGCAACTAACAAATTTTTGAGTCACACCATTCCTCTCATCCTCTCAAGAGTTGTCTCGCTTGCCTGCAGATGTGGTAGAAGCCCAATCCAAGAAGGGGGATCCAAATTCAAATAACCACATTGTCTTCTAGAAAGACAGTTGTCCCCTGCAAAAGCGAACATTTTCCAATATGTGGAAACACTTATATCCACGAATGACGTGAAAGATATAATCATCTTCCGTCTGAATGCGCTCTTTGAGCAACCCACAACATATTCTATAATTGATTTCACAGCGCATAACCACATTAATAATTATTGTGCTTAGTTATCCATCAAAATGAAGATAGGAATAGACATTAATTGATTTCAGCTGTTTATATACCTTAGTTATACTAAACCTTCCACTTGGAAACTTCACTGTAACATCCCCAAAGCCAACTTCAACGTAACCGTCTTTATTAAAAACCTCCCCTGAAATCCATCGCCTTCGTTTCCCAATTCTCAGTGGTTTCCCAATCATTTAAGTTCATTATAATTTTCTTATTAAAAGTTGTTGTGTAAAGAAGTCTGCAATCGAACTGTGATACGGAAGCGTAAGTGTTGTTTATTAGTAGACAAATTTTCAATGGGGAAAAAAATTAAAAATAAAATAAAAAATCAAAAAAACAATTTAAAAAAATGATAAAAATAATTAAAATGTAAAAAAAAGTACCTACTAATCTAGTTGCTCCATTCTCACGTTATAAGTTGATGAAATTGAGTTCAGAATTTTCCAATTAATTAGAGCCAATTATAATTGAACATATAATTGAAATATAATTTATAAAGGAGAATTTACTATTCTAAACTTGAGTTGTCATTGAGGGTCAAACGTCAAAATTCTCTTTTTTTTTCTATTAAACTTTTGAACTCAATTTCAACGTACACGATTATTTTTCGATCCGTTTCATTTCTCTCATTTTTACATAACTCATAGTCTTTTGCAGTGACAAAAATTGACGAAACAAAACAAAAAAAAGTTTGAATCGAAACAACTGCACCAATATTATCGTACTGTAGTTAATCAATCGTACTTTACAAAAACCATTTAAAAAATTTAAAAAAAAAAGAAGAAACTAATATAACTTGATTTTGACGAATTTAAAAATCGTCGAGGAGAATTTAAGGTGTAAAATAAAAAAAAAATGATTACTACCTCGTAGTGTTTTTCATCTGTTTCTGTGTGAAGAAAAATAGTACAAAACGAAAAAAAAAAAAAAATGAAAAAAAATTTTACTGTTTTAAATTAAATTTTATCGATTACAAAAAAAAAAGGATGGGTGGTAGGTAGTTTAAATGGATTTTTTCACTGAGGAAAAATGTGCAAAATTTATTAAATTTTTTTTTCGACGTAATTTCTCTGTTTAGAAGATGAGCGAAATTCTTTTTGGTACTTGTAAATAATTGAATGTTCTTCTCTACCTACCTTAAAGGATATAAAATCTGGGGAGAGCCCCTGTAGATGTCCCATTGCTGTAACTACTCACCACTTT
This sequence comes from Creontiades dilutus, assembly GCA_031894815.1. Classification (NCBI taxonomy): domain Eukaryota; kingdom Metazoa; phylum Arthropoda; class Insecta; order Hemiptera; family Miridae; genus Creontiades; species Creontiades dilutus. Next base: position 150,656 of record JAVIWC010008305.1, read on the forward strand.
TTGAATGTACGAATTTTTTTTGGGGTTTTTTAGCGGCGATGAATGAATTTTTTTTAGGGGAAGGTTTTGGGTTCGCGGGAGGTAAATCGGAGGGGATTTTTATACGAGGAGTAGGGACGCTAAATTTGTATAGGGTTTTTTTTTCAATTTCGTTTTGAGGATTCGTTATTTTCGACAGAATTTCGACAAATCGTGATCTCTGCGTGGATTCTGTAATATATTTTACAATATACTCGAGAAACTGTGGAATTCCGAACTAATTCTAACCAAAAATCGCTTTCAACACACATTTTTAGGCATTAAAGATCCTAGTAAAAGAGAGTTCTGTCCCCAAAACTAAAATGTCCAGAAAATTTAAGTTCAAATTGGAGCGTGGAACATGTTTTAACCATGACCTATCACACCAAAAGTGTCACGTAACTCTCCCAAAACTTTCCTGAGGATTTTCACGTAGAACGAGAGAAACGGAACTTCCACAGCTTTCATTGCTAAGTTCATGACACTGGAATCGTGCCTGTCCAGTCCATTCTTTGAACAGGTCCCGAATTATCTCCCATTTTAATGTCGCCTTATATTATTTACAAGATATTAGTCCAATTGTGCGATGTTATCAGTGGGTAATGCAATGATATTGTGCCGTTCGTAAGCCTTGTTTTGCTGTCACTTGGCAAATTAGTTCGGCTGCATCTTAACTAACGAAAGAAACCCGGCTAAATCATGCGTTACTGCCCAAAAATATTGATACCAATGGCTGGGTTCGAACTCGAGTCCTTACAATTAAGGGGAAATTTTCCTCTAGTTGCGACACTCTCCCGGATTGAGATGTGAAACCAATTTAATCAAACCTCTTCGACTGTGGGTTATACGCTTTGAACATAACACAAGTTCCATGTTTTTTTGAATTTCTCTAAGGAAAAAGAATCCTGGGGTCTTGCCCAAAAGACCAACTTTACATTGGAACTTTAGTTGGGTTTCGGTTCGGTTGAGGTTGTACTTCTCTACCTGTATACGCAAAAAAAAAGCCAGATTTTGAAGTACATCTTAGCTGTCTATGACAATGTGGTAAGGGCACAACACTTTCTTCCATACAGAAATTTCAAATGTATGTCCCAGTTTGGCTTCTTCCATGAATGGAAGAATTCATGAATTTCGAAGAGTTTGTACTTATCACCTTCTTCTATGAAACATCTTCGAAACGATTGGTTTTGCAGACTTGGGACCATCACTACGTGAAAGAGCAATGCCCATAACCTGTGAAACTGCCAAAACCACAGTTGCTCTTGGTTCAGAAAAAGCCATATTGGTTTGTTCCAACAATAAAGTTTTCCAGCAGATGTGATAACAGTGCATGGCCTTCTAGATTACTGATCACTACAGTTGATTGTGGATAAAACCGCTTGTATTTGCATTGAACCTGAGCTGAGAGCTCCCTGAGCGAGGTCTGTGGCATGGACTCCAAAGTGACAGTTTTTGAGTCCACACGTGCCTCATCCACCACCGATTAAGGCCATGCTACCGTCTGCTTGGTCATCAGTATTCTCTCATCTCTCCGTAGAAGTAGAATCTTTTCTCGCTGATTCGCAAGAGACGCTCAAGACCCAAACATATCCAAATTTCGGAAAAGTGGTTTAGCAATGACTGTTTGGGCTCTTCAAGAGCCCATTGAGGGGGAATTTAAAACCCTGTTATGTCCTAATTTAGATGACGTAGATGAATTGTACAAATCCTTCAAAATGACCCAAAATAACTTACATCTCCTTCTCATTCAGTTGAAAGAAAAACTGAAGAAATGATTTTCCACTCTTTTCTTGTCACTCTTGAGAGCCGCATTGCAGCATCTTTGCTACGTTCACCTTGGGGTTTGGTGAGAGGTTTGTGATGGATATGGTTAGTTGGCCCCTTCCTGATTTTAGATTCCGACGCCTTCGGAGATGAATCAGACGTTACCAAGCGTCTGTTTCATCCTCTGAGCGTGGCGGAGCATTACTTAATGCATCCACCTGCTCGGAAGGGGCAACTAAACCATTCCATCACCCTCACATGGTAGCAGAGCGTGGTTACGTCCATTGGCCCTTTTATCGTTAATTGTCCTGGTGTCCTGTTTATCCTGCTGCCCCTATTTGCTCGTAAACCCCCCCCCCCCCCCCTTGTGGCTGTATGCCCTTAATATGATCAATTTTTAAATTGACATTCCCCTGCCCAACTCACTGCAAGCCCCCCCCCCCCCCCCCCCCCCCGAATGAGAATCAATACTGCATTCATGCCCCCTCCCCCCCCCCCCCGGCTTTTCTCAGAGCCCAGGGAGTGTGATGGATATGGTTAGTTGGCCTCTTCCCGATTTTTGAATCCGACGCCTTTGGAGATGAATCAGACCTTAGCAAGCGTCTGATTAATGCATCCACCTGCTCGGAAGGGGCAACTAAACCCCTCACATTAGCAGAGCGTGGTTACGTCCATTGGCCCTTTTATCGTTAATTGTCCTGTTTATCCCGCTGCCCCAATTCGCTCACAACCCCCCCCCCCCTTGTGGCTGTATGCCCTATAAAATGATCAATTTTGAATGAGATTCAATTACGTTCCCATCAATGACGTTACCAAGCGTCTGTTTCATCCTCTGAGCGTGGCGGAGCATCACTTAATGCATCCACCTGCTCGGAAGGGGCAACTAAACCATTCCATCACCCTCACAGGTTTCAATCGCTGAAGGTTTCCTTTGTTAACAGCAAGGGACGTAGCCCCATCGGTGCCGTCGGTTTCCATCCAACAGTAGTTCAACTGTCAGTGGTTTGACTTCTTGAAACAGCAGTTCCCATTACCGTGCAAGCTCTAATTGAAAACGTTCTGTTCTGGTACTTCTAGTTGGAACGAACCTACTGTCAACACAATCCACAAAATGGAATATATATTGTACATGAAACTTGATATTTATTTCCCCAGTATGTACTTCATGTGCACAGTTACTTCTTCTAGCATAAAACACTAATAATCAGCAATTGTTTCCACTGGCTTCCATTTTACTACTTTTAGTAGAGATTTCAAGTTCGGATTTCCTGATTTCTTCGGTATTTGTAATTAAGGTGACATTATTCCATTTTTCAAGTACCTAACATTAATGTAAGCGATTTCAAGGAGAATGACTGATAACAGAATTGCTTTTCATCAACAGATTTCATCACAATAATTTTTACAGAAACCAGCTCATGAGATGGATCAAATTTGCTTTCTCAAAAAACATTTTATTGCTTCAAATCATTTTATTATCACATGATACCACTTTATTTTAATAGTTATTTGAAGCCTTTGTCATGGTTTTGATGCTACTTTTATGATCCTTTTGAGATTTAAAATACTGGTGTGCAGTAGCTCAGTTGAGAACGTCGAAATTCATGACCATTTGACATCTTGTGAACATCCTAGAATCGCTCTAAATTTTGTTATTAGACCTTGAGAGGTTTAATGACGCCTTTAATTTGCTTGACATACACACCAGTACGAAATATAATTAGTGATTAATATCCAACCAGAATAGGTCCTTAAAATTGCATCCAATTTGTAGGACTGGATCAGCATTTTCTCTGCAACAAGTTCTGCATTTGGTTTGTGAGTTGTTGTTAATTTTTAACGGGAAAGCTTGTTCTTGTGCTTGCTTGATTTCTGAAAAGCTTGGAGAACGAACGATTTTGTAACCTTCTGCTCAATTACGCATTGAATCTACCTTCGGTGGAATGGAACCAGAAAACATGAGTACTAACAAAATAACTCATCTGTTACTAAACATCAAATCATCAAAATAGTCATGTCATTATTATTTTCTCAGATTTTATCGCAATATGCCTCTCCCAGGTAGAGCTTTTAAATTGAACATTGTTGCCAAGTTTGAACCACAATCGAGTCACGATTTATCGAACAAAACATAACCTAGATAACATCAAATCCAATTTAAATAGGTGAACCTTCTCTCAAAGCTGTACTTTCTTTTTTTGAATTTAATTTAGATTTTTCTCGGAAAAAGCACCGTTGTCGAGAGTACAATGTTTTAACTTGTGCCTTTGGTTCACTTTTGGGGGAATTCGGGGTCTTTTCAAAGTTGGGTAGGTGAATTTTCTCTGTAGAACGACAAATTTAAACCCTTCTGGAAAATTGTTTTTCCGCTGTACTTACGCAAGTGGGTAGATTACAAAACGTATTTTCATCGCCTGTGTTTATGATTCGAGTTAGGCCTAAACAACACCCATTCACACGTAGGTACCTTTTGTGATCCCCCTCTCATTACGTGTCCAGTTTTTTAGTTGTAATTATTTTCCGTTTTCTGTTTAGATTTAAGGCCTATAGGATAAATGAATGTTTCCGGCATGAAGCGAGTGTTTTTTTGCGAAGATCCCTTCTTTTTCTAGAAGAATTAAATTGCAAAACGCCAATCGTTGAACTCCACTTGACAAAATGTAAAATAAGAAAAAAAAAATGAAGTTGAGATGAAAATTTTTAGGAAAATTGGAAAACACGAATCGAACGAGTCTGCCAATGGCAACATGTCTGTACTAATTTTGTGGTTAAAAGTGGACTATGGGATAACAGTTGTAAATGTAATTGTATTAATTAAATATATGTTCAATAAAATTAATGCACAATGAGATAATGCAATGGCGCTGTTTTTATTTTCCTTGACCATCAATTTTAGAGAGAACTTCGATATTTTGGTTTTTATGTCGCATGAAGCATTAAAATGTTCGAATATTAAGCATTCGTAAATAAATACAACGCCGTTCGCTTTCCATAAGGGGAGCTTTTATTAAATAAAATTAAAATGTTAAGGTTTCAATAGGTTATATGTTACTAAATTGAATGGTACTATCAATGTTGCGATAATTTCATCCATTTTAGCGAATTCTCTTGGAGAATGGCTCCAACATTTTTTAAATAAAAATGTTTAAAATTGTTCTTCTTGGGAATTCATTTTGAGGTACGTATTCTTAAGTTGGGCAGTATTTTCAGTTTCAAACGCTTAGGAGGTATAATGACGCTAGAATCTGACGAGCTCTCATGGTCCTCAGAAGGTATTAGGAGGCTAGAATCTGGCAAGAGCTCTCCTCGCCCTCATTTCCATGAAGTTGGGCAGTATTTTCAGTTTCAAACGCTTAGGAGGTATTAGGAGGCTAGAATCTGACAAGAGCTCTCCTCGCCTGCATTTCCATGAAGTTGGTCAGTATTTTCAGTTTCAAAGCTTAGGAGGTATTAGGAGGCTAGAATCTGACAAGAGCTCTCCTCACCCTCATTTCCAAGGAAGTGCGGCAATGTTCTCAATTTCAAACCCTAAGAAGGTATTAGGAGGCTAGAATCTGACAAGAGCTCTCCTCGCCCTCATTTCCCAGTATTTTCAGTTTCAAAAGCTTAGGAGGTTGAGGCTAGTGACAATTTTCAGTTTCAATTATAAGTTTCAAATGCTTAGGAGGTATTAGGAGGCTAGAATCTGACAAGAGCTCTCCTTCTTTCATTTCCAAGAAAGTTGGTTTGTTTTCGCAGTTTCAAACCATTAGAAGGTATTAGGAGGCTAGAATCTGACAAGAGCTCTCCTGGCCCTCCTTTAAGAAGATTTTCAGTTTCAAACGGTAAGGAGGTATAAGGAGGCTAGAATCTGACAAGAGCTCTCCTGGCGCTCAGAAGGTATTAGGAGGCTAGAATCTGACAAGACCTCTCCTCACCCCCATTTCTGAATAGGTTTGGCAGTATTATAAGTTTCAAATGCTTAGGAGGCTAGAGTCTGACAAGAGCTCTCCTGGCCCTCATTTCTTAGTTTTAGTGTGTCATGGCACCTGGACATATCGGATCCCCCTCATGTCCAAGGAAGTTGAGTAGTATTTTCAGTTTCAAAAACTTAAGAGGTATTAGGAGGCTAGAATCTGACAAGAGCTCTCCTGTCCCTCATTCCCAAGGAAAGTGGAGAGTATTTTCAGTTTCAAACCCGTAGAAGGTATTAGGAGGCTAGAATCTGACAAGATTCCCACGGAAAGTGGTATTTTCAGTCCTTAGGAGGCTAGAATCTGACAAGAGCTCTCCTCGCCCCCATTTCTGATTAGCTTCGGCTAATCAAATGCTTAGGAGGTATTGGGAGGCTAGAATCCTACAAGAGCTCACCTGGCCCTCATTTCCAAGGAAGTTGACCAGTATTTTCAGTTTCAAACGTTTAGGAGGTATTAGGAGGCTAGAATCAACCCCAAAATACTGCCAGACCTCCAGCATGGGTTGGGCAGGGATGGAAGTGATCCTCTAGGATGGCTATCTAATACAGAAATAATTATACCAATATCTAATATGTAGTGATTTAGATATGAAATTTCATGACAAAAAGTAATAATTCATAATGTTCTTAATTTGTTTTATTTATATCAAGTTATATTACATTTTTGATTAGTAAATTTTGATATTCATTCTTCTCTGTACATCAATAGGGCACCAACAGTCGCCCTCGTCAAACAAATCAGATTGTACAATGGTTACTTTTTTTTTAATTAACAAATAGAAACAATTCATAATTTTTTATTTACAAGTAGTAAACTTGGGTATATAGAAGAGGTCCATACCTATATTTAAATTTAAAAGTTGGGTAATGTTTTAAATAATACAAAAATGGAGAAGTCTCTAAAAAAAATGTATGTTACTTATTTCATGGCATAATTTTCTACTTAAATTAGGTATATTTTTTTAGAGGATGCACGTATTTCAAGACAGCGGTTTTGGTTTCTAAACCACTCATTTTGTATTTATGAAAAGGAAAATAGTACAGGATGGATGGGGCCGTTGTGTAAAAAAAAAAAAAAAAAAAATTAGGGGAATGGAGCTATCTATTAATAGTAATTTATGCGGAATAGGCAAGGCCACGAATTATGGATAACATTGTCTCGAATATTCACAATAGTAATATTTAATCTTAATCTTGAACTAGAAAGAATTTTCCGAGTTCTACTGTTGATTTTTTCTCCGAAGATTTGTCCGGAAAAACAATCCTAATTAGATCTTAATCGAACGAGAACTAATACAACTAAAAATGAGAGGGGGCAGAGGCGTTCAGGACTGTTACTACCAATGCCAGTTGTTCGAACGATTTTTGAACTATGATAGTACAGAATCCAGAATGATTCTGGGTCCATGTATACCAACTCGTTTTCCAAATACATTCTAAAAGGAAGTTGGTTTGGGCGTTTAAGATGTCATGGGAAGAAATATTGAGTATTTGTTGAATTAAGACGCGTTTTGAAGGAAACGTTAACTGATAGTGGTTGAAAAGGTCAACTTTTTCCATGATTACAGTTTACTGAAGAAAACGGTACAAAGTTCAGTAGGCCTTTGGAGGTTATAAAGGTTATTATTTAAACGGGAATGTTACTGTTGACGTATTACCTAACCACGTTGTGAAAGGCACTGAACAAATAGATAGATCTCTTTTGTCTGCAGACATGTATTCCTGGAGGAGAAGTGGAAAATAGTATAGAGTCTCCAGAAAAAGTAACAGAAGAACATTTGAGGTTATATTGATTGAATCATCCAAAGAAAGAGAAGAAAAGGAAATCAAGAGGAAGCAAAACGTGGACAACTCGTCAAGACAAAGAGGAGGTTGTACTAGCAGGAGGCAGGGTCTTTGATGAGCTCGAATACGTCTACTGCGCTTGTCCAAATTACGATTCCTGGAAGAAATCTCGAACCATTTGAGCTGGTTTCTAATGGTCCTGGACTCATGTTGAGGACTGAGTCTTTCCTGATGGTCAGAAATGGGAGCAGCCCAGTCCTGTACAGCTCAGGACTGCTTCTCAGGATAAACCCTTACTCCTCCACTAGGTTAGGATTACATTCCCAAGCTTGTTTTCATCATTTGATGGTTGGGATTTCAGTGGCTCCTGTGAGTACATTGACAACTGTTTGTCCAGCCTCAGCGGGTATTTGAGTTTGATCTTGTCATTTGCTATTTCCTCCCTGTTGGAGGAGTCTTTGATAAGGATGTTGACATCTATTGCGTTGAGAATCCTGGAAGAAATCTCAAATAGTTTGAGTTAGTTGATGGTACTTGGACTCCTGCTGTGGACAACGAACTTGAGGTTCCAGGACTCTTCATGGCAGGAACTGAGTCTTTCCTGATGGTCAGAAATGGGAGCAGCCCAGTCCTGTACAGCTCAGGACTGCTTCTTAGGATAAACCCAAGTACTCCTCCACTAGGTTAGGATTACATTCCCAAGCTTGTTTTCATCATTTGATGGTTGGGATTTCAGTGGCTCTGTGAGTACATTGACAACTGTTTGTCCAGCCTCAGCGGGTATTTGAGTTTGATCTTGTCATTTGCTATTTCCTCCACGTTGGAGGAGTCTTTGATAAGCATGTTGACATCTATTGCATTGAGAATCCTGGAAGAAATCTCAAATAGTTTGAGTTAGTTAATGCATGTCCTGAACAAAAAATTCTGGAAGAAATCCCAAACAGTTTGAGTTAGTTAATGGTACTGGACTCCTTCTGTGGACAACGTACTTGAGGCTCCAGGACTCTTCGTGGCAGGAACTGAGACTTTGCTGATGGTCAAAAATAGGGCTGGTCAGCCCTGAATGGTTCAGGAATGCATCTCTGGACAAACCCAAGTTCTCCTTTTCAAGGTTATAGACAATCACAGTCTCAAGCTTGTCTTCATCTTCTATTGCCTGGCATTTGCTTCCTGTCTCCTCAGTCCAAAGGTATTTGATTTATTCTTGTCATTTGACTTCCTTGATTTCCTTTCTGACAAAAATGCTGCTGGATGTCAATATGCTTCGTCTTACAGTGTACAGGATTCTTGGCTATTTTCTTGTGGCCATCGTTATCTTGTGAACTGTGGACAATTCACCAAGCAGTTGTCGATATACCTTCCTTAGCTGCCTCTGTCACTGCAATGTATTCAGTATCCGTGCTTTAGAGTGCGACTGTTCTTTGCTTTTAGGATTCCCAGGTAACAGCTGCTCTCACCAGTGTGAACATGTACCCAGCATACGATCTCAGACCTTCCTCCACATGAGTCCAAGCCCGCATCAACATATCCTTCTACACAGACTGATCAAAAGTTTGATGTAGATTCCAAAAATGTCACTCAAATTTGCACAAAATCGTAACAAGGTGGAGAAAATAGGGTATTCACGTAGAAAAACATGTTTCTCGAAAAATCTAATGCCTCCATCTCCCCAGAGCATTCCCACTTCAAAAGATATAATTCCACCTAACTTTATCGTCACACTCGGCAGTATCCATCCAGTACCTCTCTTAGGGAATTACATGTTTAGCCCCAAAGTAAATACAGTTGTACATTTCCAAGCTACGGATAAAATAATATTCAATGATGACAAAGTATTTTCGATGAATCATACCAAAAATAGTAATTTTAATTTGTCCTTGAAAACCGTACCATGATTTTATTTTCATTTTGTTGCTATTCCTAAATATAAATATATATTTTTTAAATCAATTTGTACAAATAGGTTTTGATCGATTTGAGACAAAATTTATTCGTATAGCATCTTTTTAAGGGGAAGAGGTCAAAACAACAAAGAATTTATAAAATTACGATCTACCTCTAAACCTACGTATAATCCTACTGGTCTAATTTATTTTTTATTTAATTTTTTTTTTTCTTTTAAAAGCTAATCTTTAAAATTATTTACATTACCAATCAATTCATCTTGTAACTGACTTACGTAAAAAAAAAAAAAAAATACTTAAAATTCTCCGCAAGCTGACCTTGTTGGCAAACACATATGCGTGATATTCAAACAGAGGTTAGATTTTTGTGTTTATCCTGAAGGCTATTCAATTTTGATTAAATTAACCTGAAATTTTATCGTCTTAATTAATCTTTGAAATTTCAATTGCAGAATGAAGCGTATGTTTCGATTTATATTTGAAGACGAGCTGTTTAAACGTGGATACGTATTTTGACCTACAATGATGCCGTTATAGTCTAAAGATTTTCCATTATTTTGGTTCTTAATTTCAACACACTACAGTTCTAAGTAATTGACTATTGTATTGATTTGGGTTTTGTTGAAAAATAGAATAAGCTAACTCTCAAGATTATCACAGAAGCTTACGTGCTCCTCAAAAGTCGAGGTATTTGAAAAAAAAAAATAACCGAATCATTTTCTCGTAACCTCTGTTTTGTGTTTGACACGTTTTGTTTGGTTTTCATTCGTTCAAGTATGATATTTTTGAAGATTTCGACCTGGTAAAATCCCCGTAATCTCATAGAGCTTTTTTTTTTATTAAAAAAATATTATAATGCTTTTCCTTAGAAAATGTACATTTTTTTTTTTTAATTTTTGGTTTTTTGAAAGTTGGTAGTTCACCGCCCGCAGGTTGGGAGGTTGACCCTGAAGAAAACGTTGAGCTCGATCAAAGTGGCGAGAACGAGGAAGAGACCGTACAGGAACAAGCACGTGTAACCCACCTGGAATTGAAACATAGAAAAAAATGGGAATTTAGTTAAAAAATCAGTTATATAAAATAAGTATCATAAATGGAATCAATACCCCCGTCTCCCAGGGGGTGCTCCCCCCTCCCCCGATTCATTTTGAATCTAGTAAGTACATAAATGGAATCAATAGTGGGGTGACCACATTCATTTTGAATCGCTTATTTTGGAGCATGAGTCTTTATTTTTTGTTGGCAGATACGTTTCGTCCTACACCGAGGACTTCATCAGTCTTGTTTTGTCATCAATAAATGCAGAATTCCGGCTTAGGCATGGTGGTGCCACCACACATCCCTTCACTTGGTTTCAATACTTGTAGTATGGGCAATTGAAGTTTTTTAGGTGCTCCCTCATCCTTCTTATATAAAAACTAGTTTAATGATCATGATTAAAATTGATGTTGTCAATTAATTCTTTTTTTTTTGATTTACTGACTGAAAAATCAAATACATTTCATCTAAATTTAATAATCAATAAAGGTACACTCAAGAGGGTAGGTTTGCAGCAAAATCTAGCCCATTATTTAAGCTCAATTAATTAGCAACTGAGTTGATTGCAGTTCTATTCACGGAGCATCAACTAAATCCATGGTATATTGTTTGATTTGAGGTGGATTTCACCTTCGTTGTCCAAAACGTAGAGCATCCGGGTTCACGTATTTTGGAGGCGATGTTCATGCTTCCTTGGTACAATACACCTGCCAATGTCCATCCTCAAATCTCGATAATCGAATTGCATGGACCAAGGGGCTCCAACTAACTTCTCAGTATTTTATTCTGAAAGGTTTGGATTTTATTTAATATTTGATTTCTAAGCCCCAGATCTGTAATATCCAATTAGGGCGAAGGATCTGCTTATATATACGCAGTTTGTTGTGAAAAGAGAGATGGGAATTCCTTCCCATTAGCCAATACATCCTTCTGTGCTTGATTTCAAGTTCTTCTTTCTTCTTTTCTATGTGTTTATTCCAGTTTAATTTGGAGTCACGTGTCAAACCCAAGTATTTAACTGCCTCAGTATGCAGTATTTTATTCGAATTGATCTCAACATTCAAGATTGGGACTGTTCGGTTAGTGAAGTTGATGTGGGCTGATTTTGATTCGTTCAGCTTCATTCTCCAAATCTTGGTCCATTTACAAACCTCAGTAGTAGACGTCTGTAGTTTGCGTGTTGCAGCTTCTATATCATCTCCAACGGAGAGGATAGCCGTATCATCTGCAAAGGTGGCAACAGTTGTGCCTTCTTGTAGGGGTAAGTCCCGTGTGTACAGGAGGTAGAGTACTAAACAACACAATGAGGGAGTATAATAACAATATTAAAAGTCAAAAAATCGTATATCCCAAATCCCCGAGGAGAGGACCACGTCGCTTTGGGAGACGCTTCCCCCCACTGGGGCCCCCTTCCCTCACTGGCGGGGTCAATAAGGTAATGCCCTGGGAGACGGGGGCGAGAAGTCCACCCGCCCAGCGTTACCACCCCCTGAAACGTCGATATACTCTGATAAGCTGGTTTTTATATAGTGTGACTAGTCATGATTAAAATTGTTGTTGTCATTAATTGCATTAATTGGGGAAAAAGAAATTAAAAAATAAAACAGGGAGGGAGGAGCTGCAGGCAAAACTAAAACTCTTTTTGGAGTTCAAAACCAAGTGGAGGGATGTGTGGTGACACCGCCATGACTAAGCCGGAATTCCGCATTTATTGATGACGTAACAAGACTGATGAAGTCGTACGTGTAGGACGAAACGTATCTGCTAACAAAAAATAAAGACTCATGCTCCAAAATAAGGGATTCTAAATGGAATCAAGATTAACCCTTTACAGGTACAGGGGTGGGGGGGGGGGGGTAGAAGACATACAAGGTACGGTGGGGGTACATCTAATTTTAGTGATGTAAGTGATTTAATTTTAGTAAGTAACAACATTTTCAAAATTAAAAAAAAGGAGAATTTCAGGCGGCGTAAAAACAAAACATTACACAGGTCTGCAAAAACAATTTTTTCTGATCAGCTGCATGGAATATTTTAGCTAAATTTTATGTTTTTGGTTTATTATTCAATAATAAACCATTGTGATCGCTCTGGAAAAAAAATTCTAACCCCTCCTGAAAATTTCATGGTTTACGTTTCAAAGGGTGTAGAATCCGAATCTGCAATCACAATTTTTCCGTCCGACCGCCGTATGCACGATTTCTCCCAAACGGCTGAAGCAAAAAAAGCTGAAATTTTCAGGAAAAATCCATGTTGGTCCGGCGACGCCCCAATTCTTGAGCCAGCTCTCCCACTTAATTTAAAGTGCCCTTTAAGGGTTGTCAAAGTTTTGTAAAATCACTAAAAACCTCAAAAAAAAGTCAAGGCGGCCTAAATTTGTGCTCTTTTTGAAGAACACTCCACGAGGAATCGAATGAGCCCCTCCCCAGGTCCGTAGGTCAAACCATTCCCGATCTATGGCCCGATTTATGATGCCAACATTCGCGTTATTTTGGTTTATTATTGTTTTTGTGTTGATATCAGTAACCTAGTAATGTAGTAATGTGGATACTGGAGTGAACTCCTAAAAGGCTTTGTAGCCGATACGCGGGTTGAAGCATTCCCGTAAATATAGGTAAAACGCTACAATTTTTCGTAACGCTGTCCGCCTTACATTTTCGACTTTATGTAGCAAAGTAAATACATAAAACGCTGCAAATTCTTTCACTGGGGTTTATCATTCAATTGGCTTGCGTTCATGATTTGAATCTCTACTAAGCTTTGGAGTGTACGTGTTTCACTGGTGATAGAGCGATTATTGAATTTCAGGAGATATGCATAGAGCACGTAAATCTGTTCTCAACCAAAATACCTATTTGGATTGATCAGTTGATCATATTTGTGTGCCTCCTGAAATTCAATAATCGCTCTATCACTGTGAAACACGCACACTCCAAAGCTTAGTAGAAATTCAAATCATGAACGCAAGCCAATTGAATAACAAACCCCAGTGAAAGAATTTGCAGCGTTTTGGTGGGCTGAATAAAAAAAACCGATATTTTCCTCCATCACGTACAGTTTTCTTGCAAATTAGCGAAGAGGGGGACATAAAAAAAAAACGAAAACGTAGAAAAAACACCATAATTTGTATTGTCTATAAACTCAAAATAAAAGAAAGTATTTGTTTACTATTCAGTACAAAATGCTCAAAAACTTCATTCAGTTTGCTTGTGGAACCTTTTTTTTTTCTTTGATACTTCGTCGCACACGTTTTCGTGCTCCAGCATTGTCCGTATCCCTCTTGAGCATCCAACAATAGTCAGCTAGCATATTGACGTTCCATCGTCCTTGGTAGCGTTTTTCCATATCCCGAATGTCTTGGTGAAATCTTTCTCCTTGCTCTTCACTAAACGCTCCCAGGTTTTCTGGAAAGTATTCGACATGGGAGTGTAGGAAATGAACGTTTAGGCTCATGTTGCATCCTTGAGCTTTGTAGGCAGCCAACATGCGATTCACAATTGTTTTGTTGTTAGGCTCTTTCGTATCCCCTAGAAACTTTTGCACTACATTCTTGAAAGAATCCCAGGCTTCTTTTTCTTTATTGCTCATTGATTCAGGAAACCAGGATCTGACAAAAGTTTTGAATGTCAGGTCCTGTAAAAACTCCCTTTTTCAATTTTGCTTCAGACAGTTTAGGAAACGTTGAACACACATACTTGAAACATTCCCCATCTCTTGGCAATGATTTGATGAATTGCTTCATAAGCACCAGTTTTATATGAAGTGGGGGTAATAAAACCTTTTCAGGACTGCATTTTAGGCACTTAACGCTTTGAGTATTTGATAACAGATGACAGTCTCCCCCACTTTTTCAATTAAAAGTAGATTACAAAACATGGTCTTCAATTTGACAAAATGGCTTACAACCTACAGTCCGTACCTACACACTATCCAACCGACCGCCGACAATTGGGACTGAAGGTGGGGGGAACCGACCGCTTGATGTCGGGTGGTTCTAGTCATCCAATAGGCCAGATGGGTTTCCACACACCGCCCAATAGTTGTATTCGGCACCCCCCACCACCGATCTCGGCCGACGGTTGGATATTTTAGAACAATTTTTACAGCCATCACCCGAATACTCCTTATCACGGATAGAGGACCACATTTGGGTCTCTGAATTTTTCAAGAAGTCTCCTACTTCTTGTTGCCTAACAGAAGGGCGGTGAGGCGTTGAAATATCTCAATGGAGGGGTTGCCGCTGGTGGCGTGGAACTTGGAAATTGTATTGAAGAACCAGAGCGGGAATGTCCAGAAGGGGTCTGGCACTAATGCTCTTATTTACCAAAGGTGACAGATCTCTGGCCTGTACATGCGTTCCTGCACTATGGCGTTTGAGAATTCTACCAGATGCCGTCCAATCGAACGAGGTAATGGCACTGGCCAAATCTCCTCAGAATCTCGCCAAAATCCCAGGTTGGTCTGTTCCCTTTAAAAGTCCGAACTTGGGCTCTCTCCCCCACATGAAAAAAACGCTTCACGGTAGCCCCACGAGATGGATGAGCAACTTGCGGCTTCACAGGGAAAAACGCATTGACTTTGGGCATCTTCGGCTTCACTACTGTCGGAAAAATTATCTTGTCCTCCATTGGGATATCTTTATCTGCGGCAGCTAAGCTTCTATTAATGACGTTTTTCTCGCCAGGATTCAGAGTGTTCCGAAGCGGGCAGTCACTTTTCCCATTACCCGCTCTTAATATCCATGTAGCACTACATACAGCAAGGCATCCTGACTTTTCAGAAAATCAAATAAACGACGTGTTATGACATGATTTTTGCATCCTCACGCTTCTCCTACTTCAAAAATATCCCACTCCCTTGTTCCCTACCCCTCTCTTTCATTTCGTATCAATCCTGGGAGTGACATGACTAAATATGAGAGTGAAAAAATTCATGCAATTCATGAAATTGACAACTTGGAAGCAACTGCCAAATTTAGGTTTAACGCTGAATAACACCGTATGTGGTATTCAAAAAACCAGTTTTGCGAGAAAACTAGACGTGATGGAATTTTTTGATTACTTTTTTCGGTTTTAGCATGCAAAAATCCATGGGAAACAGTAAAAAAATCGTATGCAGTTTTTTGGTTGCAGACAGAATCTAATAATTATTAGATTTCTGGATGGAACCACTCTATATGCAGATCTTACTATCGTTTTGACTTCTACTATGTTCAAATTCCTTGAATTTCGTTATTAAGAACTGGAATTCGTATATTAACTCTGGGTAATTACTTTGGCGTCCAGTTTGAATTTGTTCGCAGCAAAAGCGACGTAGAGCATGAGCAACGTGGAGAGAAGTGAGATGGCAGAGTACTCAAGACCTCTGGAGTTGATACCGACGAAATGGTGTCCGGCCGAAGTTGGGAGGAAAGACGCCTTGATGAGCCAGGGAAGACCAAGGCAGAGCAGGATGTCGAACGTGTTCGAGCCCAAAGAGTTGGATATGCCCATGGAACCGTGACCTGGAACGGAATATATGGCATTAACATGGATGAAACAAACGTAAGTGTACATGAAAAATTCAGTTCGTTATTAGGGCAGGGTTGATTCAGTTTCTGTATCTCCACCATTCTAATACATAACAGGTTAATTATGAAATGAGTCGTCAGAGAAAGATATATATATTTTTTAAATGATTTATTGCACCAAGTTACAACTTATTGGCAACACATTTTTGACATTTAAATATGTATTGGTTATACACTGCCGGACAAAATTAAAGGACCACTTCAATATTTTGAAATTACTGAACTGTATAGGGGAGTTTTGAAAATATTCTTTTTTCTTTGGAAGTCACACTTTATTATAAGGGCAGTAAAAAATAAAAATGTCCTAAATCTTTGAAATGAAATGAAATGAAACTGAATGAAAAGGAAGAATTCGAGGGAAACGATCAATATTAGGTATTCCCATCTCTAGCTCTGACAATTGCTTCCATTTTCCTGCCCATTCCAGCGCCCAGCTCTCTTACATGTTGTTCTGGGATGCTGTTCCACTCTTCCACTAACATTTCCCTTGAATCTGCCAAATTTTGTGGATCTCGGGCGCGGACACGTCTTCCAAGCGTGTCCAGGGTGCTTAATAGGCACTGTCAAACTGAAGGGCATACAAGAAGAGTCGGACAAGGCCGTCCGAGGTCAACTTCCCACCGTGACGAGAGATTTTTGCAACTGCATGCTCTTCGGTAGCGACGATCAGCTGGTAACAGTCTGCGTGGTCTCTTCCAGAGGTTCAGGAAAGTGAAATTTCGTGCGATGCATTATTTTGGGGTATTTTCCGACTTTGTATTGGCGTTTTGAGTTGAATTTTCGGTGAATCAAATTGTGAATCCAGTGAATCAAAATGTGAATCTGAGTAGATTCGTACTCATAGATGTGAACTGATTCGTATTGATTCGTATTCGTATTCATAGGTGTGAATCTGAAATTCGTATTCATATTCACAATTGTAAATATAAATCCATTCGTATTTACACTTGTGAATGTGAATTTATTCGTATTCGGATTCACACCTTAGGGTGATGTGAATCAGATTCGTATTCGTATTTACGAATACGAATTCGCCATCTCTGGTTAGAAGTGCCATTTGTTCTACTTGAAATTCACTGAATTTTTCACTGTTCGGATTTTGTTATCGCGAGCACCTTAATTCACGTAGATCATGAGGCTTATTTCCCTTGAGACGTCTGAATAGATCGTCAACGTCGAGGAGCTGCACAGCTTCTTCATTGACGTGTACTTGTAGCCGCTTGTGATGGGCTATAGCGTGCTGATTACTTCATTTACTGTTGGTATACGAGGTTCTTTGTGAAGTTGAACATTTCGGGTGTACCGGTATGCATCAACAACACACCTAAGTACACTGTTTTGAAACCGCTGCATAATATCGCGATTACTTTGAGCAGTACAGCCCCACAACTGCACTCCACAAGTCCAGACTGGTTTGTACAATGTTAATTTGTTCTGGATTGACATCTTTGAGTGCCGACCCATTAACCAGTACATTTTTCTGAACTTGAGAACCAGTTCTGCTTTTTTATTCTTGACATGCGTCTTCCATCGCAACTTAGGATCCAGGGTCATGCCCTGATACTTGGCCTCATTGGCGTGCGGTATAGTCTTGCCATTGAGATAGACCGGAATGTAGTCGAGCTTGCGGTTGGAAAAGTCAACATGAACTGATTTTGTTTCATTCATCCTGATTCTCCACTATGATGTCCAGTCTTGGATTTGCTTAATAGATCTTCTTAGTTTAGGAACTGTTCCATGATTCGTCTCACCGACTGCTAGGACAGCTGTATCATCTGCTTTCATTTTCTCTTTTGTGAAGTAAGGTCAATCCCAATGTCTAACCCATTCCTCAACCAAACCCTTCTTCTGATATCGGTTTCCCTACCTATATGCTGCCTGCAAATTGTCCATACAATCAACCTGGTTAATCCTAGTTGGGATTCACTGAATCAAAAAGATGATTTAGAAAATAAATTTCCATAATCTGCATGTAATTGCCCGTTGATCATACGTAATGTACATTGGATTATGTGTCACAACGAGGCTTAGTGGAAGGAAGCAGTCTGGTTAATTCAGTTGTGATATGAAATGAACGATGATTTAGTCTAATATTGTGGCTGGTAGATACCCACTCACCAACTGCTTTCATAAACTATTTGGAAATAGCAGACGAACATTGCACATCTTTGGTAGAGCGAACACCTCACGCTTAGAAAACCGCCAAGGCGGAAACAATTTGGTAACGATTGACTAGAAGGTCACTCCCTACTTTAGAATTATATACCTACTTGCCGTTGACACAAGAGGTGTTACTACAAACTTGGTACGCCTAAGGTAGAACTTTTCCAGATCGAATAGTCTATTAAAAGAATGAACATCAATCCAAGTACAAGATTCACAATTCGTGTAGGACCACTGTAACATGTTTAGCATCTTGCCGATGTAACATTCCTTATACTTTACCAAGAAAGAAGCCGCAGGTGTTTGCAAGAGATTTTGAAGGAACATGCATGGAATCTTTAAGAGAGTTTAAAAACGGCCTTCAAAAAGTGAAATTTGGCGCCACTAGATAGGTGATGGAGCTAATCAGCAAAAACTGGAGACTAGAGGACAATTCGGGTAACTTTCCTTCTTTTCCGTTCATACTGCTGTTATTATTGAGGAGAATTAAGGTTATTTTACTTTCCTCAGCGGCCCTGAACTGTCGATTCAATTTATGTGTGTCATAACCTTGCTTAGCGCTTAAGAAATCGATTGCTTTTTTACTGGTAAGCTTTAAAATTAGTGTATAGATTCAACTACTTAGTGTGAAATTTCCCAGCTTAACATTACCTTGCTTAGCAACAATCACGCTGGAGACAGCTTCTGGAACGCTCGTCCCTGCAGCGAGGAATGTAATCCCCATCACGGAGTCTGGAATCCTTAACGTGTCACCTTCAAACAACAATCAACAGCTATTCTGTAGGGATGTCATCAAACAGGCACATCAATAAAATGAATCCAACAACCTTGTAATTACGATTCTGCACATAAGTAGTTCTTTACGCCAAATTCTTCCACTAAGTTTTCTATAAAATGCAAGAAGTTTTTCTGCCTCTCACTTGTGGATACTTTCATTTAATTTTGGTTTCTCATGGGGTATTGGTAAAGATCTAAGAAAGTTGTCAAGTAAAAGGGAAGCTTTGTTGGAAACTGGAATGTGGAACTTCCACACTAGTGAAGAGCTATTCCCCTTCAATATGCCCAAGATGCCACAAAGTAACAAATCCAGAGCTCTACCATCTCCGCCCTACTAATCCACAGCCATCAGTTCACCTGTGCACTTCAGCTGCAGAATTCGTATATCAACATGAAGTTCTCAACTCGACCCCAAATTAACCAACTTACGATGAAAATGTCTCATAAGAAATGGGCCATTTCAACATACTGGTCACATTCATGTCACTGATGTATTGCCGCCAAATCTCAACTAAATACAGTTTCGTAAGTGTTTTAAAATTTTCTCCTAAGTGGATGCACATGTTCCATGTAAAAGTTGTGCCTACAGGACCCAGGACTGTATTTCTCACTCCCTACAGCTGTCACTAACCAGAGGTATACAACTTCCATCGTCACTACTCAGCGAAATATTTATTGGGGCTGTTATATCCACTTACACTATGAAAGAACACACCATCTACAATGGATATCCGCCTCAGGAAAAAAAATTGGATCAAATCAAGTAGCCTTATCAGCCCATTATTTCAGTGTCACACGATTTTTCCTCACTCCCTACAATGTTTTGAAAAGTAGCCCCCAAAAGGCAGGAAAGGGTGTTCATGAAGTTGCTTTCCGTTTTGTTGACATCCCTTATTCAAGATGGTCTCAACGCTGGTGGTTGGATTTTGCCTAGACCTTCCCAGTCAGTTCTTCCGGGAAAACCATCCCTGGAGGCAGCAGTGTAGGTTTTTTAACTCTCACTCCCTACTCCAGTAACATTCTGACTGTGGCAAGTGAAACTTGATCGCACTTGTTGACGATTAGTGTAGTTGTTGGAAGTTCGTTGACAGCATTTTGGTACAACCAGTTTCAATTGATTTGTGGCCAGTGAAGGCGGTGAAAGGCTATAACCTCACTCCCTACTTTCCTACTCCCTACAATATCCAGCCAATAGCCCCTTAAATTGTAGGGAGTGAGATCTGCTAGTAGCAAGTGAGATTTTGGCAAGGAAACCTTAGTATTTACTGTAGCTAAAATTAAGCTAATTTGTGCTGTTCCACTAACCTAATTTGAAAGACTTGAGCGGCGATTCCCAAGGAGGTTGGAGGCTCAAGAGGGGAAAAATAGTAGTATATACCTCACTCCCTACAAAAGTTTTTTTTTCAAAATGGCGAATCAGCAGTACGGTTCAAGATTATGTGTGCTCACTTGGGTAATATGCCGAGAGAACCGCAGTGATTAATTAGGAACAAGAAAATTGATCAAATTTCAACTTTTAGTTTTTAGAAAAGTCGATACCCAAACGTGACCGAAATTGTGAAATGACCCAAATACTGGATTCTGTGACAAAACTTACATTTGATTTACTGATGACTGCTACGTACCAAAACAGTATTCATTTTGATGGACTAAAATTCAAGATGGTTAATAGAGCTAATTATCTCAAGGAATCAGAAACAGAATGGTCATGATCACGACTGAACTGAAGCTATCGGGAACAAACATTCTTCCATTATTCAAATAAACTTATTAATGGACAGAAATTCATTCTTTAGTAACCAAATGTTGTTATATTTCAACAATACAATGGAGGGGTTTCTTCCAAGAACCAAATAAGTCCCAAAATAGCAAACTGAGTAAATTGCTTATTTGTAAATGCCAAATCTGCAAAAAAACAGCCTCTCTGCAAAAATGTGACTTGGGTGTTGGGTTCTAGCAGAATTTCAGCTGTTTAGTTAAGGCTTGTTCAACCAGTTATTGCTTCCGAGTCTACCAAGGTAGCGGAAGCATTGTTTTCACTTTCGGAATGTGAAAATTTTTTTGTCTCCAAAATCAAAAATTCCACTCGCATTTTGCGTTTTAGACCTTTCTGAACAATTTTGGTTCCGTTTTGTGTGTCTGTCTGTCAGCAAATCCTTGTTGCGGGCAAAACTACACGAAGTTATAGTCCGATTTTGATGACATTTTCAGGGATTGTGCGGGTTGGGATGTAGATGGTCCCCTACAGGTTTCATGACCCTCGGATCAATAGTAGCCTCTGCGCATGCGCAAACGTGAAATCCTTGTTACGCGCATAACTCCGGTAGTTCTTGACCGATTTCGATGAAATTTCCAGGGATTGTTTGGTTTGATGTGTAGATGGTCCCCTATGAGTTTCATGACCCCCGGATCAATAGTAGCCTCTGCGCATGCGCAAACGTGAAATCCTTGTTACGCGCATAACTCCGGGAGTTCTTGATCAATTTCGATGAAATTTTCAGGGATTGCTCGGTTTGATGCGTAGATGGTCCCCTATGAGTATCATGAGCCCCGGATCAATAGTAGCCTATGCGGATGCGCAAACGTGAAATCCTTGTTACGCGCATAACTCCGGGAGTTGACCAATTTCAATGAAATTTCCAGGGATTGTTTGGTTTGATTGGTCGATGAAATTTGCCAGGGATTGTTCGGTTGACTGATTTCGATGAAATTTTCAGGGATTGTTCGGACTGATGTAAAGATGGTCCTCGTGAGTAATAAAGAGAAAATAAAGTTTTAGCCTCGAACTTGATTGAACGAAGTTCTTTAGTCAATAATAATTTTCAATAATCTACGCAGTCATGTTATGGATACGAGGAAGCTATATGCCACACCCACTTGGCAGACGTTTTTTGTATTTTTGTGTGTTATTTTGATTGCTGGTCACAACGCATGATAGTTTTGAAGGGGAAACCTAGTATATTATTTGGATCTATTATATAAATCAGCATGATGCACAGCAAACCAACGTGGCAATAAAACTACGAACTATTGCGTAATAAAACTTGAGTATTGCGGTCAGACGGGTAGGAAATTTAAGGAAAGATTCAAGGAACATGAGAAAGATTATAAAGATAGCAAAGGTGATTCTGCGTTTGCCAGTCACCTTAGGGAATCTAGCCATATTTTCAATTTTGACTTGGCAGATAGACAGTTTGTAGAATTTCTTCATTTTTGTCCTAAAGGAAGCATGTTGGATGTTCTTGAAAAATTTGAGATACTTAGAAGCGATAAAGCAGGTAAATGTTTAAATGACGTCATCCCTCAGAGCGTTTCACCATTGGTGGGTTCATTTCTCCAATAACTTGGTCCCCCACTTCAAAATGTTACCCTTACATCTGTTTGAGTCCCTTTCACTTTGTTCGTTGGTTGTATCTCCCGCCCCCTTTCACTTTTCTTGTCCAATAGGATTCAAGCTCCCTTCGCTTCTGAGACTATATAAGATGAGCTCTCTCAACTGCACATTTAGTTATATTTTGTTACTGATGATGACCTAACAGTCGAAATCGATTTAACTTTGTAACTCAGTATTTGGTGGAAATAGACAATTTTTTCTTTAAATTCTGTTTTAATTTTTTGACGCAGTAGCTTCTCGCATAGGTTCTCTAGCAGCTGATTAAATGGACTTGTTTGGTTATTGTTCGAAACGCCTGACTCTTATTTTCTTCTGGTCAACAGTCCAAGCTTTAAAGCCTTGCAGCAAGTTGACATACACGGTTCTTACATACACAATCTTTCCCCTACATTGCTTGTATGGTAAGTAATAAAATGGCACCTCTATCTTGTTTTTTTCAATTTTTGGACTTATTTGGTTATTGGAAGAAACCCCTCTGCACTAAAAATACACTAATAATTAGAATTATTCTATTAAGACGTCAAGAAATATTAACAGTAAAATTGAGAAAATTTTCACGAATTTCATTAAATAATGGTTTAATCTTAAATTTTCCATTTACCCACGATGGTAATCATCCAGGCCACTTGGTAGGAGAGAGTGCCGATCCAAATAATGCACATCAGGAAGGTCATGGGGAACCATTTCTTGAATCTGGAAACAAAGGCTCAATTATATCCACATTTCAGTATGAAGTGCTTTCGAGTTTTGCGAATTTGTCCTACTTATCTGAAGGTGAGAGATGGGGCTAATAAATTCAAATTTTAACGGAATTTTGAGTTTTGACATGTAGAGTACATAATATGGGATATGGATGTGGGATGGGAGGAACCCCTGGTCACTGAGACTGTTGTGATCTATTGTGACACTTTCCCAGTTTTACGTCAGAATCTTTTTAATGGCCTCTTCATTCACGAAGTGAAGGGGGTTTTCAGGTGTTTCCTTGGAAATATCGGCGGGCGTTAGGGCACCCTTTCCGAAATGCCGGAATCTTATCGATGCAACAGCAGGGCAGTCGCAGAGTACGTGTTCAGCTGTCTCCGCTTCTTCGCAACAGAGCCGGCATTCTATTGTCCTGGCCTTACCCATTTTGTTAAGGTGGTACCTTAGAGGACAGTGGACAGTGAGGAGCCCCACAAGTTTGCGAAGGTCTGTACGCCTCAGTGACAATAGGGAGTGTGCTCGTTTCTTTGAGATTGTAAGAAACCGCTTGGCTTGTCTCTGCTTAGGAGTGCCTTGCCAATATGTTGTTCGAGTCTTGTCCTCACATTTCTGGACCTGTTGAGTTGTATAACTCTTGGTAACCCCTAGTTAAGGTTCAGGTCCGATTGGGCTGGACTCTGATCCCTTTTTAGCTAGTCGATCAGCTTCTTCGTTGCCTCCTACTCCTTCATGACCTGGTACCCAAAGCAACGTCAATTTGTTGCCTTGGGCTGCAGCCTTGAGTGAGGTGAGGCAACTCCAGGTCAGCTTTGATGTTATTGAGAAGGCAGAAATCGCCTTTAATGCTGCCTGGCTGTCTGATAATATGTAAATTCTTGCACCTTTGATTTGTTTCCTGGCAATCTCTTGTGCACATATTTCTATAGCATGGGTTTCTGCCTGATAAATGGTGGCTACATTGCCCAGAGGTTGAGAAAGGGCAAAGTTTGGGCCTCTGATCCCCAATCCCGCTGCACCATTCATCACAGACTCATCCGTCATATTAAATAGATAACATTGTTTCATCTATCATTGTGGCATCAAATTTGTATTCTACCAATGCAGTAATCGGATTAATAAAAGAAATCGAATTACCAGTACTCCATTCCGATTACTGTGACTTATCGAGTAATGGTAATCGAAAAAACGATTACCACTATTTGTAATCGGAAAAAGTAATCGTTTTTCGATTACCATTACAGTAATTGGAATGGTAATCGCGATTACCTGTCTTCAAAAGTAATTGGAATTTGTAATGGGTAATCGAATTACTTTCCTAACAACTCGGGCTGGAAGCATTGATAATGCTCAGCCACTGGATTCATCTCCCAACATTCTGAAATCAGGAAGGGGCCAACTATCCATATCCATCACAAGATTAAGATCACAAGATTCTCTGGTCAAATTTTCAACTTCTCTCTGTTTTATCGAGTTTTATGGCTACACAAATTAAGATTCAAAAAGTTATAAGCGATGCAAATAACGGTGACAACGACTTACCTAGGCCTTTCGCAGTCTGGAATAGTCAGCATGAAGACGGTGTGTATCGGAAGAACGAGTACCCAAGCGAACTTTCTAATCATCCCCTTCTTGTAAGGAAAATTCACGATGTCCCACACTGAGAAGAATGCAAACAACACCTAGGTATTATTACATTGATAAAAATTAAACAAAAAAAAACCTTTTTAGGAATGCTTTTATTTAAATGCCCTAAAAAGAAGGAAATACATTTTTACTTACAACTTTTAACTGTCTACTTGTAGCCTATATACATAATTCGTGAAATCATAAAAGCTTGTCGCGAGATTTAGGCTCTTTTGGTTTATTATTCAATAATAAACCATTATAATCGCTCTTGAAAGAAAAAATTCTAACCCTCCCTGAAAATTTCAAGGTTTACGTTTCGTACGCCGTACGAATTTCTCCCAAATCTGGAGCGAAAAAAAATTTTGAAAAATATTTTCCGACAACGCCCCAATTCTTTAGCCATACTCTCACTTAATTTAAAGTGCCCTTTAACGGGTGGTCGAAAAATCTGAAATTTTAAAAAATCAAAAAAGTCAAGGCGGCCTAAATTTGGACTTTTTTTGAAGAACTTTCCATGAGGAATCGAATGAGCCCCAGCCCAGGTCCGTAGCTCAAACCTATTCAATGATTAATGATTTGAATTTCTACTAAACGTCAAAAAAGTGCGACCGATAGCGTCGAGTGTTTCACAGGTGATAGAATTTGAATTTCAGGAGGCACACAAATATGATCACCTGATCAATCCAAATAGGTATTTTGGTTGAGAACAGATTTACGTGCTCTATGCATATCTCCTGAAATTCAATAATCGCTCTATCACCTGTGAAACATTTATTCACTCCAAAGCTTAGTAGAAATTCAAATCATGAACGCAAGCCAATTGAATAATAAACCCCAGTGAAAGAATTTGCAGCGTTTTTTAATTAATTTTTTTAATCATTTAAAACAACCAGGACGATTTTTTGTACAACCCCATCCGGTTTCCGACTGAAGTAACTCGTTCATCAAATATTTGCGAGAGGAATAAAACTTTGCAAAATCTACGTATTTTATTGTTCCATTGTAATGATTTTTCACGGACTTGAAGTGTTATTTCAACTATCTAACGCGGGTTTGTAGGTTTGGGACCAATTTTAGCCAATTCAGCTGCCAAAATTCATCATTTCAAAATCTCGGGAAAAAAACACTTTTTTGAGGCATTGCAATAGCTTGATTTTCTAAGAAAGTTGGCTAAAACGATTGACACTTCACTAAATTTTGAAATTGATCATGAACTTGATAGTTACTTACTGTATGTATGTATGATGTAACTAGTTGTTATGTTCAATATATAATATATAATAAAAATATAAATATACGCTTAAAAAAAACCTGTGAAACACGCACACTCCAAAGCTTAGTAAGCAAATCATGAATCATTGTGAAAGAATTTGCAGCGTTTTTTACAGTCTAGTTTCTCTTGATAGGTTTGGAAGAAACCTAACTTTCCGTGTGCGCTCAGGTGACTTAGGACGGTTTGTACCTTTATAACTCTCATCTAGTAGACTTGAGGAGTCACCGCATAAACTTCATCTGCATTAAAAATTGATTGGCGTATGTCATTCCGTCAGACCAGTTTCAGCGATATGCGTAGCACATAGAATAACCAAACAAAAAATTTAATGAAGGAAAAGCATTTTGAAGAGTAATACATTCATTACAGGGGCTTACCTATTCTTGGTTTGTAGTAGCTCCATCACGGACAAAGTGAATAATTAATTGATGTGATGAATCCAACGACTACAAGAAAAACCTACTACTACATTCTAAAAACCTGTTGCCAAAATGTATCATAAGATCAGATGAAAATGAAAACTTCATCAAGACTCTCTCTAGCCTACGAAGTGGACACATGCTCTGTGATCACTGTTTCCATCGATTTGGGATTGGAAATGCAACTTTAGTTGCTGCGATTCACTGTGGAGAAGAAGACACTGCGCAACATATCGGGAGAATGCCCGATTCTCTTGAACTACAGTCATTGATGAACAATTTAAGCTACGAAATCTCATTTAGTCTGGATGTGATTCTACGAGCTCGTAATAACAGCAGAGCAGGCGAACTACGAGGAACTATTCAAATACCTTAGTGCTATCAAGTGTGATCTTTGATCCTTTTTATTTTTGTTGTTATCAGTACGCAAGTTATTGAACTATTTATAAGAATATGAATTTATAGAAATATCTGTTGATGTAAATGTAAATTTTGATTTAAAATGTTGATATGGAGTGAAAGTAAAGCTTGAGCCAATAAAAATTGTAATAAATGAACCTCTCGTCAGATTCTTGCGTCCTAATACCTCCCAAGTGTTTAGAACTGAAAATACTGCCCTTCCTTTCCTTGGAAACGAGAGTGAGGAGAGTTCTTGCGAGATTCTGACCTCCTAATACCTCTAATACCTCGTAAGTGTTCATAACTGAGAATTCTGCCTTCTTTTCCTTGGAAACGAGGGCTAGGAGAGTTCTAGCGACATTCTGACCTCCTAATACCTCGTAAGTGTTTAAAACTGAGAATTCTGCCTTCCTTTCCTTGGAAACGAGGGCCAGGAGAGTTCTTGCGAGATTCTGACCTCCTAATACCTCGTAAGTGTTTAAAACTGAGAATTCTGCCTTCCTTTCCTTGGAAACGAGGGCCAGGAGAGCTCTTACGACATTCTGACCTCCTAATACCTCGTAGGTGTTTAAAACTGAGAAATCTGCCTTCCTTTCCTTGGAAACGAAGGACGAGACCTCCTAATACCTCGTAAGTGTTTAAAACGAGAATTCTGCCTTCTTTTCCTTGGAAACGAGGGCCAGGAGAGCTCTTTCGAGATTCTGACCTCCTAATACCTCGTAAGTGTTCAAAACTGAGAATTCTGCCTTCTTTTCCTTGGAAACGAGGGCCAGGAGAGCTCTTGCAAGATTCTGACCTCCTAATACCTCGTACGTGTTTAAAACGAGAATACTGCCTTCTTTTCCATGGAAACGAGGGCCAAGAGAGTTCTTGCGAGATTCTGATCTCCTAATACCTCGTAAGTGTTTGAAACCGAAAAATACTGCTCATCCTCCTTGGAAATGAGGGCCAGGAGAGCTCTTGCGAGATTCTGACCTCCTAATACAATATCTCTTAGCCGAGCTTCAGAAAACCTTCCTCTGGGCCTATAGTGACTGAAAAAGGTTTGTTTGTTGTTTGAGAGGATTGAGAGAACAATTTTTTTTTAAAATTTATTTATTTGGCATTACCGTAGTATACATCCATTTTTCTTATATTACAAATAACAATTCTTCTTCTATTTAATTTAAATAAAAATAGAGACTCTGTTCAAATATGTAAACTTACACGTGATAAATTTAACAATTCCTTTATAAATCACCACATTTGTTTATGCAAGAATAAAAACACACTGCACTTAACACATCACTTGAAACTGTAATAATCAAATAATAATAAAAATAATATTTCAAGTTTCATGGGCATTCCATGATGATGTGCTGCTTCCTTCTGGCTGTCCGCACTTGTGGCATTCAGCTGAATTGCGCTGTCCAATTTTATTCATGTACCTCATGTGAACAACATATGCTTACATCTCATTGTATCAACACGAGATAACGACAGATGCTAACTAAGGGGTGCGCGCCACAAAACCTTCAGTCTTCTTCACACAGTCGTACCTCCCGTCTCGTGGTAGTTTTTTGCTTTGTATAATTGAATAAAAGTTTTTTTTTTTTTCAACTCATTCGTACAAAGTACTCATTTAACTTGTATGCGTCGCATACTCCTCGGTTGGTTCTCAAACGGCATATGATGCGGCAAATGTTTTTGGATCGTGGAAGTCGAGGTGGCCGAGGTTGCATTATCTTGTACACAGCTCCGCTTCTTGTTTGAACAATTTCCTTCGCTCCGCTTCTCGAAATATTTTGCCGTCATTATAGGCGCAAGTTCTTCAACGACAGCTGGAATCTCCCAAATTGTTCCCGTCTCTGATGCTTCTTTTGCACATCCCTCTTCTGAGGAAAATGGACATATTCAGAGCAATTGTTAGAGCAGTTCTCTGTTATGGTGCTCAGATATGGGGCTTCCGTGAATTTGATGAGGTGGAAGGGGTGTTGATGGCATTTATTAAGAAGCTGTTTTGTCACCCAAAGTGTAGCCTCGGTTACCTACTTTACTAGGAGACAGAACTTGACCCTGTGTCAGCATTCACAATGCACGTGCACCATGAATATCTGTGCAAGATCTTGGGTATGCCCCCCTCCCGTCTGCCTCATGCTGTTGCTCTGGAGGTCATACGTGCTAATGTCTGGTGGGCTAAAGAATGGGAGCTGCTCTCTGCCAGGTTTGATTTACCCAACAGCCTTCCTTCCCCTGATGTGGCTGTGGTTAGAAGGGACTCGAGGACTCTACAAGAGATCTTCAAGAAGGATCATCAGGCTTCGTTCTGGCAGCGGGCAGAATCATCGGAATCATTTACATTATATAGAGAGCTGGGTCGTCGGAACGCATGTGGTACTTTAAGCAGGGACTCGGGGGCTAGTTTATTCGCCGCCAGATGGGTATTTAGGGTGAGGACAGAGATGCTTAACCTGAATGCAAAACCTTTTTCAGCATGCTCAGTGGTTCTATGCTCTATGTGCAATTTGCATGCATCATTTCCTATGCACTTGCCCTGCCCTCGCCGAATTCTGCATACCTTACTTCAGTACTCCGACTTTCTCCTAAGACCAAGCCGATGAAGCGATAAATGGTCCAGATTGGTCGTCACTGGTTGGTTTCTGCAGACGGGCGTGGCGTTAAAGACAATTTTTAGTCCAGGAGCTCAACTGGTAGTCAACGTTATATCATCTCTCGAGTCTTTCGGCCTTTTCAGAAGAATATGTTTCATTTACTCATCCAAGCAAATCAATCAAAAACTTGTTCTTAATGTTCTCAGTTTATTTTTTAGTCTCGTACTTCCCAGCAGACGGTTGATAAACCGAGCTGGTAATTGTTTATTGTATTATAAATTAGTTTTTTTTGTGCATTTTTTACTAATAAACGTATTTCTCCTTCTTCTGATGCTTCTTTTGCAGTTAGGCCCACAAGCGCCCTCACTCGGACGAACACCACTTCTTGGTTTTGCTTTTTGCATTCGTTCAGCATGCGGAGTAGCCGGATAATCAGGTCGCTCTAGGAACACTTTCCGTTTTGAGTAGCTGCATGGTGCTCAAGGAGTCAGTGCAAATCAAATTTGTTCCTTTAATATTGTGGGCTTATGTATTCGATATCTTTCGAAATAGCAACCACTTCGGTGTTAAAAGAAGATGTTATGTGGGGTAATTTGAATTGTTCGCCGACCTTTCGGTTTATTTAATAACCTTCTTCAGGGCCTACAACAATGGGTAGAGCTTTAGGCTCAGCACATACAGCAATAACAATGTAAACCTAAGACAAAAAATATTTCAACAAAAAACGAATTCTGCCATTTTTAAACCCTTCATTCACGCACCCTTAGTTCCCCAGCATTTTCTACGAGACGTTATTCCCACTTTCCGAGCCAAAAGACCTACCAGATCCAAAGTCTCATCCCATCTAAACAACCCTCATATGGCACCTTATTGAAGAACCAAAACCTCCCATTCATGCACCCGTAGTTAAGTAGCTTTTCTGCAAGACGTTATTCCCCCTTTCCCAACCACAGACACCATCAACTCCCGAAGTCGCATCCTATCTGAACACCCCTCATATGGCACGTTATTGAAGAATTAAAACCTCCCATTCATACACTCGTAGTGACCAAGCTATCTGTATGACGAGATTTCCGTTTCCATTTTCCCAATCAGACCCACGAAATACCAATTCTCATTCTATCGAACACCCCTCATATCGCATCTTATTGAAGAATCAAAAGCCCTCTTAGGTACCTAGCCTTCCAAATGACGTCATTTCCGGACACCTATTTCAACAACTCAGAAGGAACAATGCAAGGGTTAGCAGGGAATTTGAATTATAACTTACTTCCAGAGTCTTGAGTCTCCTGGGTGGTGGATTCTAAATTTTGTTTCATGTTTCCATTTTGTTGTGGGACATCTCCTATTCGAAGGTCAATTCCATCTGAAAAGTTCGACAAGAATCATATGTGGTTGGAAGAATTTAGTTTGTATTACAAATCATGTCAAAGTAAAGGTTAAATTCAGTGTTGTTAGTAAACGTGATGGTCTCGCAAACCACTAGAAGCTTACAACACGCAATGTGCTTGTTTGAAAGAGAGAAATCCACAGGTAAACGGTCAGCATTTTCTTACAAACATCCTTTCAACCCTTGGAGACCTTACTGATTGAGTGCTAAGTCTTGCGAAAGCACAACTCTTCTACCCGATGCGCAATTATAAATGCATCAACATTTTGTGCTTTTGAAAGGCACCGTTTCGGGCCAGTGGGGTCTCGATCACACTTTGGCAAGGTCGAATGGAGTTTGAGGGTGTGCCGATCAAACAAACGTGTTCCTTGCATTATTTGCAGTACTTTTAAATATGTCGTTCAGAGAGAAAGCGCAAGCGAAAATGTTTCGTGGAGGTTGTAATGCCTTGCTCGTGACCTATGCAGCACGAGTGAGATGCTCTGCCTCATGATCGCCCGTCCAATATCGGAACCTAGTTCAAACTTGTACCGTAAGTTCATCGTACAAGAGAAAGGCAACAGATGTCATATCGGCGAAACCGTGCTCAGGTGGGAACTGCAAGCATTTGGAAACAGGGGAGGCAGACATCAATTTTAACAATGTGAGACTTTCCTTTTATCGAGAACGATGGCAACTGATTCCAATCTGAACTCATTTCAGGACATGACTGCAATTATCACAATCTTCTGTCATATCGTTGCCGCAGCTAGTCCATCATCTTTATAGTGAAACTTGTTTGTGTTTTGTGGACCTTCTACAAGACCATCGTAGACCATCTTCGCCAGTAGAGTTACCTATGAAATCCGCCCTCTCACCATCCTAATTCTCTTTATAAAGACTGATAGTTACTTTTTACTACTTTACCAACCGCAAGCTTGACTACATTCCGGTCTATCTCAATGGCAAGACTATACTGCACGCCAATGAGGCCAAGTATCTGGGTATGACCCTGGATGCTAAGTTGCGATGGAAGACGCATGGCTGTACTGCTCAAAGTAATCGCGATATTATGCAGCGGTTTCAAAACAATGTACTTAAGTGTGTTGTTGATGCATACCGACACACCCGAAATGTTCGACTTCACATAGAGCTTTGTATACCAGCAGTAAATGCACGCTATAGCCCAAACATTTTTTGCTAATAAGTTGTAACTTGGTGCAATAAATCACAAAAAACTTGGTGCAATAAAACAAAAAAAAAATGTTTTACTAATCACCGCTGTCCTCAAGTCCCAGTTACTTCTAATCGTATTGTTTCTTTTGCCTTCAAGAAAACTCATGTTGTTGAAGACTCTCAAGTACTTTCATACCGAACCTTTCTTCGGATTTCCGCAAAGATATCACACCTCAATCGCCCATCAAAAGAGAAAAACGAACCAAAATCCATGTATGCGCCGAAGTAGGTAGTAGATAGGTTTAGATAGGTACTTATGCTTATTTTCTACCAGTCGCTGTTGATTTCCGCGAATCGAATCATGAATGTGCTGGACACCTGAATCATCACCTGATATCATCACTCCGAGCCGTCCCGACGCTGACGCCATGTTTTAGTACTGCTCTCTCGCCCTCCCGATTCGCTCGTCAATATCGCCCCTTTTACTGGTTTGGATGAGAAGCATCCCATCAATTAAATCAGCATCCCGAAGAACTCGTCTATTCTGGATTCCTGTGTACCACAGATCTCCATTTCGACGTAAGTACTTGGAATGAGAGACCATCAACACCACATGGTCAAGCTTAATGCCCTTACTCATGGGACCCGTTCGTTCCCTTTATTATAGTTTCCGGGAGATTAAGCAACACTGCAATCTAAAGAAGCTGTTCCCTACGAAAATCCCACCGCAATCTACCCAAAATTCACCTGAGTCCTGTAGACACAACGTTTACATACTTTTCCATGGAACATGTACATCCACATAGGAGACAATTTTAAAACACCTACAAAACTGTATTTAGTTAAGATTTGACGGCAATACTGATCAGTGACATAAACGTGACCGAAATTTTGAAATGACCCATACACCACATACATGCATTTGTCTTGTTAACTTACACAAATCAACCTCACGATATAGAGACAATTTAGCTATTTCTACCTACTTACCAGTGGGCTGTGGTTGTTGCTGCTCACTACTCGTTTCGCTGCCCGAATGTCCCGTCGTCCATTTCTGAATGTTTTTGTCCCAGTACATGACACCGATGTACACCGTGTATAACAACACCAGCACGAGAGCTTCATACCTAAAAAGAAATCATTTTCCATTGATTTCAAAACATTATTATGATCGCGATTTCAGTTGTGAATCTAGATTTTGATATTTTCCAAATAGACGATTCAGAACCTGTGCTAGGACAAAGATTTTACGCTTAAATTTTGACCGTACGTCCAGCGCCAATGAAGCCATAGAGTGGCATTGAACTCAATCCAAACGTTCCATGAGATTTTCATCGAAAGTACCGTAAGTTGGTCAAGTTTTGTCCGTTACAAAGTTAGTGGATACATGATGCAGTTTTCCAAGAGAGTTTACATTGGCCAATTGAGTATGTAGTTTCTGACTTTAATTGCTGAACTCTTCGTTGAATGGGTTCATGTGAATTTTTGATTGTTTTGTGCAACTTACCAGTAAGTACTTGTAAGTACCAACAACTGAGAGGAACCAGTAACGTTCGATTTTAGTGAAAATCAGTGCATCAGCTGAAATTTCGAATTTTTCATGAATTGAGGGGTTGGTCAGTCGTAATGGAGAAATCGTTCACCAACAAACGAGGTTTGTTACGACAAATTTTTGATGTGGCTAAGAATTCATGAACTGTCGAGTAAAAAGTCAGCACTGAAAGATTCAAATTCTTTCACGGGGGTTTATTATTCAATTGGCTTGCGTTCATGATTTGAAAGCTTTGGAGTGTCCTTGTTTCACAGGTGATAGAGCGATTATGGAATTTCAGGAGATATGCATAGAGCGCGTAAATCTGTTCTCAACCAAAATAAATATTTTGATTGATCAGTTGATCATATTTGTGTGCCTCCTGAAATTCAATAATCGCTCTATCACCTGCGAAACACGACATCCAAAGCTTAGTAGAAATTCAAATTATGATCATGCAAAAAGAATCCAAGAAGTGAAAGTCTATTTGCAGCGTTTGGATTTTATTCAAACCTGTCAACCGTTTTTAGTTTTGTATAAAATAAGCGTTGTTTACTCTATTTTGGAAGAACATGCTAGGTTAAAGTCAAACAAACGTATGAGTTAATAAGCCCAAAAAGCAAATGTCTTGGCAGACCGATTTCGGGCTCATACATACCCCCCCAATGGTTTCGATAACGCTCGTCGATAATTCAAGTGGAGTGTTCTAACAAAAATTGATGTTCAAAGTTTTTGGAAACTTCACCTCGTTTACTATTTGACGTGTGTGTTCATATTTTGAAGCAAAACTTTGAAACCAAAAAACTTTAAATTCAAAGAGTTTCATGAATTGGGGCGTTCAACCCCACGGTGAAAACATGGTATTTTTACTACCAATATCGTGCGTCTCAACCGGAAATTTTGATCAAAGATTTCATCGAATTTCAAATACCTGCATAATAAATCCTAAAAATCCTTCCCGTGAATTGTTGTTTGGAGATAGGCACGCTTACTAGTTGATATTTACCGTTTACCTTTTTTTGAAAGCGTTTTGAAATTTGAACGGAAGGCGAGGGTTTGTAATATTTTCAATATACCATCCTAATGAAGCCACGTAATGCTACTATTACATAAATAATCGAATGGGTACCCTTCATGTACAATAAATTAATTTTTATACAAATCCTTAACATTTTATCAGCCTTTCTCTGTGAAATTTCTGGAAGGGGTGGAAGTCGCAATTCTGGTGAGAACTTATCTCTAAAAAGGAATTCACAGGAAGGGGTGTTTGGGGACGTACAGGTATGAGTTGTATAGCGATGAAATACTTTGATCGAAAGTTAAGAGGTTGAGACGCGATATTGGTAGTCGAAAATACTGTTTTCACCGTGGGGGGGAGTACCGAAGAATTTGACATGGCACATACTTCGATCCTCCCCCCCCCACTTTTTTCGATTGAAAAATTCACCATTACTATCTCATTTTATTAAATTGAGGTTCAGTAGACATGAAACTAGACAAACTGAAGTTTTCAAAAATCACCTCAACATCAAATTTTTGTTGGAATTCCATTAAGCGACGAGCGTTTGAAAAAAAAGGTACCGAAGAACACCCCTCTTGTTAGAGCGCTGGCTTTTATGTTTGAGGACAATATTATTTTATTTCAATTTGATATTTACCTTGATTTGATTCATCTTATTTGAATTCATCTTTATTCAATTCTAAAATAAGATATGTGAGGGTATTATTGCCAGTTTTATATTGTTAAATTTTTTTGGTTCTATACGTAATTTCTTCTAATTAATTCTGATATTACACTATCGGAGATTTGATTATTTATTCTGAAATGTTTTTCTTAGAACTCCACGAAAAGAGCACAAGTTCATTGGAACTTATTATTTGGTGGAAAACTACGTTTAAGTAACCTTTATTTCGTTGATTTTCTGTATCTTTTACATTGTATTGTATTGTCTTGTCAATGTTACCTATAAACAATCAACAATAATATCATTTCGAGAAGGACTGAAACATTTTCCTCCAAATTTACAGATATTTAAAGAATAAAGGAAGTTTTACTTTGAACAGTTTTTCCATGAGATGAACTTATCACAGGTCAATAAACTACGTGGAAGACGCCATTCACCCTTTCATGCAAAGCATTACACATTGGGAGAGTTGTGTGAAACCTCGCACACTTCCGATCCATTTGTGTACCTAAATTTGCAAAAGAGTCTATTAACTTTCATATGACTTGATAAAGAAGTGTATTCACCATTCGACCCGTTCATCGTGAATGATGCAGATGAGAATGGTCACGGTGACTCCATAGGCGAGGCAGTCACGTGTCAGTGGCCACCAATGCAGCGGCACCACCTGCCGAAATTAAACAAGTTAAAAGCATCGCGTGTAGACAAATTAAAATACACAACTTCAAACTCATTACAACCCCTTAGTATTAGGTGCTATGCATTTATCATAACAATTATAAAATAATGCTCTATTTTATTGCACGAATAAAGAAGGAATAAGAGGTAAGTAATCCCATAATAGACAAACTGAGCCAATAAATTGCTTATCAGATTAAATAAGTAATGGTGCACATTTGAATGCTATTTCAATTGTTGACCTAGAAGCTATTTGCAAAATTAGATTAATCGATTAAGAAAACGGAGTAAGATAAAACGTCTGTATTTCCACGAAAATAATGAGTTACACATTTAAATCGGTTTCGTCGGTTAGGTCGTCTTCAGTAACAAACAAGAACCAATGCTCATGTTTCACTAACATGACTTAATGTTTCACAAACATGAGTTCATGTTTGTTACTGATGATGACCTAACCATAGAAATCAGTATAGCTCGTGTAACTCTGTGTAATTATGTAAATCTGTGTTATTTAACTGTGTAACTCGTTATTTCCGAGGAAATATAGACAACGTTTTATCTTATTCCGTTTTTATTGAAATGGGTTTCCACAACTTCGTCGTGAGTGACTTAGTCCGTTGAATACCCGCTTAAACCACAAATTACAAACTCGACATAAAATAGCTTTTTTACTGTGCCACTAATAAATTACAATCCGCTTAAACATATAGAGGTGAGAAATTTTGGGGAAAAATATCTTATTGACTGTTAGTGTTCAGATGTATCTGAAATGGTTTTGGATCATGAAGAGGTTTTCGTTGTTTGGGTCATTACCTCTTGAAAACCACACTTGACTCGTATTCAAGGCCCGCAACTAACGGGATCATACTCGCCACTGTTGGTACCCTTTAATAGACTCCAAATTCCCCAAGCTGGTTTTTCCCAAGCCACCCTTTTTTCTGACAAACGGTCAGTCACCCGTAGTCTCCCCTCTAGCGCCCTGGGCCCCGGGGTAGTTGCCACCCCGTCCCTGACTGGTTTCTACGATCCCCCTCTCTCTGCTCCCCGCGATTCCCCACTCCAAATTTTCTTCACTTCCCTCCAAACAAAATTTTCCCGTTTTTGGTTAACAGACTCTGGAGTCAATTCTCTCCTTCGTTTTTAGCCGGCTCTTACACCCTTGTTAACTTGACTAAATTTATTTCATATTAATCAAAGTGGCTTCATTTTCCTAACTAAGCAGTGGTAAAGCAGCATATTTTGTGATATAGTTGGCTAACTGTGAAACCTGAACTTTGGCAGAAGCGCCCTAGGTTTTATTCAACACCTTATTTATTTGATTGGTTCACTGTATCGACGAATACTAATTGAATTATGTATTTCCATACTCGTTGATTGAGCATGTACGCCTTGATTTGAAATACAGCCTCCATCTGTAGCTGCACAACCGTTTATATCTTCCTTGGGTTCACCTAAACAGTTAGCTTATAAGTCCGTCACCTGCATATAGCCCATGAGTAGTGACCAATTCTAGACCAGCATAAAACATGCAAATTCGATACAGTGTAGTTTTTTGGACTGTTTCGGCATCATGCACCACTATCTTAAGATACTTGATGATACAAAATACATGCTATTGGCTGTTAGGCTATAAATACGTATCCAGCATAAAATACAAGGATTGTGGTGCACATTTTGACGCAACATTGGTTTTTGACTGTTGACCCGAAAATCCTCCGTGAGCATAAAACGCATAAGAAAATTTGTGCACAAAACCACTTTTTAACTCTTGCACACAGTTCGCCGAAAAATATCAACATACAGAGATTGTGGTGCACCAAACAGCAAAGCGTACGTTATTGGCTGTTGATACAAAATGCGCCAGATCGTAAAACACATAAAAAATTCTGCACCCTACCACTTTTTAACTGTTGCACACGGTTCGGAGAAAAATGTGTTATGTACTGTTGAACGAATAGGCGCGCCAACAACATTAAACATAGATTGTGGTGCACCAATCAGGAAAACGTAGGTTTTGGGTGATGAGCGTAAAACGTAAATGACAAATTTGACGTACGTAATGTTGTTTTTCTTGAATATTATACCAATAAAATAAACTCACCAGTTTAAACACAATGGAGCGAAAGCAGACGCAAAATATCTTATTGGTTATAAAGCTAATAACTGCGTCACCAGAATGGAAGTTATAGAAACATGCACCACCAGCTCAAGATACTTGGTGGCACAAAATACAAACAAAACTATCTTTTTGGCTGTTAAGCTATAAATGCGTATCCAGCATAAAATGCGTGGATTGTGATGCACAATTTGACGCAGCATTGGTTTTCATCTGTTAAGCCAAAAAAGCGCCACGACCATAAAACCCGTACGGAACATTCTGCACCCTACTGCTTTTTAAGTGTTCCACACAGTTCGCCGGAAAATTCCAGCATAAAACATATTTTGGTGCAAAAATCAGCAAAATATAGTTTTTGACATAGTTGTTTGACCACCTGTTTGGCATACATGGAGGTCAAAATACAACGAAAAACATCTTATTGGCTTGTAAGCTATAAATGCTTATCCAGCATAAAATACATAGATCGTGGTGCACATCTTGATGCAGCATTGGTTTTTGGGCCTATGAGAATGGAAAAGGAAGCGGGACAGTACAGCCAGATCATTTAAATGATTAATTTTACACATTTAAGTACCGAAGATGAAAAATTGCCTATGCAACCTACAAATATTGGATTCTAGCTCAGAGGATGGGAGCTAGTAAACAGAGATGAAAGCTACGGCTGGGGGGGGGGGGGGGGCTAACAAGGGTTTACGTGAGCGCATTCTGTGTTCATAAACGGTACTTACTAAGCCTAACCAACTCCCTGGAAAAATCTGTAGATTCAACCTGAGCACCAGAGAGGCTAGTGCTTACCAAGGTGGCAGGTACACGAATGACCCCCTCCGGCGGACGGAAAAGTGGTGATGCCGGGATAACAAAGGGCGGAAGGAGCCCACCCGAAGGTTAGTTGAAGGAGTTATGAACTGTTGGGTCGGTACGGTCACTAAGAACTGGATTGTACTCCTGTTAATCATTTAAATGATAATAGCTTTTTTGATTGGTGCACCAATAAATTCACCGAAAGTTTATGCAGGAACATAAGCGAATACATTCGCACATTGGGAGGTACGCACTCACCATACCGGCGCCAATGCCGCAGCAGGCCGCCACGGCGAGGATGTTGAAAACGGCGGAACCGACTATGGTCCCAATGCCGATGTCGCCCTCCGTGATGAACGTTCCGATCACGTTCACGAAGAGCTCGGGGGCGGACGTCGCTGCCGCCATGAACGTTGCGCCTGCCACGTCGTTCGACATGTTGAGGGCTGGAAAAAGGAATCGTCAAACCACAACCTGTTAGTGAAATCGGGAAGAAATGGAGTAGAATTGAATAATCGCCATAAAGGCAAATATAAGGTCTTGTGAGTGCATTTAAAAATGTCAACAGTGGATATGTGATGTAGGAAATGGAAGTTTTTTAATTGGTACCCTTTTCAGAAACATCCAACACTAGCTGTTATCAACTTCAAACTAGTTTTGATCCTCTTCATAAAACCGGAAAATAGAGATAATCAATTTTTGAATATTTGGAGCTCAAACACGAACTTCAAACAGTGTTACAGGGGATCACCACTATCTTTGCTAATGTCGAACTTATGAATTTTTGGCTTCAAGATGGCTGATTTGTTTGCTTTTCCTAACCACTATCTTTAGTCCTAAGCATATTCTGTCAAGTACTCCGGGACGGCAATAGACACGAAGCTTAGGTGGAGGGGGGATGGGAAGAAAACTAGGGAAAACTCGCTATCAAGT
Organism: Creontiades dilutus; assembly: GCA_031894815.1. Classification (NCBI taxonomy): domain Eukaryota; kingdom Metazoa; phylum Arthropoda; class Insecta; order Hemiptera; family Miridae; genus Creontiades; species Creontiades dilutus. Next base: position 190,325 of record JAVIWC010008305.1, read on the forward strand.
TAAGAAAAATGTATTGGCTGGTGGATCGATACTTGCAACTCTACATCCACAACAAAGTGCTGCTGTACGAGGCAGTGCTGATGTCTGCATGGACCTGTGGAATTCAACCATGGGGATGTACTGCTAAAACAAACATTAAAATGATCCAAACCTTTCGAAAAAGTAGTTTGGGCAATCGTTAATGCTCCGTGGTACGTAAGAAATGACGAACTTTATAGAGACCTTCAAATGGAGATTGTCAATGAGATAATTGAAAAATATGTCAGCAGCTACAAGCGAAGACTGCTCAAGCATATGAACCCAGAAGCTGCTGGATAGCTCACAGCAAGTTTGATATTTGAAGAGGAGCAAGTTTGGATTTTGGATGCTGATCTCCAGCTTCAGACTTGAACTGCAAAATTTGTCATAGTGAACAATAACATACAGATACCATAGCGAAAAAAAGGAATTGTGCGACCTGAATAGCTAAATAGTTCCCTACACAATAATGTATATCTGTAACTACTTGTTATGCAAATAAAACGCTTGGAACATAAATTATCTTCAGAAAAAATAATACCCTATTAGCGCATTTATAATTGTCTCGACTATTGACAGCCATTCTAACAGTCGAGTAAACGTGACATTGGTAATCTAGGAAAAATTCGAAGAGTAGATAGGGATATTAAAAATCCACAGGCAGGGGTAACACTGCTGCTGAAGACGTCATAAGTATGTGAGGTGATGGAATGGTATAGTTGCCCCTTCCAATGAGCTGAATGCGGATATAATGCTCTGCCACGCTCAGAGGATGGTCCAGACGCTTGAAAATGTCTTGCGGATTCCAAAATCGGGAAGGGTCAACTAACCATATCCATCACAAGTAGCAGGCGCTAATTGAAATGTCCAAATTTCGTTAAGCTCCTGACGGATAGAACCAGACTTTTCCCGCGAAATGATGACGTCAACAAGGCCGCTAGCTTGCAATAAAACAATTATTATAAAATCCCATATATACCCCATTAAACAGGCAAAAGCCTTTCTCAGGGAGGCGATGGGATGGAGGAGTTACTCAGAGGTTTCAAGTCCTGGAAAACATCATTTAGAAAATTGCAACAATCTTTACAAAGTTCCTTTTGAAATCACATTTTTCATAAATTGTTATACATTTGCAGACAAATGATGCATAGGTAGGTGTTTTGTTTTTCCTCATTATATTTCAGTTGTTGATTCGTATTTCAATGTGTATTTCAATATTGCATTGTATTTAGATAGGTATCTACCTACTTTTTGTACGCATTGAGGGACTAGTGAAGTTTTAGTGCACTTTAGTGAACTGGTGGTCTCTTTGACATCCAGAATTTGATTCTTTGAAACCAGAATTACATGTTGTGAATCGTTAAACGAACAATTTTTGATGTGGAAGTTAATTTATTCCTTGCAATCACTAGTAACGGGCCATGTCATTGTTCGTCAAACTTTGAAACATTTGTAAACGATGAATCGTAATAGAAGATATTACCTCCTTACCTTTGCATATTCTCTCTACTGCTGGGACGAAGTACTTGTCGCAGACTAGAGCTAACGCTAGGAAAAGGTAAAGTGAGGCGATAATGTGTAGGACGACAGCCCCCTGCGCCCTCTGCTGCTCTGTGAACCAGTCTTTTGGGAAATCGTCCATCGCCGGCGGCGTGCAGTTGACCGCCAAGTGCGGCGAGACATCTGAAACAGAAACATCACGAATTTGTATGGCAGCCGCAATAATGACGAGTTTGATGGATAGAAACATGTTTATTTGCCCGAAGACAAAAGAGGAACGGTTTCAAACCGCGGCCCTGGCTGCAAGTCCGTCTGCCAGAGTGACAAGAGATTGCTGATTCATTAATTTACAATTTTCGTATCCCATGTCATCCTTCCTTCCAACCCTCTCTAGCACCATCATCCGTCAAAGAAAATTGAAAACCCGTTGGAGGTGACTGACTTTCGCGCAATTAATATTTTGTGCGCAGCGGGTAAAGTTTTGGACAAAATAGTCTATTCTGAGTTAAATGCATTTCTGTTGCGCAATAGAATTGTTGATGAGCGACAGTCGGCATACCGTAGAGGCTTCAGTACAGAAACTGCCTTGATACGGGTGTGTGATGACGTCAGTAAAGCAATGGATTCACGTCAGGTCACCATTTTAGTCATGGTTGATCTTTCACGTGCTTTTGATCGGGTGCAACATGAACTCTTAACTGCCATTCTTCAATCGACCGAATTTATCGGCGGAAAATATCGATATTTCTATACTATCGACTATCGATGGCCGTCCCTAATTGACAGAGACTGAGCAGTTGGCATCAAAAAGCGTATATCGTGGGGTTCGGAGTAAAAGTGACCAAGTAACATTTGCAAAATTTTACAGGGAAGCGATCTGAAGTTTCACCTATTTTCTTCTTACGAACACTGGTTGTGTGATGTCTCATCCGACTATGTTTCGATTTTTCTTTATCCTGTAGGTAGTTAGCTAGTGTCCGCCTATGATATCGTGCTTCAAAATTCACTTCAGATTACATAAGAGCTGTTTATTCGGAAAACTCTATTTGATCATTTTTACCTGCCTGGAGTTTCAAGCTTTACTCATTTGGTCAATTCAATTCTTCGAAAATCAGTCGCATAGTTACATGAAATTGAGGGATTGAATAGTTTTTTCGTTAATTTATCGTGTTGCCAAGCATCTAATAACAATGATATACCTATTTCTGTTAGAAAAGGTTATCCATTACCTATCTCTGTAATTGGTCATTTTCACCTGCCCACTATGCAATCTTACAAATCTTACACAGAAAAAGTGATCAAATGGCAATTGATAACATTTACATGCACCAGCGAGAGTACATTTATAATCCATCTCGTGTTTTGTGGTTGAGTTCAAATGCCATTTGGTCACATAAAACTCTTTGGGTCAGGCAGATAAAATTTATTTTCAAGTATTTCTTGCACATCAGTTTGAAGATAACGTTCTTAGAAACAACACACAGTAGACAACGTTCCTTAGTACCGGAATGAGAAAAAAAGCTCATTTTGAAAAAAATGTTACTTGGTCACTTTTACCCGGAACCCCACGATATATAACATACCATTCAATAATTTTTCTGTTTTTGAGCAAAACACATTAAGATGCTATTTTTATAACGTCTCTTCGAGCAAAATGGTCTATTCATTTCGGTTTATTCTGGAAAGAAAAGGGGAACTGACAGTAACATCAATTTTCAGCCGTAATTTTAACAGCTATACTCAAAGGAACAGTTAACGGTTTTCAAATACTAGAAACCATTGAATCCAGTAGCTCTCTTCTTAATGGTATATTTCGGATCTTTTGTGACCAGTGGAAGAAGAATTTAACGCTCTATAACTTTTCTATGTGACACAAATTTTTGCAACGGTTTTGCTTTGTTATTCTGACCATCAAATGGAAAATTTTGATGAGAAACGTGTTTATTTTATTTTTTTCTTGGTTTGCGAGAACGGGCCAATTTAGGTATCAAGGTTATGGCTGCGACCGTGTCATGGCGCGAAATGTGGTGCGGGAAAAGTGCCACGGAGTTACTTGAGCTGGGGATCTAACCAGGAGCACTTCGTGGTATCACCAACTGCGTCATTGGGCTCTTACATACTTTTTCTTTTTTGATTTTTAGTCTTTATTAATGGTGAGAATACTGTTTCCGCATGTATTCCGTTCTTTGTAGTTTATCCGTTTCATATTATAAATAAACAAACAACATTGTACATGATTATTCAAGGAAATCTCTCTCCCCTTCTCTTTCATTGTTGCTTACTACGTACCTACGCCGGGATTCTAATCCGAGCGCCTTTACTCATTCAACGCAGGAACGTTTCATCCAGTTCCATCCGATTTCAACTGTTAACTCGTCGTCCAATCCTTTTGTCCAACTGTGACGGAATTAGACCGGTGGTTCCTTTTCATTTGCTTCGCACGTATAATCGCGTTTTTGTCCGTGGTTTTGCTCCGGCCACGTCCGGAAAGGGCTAATTTGAGGATTTTTTCTCTTTCCTAGAGCGCCGGCGAAGAATACCCCGGCGTCATTGTTTCTTGAGCTAGTTGGTTTATTAGTTTCAATATCGACCTTCATAATCGATCTTCACAAAGATACAAATTTCAATCCCCAACCCCTCAAAATTTTCTGTTTTACGTTTCAAGATGTGTAGAATCCGAAAATAAAATTCAAATAAAATCACCATTGGTAGCTTTTCTCCGGAACTACTGAACGAAATCACAAGAATTAAGTATTTATTGTAAAACTCTAACGAACAAATACATTCGTGGAAAAATTACTCACCAATATTTCAGTCACGTTGAGTCACAATGCAAATCAATTTTCTGAAAAATCGAGTTTATTTTTAGAAAAATTGATTTAGGTTTCGATTTTGAATTAAAAATGTCCATATTTCTCTGACTGAAAAATGTCCATATTTTTCTGAAACAGCTTTCGTACAAGTACGCAACCACGAGGGACATTTTATGTCTTTGCGCCCCCTCCCGCGCACACCACGTACTCCGTACCACCCGTGGGTACTTGATTGAATTCACGATCGTGTTGACTCATTGTTCCGACACCCGTGGCTACTTTGGTCACTGAGGTTCCGAATGTCCACGGGTTAACGTAACATGATTAAATGAGGTTATTTAATTAATTAATTGTTTTATTTTCATTATTATTTTTTGTTTTTTCTCTTGTTCGGCTATATAGGTTTATTACTCAAAATAGTAAACCAAACTTCACACCGTCAGAGTATTTTTTCAAAACTGCTGGATCAAAGTTTATGGAACTTAAATTTTAAAACGTCTATTATGACCCGATTAAGGTCCTGAATCGTCGACATAGCATCCAATCAACCGTTCACAATTTTGTTGTTTCTGAATTGTACAGAAAAAAATGCTGAAGTATGGTGTTGGCATTATGTTTCTCAAGTGCAAACTACTACAAATGAAAAAGTGAGAGGTGGATTAGCTGAAGACTCTGTAGATAGATCATAATTCTAATGCAGCATTAATAAACTTATTTGCATTTTTTTTTCTGTTAAAATTACATTAATGCACGAAATACGTCATGAGACCCTTAAAATCTGCGGAATCTAACTAAATTACATATTAAATATAATTATTTATATGCGCTCTGTTAGCAATTAGTCGAACTAATTAGTTCAGCTCTCTAGCGACAGATTCGTCGACTGTAATCGATCCCATGCCTGTATAGATCACTTGGCTTTGTTGTGATGAATGACTTTGTTGTGTAAATCAACAGCTTTCAAATGAGTGGTGAACGAGTTTTGTACGATGACAAATGTGGAAGACAGCTCCGTAGCAACGAATTGGTTGTAAGCGAAAACCATCAGAAATATTTTCGTGACGCTGTCCGCGTTACATTTTTGAGTTTATGTAGCAAAGTAAAGACATACAAATTTTATTACATTTAATGCCAAAACTAATGGCGCAGCGTCCTTGGATTCCACGTTGCTAAAAAGCTCGTCATCTCCTGATTACGGAAATGTCACATGTTGACAACAGCACTAAACTTTCGGTCGCAATTCACATTTGGGATCTAGTTGGGGCAGAGTTCTCGGCATCGATCTCATTCAATTATAAAAAGTGAAATCGAAGGGCTGAAACGTCAAATATCCAAAACTTTCGAAATGAATATCCAAAAAAGCAATATTCTGTCCGTCTGACGTAAGAAGCTTTTTTAAAGGACCGAAGTTTACGAAATTTGGCCCAAAAACCCGACATCAGTCTGGGATTCGCCAGGAATCTAGGCATCTTGATTAATCAACCCTAATTGATTATAATTACAGATTAATCTATCAAAAAATCGAAATCTCAAAAGCATTCAAAGCAAGAGGATAGTTTTTGGTTAGATCCCACGATACAGAAATATCTGTACAAGAGATTGCCAGGAAACGACTCACAGCTGCGACAATAGACACTCCCCGATAGCCAAGCAGTAGGTACTAAAGGATATTCCTCCCTTATCAGTAACTTCAAAGCGGATTTGGAGTTGCCACAGCTCTCTCGAGGTTCCCACCCTGAGCAACAAACAGACATTGATCTGGCTAGGGAGTCATGAGGAAATAGAGGACATCGAAAAACCTGACCACCTTACTAAAAAGGAACCAGAGTCCATCTCAATCGGATCTGTATCTCAACTAGGGATTATCAAGAGTTCGGTAACTCAAAAGAGCCAGAAATGGGAAGCCAAGACACAAACAATACACAGGCGCCATTCTCGTTAGCAGAGACAATCAGTTCTCAACCATTTCAAGGAAACAATCTCCAGTAACGGTCGCATTTGCAGAAAAAATGATCAGCGGAGGAGATTTCTTGACCGCAGGGGCATGTGGATGACATATTTTCAAATGATGTTTAACATTTCACTTCAGTAAAATTCTAACCCAGCAAGAATTTCGATCGTGGTTGAGACCGAATTTCCATTTTTTGCTTCTGAAAATCATTCTAGTGTGTATTTAACAGCTTCTTTGCTCCTTGGATTGTTTAGTTAACTGTAGGAGCAATTTTCGATTTTAGACTTACAAGCGCTTCAAGTAAAGCAGATGGTCGGGGAAGGTCCTGGGATTTACTGTTCCCGATCAAACCGATCTGCATTCTTGTTAATTTCAAAATTTTCATGATCCATTTCGAGATTTTATTTTGTCCAAGAAATACATTATCAAGGCATTCATTGTGTTCCCACACCAACGATATCCTCAGGGGGTTGAATAGGGCGTTGATCAGTGGCCTGAGTGTTGATAAAAATGCTGATTGCCCGGCAGTAATAAAAAATCAAAAAAGGATTCGTACAGCAGTTTCCCTTCAGAAAAATACTTTTTTTCTCTTAAGAGATAAATGCAAAATGTACTGTTTGTGACGGGGGCGATCTCTCTTCTCTATTATTCAATCAGAGATTTGACTCTTCCCGCCACCCTACAGCTCCGCTCTCGCTTCTAACAGCTGACCTTCCACTCATCATTCAAGGTTTTCAATTCCGCCAGTATCTGCCGGCGGTCGTGCCGTAACTTGGCACCAGTCTGTCCTGCGCTTGCGACCGAAGGAAAGCGATGATCTCTAGCAAAATGCAGTTACGTTTGATAATCATTAATAGTCTGATAATAACATGCACTAAATTGATATGAATATCAACTATTCCGAATATAAACTTGATAGATTTTGCGGAACTTGACGCTACCATGAACAACATAGTTAGCTACTACCGGCCCGCTTGCAGGCAGTTAACCCCTAGCTACGTCTTGGAGAAAGGTTGAATACTATGAATTGCTCGCCGCTTTGCCTTCAAAGACTCATACCGTGAAAAATTGGTTTGAGTAAGACGAGAATCATAGGGGACCATCAACAGCCTAACAAACACGTTCCCAGAAGATTTCATCAAAATCGGATGAGAACTACGAATTAGGAGTGTTACAAGAACGTCACATTCTCGCATGCGAAGACTGATGCATTAGTTTCAATGAGATGCAATTCATAGGGTACCATCAACATCCTAAATCGATTGAAATTTTGTTAAAATTGGATGAAAAGTGTGGAAATTGGGCTTATTACAAGGATTTCACGTTTGCACATGTGCAGTAGTTACTAATGGTACAAACGCTTTGAAATTTAAGGGTGCAGGGGAAAAACCAGGTGACTCGGTTTTTGTAATCGAAAATGAGTTAGCAATGTTTCAAGGGGTGCCGGACACGATAATCTAGTCCAAACAGGAGAAAAATCAGGCCAAAGAGAATCGTCGAGTGACGATTTGACGTACAGGGGAAAACCAGGTTCTTCAAGCGCTACTACGGAAGAACCAGGCCTTCGCTCTATACCCTTCCATGTCAGGTATACAATTTCTCTGTGATTCACGCGTCTACGAATCGTTCGTTGTTGTCCTTGTTTCGTTTAGTTGTTTAATGAATTGTGGGATTTTGGGGGTTCCTGGAGGATTTCATCATGGATGGTGATTGTTCACCAGACATGGGACTGGTGAACCAAAAAGCTAGGACAGAGGCTCCCGAGGATTGGTTTCAAGCTCTTGAATCCGCGAGACGCAAAATACGTCCTTTTCAAGTTTGAACAATGATAAATACCTTGTGCGGGACTGGACAACGTTTTTGAAACATTTATACCAAGCGAAAGCTCCAATGAAAACCAGACTGATCAGGGAACTGAAAATCGATGTGGTGAACCCCAGACTGATTTTCCATAGAGATAGTTACGACGGAAGGCTTATCAGCTCTTTGATGAGTCCAAACCCTTCATGCAGCAAGAAAACGAGGAACCAGAAAATCAGAACACAACCAACACCGAGACCAAAAACTGAAGCAGCACTTCGCCCCGGCGAATTCCATCTTCCTAATCGGGCCTATAATTCCAGACTGCGAATTTCAAAAGAGAAGTATACAAACGTCAACCACTTGAAGCAGTTCTGTGGTGAGAAGGCATAGCAGTTTTTTAGAAAAATTCCTAAAATGAACAAAAGTAAGAAGATAAATTAAGTTCCCGGTTGGAAGATACCTTGTTTTTCCCCTTTATTTTAGCACTTTTAAGATAAAACTTGTGAAAACCATAAATATAATGTTTTTCTTCAATTTTGAATTGTTTACTTATTCAACCATGACCATTGCTATTCATTTTCCAGATTTTTAAAATGGCACTGACTTTCTGATCTCACCTATTTTCAGAAAAATGCGTTTTTCTCGAAAAGGCAAAGATCGTAGTTGCCTGGTTCACCCCTGTACTCTTCAATTGATGTGAGGTTTCGGGATTGTTCATCCTCGACTACCATGAAAAGTTGAGCATGATCGTACCAGTAGAACCTGAGAAAACGGAGGTTGGAAAATTTTACGTTTGCTCATGAGCAGAGTGAAGTTTTGATTTCCGAGCCGTGAAACTCATAGGGGCCCATGCCCAGCCCAATCCACATATTGCCCGAAGATTTTTATCAAAATTGAATTAAAACTGTGGGAATTAGGCCCGTTACGAGGATCTGCTGACACATGAAACGAAAGTTGTTCATAATGGACTGAAACAGAAAAAGCGAGTAGAAATTTAGATTGTAAAGAAAAAGATGTTTTCGTCTAACGAAAGTAAAAACAAACCTTCCGCTACCTAAAGGGAGAAACGGAAGCAAAACAAACTAATTTCTGTTGTAAATATTTCTTGAAAAAGTCACTAAAAATAAGGCGTGACAGATTTTAGGAATTCATTCAAAACGAAACCAACGACTTCTTGTGGCGACCAAACATAAAAACCACGTTTCATCTTTTCTCACATTGCCTCGCTATTCTCAGAGATATTGACACTTTCAAGCTGTAATTGATCGGATCTGAATCAGAGCAGACCATTAAAAAGAGAAAATAAAAAGGTTTTTTATGGCAGTTTTATTCAAAATGTACAATATTGGGTTTAATAGCTATTAAATCCAAACCATTTCCAATAGCTACCAAATCCAAAACCATTTCAGTTATATCTGAACAACTATAGTTGTTCAGATGTATCTGAAACGGTTTTTGATCATGAAGAGGTTTTCTGTGTTTGGGTCATTACCTCTTGAAAACCACACTTGACTCGAATTCAAGGCCCGCAACTAACGGGATCATACTCGCCACTGTTGGTACCTCATTGTTCAATAATTCCGTTCCTATGTAAAAATATTTAAAGCCTTTAATTGACTCCGAATTACCCAAGCTGCTTTGCGCCGTTGGTTTTTCCCAAGCCACCCATTCTTCTGGCAAACGGTCAGTTACCAGTAGTCTCCCCTCTAGCACCCTGTGGTTTCCCGGGGCAGTTGTAACCCCGTCCCTGATTGGTTTCTACGATCCCCCTCTCTCTACTATCCGCGATTCCCCACTCTAAATTTTCTTCACTTCCCCTCCAAACAAAATTTTCCCGTTTTTGGTTAACAGAGTCTGTTCCCTCCTTCGTATTAGCCGGCTCTTACACCCTTGTTAACTTGACTGACATCATATCATAGTTATCAAAGTGACTTCATTTTCCTAACTAAGTAGTGGCTAAGCAGCATATCGTGTGATATTGTTGGCTACCCGCGAAACCTCAACTTTGGCAGAAGCTCCCTAAGGTTTTATTCAACAACACCTTTATTTATTTGATTGACTCACTATATCGACGAATACGAGTTGAATTATATATTTCCATACTCGTTCATTTGTACGCATTGATTTGAAATACAGCTTCCATCAGTTAACTGCACAACTGTTTATATCTTCCTTGGGTTCACCTCAACAATAGTGATCATAAATATTTATTGCTACCAACATCATTTTATAAACAAAGAATAGAGCAATCTTCACAGAATGTAATAAGTGATCATAATGGCACAGAGCTCCCAATGTCGGCAGCCGTTGCGCCCCGACACGGATAAGATCCAACCACCATTACTGAACCGGTAACCCTAATGAGTGAAAAGATCACTCCAATTAGCAGAGAACGCCCAGGGTACCCAGGCCACGAACCATCAATTGGTAGTTGAAAACTACGGAGAGTGGTGAAGTAAGGCGGAATTCACTGACAAAGACTGAATGTGAATGTGCACTCACTCTCAGCTGATTTAGAGGGTCATCCTCCACTCTAGGGTAATGAATTCATAATTGAGCGATGTGGTTCAGGCGCACACTCGGGTTAACCCTAGAATGCCAATATGGGGTGAATTTAACTCCTCCTACGATGCGAAGAGATATTTCAAGCGTTTCGTTGACAGCTACCAAGCTGCCGATCCAGCAATTCTTTCTGGATTTGCAACCTGGATTCGCGTTATCAATAAGATTCATGATATAGTCAAATTCACTCTAACGGCTCATGACCTCGAACTAATTGACGTATAATTATATTGTTTGGAATAATTTAAAAAAATTTACCCTAATTAGGTACGAATTGAAAAAGTGCTTTATACTTCGCTACTATTGATGTACGGTGCTCCATTAATACTGTTTTATTGAACCAATGATTTTAAACGGTTAATTACACCGGAAAATTTCTTTCATAGCTTGTTTTTCATTAATTTACCATCCATAAAGAACAAAGTATCAGGCTGACGTAAAACAATACCCCTTATTGCACATTCCGTTTGGTTCAGCGTGCTACCACGTTAGCATTTTAGGGTTAAGTTAGTGTGACAGTCCACTGATTAAACACAACATCCGGGGGTCATGGAACTCATAGGGGGACCATCTACACATCAAACCGAACAATCCCTGAAAATTTCATCGAAATTGGTCAAGAACTCCCGGAGTTATGCGCGTAACAAGGATTTCGTTTGCGCATGCGCAGAGACTCTTATTGATCCGGGGGTCATGAAACATATAGGGGACCATTTACACATCAAACCGAACAATCCCTGAAAATTTCATCGAAATTGGTCAAGAACTCCCGGAGTTATGCGCGTAACAAGGATTTCACGTTTGCGCATGCGCAGAGGCTACTATTGATCCGGGGGTCATGAAACCTATAGGGGACTATCTACACCCCAACCCGCACAATCCCTGAAAATTTCATAAAATCGGACTATAACTTCGTGTAGTTTTGCCTGTAACAAGGATTTGCTGACAGACACACAGACAGACACGGAACCAAAATTGTTCAGAAAGGTCTAAAACGCAAAATGCAAGTGGAATTTTTGATTTTGGAGACAACAAAATTTTCACATTCCGAAAGTGAAAACAATGCTTCCGCTACCTTGGTAGACTCGGAAGCAATAATGGCAAACATTTCATAGCTCTTAAAATCGTTATAACTCCGTCAAATGAAATTTACACACAATGCCCGTTGGGGGCATTGTAAAAAAAATCATTACAAACATTTTAAGACCTCTTTCTGCAGGGTTCGTTGCGTTCTTTACTTTATTACGAAGAAAATCAGACCGCCTACGCCTAATTTGATCGATTGGAACCGAAGATGTAGTCAAAAAAACATGTTTAGGTCGTCGAAAATCGAAAAAATCGTCAAAAAATCATACTGCTATAGCTTCCAAAACCGTTCATTTTCGGAGGAGCTGTCCTGGCAGGCCTTTTTTATTCGTTAAAGGAAGCAACTACACCAAGTATGATCAAAATCGGAGGAGGTCGGTACATTTCGAGTCTGCCTAGGTATGACCCATTACTAAACCTTTTCCTACTAACGTACGTGTTTATTCTATCATCCTCACTAAATACGGCCGATTTCACAACGAAAGAACAAGTTATTGGACATCAAACATCGACAGAAACATTTTCTGAAACTTGCTGATCACAATGGAGCAATCCCAATCAAAATGGATTCAATGGTTTGGCCGTCTACAGAAGAAACACAGATAAACTCAGAGATTTATTTATTAGTACACACACAATCCCCGTCATTTTTCAGGCGATCCGAGGACAATGCATCGTCAAGTCGAAGTTCTACATACTAAATTGCATCATGAAAGATCAAACAGCGAAGGAATAAGCTTCAGATGAGCGAAAATGATAATGTAAAACAAGATAAACGTCTATATTTATATCAGGTCAATCAGCGTTAAATCACGTGCAGATAGTTGCAATCTTACTCACTATTTCAGCCCTGTTAGGCTATTGCTGACAGTTTTGCCTTGGTGATGCAGGAAAGAACCACCGAGTTTTCACAAAATACTGTTTTGAAGGGAACAAATAGATCCAAAGTGGAGGTCAAACCATACAGAGTAACATGGAAACTTGATGGAGTGTTTCAACACTGTAGGGAGACAACTAATGGATTTCAGGTTATACAAAACCCGCAGTAAGGTTCGGTCTTGAGGGTTTGGTATAACCACGCCTGAACGTCCTCCAGGAACTCAAGGTGACAGGTTGATGTGCCTTGATGGGATACCTACCTACTCGTGTAGCGCCGAACTTAACGCATCTCTACAAGGTCTGGAGCCACGAATTGAAGCTACGAAGAATATTCAGTACGCACTTAATCATTCGCGAAGAATTTGTGGCAACTTAAAGCACAAAGTGGAAGAAACGGAGTCTGGTTCCTCAAAATTGGAGAGATACGTTAAACCGATTTCGAAGGTTAGGTCGTCATCATTAACAGAACAATTACTGGATTGTTAAGTCCATGAGAAGTTTTGAGATACAAATTTTAATACTACTACTACTACTACGAGAGTACATTTTCATCACAAACATCTCACAACAGGCGTTATACAAAATTGATTCAACTTCCAACAGGCATTAATCAATAAAATTGCTAAATGTGTGGATATCAAAATTTGGAACATGAGCTACTTGGTTCAGATTATTTTCCCAAGGCTGAAGGCCCGAGTTGTTGGGGAAAGTTTGGCGATTCAATCATGACTTAAACTCACCTACATCATGGCATTTAAAACACTTGCTACATGTCTTGAAAAAATACGGACTGTCCAGATTAATATGATATTATTGTTATATCTGCAACGCCTGTGAATAAGCGATCAAGTCGAATTTAGTCCAAAACGAATTAACTGTGTCGAGGGAAGAGAAGTTTCATCGGCGTTTGGTGAGTCGGAGTAACAGAGACGTGAATTTTTATTCATCTCATGATTTGAAAAAACGCTGCAAATTCTTTCACTGGGGTTTATTATTCAATTGGCTTGCGTTCATGATTTGAATTTCTACTAAGCTTTGGAGTGTGCGTGTTTCACAGGTGATAGGGCGATTATTGAATTTCAGGAGATATGCATAAAGCACGTAGATCTGTTCACAACCAAAATACCTATTTGGATTGATCAGTTGATCATATTTGTGTGCCTCCTGAAATTCAATAATCGCTCTATGACCTGTGAAACACGCACACTATAAAGCTTAGTAGAAATTCAAATCATGAACGCAAGCCAATTGAATAATAAACCCCAGTGAAAGAATTTGCAGCGTTTTTTTATGGTTATCAGAATACTTTAACCCGTGTATCGGCTATAAACCCTTTCAGGAGTTCACTCCAGTATCTACGTTCACTACATCACTAGGTTACTGCAATCAAAACAAAAACAATAATAAACCAAAATAACGCAAATGTTGGCACCATAAATCGGGCCATACATCGGGAATGGTTTGAGCTACGGACCTGGGGAGGGGCTCATTCGATTCCTCGTGGAACGTTCTTAGAAAAAAAGTCCAAATTTAGGCCGCCTTGACTTTTTTTGAGGTTTTTAGTGATTTTAAAATACTTTTACAACCCTTAAAGGGCACTTTAAATTAAGTGAGAGTGCTGACTAAAGAATTGGGGCGTTGTCGGACCAATATTGATTTTTCCTGAAAATTTCAGATTTTTGCTCCAGCCGTTTGGGAGAAATCGTGCGTACGGCGGACGGACGGAAAAATTTTTATTGCAGATTTGGATTCTACACCCTTTGAAACGTAAACCATGAAATTTTCAGGGGGGTTAAAATTGTTTTTTTTTTTTTTCCAAGAGCGATTACAATGGTTTATTACTGTATAATAAACCAAAATCAAGGAATCATGAACATCACCTTCATAAACATGAGAACCCGGAGATGCTCTACGTTTTGGACAACGAAGATGAAATCCGACGTCTCAAGCGAAACAAACCACTAGATTTAGTTGTGGTGTGTGAATAGAAGTGCAATCGAACTCAGTGCTATGTAATCCCGTTATATAATGAAGAGTTTTGCTGTAAACCTAGGTACCCTCTTGGAGTGTACCTATTTGATATGTAAAATTGCTAGGTGAAGTATATTTAATTTTTCAGTCGCAATTAATAAATCACGGGAAAAAGCGCTGCAAATTCTTTCACTGGGGTTTATTAGTCAATTGGCTTGCGATTTGAATTTATACTAAGCTTTGGAGTGTGCGTATTTCACAGGTGATAGAGAAATTATTGAATTTCAGGAGGCACACAAATATGATCAACTGATCAATCCAAATAGGTATTTCGGTCGAGAACAGATTTACGTGCTCTATGCATATCTCCTGAAATTCAATAATCGCTCTATCACCTGTGAAACACGCACACTCCAAAGCTTAGTATAAATTAAAATCATGAATCATTGAATAATAAAAGCGCGTTTTTTTTTTCAAGAGCGATTACAATGGACAAATATTCTATTTGAAAATTTTAAATTTCGTAAGACGGAGCATGCATATCAGAATGCTTCAACCCGTGTATCGGCTATAAACCCTTTTAGGAGTTCACATCGTAGTTTCATCGTTCGTAAACAATGATCAATTCCCTCCGGAGGAGCTTGAAAATAATGACGAGACCAGTCGACTTACATTTAAATTCCTTCTTTACGATCTGATAGTTTAAAGCGAATCGGTTTCAAATATCCAGAAATGGAATTAAAATTCATAATACTGTGATAGGAAGAGATGATTGAATGTATATGCCATGAAAAACACTTTCAGAGACCTTGAGTGACGCGATCGAAAATCGTTGGCGTTAGAAACCTCGTGTTTAACCACGAGGTATTGTGTGGAGCACATGTTGGCAACATCCGATCCCCTGTAAGATTTGATTTGGCTCATTATAAGACATTTTGAAGAACCTTATTAAAATTTAAAGTATTGCACACTAATTACTAATACTCATGGAATCGAGAGAGTGATCAAGAGTGATTCGGCAAACATCAAAGCCACACTATGCGGCGGCGCAACAAAAGATTGTTCTACGCTATGCGATTCTAGATTACTCCTTCATTTTGCCTTTATAAGCACCCGGATGGCCCGAGCTTGAGTTCAGTTCTATTTATTTATTTATTTGATAATGACGGGCAAGCCCCATTACATGAAAGAAAAGAAAACAGCAAGACAATAATTCACAGAATCAAGTAGAAAACAAGCAGAAGTAAAAATAGATATGTTAGTTCAACATAATGATCAAGCTAAGTATGAGAGCAAATCAAGCTCTATACACTGAATAAGCAGATGAAGATCTGCAGCAGATCCCTGCAGGATCCCTGCTACTGATCTCAGCAGGGCAGGGGAGTCAGAAAAAAGTCATAAGATGGGTTAGCCTGAAGGCACAAATTAGCCTGACGAGGAAGACGATGAAGGGACCGATTAAGTTGGTAGTTCGTTGAGGAAAAGGGTATTTCAAAGAGAGGAGACGTACGCGCTGACATCCTGGGAATTCTGAGATTCACCTTAGCCGTGAGAGCCGGGCAGTCAAGTTGGTTTCTGAGCAGTTTGTGGAATAGTTTTAGATCTGCCAGGCATCTGCCAGTCTCGTGGGGCAGCAGTTGGTACAACTCAAGTAGAGGCCAAGATACCAATTTTACAAACGAGTTCGATAAGCGATAACCCAGCGATATGCTAGTGTTTTGTGACTTCGATCACAAAATGCATCTTGGTCGATTATTATTGAAAATAATAAAGCGACAGAGGAATTAAAATTAATAGTATCTTTATACGGAGAGGAAACTATACAAGAATCAATCTATGAAGGATCAATGAAAATCCTATCACTAGAAGTTACTGAGAGAAATAACGTCCGACTGACTGCTGAACGATTTTGAAATTTTCTCATTGGTATCGATTAGAATCCATTCGTGCCAATCGACCTGTCCATTACAAATAGATTGGCACAATCCACTGATTCGTTACTAACTGGAGTCTACCTCGAAGATGTATTCAAGAGATTGAGCTTATTGAATTTGATTGGTTTTGCGTTTGATCTAAGCCAATTCCTGATTTATCTTAAGTGTTTAATACGTTTGGTGCAGCATGTCCTTATAATTCGATTAAAACTTGGTTAGTAAAGCAACTATTCGCATTGCATCATAGTTTTTAATAAAAGGAACACACACACACATGGATCATTTACTAATAGAAAATAATTATATTATCATTGAAATCCACCATCTTCTGCGGGATGGAAACATCCTGGATGATTATTCTTAGCATAGCTTCCTGACGAATTGTGCAAAAATCTTTCTACGAAACGGCATGCACCTGATCTGGACAGAATCTTGAGTACAATACAGAGGCCATGCACCAAAATTACTATGAGAAGATCATTTTTCTGCTTCTCTCAGTACTCCTTGACATTCAGTTGTGATGAATGGAATTTGTATTCCTTCACCAAACCATCAAAATGTAAAGGCTGTGGAGTACAGGAATTGGCTCCAGAACTTATAGATTGGAAAACAGAGGAAGGCTTCCCTGAATAAACCACGGTCTCTGTGTGCTCCCACCCCCGCTTATTTAATCTAACTGTATAATCATAAAAAAATTGTCGGACCAACGCTATTCTTCATAATTTGTTGCGTAGGGTTCAAAAATGACAAAATTGCGTAGCACGCAACCATAAGCAATCAATATCAACTTCGTTTTTTCAAAGTATTGAATTTTCGAGTATTGTTCCCTCCACCAATTATTTCTCCCAAACTAGACATTGCTAAAAAAAATCATAATGCGAAACTACAGTATCCATGTTGGGTGTGATCCCGTTCACAGTGCATAATGAGTGTGTGATAATTTGCGATGAGAACGACAAAATGAAAAAATTTCTACTCAGAGCAGGGGCGTTTTCACTGCAGAAGGAGCTCAATTCGAACAATTTACCGCTTAATTGATTCAATCATTTTTTCACCTTGCGATGTCAACAACATAAATTAGTACATCACTAGGTTTCCTTTAGCTGATATTTTGTGAGTTATCATCAATGTTCGGAACAACTTATAATTTATCATTAATTACTTTAAAGATGTTGTTAGAAGGCTGAAAATTCTTTGCGAAATTTTGTGATGTGTAAAAGTTACCTGTTACTTTACTATTTTTTTAACAATTTATCGGGACTGATTCATTATCCTTCATAAGAAAATCGTTGCTTTCCTATTCGAAAAAAATGGATAGCTCAAAATGGATAGCACCACATGAATCAGCGTTGAAAAACAATTAAAATTCGTGTGCCACACTTGAGGACTACCTTCATCTCAATTTTGGCGCATCGCATCTTTGAGCGCTCGCTGAACGGGTTGCGATACGAGTCAAAAAGATCGATTGAGGATCCAAATTTCATGATATTTTCCGTAGAATCGAATCTGCAATAAAAAATTTGGGTTTCCATTTGAAACAAACAAAGTTGATCTTCTATGGTTTGTTATTCGCGGTTGCATTTGCGCAATTCATGTAATTTTTGAATTTCTACTCTTTGCAAAAAAGTGGGCGTGTATCACAGCCGTTGAGCGATTATTTTTTCGGAGATATGCATAGAACGTAGATCGGTTCTCAACCAAAATACCTATTTGGGGGGATCAGTTGATCATATATGTGTGCTCTATACATATCTCCTTAAATTCAATAATCGCTCTATCACCTCAAACCACGGTCTCAAAGTTTGTAGAAATATCATAAAATGGGAACCTGCATCAATTGAATATAAACCTGAATATCATGAAATAACTTGTAGTTTTTTTTTTTAGATAGTGGTGTATTTATCATCATATGCGAATATGCTTTGCCTTCAACTAGGTAAGTTTGTATATATTATGTGGTAGGTAATTTCTTGGCCCTCATTCTCAAGTTTTGGACCTCAAGTTTCTTCCAAGTTTCTAGGGTGGACTCACCCTCCTTATCGCACTACTGCAGCTCAATCTCTCTAGGAGGCAAATGACACTTTTGGTGAGGTTGGTGACGGATGTGTGGATCAAAGTTGGACTTCTCATAGGATGCAGAGTGCAGATTGTACGCAGGAGAGGAAATAACAGAGATTACAATGGTAGACAATTTTGTAAGGGTCATCCGCAATCTGATGGAAGATGAGGATTGGCTCCAGAACTTGTATGCTGGAAAACGGAGGAATGTTGATGCGGAAGTGGGAAATCGACCTTGGGGATATCATAATAATGACTTGTAACGTAACATGTGTCATTGAAATGTGTACACAACATATGGACGTTTGTTGCTGACTTTCTAAAGGCTTCAAGCCTCCATGTTTCTGGCCACAAAAAAGGAGAGAACGCTGCGGTCCAGATAGATTTATTCAAGGATTTGAAGATGTCTTTTTTGCAAACTACGCTCACTTCCTGACGATGGATTCATCTCCTATCGCCGTACTGCAATCAATCAATCAATCATGTCCTGTGGCTCCGTCAAGGACCCATATTCCCTCCCAATGAATGCTAGGACCATCCCTCTCTATTCAGTGCCAGGGCTTCAACCTCACGCCATGTCTTGCCAACCATCCGTATTTCCTCTTCCACTGTCCTCCTCCATGTTCTACGAGGTCTACCTCTTCGTCGAAAATCCTGAGGATTCGAATTCAGCGCCTGACGATCTATCGCCCTCCCATCTTTCCTCAGTGTGTGACCGATCCATTTCCATTTCCGTTTTTTAATTTCTACTGATATCGGTTTCTGATCGGTTTTAACCCACAGTTCTTCATTAGAAATCACATCGGGCCACCACACACCGAGGATCCTTCGCAAACAGCGATTGACAAAGGTCTGGAGTCTTCTGGGAAGTACTTGGGTTACTCTCCATGTTTCACAGCCATATAGGAGCACTGACTTGACGTTAGTTGTGAATAATCGGAGTTTGGTTTTTAATTTAATATTCTTGTTTTTCCAAACAGGATATAACTGCACAAAGGCCCCATTTGCCTTTCTAATCCTGGCCTTTATATCTTCGTCTGCTCCTCCCTGTTTGTCAACATGGCTGCCCAGATACTGGAATGAATTCACTTGCGCCGTACTGCAGGCACCCTCAATCTCTCTAGGAAGAAAATCACACTCTTAGTGGGTTTGGTGACTAGCGAACACCTGGCCATTCTGATCAATCCATGTTGGAGTTCACATTTGATGCAGTGTGCAGATTGTATGCAGAGGAGGAAGTAACAGATATTACAACGGTAAAAAATTTTGTAAAGGCCATACGAAATCTGGTGGAGGATGAGGATCGGCTAAAAAACTTGTATGCTCTAAAACAGAGGAATGCACGGTAGCGGGCAAATCGAACCCTCCTGGGACCTTGCATATTATAATGATAATCATAATGACCTGTAGCTTCATTATAGGTACATGTGCTACATTAAATGCTAATACCTTATATAGATAATACATTATATGACTACCACCTGTGCGGCACCCAGCTTCTAAGAGTCAGTGAAATGCATGACCTGGGAGTGTCCCTTGATTCCAAGCTTTCGTTTTCTGATCACGTCGATAATGTCGCCAAAAAAGCCTTACAACGCCTCGGATTCATAAAACGCAGCACCCGGGAGTTCCACAATACGCAAGCAATCACCCTACTTTATAAATCGCTTGTATTGCCCATCCTAGAGTACGCTTCTCCCATTTGGTCTCCTAGGTACTCGGCCCACAGGTATGTCCTGGAAAGAGTCCAGAGAAGGTTCCTGCGTTACATCGCCTTTAAGCAGGGGACACCTTCGGGTGAGGTGAACTATGGGGTCCTACTGGAGGGTTGTCGTAGAGGTGTGTAAACCCAGGTCACCTGAGGGAGTAGACGACCTGCAGGTCACTCAGTCCAAAGACAAGGTTAGTGGGAGAAGTTCACCAGTTCACTCCGTGATTGAATGCGACACCTGCAGTTCACTTCGTGAATTAATGGGACCTGCAGTTCGTCGTCTTCATTCTGAGACAGTCACCACCACTACCGCTGTCTCGTGTCATGACGTTCCACCATCTGTCAGAAATTGCTAAATGACAGTCAACTACTGTTCTCTTTTCCTACTCCCTAGTCTTTTTCGAGTTCTCATGCATGATTTTCATATAAATACCTACTTATTAAATATGATCGACTCTGTGATGAGTATAGTATCAACCAGTAAAGTTTAGTATTCAGTAAATTGAATGGTATTGACTCTGCAATGAGGAGAGTCCTTCGTTGACTAGAAGGAAACCCGAGTAATGACGGATGGGTGAACTGCAGGTCACTTTGTGAAGATTTTTTTGGCATACCTGCACGTCTCCGACTAGTTCGAACGTCGGCCGCGGGGAGCCATGCTGTCGCAAACGTCTTGTGATGAACCGCAGGTCTTCCCTCTGCAGGTCATTTGGGACAAGTTCACTTGAAAGAGAAGTTCTTTGAGACAAGGTCACTCACCCACTACCCACCTCTAGGTTGTCGCCTTTCCTCCTTGAATTGTCGACGATCTATCTCGGACCTCACCCTTATGTGGAAGCTCCTTAACAACAAACTATCCTGTCCGGAACTGCTCTCCAGATTGGGTCTCCAGGTTCCCCGCATCTCCTCCCGTGCACCTCTCCTCTTCAGCACCCAGCATACGCCAACGAACTACCTAATGAATGCGCCACTTCACCGCCTCCCACGAACAGCAAACCGCTACCTGGAGTTATTCCCCGATTATGACTTTTTCAATGATTCCGCCTCCACACTCAAGTCTCACATCTTATCGCCTACCAACCTGCAAATCATTTCTTTGTAACTATCCTTCATTATTTTTTTCTCTTCTCTTTTGTAACACAACATGTAATTGGGCTTGTCCCGTTCAATAAATAAATACTCATTGCATACAAATATGCATATTTCTACACATTATACGAACGTTTGTTTGCTGCAGTTCCTCAAGGCCTCAAGCCTCCAAGTTTCTGGCCACGAAAAAGACGAGAGATCTCTGCCGGGCAGAGTGGAAGGAGATGGCGCGATGGGCAGCGGGAGTTAGCCCGTTTCCGTCGATTAGAGCCAGTTAAAGGGTGGACGGGGAGGGTCAACGCAATTGGCGGCAGCAAGAGGATTAACTGAGTGATGAACCAGTTTTAGACTTCTTAGACCTCTCAGCGGCCTGGAGTCACCAGAGAAGAACGGAACCACGACCGCCGTGAGCACTGTGCAAGGTGCTCATTCCTTCCGCTTCCTCAATATCATCAGTGATAATGATTCGTCACACGGATGGCAAATGAAACGCAAAGTTGTGACACCGAAAACAACAAGATTACAGAACTATTTTTTAATGTACTGTTAAACGAGTCTCAAGAGGAATCTGTAGGAACCAGAGTTGTTAGGAAAGTAATTCGATTACCCATTACAAATTCCAATTACTTTTGAAGACAGGTAATCGCGATTTAAAGTAATGGTAATCGGAATGGAGTACTGGTAATTTGATTACTTTTCTTTTACTGGTAATCAGATTACTGCATTGGTAGAATGCGAATTTGATGCCACAATGATAGATGACACAATGTTATCCATTATGATGGTATAATACACATGAGAGACTCTCCGGGCAGATTGTTATTGTTATAAAATGTTTGAGAGTATTTAACCTAGATTGTAATTTTTCTTTGAACCTTGCGTCTTAAACGCATCAAACCTCTAAGAATACATCCCCCATGGAATGGACCCGGTCTGGAAAATCGTTATTTTCTGTAAAATGTGTTTTCCCTTTTAAATCGACTGTAAAATGTTTTTTTTTTTTTTTTTTTTTTTTGAAAAGGAATTAATTAAACTTGGAATTAATTAAAAGTAATCGGAATGACAGTAATTGATAACAAGTAATCGTAATCGTTTTTTTGATTACCATTATTTGCAATCGGAAAATGTAATCGTTTTTTTCGATTACCATTACTTGTAATCGGAAAAAGCAATCGTTTTAACGATTACCATTACAGTAATTGGAGTGGTAATAGCGATTACTTCTGGAGTGATTTCAACCCCAAAACTTCGGATTTTCAATCTCCTTTTTACTGAAATTGTTACTAGCCAAATATACGTCATTACAATGAAAGTAATCGGAAAATTATTCATTCCTCAAAGTAATGATTACATCTCAACTCTAGTAGGAACCACCAAATTCTAGGTCCTTGACCTTCTACTGATTTTGCTTTTCATTTCCAGTATGGAACCTTTTTAATCAATCAAGAAAAACATTTAAATCCCTCCTCAAAACGTGTACTTACTTTTACCTTTGAAGAAGCATGGAATCCGAGCATTACTCCGAAAGTACTGAACCAAACTTAACGAAACTTGAGTCAAAAATCGCAATTAACGTCAACGATTGAGTTCACTGCATCTGTCAATCCAAATTTTAGAATATAAAATTTTCGAAATAACACTTTTTTAAATTGTTTTATTGAGAACGAACCCCACGATGAATCGCCGAGCGTCAGTCAGCCCCATCACTTCAAGAAATCAAGTTTACAGTTACCTTTGCCATCTGAAGATGAATTAGGTATAAAGATAATAGGTAAATGTTTTATTTTATCTCAACCATTCTCAGTTGTTAAGTGCGTTTAACAACACTAACGGTCTATACCATTTTCACGTCAAATTGGAGGTTTTCCCATTTCAAATAGGAGGTTGACGGTAATGGTTCGCTTATTTATGGTGCCAACATTTGCGTTATTTTCTTTCATTATTGTTTTTGTTTTGATTGCAGTAACCTAGAAATGTAGTGAACGTGGATACTGGAGTGAACTCCTAAAAGGGTTTATAGCCGATACACGGGTTGAAGTATTCTAATAACC
Organism: Creontiades dilutus; assembly: GCA_031894815.1. Lineage (NCBI taxonomy): Eukaryota > Metazoa > Arthropoda > Insecta > Hemiptera > Miridae > Creontiades > Creontiades dilutus. Next base: position 213,751 of record JAVIWC010008305.1, read on the forward strand.
ATAAAATACACTGCAAATTCTTTCACTGGGGTTTATTAATTCAATTGGCTTGTGTTCATGATTTGAATTTCTACTAAGCTTTGGAGTGTCCCTGTTTCACAGGTGATAGAGCGATTATTGAATTTCAGGGGGCACACAAATGTGATCAATCCAAATAGGTATTTTGGTTGAGAACCGATTTAAGTGCTCTATGCATATCTCCTGAAATTCAATAATCGCTCCATCACCTGTGAAACACGCACACTCCAAAGCTTAGTAGAAATTCACAAATCATGAATCATTAAATAACAAACCCCAGTGAAAGAATTTGCAGCGTTTAATTTAAAAACTAATCTTCAACCTAAAATATTTAATTAATATTCGTTAATAAACTAAATGTTTTACAGCTCTTTCAAGACGTGTCATTTTGCTTAGTACTTAGACAATAATTGTACAATTATTATTTGTAATCACTTCTAGAATTAAAGTGAATGTAACTCGTATTTAATCAACTTCAACTACCAAACCCTTGAACCAAACCATTAAAACGATTTACTAAAGATTAACTAAATAATTGTTATCGTACCAATATCACCATTTTTCAACTCCACCCATTTTGAACATAATCGAAACAAAAAACAAAACATATGCCTTACATCATTGTTGACTTTTTGGTTTATTATTCAATAATAAACCATTGTAATCGCTCTGGAAAAAAAATCATAACCCCCCGCGAAAATTTCATGGTTTACGTTTCAAAGGGTGTAGAATCCGAATCTGCAATAAAAAATTTTTTCCGTCCGTCCGCCGTACGCACGATTTCTCCCAAACGGCTGAGCAAAAGATCTGAAATTTTCAGGAAAAATCCATCTTGGTCCGACGACGCCCCAATTCTTGAGCCAGCTCTCTCACTCAATTTAAAGTGCCCTTTAAGGGCTGTCAAAGTTTTGTAAAATCCCTAAAAACCTCAAAACAAGTCAAGGCGGCCTAAATGTGTACATATTTTTGAGAACATACCTCGAGGAATCGAATGAGCCCCTCCCCAGGTCCGTAGGTCAAACCATTCCCGATCTATGGCCCGATTTATGGTGCCAACATTTGCGTTTTTTGGTTTATTATTGTTTGTTTGTAACCTAGTGATGTCCGGCCGATAGCTTCGAGTTGTAGTGAATGTGGATACTGGAGTGATAGCCGATGTGGTTACTTGTAGTTTATAGCCGATACACGGGTTGAAGCATTCTGATATGCATGAAACGCTGATAATATATAGGTAAATATTATTCAATATTATTACTGGGGTAAATAAGTATTCTTTCACTGTTATTTATTATTCAATTGGCTTGCGTTCATGATTTGAATCTTACTAAGCTTCGGAGTGTGCGTGTTTTACAGGTGATAGAGCGATTATTGAATTTCAGGAGATATGCATAGACCACGTAAATCGGTTCTCAACCAAAACACCTATTTGGATTGATCAGTTGATGATATTTGTGTGCCTCCTCTACATCAGTTTACCTTTGGCTACATCGTTTAAATTTGGATTTGGGGAAGTTTTAACGCAATACGAGTGCTAAAGGACTTGATAAATTATAGATGTTTTAATTGTGGAGGGGGGGGGGGGGGGGGAGTATATGAGGTTCAATAAAAACGCTGCGAATTCTTTCACTGGGGTTTATTATTCAATTGGCTTGCGTTCATGATTTGAATTTCTTCTAAGCTTTGGAGTGCGTGTTTCACAGGTGATAGAGAGGTTATTGAATTTCAGGAGATATACATAGACCACGTAAATCTGTTCTCAACCAAAATACCTATTTGGATTGATCAGTTGATCATATTTGCGTGCCTCCTGAAATTCAATAATCGCTCTGTCACCTGTGAAACACGCATTCCAAAGCTTAGTAGAAATTCAAATCATGAACGCATAAACCCCAGTGAAAGAATTTGCAGCGTTTTTGGTACCTACCAGCAGAACTATTAACTACATAGGACAATATATTATATGTCGCCAATAGTTTTCGTAGCGCTCGCAAAATAAATATTTTTATGGTTACATCTCTGGTTACATAATAATTTTTTTCGATTAGATATGGACTTTTTAACATTGGATTTTAAAAAAAAATATAATGAAGGTAATCATCTCAGTATAGTAGTTTTATCATGGTGAAAGAACTTCAAAAATCAATTGAGAAATTTTTGAGTTAATCTGTAACACACAAACGAACAAAAAATCTAATCTTTCCTCTTTACACCTAAAATTGCTCTACATGCAGTTGGTCTCTGACTCTGTACTTCGTATGAGGCAATTGATCGACAGTATTGTAATCGTATTGTTATTAAATGTTTAATGCCAATATAAACAAATTTAGTTGCTCTCTTTTCTCGTTGATTGGCTGAAAGATCGTTAACACGACTGTTAATCGGAAAGTACTATTCAAAAGTCGAAGTAGGTTACAATCATTTATTTTTGTTGAACTAGAAACGTGATTGTGAGTACATCCTCTAACATATACTAATTAACTTCCCAGAAAATGAAGAGTAGTATTAAAACAATAAACATGTAGGCATTTGGAATAAACACAAACATTTTGCACAGTTAGTCAATGATTCGTTAAAGATTCATTCAGATTAAACCAAAAACATGGTGTCATCTGAGGGAACAATGGAATGAGGAATGTAAAGATTAGAGGTCTTAATTAATAGTGACGGTTGCTCGTTAACTAAGGTGTTGAAGGTTATCACTTTCAAATCCAACGAATACTACAACAGCTTCCAGCTTGTTGCTTTTATTCTCTTGAATTCCGACATAAACCGTCCATTTAGGTTAGTAGTTAGTGACGAAAACGATCAAAACAGCTAATTTTCAACGAAATCGATCAAAAAATCAATGATTTTCAATAAAATCATCAAATTACTAATGCATTGTTCGATCAAAAACATTTGAATCTATTATTTATGATGAAACTTAAGAACCTACCTACTCAAATTCTTAATAAATGTCATTGAAGGCCCACTTAACACCTACTTGAATACAGGCGATTTTGGAAAAATGAAAGTTCTGAAATCCTTTCAACTGCTTTTCAAATAAAATCCCAGGAAGTGTCAAATTTTACAGTGCTCCTGCAATTTGATTAGCTGGTCTGTCCGTGAGTCAGAATTTGAACTTAATCCGAAATTTTATCCGCTCAAAGTACGTTTTACCGGAAATATTTTAACTAGCATTTTTTTTTAAATTAGTTACTGGATGTTAGGGCGCTTACAAGTGTGACTAACTTTTAGATAGTCATCACGAATCAAGTGCTCAAAGTTTGTCCCAAACTTTCTGTCTCATTGTCATGGGTTTGAAGGAAATCATCGTAGCTCTCTCAAATGAGGGCATTTTTTGGATTCAAAGTTTTTCCATTGGGAACCTTGCCCTTTGAGGAAACACCATGCTTCCGCCATTTCTATACACTTGGGGCTCAAAAATGAAGTTAGCCGTTTCTAAAACAGGTATGTACGTTTCATACTTCTCATTGTTATGGGTTCGAGAATCACTCTTAATCAGTCTTATTGATTTATTTAGCATTCATTTTGGGATAGAGATGTAAAAACTCTATTTAATGCAAGTTCCAATTTCTATAAGTGTTCATTAGACTCCTAATTGCAGAAGGTTGATGTTGATTTCTCATTGTCGTGGCGATTTTAAACTTCATTGTTGTGGCTACCACAAAAGCCGTCATGGCTGTTTGAAACAATTTTGATTAATTATTCATTAATAAACCATTGTAATCGCTCATGAAAAAAAAAAAAAAAATTCTAACCCCCCCCCTGAAAATTTCATGGTTAACGTTTCAAAGGGTGTAGAATCTGAATCTGCAATAAAAAGTTTTCCCGCCGTACGCCTTACACACGATTTCTCCCAAACGGCAGAAGCTAAAAAGTTGAAATTTTCAGGTAAAATCCATGTTGGTCCGACGACGCCCCAATTCTTGAGCCAGCTTTCTCACTTAATTTAAAGTGTCCTTTAAGGGTTGTCAAAGTTTTGTAAAATCCCTAAAAACCTCAAAAAAAGTCAGGGCGGCCTAAATTTGGACTCTTTTTGAAGAACTTTCCACGAGCAATGAATCGCTGTCAGTAATTCTTTCCCGATTTATGGCCCGTTATTGTTTTTGTTTTGATATCAGTAACCTAGTGACGTAGTGATGTAGTAATGTGGATACTGGAGTGAACTCCTAAAAGGCTTTGTAGTCGATACACGGGTTGAAGCATTCTGATATGCATGAAACGCTGCGAATTCTTTCACTGGGGTTTATTATTCAATTGGCTTGCGTTCACGATTTGAATTTCACTACTAAGCTTTGGAGTGTGCTTGTTTCACAAGTGATGGAGCGATTATTGAATTTCAGGAGGCACACAAATATGATCAACTGATCAATCCAAATAGATATTTTGGTTGAGAACAGATTTACGTGCTCCATGCATATTTCCTGAAATTCAATTATGGCTCTATCCTGTGAAACACGCACACTCCAAAGCTTAGTGGAAATTCAAATCATGAACGCAAGCCAATTGAATAATAAACCCCAGTGATTTTTTCCAAGTTTGGTATTTGATACTAAATAAATACCAATAATAAAATGTGATACTTGTTCTAGCACGAAGTCAGGAAAAACTGAAATCAGATGCCCGCCCACCTACACTTTAGTGAACCGTGATTATTTTGATACTTTTAATATTGGGTGGTAGTAACTAACTAAATAAATCATCTTGCTTAAACTAGGAATTAAAATGTTTTTGGTTTAAATATCTGTCTCATTCAACCTTACCTATACATCGTTTAAGTACATAATTCTATCGTTATTTGGTTGGCAAAGCTCATTGTCATGGATACATATCATTGTCGTGTCCTATAAAATTTTAAAACCTGAATTTTGAGGAAACAAACGAAAATCATGCGTGCTTGTACATCACTATACCATTAGAGTAACATCTAGATTGTATAATAAAAAAATCATAAATTTAGGAGAACAAAATGTTTTAGTCAGAATCAAAACCTCGATTGTCCCGTAGAGTGAGAATCACCCATGTGCAGGAAGTACCTAATGCAATCTTTTTAGGGACGTCCCTATGCTTTCTATAAAGCAGTGAATTTGAATTATCATCGATTCAGGGGTTCGTATTTCATGTTTCTTGTGCGCGAGTTGTGATTAGCACCTTAGTACGTTTTTACAATGCTCCTCACCACGAAATGCCCCAAAGCGGCTTACCTTTAAGGTTTATATTAGGACGATTTCGGACAGTTTTTGAATTCATAGCAACCGCCTAATTTGTAAGGTTTTTCAAAAACAAATTGACAAAATCTCATCTTAACAATGGATTAAGGTAGAAACGAGAGGTTGGCCGTGATTTACACCATTCGTTACCCTGTATAAAGCGTATACATATAGATTATAGATAAAAATTTTGAGGACAATTTCGGACAGTTTTTGAATTCATAGCAACCGCCTAATTTGTTACAAAAATTATACCAAAACCTAGGTTTTCAAAAACAAATTGACAAAATCTCATCTTAACAATGGATCAAGGTAGAAACGAGAGGTTGGCCGTGATTTACACCATTCGTTACCCTGTATAAAGCGTATACATATAGATTATAGATACAAATTTTGAGGACAGTTTCGGACAGTTTTTGAATTCATAGCAACCGCCTAATTTGTTACAAAAATTATACCAAAACCTAGGTTTTCAAAAACAAATTGACAAAATCTCATCTTAACAATGGATCAAGGTAGAAACGAGAGGTTGGCCGTGATTTACACCATTCGTTACCCTGTATAAAGCGTATACATATAGATTATAGATACAAATTTGAGGACAGTTTCGGACAGTTTTTGAATTCATAGCAACCGCCTAATTTGTTACAAAAATTATACCAAAACCTAGGTTTTCAAAAACAAATTGACAAAATCTCATCTTAACAATGGATCAAGGTAGAAACGAGAGGTTGGCCGTGATTTACACCATTCGTTCCCTGTATAAAGCGTATACATATACATCATAGATACAAATTTTAATTATTTTATTACGATTATTATTAATTTTTCTCACCTTCCTCGAGCTCCATTGAGAGGGCGGGCTGAATTCTGGCACGGTGCGGCTCACCGTGATTTCCCGCGTTCCCCGCCCAACGTACCCAAAATCACTTCCAACACCTCGATTTTCTTCAATCGGCTACCTCAAAAATATTGACAATCGATATCCGAAATCGAAACAGTTGTATCGAAAAAGGTACGACCCGGTCGAAACGAACTCCCGTTCAACAAGTCCGTTTGTACTGACCGCAAAACTGTTGTTCGGAAGTTCGGCTTGTTGAATTTATTTAGGTTCAACTTCAAATTAACGGTAAAACGTGGAAAAAATGATATTTTTGTCGAAAATTAGCGGTTTTATATCTAAATTTGAATTAAATAAAAAATTAAAATAAATTGGGGAGGATTAAGCGTAAACTATCCCCCCGGCGGAGTTGGAACGAGAGCGGGCAGCAGACTGGTCGCGGGGCGGCAGAGATGGACGGAAACTAACGGAAATGACCGATCCCGGCCGAAGTGCTCAACCCGAGTCGGACAATAGGGGGATATTAAAGTGGGGTTCAGAGGAATAAGGCGAATTTGGGGGTTTCCAGTTATGAATGGAGGGATTATGGTTGGATTAAGGGGAGTTTTGGGGCATTTGTTGCAAGAATGGGTTTGCGTAATCGGTTTTTGGTCATAGCTGCCAAGTTGGGTGGACAGTATGATATGGATATTTAGGTGTGGCCCAGAGGAATAAGCTAAGCAGCTAAAGGGACTTCTAGCGACGTATGTGAGGATTATGGTTGCATTAAGGGGATTTTTGGGGCTCATGTTTCAAAAATGGGTTTGCGATATCGATTTTTGGTCTTAGCTGCCAAGTACCAGGGTGAAAGAGATGTTTAAGTGGGGTTTAGAGATTATGCAGCATCAGGGGTTTCCAGGGCATGTCCAGAATGCATGTGATGATTGTGGTTGGACTAACTGGAGTTTTGGAGATTTCGTTGCAAGAATGGGTTTGCGTGAACGATCATTATACCTTATGTGATAACTTGGGTGGGCAGTTAGATATTAATATTTAAGTGGGGTTCAGAGGAATAAGGCGAATTTGGGGGTTTTCATAGATGCACGTGGGGTTAATGGTTGGATTAAGGGGAGTTTTGGGCTTTTGTTGCAAGAATTTGTTTGAGTGATCGACCCAAAGACCAATTATGCCAAGTTGGGTGGGCAGTATGATAGGGATATTAAAGTGGGGTTCAGAGGAATAAGGCGAATTTGGGGGTTTCCAGTTATGAATGTTGGGATTATGGTTGGATTAAGGGGAGCAATTTTTGGGTGCATTTGTTGCAAAGTTGGGTTTGCGTAATCGGTTTTGGGTCATAGCTGCCAAGTTGGAGAAAGCATTGAGCTGATGAAATCTGCTGGAATGATGAGAACTGATTTGTGTACATTAGTTAATAAATCAGACGTGGAAGTTGAGGTACTTCTCCATATTACTATTACAAATCTCATGGTGTTTGGCACTAGGGCTTTACGTACCTGAATGAGGCATCCGCGATCTAAGCACAGCCTGGTTAGGGAAGTAAGAATAACAGCCCAAGGATTGAGGCGTGTGAAATGTGGGTTATCCCTGACGTACCAAATCGAAAGATCGAAAGTGCTTGTGAAAGGAAGCAAGTGAAAACTTTCTGTACAGTTGATGACGATTAAATACACAAGTGATGATGAACAATTCATTGAGAGGAAATCTGCTGGAATCAGAATTGATGTCTGCTCAGTAGTTAAGGAATTTGACGTGGAAGTTAAGGCACTACTCCAAGCTACTATTCCAAAACCACCTTGCACCAGCGCTTTGCAAAAAGGTTTTCTGATGCATTCATTCTCAGCGATTACCAGATTTAAATATGTGTACGGAGTTTTAGGATCAATGAGGAAATTTCACCTTTCAATTGGAAGTTCTCACCAATACCCCAAAGCCCTAGGTGCTTTTACTCTTTCTTTGCATAACTAAAAGAGACAGAGGAATTCGAGAGCACCATAATAGTGCACCTGAACTGTATAGTTTTGTAACTGTTGTCTAAAAGAGAGTTACTTTGCCGTATAAAGTGGCGTGAAGTTTTTCGCGAATGTGTGCCCAAGTAAAGACAAGAAAATGTCAAAATTAGCTACCTTAACTTCTCGAATCGAAAATTTCAGCTTCGCTTTCTATGAAAAATCAATAAAATGGCCCGGATTTTGAAAATTGCCGAAGAGAAACGTTTCGTTAGTGATAATTTTGGAAAATGTATTGGCGACAAGCTTCTCGCTCTTGAGGTGAACACCCTGCAAAGTCGTAAATTTGATGCACTTACTTGTATGACTTCCCATGGCCGAGTGTGTATCGGGGAAGAGAAGGAACTACGTGACCTGTCGCCCCAAACGGTGTTTCCGAAGGTGGGAGGGGCGCGGGACTTATTGAAAGAAGCCCATAATTTATCGTTAAAGGGGCAGTTCAGCGGGTTCAATTGCCTTCACGACCGGACCAGCAGGATCGCACGGTAGGGGACACGATGAATATTGAGGAGTATTGTCTAAATGGGTGAGAAGGTAGGGGAGGGGGAGGAATTCGATCTATCATCAGTGACGAAGTAACCAAGTATGCTGAAAATCGGCATAGAATGAAGATGATGATCAGTTGAAGAGGTGTTGATAGGAAAATATGAAGGAGAAGCAAGTGAAAACGGGTGGATTGTCTAAATCGTATTGGAGATTGTAGAGAGCTCGGAGTTATGATCAGAAACACAACATCCAAGTATGCTGAAACTCGCTGTGTAATGAAGGTGATGATGATGGAGACCTTTATAATAATGAGATGCAGGTGACAGAGAAGTAGCCGTTAAAGGAAGGACTGTCCGAACCGTAGAGGGGAGGATGGATAGCTCGATTTATGTTTAATGACAGAGCATCCAAGTTACCTGAAAATCTCTATAGAATGAAGATGATGAAGGTAAAAGAGAAGCAACTACAGGGGAATGTGAGGACAATTCGAGCCATTATCAGTGACGCAGTGTCCGAATATGCTGAAAATATCCAAAGAATGAAGGTGATAATCAGGTGAAGAGGTGTTGATAGGAGAACATGAAGGAGAAGTAGGTAAAAACAGTTGGATTGCCTGAACAATAGGGAAGAAGGTAGAGATCCCACAATATGATCAGTGACACAGCATCCAAATCTACTGGAACTCCCCATACAATGACGGTGATGATGATGAACCTAATATTAATGAGATGAAAGTAAAAGAGAAGCAACCGTGTCTGAGCCGTAGAGGAGAGGAGAGCTCGATGTATCTTCAGTGACACAGCATTGAAATGTGCTGAATATCTCGATAGAATGAAGATGATGATGCGAATGGTAAGGTAATGCCCATGTGGTGAAGGTGTTGAACATAAAAGAGAAGCAACTGTGAACAGATATAAATTATCAACTACAGGGGGATGTAGAACATTTCGAAGTATGATCAGCGAAACAGCATCCAAATTTGCTGAAAGTCGCCATAGAATGAAGATGATATTCTGGTGAAGAGTTGGTGATTGGAAAATATAAAGAAGCAGGCGAAAACGGGTAGAGAGCTCCAAGTATGATCAGTGACACATCATCTGAATATGCTGAAGATCACCATACGATGGGGTTGATGATGAGGAGGAAGCTAATATTAATGAGGTGTAGGTAAAAGGTAGTGCTGTCTGAGCAGTTGCCAAAAACATTGATACCTACAACTGAGTTCGAACTCGCGACTTTAATACTATGGGAACATTACCTCTTACTTGCACCACTCCAATAGATTGAGCAGTGAGGCCAATTTATCAAACCTCTTCTACTACGGGTTATTTTCCAAGAACATATTATTTCTCTCAAATAGCAGCCATATTGGCTGGTACGGGTTCGGACGAAATGAAGAAGTGAAACTGCAGGCTGCTGTATTAGCGGTTGGTTGCTGGAATAAGTCAGCAATCGAGCGAGTTCATTGTCACAATTGTGCTTTGATGCAAGTATGGAGAGGAAGGTAAAAGATGCTACATCATGGAATGTGATATAGTCTTTTAGATCGAGAGGGGTTCTATTAACTATTGTCTCGTATTATTTCCAGTTCTGCAGACTGCACCGAAACGTATGTGAACGGGTATTTATACGTTCTCCCTTAATAAAGAAGAAGCAAGCGTCAAGTCCCAACCGTAGACAAGAGGGTGAATAGCTCGAAGTATGATCAGTGAAACAACTGAAAATCGCCATATGCTGATAATAAGGTAATGGCAATGGATGACACCGATGAAGATAAAGGTCTCAAGCGTAGGAAACAGTGTGTAGAATTCCAAGTACCTATATCAGTGATACAGTATCAATAGTAATGAACGTGATGATTAGCTGAAAGAGAATTATGATGTTTGCAGAGAAATTGGAAAATTTGATCCAGAAATAGGTGTAAACGTATGGACCGCCAAATAGAGGTTGGTTAACTGAATGTATCAGCAATACAAGGATGCAGAAAATGAAATTGAGATGAAGTCGATTGGGGGAAGGAAGCGATGAAGTTCACGTGTAAGGGTTTCTGCTTATAAAATGTATACCCTAAGTAGTCATTCTTTGCGACTATCCATTCATTCTTTTGTTGTGGCTCACTTTTCATTGCACACCTGAGCCTAAATATGTAATATTCACTGCTTTTCTAAAAGTTTCAAACCAATCACAACTACATATACCGGGTGTCCCACAAGTTGTCCCCCCCCCCTCGTCCTAAAATCGTCAAAATGGGAGTGAAACAAAAAAGAATTGATTTTCGAGGTCTGGTTGAAAAATGAAAAAAACAGGAGATTGAAACTTTATTCAGTGATCAAGTGAAAAATCATCTTAATGTGTGAGTTCAAATGGGTTAATTTTCTGCAAAAACTAGCTAACATGTGGTTGAATGGCCAAAATACAATTAGTCAATCAATTAACTAACAACCAATCAACTAACAACTACTAATCGACTAACACTTTTTTCGGATTTCGAAATCCTTTAGGAAACATAAAGGCGGCTCGTTTGTGATCTGCTAAGAAGGGGTATGTAATTCAGAGATGATAAACCATGGTGTAGGGCTGTTGTTTAGGCTTTCGTATTGAATATTGAAAACACAGTCTTTCAATTAGGTTTTTCAATTTTGTCAAGATCCAATCGGGGAAAAACAACCTTTGGTTTATTATTCAATAATAAACCATTGTAATCGCTCTTAAAAAAAAATTTTTTTCTAATCCCCCTGAAAATTTCATGGTTTACGTTTCAAAGAGTGTAGAGTCCAAACTGCAATAACAATTTTTCCGTCCGTCCGCCGTACGCCGTACGCACGATTTCTCCGTAACGGATGGAGCAAAAAATCTGAAATTTTCAGGAAAAATCCATATTGGTCCGACAACGCCCCAATTCTTTAGCCAACTCTCTCACTTAATTTAAAGTGGTCTTTAAGGGTTGTCAAAGTTTTGTGAAATCAATAAAAACCTCAAAAAAAGTCGAAGCGGCCTAAATTTGGACTCTTTTTGAAGAACTTTCCATGAGCTTAGTAGCTCAAACCATTCCCGATATACGGCCCGATTTATGGTGCCAACATTTGCGTTTTTTTGGTTTATTATTGCTAATGTTTTCATCGCAGTAACCTAGTGATGTAGTGATAGTGTAGTGTACGAGTAGCAATGTGGATATTGGAGTGAACTCCTAAGAGGCTTTGTAGCCGATACACGGGTTGAAGCATTCTGATACACATGAAACGCTGCAAATTCTTTCACTGGGGTTTATTATTCAATTGGCTTGCGTTCATGATTTGAATGTCTACTAAGCTTTGGAGTGTGCGTGTTTCACAGGTGATAGAATGATTATTGAATTTCAGGAGGCACACAAATATGATCAACTGAACAATCCAAATAGGTATTTTGGTTGAGAACAGATTTACGTGCTCTATGCATATCTCCTGAAATTCAATAATCGCTCTATCACCTGTGAAACACGCACACTCTAAAGCTTAGTAGAAATTCAAATCATGAACGCAAGCCAATTGAATAATAAACCCCAGTGAATGAATTTGCAGCGTTTTTGTAAATAATTTACATAGTCAATAATTGTAGAATTATTCTACAACGTAATTGTTTTATCTGTTGATAAGCAACAATGACACTTTGACAATGGTTATTTGAATGCGATAGGTTCGTCTTCTAAAAATGAAGCTTTTACAATTATTGTTTACAAAAGTTAACTCATCAATTCCGAGTATTTGTGGAGTATTTTTCATAAAGTCGCCCATCCGTCGTTCCTTCTCTAAAAACTATAGGAAGGCGAATGGGGTTCAGTGCGGACGGGCGGTGCTACTATGTAAAGGAGCGATCTGACCGGGCTGAGCCTCTTTGTGAGTGAATTGTGGTCGACAATGGGGCCTGACAAGAGAGGGACAATGAAACCGTTCAATGGACATCCTGGCAGCCTCAAGGGTCGCCCCGGAGCACACACCAAACTATTACTACGGCCGGCACCCGGTGACGAAATGACGACTTTCCTTCACGATACCGACCTGTAGAATCGATCTGATACCACAATTAGTCAAGGTTTAATCCAGATATCTATTTTTTTAGAGGTATAATTCTCAATTCAAGATTAACTTTAAAACAGTGTTGCTCAACGCATGACAACTTGATTATATCGCAAAGGAATTCAGGATACGAACACGTAGAATTAATCAGATTCTACTTAATCCAGGACTAGTCCACGAATCTCAATTATGTTTTACAAGGAAAACTCCCGATGCAAGATTAACTTTTAAAAATTATGTCGTCCAACGCATAAAAACTTTTGAAGAAACGATACCAACATGTAAAATCGATTCGATTCTACTTAATCCAGGTTTCATCCAGATATCTCAGTAATGTTTTACAATGAAAACTCCCACTTTGATTGTCTCTGTCTTGATATTTCATTGCTGTTTTACAGGTATAACTCCCGATTCAAGATTAACTTTTAAAAAGTATGTCGTCCAACGCATAAAGACTTTTGGAGAAACGATACCAACATGTGAAATCGATTTGATTCTACTTAATCCAGGTTTCATCCAGATATCTCAGTAATGTTTTACAATGAAAACTCCCACTTCGAGATGGAACTCATTAATCACATATAATCCAGATATGTCATTGGTATTTTAGAGGTATAACTCCCGATTCAGAGTTAACTACTACGAGTGTTTTTCAACGCATGACTACTTCCTTAACCATAGCAACGTGTAGAATCGATATGACATCTACAATTAATCAAGGATTAATCCAGATATCTCATTTAAGATTATCTTTAAAAAAAGTGTTGTTCAACGAATGACTATTTTCCTTAACAATACCCAAGTGTAGAATCGATCAGATATCATTTTTAATCAATATTTATCTCACACATTTCATTGCTGTTTTACAGGTATAACTCTCAATTCAAGATTAACTTTTAAAAAGTATGTTGTCCAACGCATAAAGACTTTTGAAGAAACGATACCAACATGTGAAATCGATTTGACTCTACTTAATCCAGGTTTCATCCAGATATCTCAGTAATGTTTTACAAGGAAAACTCCGAGATTAACTTCAACTCGTGACGACTTTCCCTAACAGTAGCAACGTGTAGGATAGATCTCATACCACATTTAATCCACGTGTAATCCAGATTTCTCATTTCTGTTTTAGACACCCGATTTAGGATTAACTTCTAGAAAAGTGTTGTCCAACTCATGACTTTTCGTTTTAAGGTTTAGCAAAGTGTAGGATGGAACTCATACCACACCTAATCCACATATAATCCAGATATCTCATTGGTATTTTAGAGGTATAACTCCCGATTCAGAGTTATCTACTAGGAGTGTTTTTCAACGCATGACTACTTCCTTAACCATATCAACGTGTAGAATCGATATGACATCTCAAATATTCAAGGATTAATCCAGATATCTCATTTCTGTTTTAGAGGTAGGTATTACTCGCGATTTAAGTTTAACTTTAAAAAAAGTGCTGTTCAACGAATGACTATTTTCCTTAACGATACCAAAACGTAGAATCGATCAGATATCACAATTAATCAATATTTGTCTCAGATATTGCATTGCTGTAGGATGGAACTCATACCACACCTAATCTAGATGTAATCCAGATATCTGTTTCAGAGGCATAACTCACGACTCTGAATTAAGCTCTAAAAACGCATGACGACTTTCCACAACGATTCCAAAGTGAATGGGTCTGATATCTTACACAATCAAGATTTAATCCTGATATCTCGATGCTGTCTTTGAGGTATAACTCCCGATTTAGGATTAACTTTTAAGAAAGCGGTTCCCAACGCATAACGACTTTTCTTAACGATAGCAACTCATACCACATTTAATCCAGGTTTAATTTAGATGCCTCATTGATGTTTTAGAATTATAACTCCCGATTCGAGATTAACTTCTAAAAAGTGTTGCTCAACGCATGATAACTTTCCACAATACCTACTTTTTATATATCTCACAGTAATGGACGGGGCTTCACATAAGCGAAAACTTGAACCAAAATTTGAGTATTGTGACAAAGAAATTCTAGTGCGTCTTTTGTAGAAAAGAAAATTTTGCCACCTGGGTATCTCGTGTGATTACAGCATAACTTTATTATAAACCCCAATCATACAACAACTCTTTCATTTCAATTATGTCACTTTATGTATTATTTTACAAAAATTGAAACCAGAAAGTGACCGTTACAATGGTGTTTTTTCAATATTTTTAATGTCAAGAAATATCGTTGAGCTCGAAATCTGAATAGTAAAATCTCCCTCATTCTCATTAAAATTGTCATCAAGAACGAAAGCCCTAATCAAGTCTCTGTGGCTCATTTTGGTTTATTTTTCAATAATAAACCATTGTAGTCGCTCTTGAAAAAAAAGTTTAACCCCCCCCCCCCCCCTGAAAATTTCATGGTTTACGTTTTAAAGGGTGTAGAATCCGAATCTGCAAAAAAAATTTCCGTCCGTACGCCGTACGCACTTTTTCTCATAAACGGCTGAAGCAAAAAAGCTGAAATGTTTAGGAAAAATCCATGTTGGTCCAGCGACGCTCCAATTTTTGAGCCAGCCCTTTAAGGGTTGTCAAAGTTTTGTAAAATCCCTAAAAACCTCAAAAAAAAAGTCAAGCGGCCTAAATTTGTTTTTTTGAAGAACTTTCCACGAGGAATCGAATGAGCCCCTCCCCAGGTCCGTAGGTCAAACCATTCCCGGTCTATGGCCCGATTTATGGTAACAACATTCGCGTTATTTTGGTTTATTATTGTTTTTGTGTTGATATCAGTAACCTAGTGATGTATTGATGTAGTAATGTGGATAATGGAGTGAACTCCTAAAAGGCTTTGTAGCCGATACACGGGTTGAAGCATTCTGATAACCATAAAAAATAAAAATAAAAACGCTGCAAATTCTTTCACTGGGGTTTATTGTTCAATTGGCTTTCGTTCATGATTTGAATTTCTACTAAGCTTTGGAGTGTGCGTGTTTCTCAGGTGATAGAGTGATTATTAAATTTCAGGAGATATGCATAGAGCACGTAAATCTGTTCTCAACCAAAATACCAATTTGGATTGTTCAGTTGATCATATTTGTGTGCCTCCTGAAATTCAATAATCGCTCTATCCTGTGAAACACGCACACTCCAAAGCTTAGTAGAAATTCAAATCATTAACAGCCAAAGCCAATTGAATAATAAACCCCAGTGAACGAATTTGCAGCGTTTTTAGTGAAGATTAGTCAAAATAATCAATAACACGAATAGCCCAATAGGTATGAAAACGCTTACGAAATACACAACTAACGAAAATAGTGTAAATACCACAATGAACAGTAACGCAGCAAAACTGAGCTTTGGAAAGCAAATAAAGATGTTGGGACGAACTGGTTTTAATCCTAGAACGGCACTGTGAGGTGTTTGACACCCCAAACAAAATTTCTTTGAACGCAGTTGACTTCTGTGGACTCCATTAGCTTCGTCCTAATTATGTAAAATCCTTCCCACTTCTCAACTAATTGCCTCAACTACCAAAACCGTTACAGTACACACAGTAGGCGGTTTCAAAGTTTGATAACGCTGCAAGACACCACTGTGCACGCAGCGTCTTGAAACATTTTCCCATATCTCATTTTCCGCGAAAGCAGTTTTGTGGTAGTATGGATTCCAAAAAGTTTTTTTTCAACGGACAGACAGAAACTAAATGAGAAGGAAAGATGTTTTGTTGGAGCTGGCAACTGGATTTATGAGCCAAGACCCAACTGGTATCCCCAGGAGCCTGACGGTCATCATCAAGAGTATATTTTCCGACAAAAATGAAAATGAAACTTTCCAAGAGGTTCCACAACAGATTGAAAAGTGTGTAAGCAAAACAAAGTCGATCTGTGATACCTGTCATTAACCAATTTGCAGTGGTTAGGTGATGAGATGCCCCAACTACTGAGCTACATGTCTCGGCAATGAATCTATATTTTTCGTAATTTTGTGGAATGTCTCTAGTTTATAAGGTTATTAGAGAGTTTTGAGTTTCATATGGAAGGATTTTCAATTTTCCTTATTTTAAGACTGAATTTTCTAGTTTTATGAATGTTTGCGATTTCGAAAGATACCTTACAAAATCATATATATAAAGATGAAGGTGTCACAGTAGGTATATCCGTTTTTCATCCAGGAGGTGGTTGGACGCTGGGCGGGTGGAATTCACCCCCCGACCCCGTCAGTGGAGGGGAGAGGGCCCCAGCGGGGCGGAGCGTCTCCCAGGGCAACCTACCTGCTCCCCTCCTCGGGGACTTGGAATAAATGATTTTTTGACTTTGCGTATTGTTTTCATACTCCCTCATTGTGTTAATCACCTATTTCTTTTTAACCTGCGTAGCAGGGCCTTTAAACTAGAGTTTTATATACACTATTATTCAAGTTTATCTGTCTTTTACTACTCAGGAAACCTTTTCCGTTGGCTTGAGAATGGCTAAAATTGAAAAATCAAAGTCAAAAAAAATTTTTTTTTATTTACAAAAATTTGGGGGGCACCCCAATGCGATAGAAACACTACCGCGCTGATCTAGGGTTAATCGATGTTTAAGTCGCTAACCACACAAATTTGGCGAGTTTGATTTTTGTTTTATCTGAACCTCAGTTGGTGAAACCGAGCATCGCCGTTCAACAGCTGAGATCTCCGTTTTAATGGTTAAAAGTTGATTTAAAACTTTGGTAAAACCGGCTATACACTTGTTTTTGATATCTGGGAAGCTTTGTCTCTGAGTGTATGGTCCAGTTCTGGTAGTTCAGTGACCCGAGTCCGAGGGCTTTCTAATACATAAATAAAAAACCTTTTGTAATAATTTGCAGGTGTTTTCGGGTTCGTTCCTCGCGGAGGTCGTGAAAGTGTAGAAAGGATTTTAGCAGAAGGGATTTTATATGCAGCAGTTGTGCAACGGGGAAAATAGGCACAGATAAAAGCTGCGAAGAAAAAAGAACCTTTCAGGTTTCATAGCTATTTCCATGAGATTGAACGCTCGCGTGACTGATAAAGGTTTGAAATGTGTTACAGGAGATGGGACTTCACTAGGCAGGATGTTGCCAGGTCTTTCTCCGACTTTATTACCGTCTTCTTCTGTTCCGTGATGTATGAGAAAAATGATTCGTTTTTAAAGTTAAATGGGCGGGCTGTAACTTCTTTTATTGAGATGGCGGTGCTGTTGTCGTCCTGCGGAAGAATGGGGTATTTCATATGAGGCCTGCACATACAGGGTGGTCCTTAATGAACGTACCACCCTTTCAATTTCGTTTGGGCAGTATTGGAAAGTCAAAACTGTCTTGCTTAAAGTTGCGCCCAACTTAGGATTCCGCTTATCTCATCCGCCCGACGAAGGGGGATCTTGTTTACGATTGGCATCACCAAGATAATACCCTCCTAGGACTTCGCGCCCAATCTACTACCGCCCGTCAATGAATGTAAGATCATTGAAATGTTTTAGATCAACTCGAAAGAAGTAGAATATAACCTTGTGACAACGATCCATGTGGCAGAAATGCCGCGGAACATGTTTCGGAGCACATCAACGCCTTCAAACCGTTAGTCCTGATGTATTGCGTTCTATCGCACAAATACCACGCTTAAAGTGGTTATAATGAAGATAGAATCGTGTTGAAATTTAAGCGAAATTATAGATACACGAATTTCCTTCACAAGTTATACTCTTCAAATGAATAATAACCGATGACCAAGCTGGATACACCACATTAATTATTAAAATTTATATTCCAATTCCACGGAATTATGAAGGTACTTAGTAGACAAGTCATTTGTATTGCTGCTAATGTTATAAAATCATTAATTTTCCTCTATAAAGTACTCATACGGGATATCTCTTATTAGTTTACAAGTTTCTTTTTTTAATAGTTGTTCACCATTTATCTTCATTAAATTTCTAATTTTTCCAAATCCTTGTTTACTCTTTGCAAGCCTCTGTGTTTTATCGTCATTAGAGCAAATGAATTTTTTACTCTCGGTAACTTGAGTCTGTATGACTTTGAATGCCGCTGCCTCACATCAGCAAAATAAATACTATGTGTTTACGAATAATTCGTAAACAATTATCGTGAACCAATTATTGGTTTTAGCATACTGCTTATTGAGATTGGATTCGCGGAGGTTTGGCAGAGGCAAGACCCTGTAGAAATGAAAGAAAAACGGAGCTTGATTGTCCACTGTTTTAGGGTAAAAAAGGAATATGAAGACTTGGAGCGAATTTCAACTTCATCCTATAGCACCGGTTCAGGAAAACCCATTTCTCTATGGATGTTGAGAGGTACCTGACTTTTGACATGCCGATAATTTTTAAACGAATAGTGGCTCAATTTAGACTCTCTGACCAGAGGATCCTACAGCGCAACCACGTACATGTCTACAAGTAGATCAATTACAGAAATGTATTTTATGTAACCTTGGAAAAATGGAAACGATCCAGCACATCCTTGGAGAATGCCCCCAGCTAGCGTTGTACAGGCTAAAGTTTTTGGGAAGCCGGTCGCTTTGTCAATACGAGATGGCAAATATAATGAAATGCAGAGGCAAAGAGGAGACCACTATGTTGGGAAAAATCTGTTTGGCTTATTTTAGAATCAGAGAATTTTCGGGAAGGCTGGTGGACGATGCCGGTGTATAATGTTTAGAAATTTTGAGCCATTAAGTAGGCAGGTCTGCAAAAGAATTAGGTAATTAGATTTTAGTAATAATCACTTTTTTGAATATGCTAATGGGATGTATTTAGTTTGCAAGAAGGCATTTGTGCATTTATATGGTGGGATTTAAAATGTAAACTGATTAAGCTGGGCTTTTTTGTAAGTGTATCAATTTATTTTGTTCTGTTTTGTGGGCTGGACGCCAATGATTGTACAATATTTTTATTCATGCAATAAACTCTTTTGAATCTTGAATCTAGAATCTATGAATCTTGGTAAATCAATGTTCTTAATGTCATTTTTTTACCTAATTAAAAATTGTATAAATTAGTTACTTTAAAGTGCTTCCCAATATTACAATGGCGTTATGGAGCATTTGATGGTATGATCAAACTGTTTTTTTTCTCCACTACCCTGACAATTAGAGAGCGATGGGCCGCTGGAACCACAAAAACGTCTGCCAAGTGGGTGTGGCACATAGCTTCCTCGTATCCATAACATGACTGTATAGATCATTGAAAATTATTATTGACTAAAGAACTTCGTTCAATTAGGCGAAGTAAATATTGAATTAGGGTAAATTTATTGTTATGCAGGAGCATAACTTGAGAAAATGAAGGTAGGCATGTTCAACTATTGAACAAACTATAAAATATACCAAATTCGAACAATCCCTGAAAATTTCATCAAAATCAGTCATGAACTCCCAGAGTTATGCTTGTGGCAAGGATTTCACGTTTGCGCATGCGCAGAGGCTACTATTGATCCGGGGGGGTCATGAAACTCATAGGGGACCATCTACACATCAAACCGAACAATCCCTGAAAATTTCATCGAAATTGGTCAAGAACTCCCGGAACTTATTACTATAACTTCGTGTAGTTTTGCCCGTAACAAGGATTTGCTGACAGACAGACAGACACACAGACAGACACGGAACCAAAATTGTTCAGAAAGGTCTAAAACGCAAAATGCGAGTGGAATTTTTGATTTTGGAGACAAAAAAATTTTCACATTCCGAAAGTGAAAACAATGCTTACGCTACTTTGGAAGCAAAAATTAAGTCAATATGACCGATTTAAGTAACATGATTTTTTTCTTGTATGATTACTATATAAATATCAAAGTGAACTCTAAAAAAGCCTATCAACAAGTACCTACTGACGAGACATCTCAATAGATGTATGACCCTCCTTAGATACAAAACGTTCAGCCGTCCCGCATGACGTCCACGTCGTGCGGTATTGCCTACAATGGCGCCTTCCTTCAACGTCTGTCTCGTTGGCTTCACCACCGTAAACCATAGAGAAACCATAAAAACCCCAAATTATTTGATATCTTACGATGTTGTAAAATCTGCTAACTGAAATAAAATTAATGAAACTTTAATTCGAAATAAGATAAACCATCCGCCGTCCAGACCGTCAGTGGTTTACGTAGAGGGGGAAATCAAAAATTAACCTTTGAATAATAATTTGCAGCATTCTTCAATATACCTATTTTCTGACTTTATCCATTCGGAAATTACAAAAAATCAAATTATCACTAATGTTATTGGGGGGTGTATTGCTATCTGACTAGAATAATAATAATTAATTTCAAGAATTTCTGGTTTAAATTTCAAATTATATTTTTTTTAACTTTTGGTTTATTATTCAATAATAAACCATTGTAATCGCTCTTGAAAAAAAAATTAAACCCCCCTGAAAATTTCATGGTTTACGTTTCAAGGGGTGTAGAATCCGAATCTGCAATACAAATTTTTCCGTCCGTCCGCCGTACGTACGATTTCTCCCAAACGGCTGGAGCAAAATAGCTGAAATTTTCAGGAAAAATCCATGTTGGTCCGGCGACGCCCCAAATCTTGAGCCAGCTCTCTCACTTAATTTAAAGTGCCCTTTAAGGGTTGTCGAAGTTTTGTAAATCCCTGAAAACCTCAAAAAAAATCAAGGCGGCCTAAATGTGTACTCTTTTTGAAGAACACTTCACGAGGAATCGAATGAGTCCCTCCCCAGGTCCGTAGGTCAAACCATTCTCGATCTATGGCCCGATTTATGGAGACAACATTCGCGTTATTTTGGTTTATTATTGTTTTTGTTTTGATATCAGTAACCTAGTGATGTAGTAATGTGGGTACTGGAGTGAACTCCTAAAAGGCTTTGTAGCCGATACACGGTTTGAAGCATTCTGATAATTTTCAGAAAAAATCAGAAAATCTGAAATTTTCAGGAAAATCTTGCAAATTCTTTCACTGGGGTTTATTTTTTAATTGGATTGCGTTCATGATTTGAACTTATGCTAAGCTTTACAGTGTGCGTGTTTCACAGGTGATACAGCGATTATTGAATTTCAGGAGATATGCACAGGGCACGTAAATCTGTTCTCAACCAAAATACCTATTTCGATTGTTCAGTTGATCATATTTGTGTGCCTCCTGATAAATTCAATAATCGCTCTATCACCTGTGTAACACGCACACTCCAAAGCTTAGTAGAAATTCAAATCATGAACGCAAGCCAATTCAATAATAAACCCCAGTGAATGAATTTGCAGCGTTTTGTCCTGTTCGCTACTTTTCACATAAACTGACTGACTGACTTCAGTTCAATTTGTCAACAGGTGTTATGAAAATTGAAAACTCAAATTAAACTGTAGTAAAAAATCTGTACACAAGGCCAGGCTTGTGATGCCTACAATGTTGATCTTATCAAACAGATTGTCCCGCACTTTATGTTATACAATTTCTTAGTTAAACTTGATCGAAAATGTGCAAAACTCCGCTAAGCGACTTCTCTATTTCAATCCATCCCCAGGATATGATTATTTGAAGGTTTTTACAAGAAAACCTCGTTTTGTGCCGTAAAAATCCACATTTCTCCACTCCAAAACGACTTTTTTTCAACTTACGACCACATTTCGAATTCTTCTTTACATTTTCTATACGCTTAGTGCATTTTCATAAACAAAACTAGCTTCTAAGGACCTTAATTACAATGCAAATCGTCCAACATTCAAGAAACAATTACATTTCTGAAATTACTTTAATTCCATTTCCAAACAAGGTGCGAGAAGCTACCTAATTACAGTAAAACTTGAAAATTTAGTCATCATTCCAATGGTATGATTAACTATGCAATTCTGGATCGATTTTATGAAGAAATCCCTGTTTGAAGGCAAAAAACGTGGAAAACGTAAGGATCCCCATGTATAAAAGGAGGAAAAGTTCTTACTGTAAATTAGGGGAATTATCAAAATACCGAAAATGTTTTATAAAGTGTCGAATGGCTCATAAGAAGTGCAAAACATCAACTTTGTGATTCTAAATCGATTTTATGGAGGAATTCCTGTTTGGAGGCGCAAAAATGTTGGACAACTTCCAAGATAGTAGAAGACGCAACCCAAAAACTACAAGAGGCCGCCAACAAGGTTACAAGCTGGACCAAGAAATGGAGAATGAAGCTGAACGAGTCCAAGTCAGTTCACATTAACTTCACCAACCGAAAAATCACAGCCCCAGAACTTGTATAAACTCAAACAAAGTCCCATACTCTGACACTGTGAAATATCTGGGTATGACTCTCGATTCAAAATTGGTGTGGAATCGTCAGATCGAGAAGGAAAAGGAGAAGCTGAAGATTAAATACTGGAAAATGTATTGGCTGCTGAGAGCGGATTCCCGTCTTTCACTTCACAATAAACTGCTTATTTACAAACAGATTTTACGCCCTATTTGGACATACGGGATTCAACTGTGGGGCTGTGCCTAAAAGACTAACGTAAAGAAAATAGAAACTTGTCAGAACAAAATCCTGAGAAGCATAGTTGGTGCTCCCTGGTATATGCGAAATGATGACATTCATCGTGACCTAAGACTGGAAACAGTCAACGAAATCATCATGAAATACGCCCAGAAGCACGAAAAACGCCTCCATCAGCACGAGAACCCGGAGATGCTCAACGTTCTGGACAACGAAGGAGAACTGCGGCGCCTCAAGCGTAACAAGCCACTGGACCTGATTGTGCTGTGCAAGTTATAGTGAATAGTTACAGAATAGAATAGTTATAGTGGTATTTGTTGAAATCTCACCCTGTACATCGTGTCCATTTATGAGATAAAATATTGCTAGATGATGTATCCTACAATCAGTTGCAATAAATAAAATCACGAAAAAAAACCTTCCAAGACAGCAAAGGAGGTATCCCAAGAGTTAGATATGGTCAAGTTTGAACAGCATAAATTGGGGAAACGATTGAATTGAATTCAGAAGATGGATTTTAAAAGTGAAATACTCCATAAATAGTACAGGGTGCGGCAGCATAACTTCCTTTTTTAAAACTTAATAAAACGCATTGTATGAATCAGAAAATTTTTATTCGTTTTTTATAATATAGGCACATACATAAAGTTTTGTTTTACCCAGTTTTGAAGATCAAATCAGGTAGGTGACGTCCCCCATTCTCCATACACTGAGTAAACCGATTTCTGGCGTTTGTCATGACTCCAGCCAGCATAGCAGGCGTTATGTTGGCAATTTCTTCCTGGATGTTGGTCTTCAAATCTTGTAGTGTCCTTGGACGGTCCACATAAGCACGGGATTTCAAAAAACCCCATAGAAAAAAATCACAATGGCTCAAATCGGGAGAGCGGGCCGGCCACTCCAAATCGCCCCTAATTGAGATAAGGCGCTCTGGGAAGTGTTCCCTCAAAACAGTCATCAATGAACTTAGGGGACATATCGTTCCAACAAGACGGTGCAACGGCACACACTTCAAGAACATCGATGAAATCCCGCGTTTATGTGAACCGTCCAAGGACCCTACAAGATTTGAAGACCAACATCCAGGAAGAAATTGCCAACATAACGCCTGCTATGCTGGCTGGAGTCATGACAAACGCCAGAAATCGGTTTACTCAGTGTATGGAGAATGGGGGACGTCACCTACCTGATTTGATGTTCAAAACTGGGTAGAACGAAACTTTATGTATGTGCGTATATTATAAAAAACGAATAAAAATTTTCCAGTTCACACAATGCGTTTTATTAAGTTTTAAGAAAAGGAAGTTATGCTGCCGCACCCTGTACAAAACATTTGCATCGAACATTCAAGTACTACCTAGCAATATAAAGCCGCTCGCCCTACTAACTATGAGCCTAACATTTTTTCGTTCGCAAACTATATTTCTACCTGAAATGTGTTTGTAATCTGGCTGATCGAATTTGCAAGTTTTCCTGAAATTTGACAGCTTTCAGCACGTTTTGGAGAAATTGAGTTAAAGTTCAAGTATTTTCAGAAACCTATCTTAGTGGATCAGTTGGTATCGATTATTCTTATCTCATACTTCCTTTATATCTCATTCGATAATCCAGTAACTATCAGCTTTAAATTTTGAAGACGGAACAGCTGCCTGGTGGTAAGTCATCGTTTAATTGTTTGTAATTCGAATATACCGTTACGACTAGGACTCTATAGAGTTTCTCTCGTCCTTAACAAATCGTTTTCTTGGCACCTGGGTCACATCGCTTCGGCCCCGCGTTACTTACCCGTACGGTGCTGATGGGAAGGTTTGACGTTCGGAACACGAGCCAAAGCCGTTCAAGTTGCACCCACTTTCCCGCAGGTTGATGTCACCCACGTCCGAGCCGCCGACCCGAACACGGCTTCGCTTCTTGGCATATCCACTCGCTTCCTGCTCAGTCTTTCACAAGACCCTCGGGGAGAGAGATTTTGATGTCTTGGTCGAATCCACCTGAATAACTAACGATCCGTGAGAAAGAAAACAGTTTTTTTCGAGAACGTTACTCTATCTCAGGATGTTGATCAATGTTTCGGCGATTTTTCGACAGTAACGAACGCTAATGCGGATGCCCAACAAAAAAATTGAAAAACAGGTCGGAACTTTCTTTGATTCGAAACAGCGCTCCAGACTTGTCAGCTACTAAGAGATATTTTCAACTGTCCGTTAATCTCCAGTTTTGATTCTCTGATATGAAGTTTGAGCGCCGCCTACGTTTATTCGTTGTATAACCCCACCTCTTACTTCTCCAACCAGCCTCCTGGATAACGTTTCAGAAATGCAGCAAACCATCACAAAAGGCTCATTTTTTCCATTCCCAAGAGCCCTTTTACATATACGTCTGATAAATGTAGTCCTTTGTAGGGATAATAACTAAGCTCGGACAGGGTCAAGCATTTTGGAGCTCTTCGCTTTTGGATCGCAGAGGTTGATTTTGCTCATCTACTAGAAAATAGAAATCTCTGGATTAACCTAACTAACTAAGCACTTAATTATGCACGTGACGCGCGGGCTTATCATAAGGTACTAGTAATGAATTTAATTGTTAACGCGATAGGCAGTGCGCTTGTTTGAAGCTATAGACATTGTTATTTGCTTTGTTTAAATTATTCCTGAAAATTATAATGTAGCTTTTGTATTTTATTTTGAACTAGTTTAAAGGCCCTGCTACGCAGGTTAAAAATAAATAGGTGAATAACACAATGAGGGAGTATGAAAACAATACGCAAAGTCAAAAAATCGTATATCCCAAGTCCCGAGGAGGGGAGCACGTCGGTTGTCCTGGGAGACGCTCCGCCCCGCTGGGGCCCTCTCCCCTTCACTGGCGGGGTCGGGGGGTTCTGGGGGGTGAATTCCACCCGCCCATCGTCTAACGACCCCCTGGATGAAAACGGATATACCTACGCTGATACTTTCATCTTTATACAGGGTGTCCCAGGAGTTATGCACAATCCAACTCCTACGTGTTTACAACTCATTTCCGACCAAAAATGCCACTTAGAAATTTTTTGCCAGAGGCCTTGTTTCCAAGCTATTTGCGATTTAAATTTGTTTTCGTGTTTTCGATCTTAAGTCATTAAAACTGTCATAACTCCCTCAATCGTGGAGATAGCTCAAATTTGATTACACCGTTGGAAAGAGCGTTAAATTTTCTATTTGGTGTCGGAAACTTTTTTAAAATTGCATTGAAGATGTGCGATTGCTACGCGGAATGGCAGTTTTGTCAAAATCTTAAAATCCCCTGTTTTTCATCTCGCCTAGAAACCTCATGAATGCTTGACGCAGAACTGTGCAGGCCTGGTAAAACGTGTGCCAAAATGTCAGCTTTCCAACGGTGTAGTCGTGTTGGTTTTTAAAAATATTTTTAGTTACGGAAATGGTGTTTAACTGCAGAAAAACGTATGTTTTCTGTTAAAATTGAGCTTTTTACAAAAGTCTCGAAGATGAATGCAACTCATCGCAGTCGGAAATGAGTTGTAGAACACATAGGAGTCGGATTGTGCATAAGTCCTGGGACACCCTGTATCACTAAAAAAGACCTAATCTTTGAAAATTGGGAAAGCTACGGAGGAGGCATTGTCTTAAGTCAATAAACATCTTATTAAAACTGAATTTGCTCAGAAACAACAAATTATCAACATTGCAACACCCTACGGCCAAATCAGATTGGGGTTGATAATACACGGCGCACAAAGCAACCCCTCCTTCAAGACCGGGGGGTCGTGCGGGTCATTGCATATCCTTACCCCTGACCAAGACAATGCCTCCTCCGTAGCTTTCCCGATTTTCAAACATCAGAGCTTTGTCAGTGATACAGGGTGTCCCAGGACTTATGCACAATCCGACTCCTACGTGTTCCACAACTCATTTCCGACTGCGATGAGTTGCATTCATCTTCGAGACTTTTGGAAAAACCTCAATTTCAACAGAAAACACACGTTTTTTTTGCAGTTAAACACCATTTCCTTAACTAAAAATATTTTTAAAAACCAAAACGAATACACCGTTGGAAAGCTGACATCTTTGCGCACGTTTTGCCAGGCCTGTACAGTTCTGGGTCAAGCATTCATGGGGTTTCTAGGCGAGATGAAAACGGGCGATTTCAAGATTTTGACAAAACTGCCATTTCGCGCAGCAACAGCACATCTTCACTGCAATTTAAAGAGAGTTTTCTGGCATCAAATAGATAGAAAATTTAACGATCTTTCCAACGGTGTAATCAAATTTGAGCTATCTCCACAATTGAGGGAGTTATGACAGTTTTAATGACTTAAGATCGAAAACACGAAAAAATCTTAAATCGCGAATAGCTCGGAAACGAGGCCTCTGGCAAAAAATTGCTAAGTGGCATTTTTGGTCGGAAATGAGTTGTAGAACACGTAGGAGTTGGATTGTGCATAACTCCTGGGACACCCTGTATATACGATTCTTGTGACAATGTTTTTGATCTTGAAAATATATTAGTAAAGTATTAGGTATCTGATGGGTGATTTGAATCGTTTTTTTTTTTGTTCCATGAACGGAATTGTTGAACAATTTCGGTCATTATACCTCGGAAAATTCTGAATAACGCGGTACCCCCCCATTCGTTCTTACGCCGGTATACCGTTTACAGTGGATGCACGATGAGCATGAGTCCCTTTGACGATTTTTCAGTTTTTGCGCGCAAACACAAATTTTTGGCTTCTGATACAAACTTTAAATGTGGTGGGTCCATTTCATTTGAGAATCATCCTAACATCACTCCTAAATAAACTTAGCTATTAACTTTTTTGATTTTCGAACAGTCACACGGTAAGTCAAAGCAGCTGTGTAATGTCAAAGGGTC
The DNA here is from genome assembly GCA_031894815.1 of Creontiades dilutus. Taxonomy (NCBI): domain Eukaryota; kingdom Metazoa; phylum Arthropoda; class Insecta; order Hemiptera; family Miridae; genus Creontiades; species Creontiades dilutus. The sequence continues at coordinate 241,648 of JAVIWC010008305.1, forward strand.
ACTCGATGTTGATTGTGGTTCTGTTTTTCTTGCTATGTCAATGAAAACCGATTTCGTAGCATTGATGGTAATTTTGTTGGTGTCCATCCATTGTCCAATCGCCCTCAAGTCTTCCTCGGAATTTAAGATGGACCTCCTGCCATGTTTGTCCGGAGTTTACTAGCATGTGCTGACGTTCATCTCAGTGGCCCAAACTGCATTTCAGAGGCCTAAAGGTACATTTTGCGGGTTGATTCAAATAGGGTTGGTTACCAGTTCGGTGTGCGAATTCACTACGAATGACATAAATACACCACAAAAGGGCTTTTACCTTATGCATGGAAGTTCTTGTTGTCTTCCAACAGGGCTAAGAACAGGTCAGGGCTGTCTGCACGATACATTCTCCAGCAGTAGTGATCGAGGTGCGACTGCAAGTGGTGCTACGGAACGCCCCTCATTTTTTTCAGCAATTTAACCTTTGCGTCCAACCACGGTCTCTCTATACTCTGCGTGTTAGCTCTATTTTGAGGATTCACGTATGATTGTTGGTGGCTCACTGTTTTGTGCACAAATCTCGACTTGTAAGGCAGCGATATTCAGCCCATTCGGCTGAATGTATGTGTGATCCGGCAACACATTCTCGCTCAATTATAGGAGAAAAAGATAGGATTTGAGATTAGGAGATTGCATTGTCAACTTTGACCTGTGTATCAATCGCGGATAGGCAAACAAAGGATGGAGCGCGACGGGACCCTCAGAACGCAGGCGGGTCATAGAACGCACACCGAATTGACACCGAGAGTTGTTTCACTAGCGTCAATAGACGAATTTTGTTATTTTTTTCGGTTTATTGGTTTAGGGTTGCATATGATCGGACGCATTCATCAGCAGCAGCCCCTGGTAGGTACTCTAGTATGCACGATGTGCTGATATCAATCAAAGTGCACTCGGACAACCACGCGGTTTCCCGTCCACCCAGCTGTGGCGGGCCTCCTGCCCCTCTTCAGGACTCCACCTCTTCTTGTACCTTCCTGCAGGCCTCAAGTCAAGCCAGTAACGGTACACTCGTCTCGCGTCCGCCGCCGTGAAAGTTTCTCCCGTACGAAGTTCTACTCTTCCATTGACGTGCTATTCCGCTCCTCCTCGCGGAGTCCCTTTTGTTTTCACGGTCTTTCGAGTGGGCCCAGCGGGTTTTTTGAAAGTGTGTCGGCGATGATTCCGTGATCTTGAAAGATTCAATTCTCTCTTCGTGATAACGGAAGTTCTCAAAGCAATTGTGAGGAATGGAATGACATCTCAAAGGTACATAACAAATTCGTTTTTACACACTTATTCCTTGCTAAGTGAATGAGTCGCCTCTACAAAACCAAATTTTAGTGTATAATAACATGCCAAACAACATTTTTGTTGAAAACTTACATAGTGAAGACCATCACAAGTGTGAAATGTGAATATGCTACACCAAACTTCAACTAGCAACTACTACAACACAGCTAATCAAGTTTTTGTGCAAACATCCACACTTCCATAGATTTAGCGGCAAAAACGTTGTAGTGGCGACCCATTCATTTATTTATGGATAATTAACAAAGATTCTTCAGCGCTAATAAACTATCAAATATAAAACTTTAATTTTAAAACAACTCTTAACAAGACACGTGCTGTTTTTGTTCATCGTGCTTAGTGAAGGTTCAGACAAGAAAATGAGACTATTTTGCTGAAATTTCCTAGAAAATCGTGTTAGAGCTAACACGATGGCTCCACAAGTTTTCCCAATTTTTCTTCATGAAAATCCATTTTCAAGCATCTCGAAGAGGTTTTGAAGATAACCTTCTTTGAAATTGAGCTAAAAATTAAATCGTTTGCCAAAATCGAGCCTTCTAAAAAATAAGTCAAGTTGACGGCACTGTTTGAGAATAATGAATTGCTTACGTTTCAAAAGATGATTTTAAAAAGCTACATTTTAGCCATAAGGGTAATTCTGCTGATTAGCGTGTCTCCGTACTTTGCTTTTGAGTTATAGATGTCCCAAAGATGGTAGGAAAACTTAATAATAAATATAACTCCGTAAACACTACAGCTACAAAACAGGTCTCATTCCTTCAAAAGATCGATTAAAAAACTAATTGTAACCAAAAATCACTGGGGTTTATTATTCAATTGGCTTGCGTTCATGATTGAATTTCTACTAAGCTTTGGAGTGTGCGTGTTTCACAGGTGATAGAGCGATTATTGAATTTCAGGAGATATGCATAGAGCACGTAAATCTGTTCTCAACCAAAATACCTATTTGGATTGTTCAGTTGATCATATTTGTGTGCCTCCTGAAATTCAATAATCACTCTATCACCTGTGAAACACGCACACTCCAAAGCTTAGTAGAAATTCAAATAATGAACGCAAGCCAATTGAATAATATACCCCAGTGAAAGGATTTGCAGGGTTTCATGCGTATCATAATGCTTCAACCCGTGTATCGGCTATAAAGCCTTTTAGGTGTTCACTCCAGTATCCACGTTCACTGCATCACTAGGTTACTGATATCAAAACAAAACAATAATAAACCAAAATAACGCAAATTTTGGCACCATAAATCGGGAAAGGTTTGACCTACGGACCTGGGGAGGGGCTCATTCGATTCCTCGTAGAAAGTTCTTCAAAAAGAGTACAAATTTAGGCCGCCTTGCCTTTTTTTTGAGGTTTTTAGGGGTTTTACAAAACTTTGACAACCCTTAAAGGGCACTTTAAATTAAGTGAGAGAGCTGGCTCAAGAATTGGGGCGTTGTCGGACCAACATGGATTTTTCCTGAAAATTTCATCTTTTTTGCTTCAGCCGTTTGGGAGAAATCTTGCGTACGGCGGATGGACGGAAAAATTTGTATTGCAGATTTGGATTCTACACCCTTTGAAACGTGAACCATGAAATTTTCAGGGGGAGTTAGAATTTTTTTTTTTTCAAGAACGATTACAATAGTTTATTATTGAATAATAAACCAAAAAGCCTCTAGAAGTGTTTTTTATTTTATTTTTTTTTTAACGCTTGTTATGTTTGGTTTTTTGTCAGTGTTATCGACCTTACTTCATTAAAACCGGCCTAGTTCCTTCCTTTTCAGAGTTTGAGCGTTTGAGACCAGAAAAACACAGTTTCTCACGGTAAAATCGACATTGTAGGGAGTCCTGCCTGATTGTATAAGGCCAGAAACAGTCTAACCCAGGGGTGTCCAATTTGTAAGGCCTTAAGGGCCAAGGCCAAAATCTTTGATGAGGTTGCGGGCACCATATAGTATTTTTTAAGTAACAATAAGAAATTTGCGGTGTAGCAATGATTAAAACCAAGAGTACTATTATTTAATTTATTGCTCAACAACCACAGTTTTACGTTTGAATGAACTAAATACCCATAAGCCCAAAAGATTTCAACTAATTGGCTGTTTTGACACGACAGAACTAGTTCTGAAAAATCTCGAACCTCTTGGTTCGCTGTTCGGACAAGGAGTCCAGAACCACTTAGAACTAGTTCAAGCGGTTCGAAGATTTTTGCCAGAACTTTTAGTCCGAGACGTGAGCAGTAGATTTATCGCGTTATCAACGGTTATCATCTATCCCCGCCCAAGTACGGCCTACCTACACCGTTGAGGTTGTCAAAACAAACTTTGTTTCAAGTATAAATTCTGAGGTTTACAACAATGTCCAGTTCGTCATCAGTGAACCTGACTTCAGCTCGTATGACGAAGAAGTAGTGGAGTACGTAGTTAATCAACGGCTACGCCCGAAAACGGAGAATTACCTGGAAACCGTCGCTCAATACAACGAAGTGGAATTTATCGAGCATTTTAGAGTGAGTCGGCGTGTGTTGTTAGGAATCGTCGATCGGTACGGTAGTCAAGTTGTTTTGATTTTTGTAGGAATATTATTATGTGTTATTGTTGTTGTTGCCTCTTTTTTGGTCTCGATGTCTGACGGAACCACGCGGGAAGGGGACGTTCATGTTTTTGGTTCCAAACTAGTTCGGAAAGCGTTCGGACGAGTAGAACGAATAACGAATGTTCTCGGTGGTTCTATCCCTCCCCCTGTAGGTTCTGGTTCTACCCCGAACTGGTTCGCAACCTCTTGTCAAAACAAACCTTAAGACAATCATAACATGAATGCTGAAGAATGTTATCTAGTGTAAGGACAGTGGTCGATCGGCTTCGTCCACCAATGACGAAATGTCCACAGCCGAAATCTCGCAGGTTCGGGAATTTCTCATTATATAGCGATTTGAAAAATTCAGGTCTCTTTTCCTGTCTGGTGATTAGGAACGTGCCAGCTTGAAGGTCACACAACTCGAGTTGTATGACCATCTGATCTTCAACGGATGATCCAAGAGGACTGCTTTTTCAGACTTTCAATATCTTCGAATCTACGGTTGAATTCATCAATAATTTGTTGGATCTGTGAACTGCAAAGTGAAAACTCCATATTTTCCTCATCTTTGAATTCTTCTGCAAGTTGCAGACCAGCTAAGGAAGTGTGTTAGGTTGTTCTTTTCCAAAGAATGTGTAAACAGGTTCAACTTCTTCTGGAATCCGTTTATTATTCCAATCAGATTTGAAACCGTCTGATTTCTTCCTTGAAGACACCAGTTCAAACTGTTAAAACGCTGCAAATTCTTTCACTGGGGTTTATTATTCAATGATTCATGATTTGAATTTCTACTAAGCTTTGGAGTGTGCGTGTTTCACAGGTGATAGAGCGATTATTGAATTTCAGGAGGCACACAAACATGGTCAACTGATCAATCGCAATAGGTATTTTGGTTGGGAACCGATTCTAGTTCTAGTTCTAGATAGTCTCCTGAAATTCAATAATCGCTCTATCACTTGTGAAACAAGCACACTCCAAAGCTTAGTAGAAATTCAAACTATGAATAATAATAAACCATGAATGAATTATGAATGAATAATAAACCCCAGTGAAAGAATTTGCAGCGTTTTTCCAAGAGCGATTACAGTGGAAAAATCTTCTATTTGCAAATTTTAAATTTCGTTAGACGGAGCATGCATATCATAATGCTTCAACCCGTGTATCGGCTATAAATCCTTTTAGGAGTTCACTCCAGTATCTACATTCACTACTACACTAGGTTACGGCAATAAAAAAAATAATAATAATGATAAAAAAAATTTAAAAAACGTTGTTGTTTTTGTTTTGATTGCAGTAACTTAGTGATGTAGTGAATGTGGATGTGGAGTTTTGGGGATTTTACAAAACTTTGACAACCCTGAAAGGGCACTTTAAATTAAGTGAGAGAGCTGGCTAAAGAATTGGGGTGTTGTCGGACCAATATTGATTTTTCCTGAAAATTTCAGATTTTTTGCTCCAGCCGTTTGGGAGAAATCGTGCGTACGGCGGACGGACGGAAAAATTGTTATTGCAGATTTGGATTCTACACCGTTTGAAACGTAAACCATGAAATTTTCAGGGGGGGTTAGAATTTTTTTTTTTCAAGAGCGAATACAATGGTTTATTATTGAATAATAAACCAAAATGATTTTTTTTTTTCAAGAGCGATTAAAATGGTTTATTATTGAATGATAAACCAAATTAAAAACGATTTTTTACCATGGCATCATTTTGAGAAAATGTATGATTTCGTTAAAACCTACGCGGCCAACAAATAATAGTATCGCGGGCCGACGGTTGGACAACCCTGTTCTAACCCACTCTGATGCAGCAGGTTGAGGAATTTAGGGGCAATCAATGATAACCGAAACAATATTGCAGTTTTGCGATATGACAATAGTTAGCTATGTAAACAAAACTGATATTGAGAAAAGTGGGATGGAGAGGGCTACAGTTGGAACTCCCCTTGAATTTTAACTAGGAGGTTTGAGGTCGACCATTAGCATTTGCCAAAAAACTGACAAAAAGATTGGTTTCTCGCATTTACAAGCGAGGAACGCACATTCGGTTGTACGTTAGGTACCCACTTGCTGGGTTAAAAAAAAAGTTACCAAATTATATTCAGATTATTATCTTGTATTTTGTATACAATGCTAACTGTATAATTCATTTCCTTATTTACTTACCTAGCTAACTTTATAACTAAACTTTATCATTATTACTGAAATATTGTTGATAAGGACAGCTCTAATGAGCAGGTAACTCAACTCACGTTCCATTGTACTCTACGTACAGAAAGCAATATGTTATATGAACTAAATTGTAAAGTAATATTTGTTACCAAAAAATTGTCGTGAATAAAAAAAAACGCTGCAAATTCTTTCACTGGGGTTTATTATTCAATTGGCTTGCGTTCATGATTTGAATTTCCACTAAGCTTTGGAGTGTGCGTGTTTCACAGGTGATAGAGCGATTTTTGAATTTCAGGAGATATGCATAGAGCACGTAAATCTGTTCTCAACCAAAATACCTACTGATATCAAAACAAAAACAATAATAAACCAAAATAACGCGAATGTTGGCACCATAAATCGGGCCATAGATCGGAAAAGGTTTGACCTACGGACCAGGGGAGCAGCTCATTCGATTCCTCGTGGAAAGTTCTTCAAAAAGAGTACAAATTTAGGCCGCTTCGACTTTTTTTGAGGTTTTTAGGGTTTTACAAAACTTTGACAACCCTTAAAGGGCACTTTAAATTAAGTGAGAGAGCTGGGTTAAGAATCGGGGCGTTGTCGGACCAACAAAATGGATTTTTCCAGAAAATTTCAGTCTAAAATGTTTTTGCTCCAGCCGTTTGGGAGTTCTATTATTGAAAATCTTGCGTACGGCGTACGGACGGAAAATTGTTTATTGCAGATTCGGATTATACACCCTTTAAAACGTAAACCATGAAATTTTCAGGGGGGGGGGGCATTTTTGCTTAGATTTTTTTTTCAAGAGCGATTACAATGTAAACCATGAAATTTTATTATTGAATAATAAACTAAAATCATGTCAACATACTCACTTGTGGTTAAGCTATCTTGAAAATCTTGAATCACGAATAACTCGGAAACGAATCACCTTAAAAAAAATTGCCAAGAGGCACTTTTGGTCGGAAATGAGTTGTAGGACAGGTAGGAGTCGGATTGTGCATAACTCCTGGGACACCCTGGATACAACTTACAACAGAGATTTGTTTGTGTCTTCTAAAACGACCATGCGAAGATGCTCACGTCTTTGGCATTGTGTACTCCAACTAAACAGTTAACAGGTCTCACAGAAGTTGAGATATTCACTCGCGTCTACGATAATAATTCGAGAGCCTCTCGGAGGAACAAAAGGTCGACTCGGCGCTAATTTCCTTGAACAAACTTTGGGAAAATCTTGTACAGTTAACGACCCCCTTCAAAATATCTGTGGTGCAACACGACCTTCATTCGCTACGCGGGACTTGAGAAGGCAAGCCGGGGACTATTCGAGTTTGGAATACGAATTATTTTGTAGGGTTCAAGTTAACGCCGTGGCGACGTAGAATTTCATATTTTTCACACTGTATTATACGGTATTCCTTTTCTCTAGATCATTGTGAAAAATTAGGAAATGATCTAATCAGAGGGTTGGTACCACTGCCCACTTTACTTACTTGTACCAAAAGCTCTGATTCCAATTTCGGAAGGTGAACAATTTTGGTGGAACAAATTTCAATAATGAACCTTTGGAATCGGACATGAAAAACATATTTCAAACCTCTCTCAAAATGTTTAGCTTTAAAGCAAAGAAACCAAAAAACAGCACCTGCCGATTATATCACAAAGTTTTTTTATTTTTTTTATTTGTTTATTTGGCATTAATTGTTTATACAGCCATATACATAGTCATTTATCATCCGTCATTTCAAGCATGTACGTTACATGATCTCAAAAATTCATAAATTTCTTTATATACGGAATAATGGTTTTGCTGGAGTAAAGTCATATAATTAAAGGGATTTATTTCATATAATTAAAGGGATTTTATTTATTTCTACTTTGGTGGCACTCCTTAAAAATACTTCTCTTTGCACTCACAAAGGTTTATTATGGCAAATAATACACTAAAATTATTTCAAAAATCCTTCCGCATACCTCAAATAAGGCAAAATGAATGAAGTCGGTCAACACAGTTACTTTATGAGCTATTCTGATAGGAAATTTGATGATGATTCCAAATGTACTTCATGCCTACCTAAAATTGTTCCACGCTCTTTATTCCCAAAAATGTGAAAAAGTCACGTTTTTTAGCCATATTTTCCCATTTTACGGGTCAACTACCCATTATAGTACGAGTAGTAAGTAGAATTACTCGTAATTCTATTCATTATATCGTTTACTTTATCCATTCCATCAAGAATTCATTTTTTTAAACAACAGAAAAGATGTAGACTACTGGTGACCCAAACTTTCCAAATATACCACTATCTTGGGAAGTGATCGAATTCCTAAGTTCTCAATTTGGGGAAAAATTCCGTTTTTAGGCATTTTTGAGGAAGTACATATGATAGAAAAACTGAAAACCTTTCAATACTTCACAATAATTGAATTCTACAGATTTAAATGTGTCAAAAGAGTCCAAGGTGTCCTCGAACAGGTAACTAACGAGAAGAAAATTACAGAATATTTATAATCCTGTATATTTCAGGAAATTTGAGAAAGCATTTGTAGTCGTCAAGATTTACAGTAGGGTGGCTCAAAACAGACCCCAAAAAAAAAGTTTGTGATAATTGCCCAAAAGTCAAGTCAAAAGTTTGGAATTTCTGAGTGCTCTACCTTTTTATTATTAGTTAGTGAGACTCTTGTTACTAATATTCCCCGCCTTACCGTGTTTACAAGAAAATAGTAAAGGAGTGAACCAGTCATGTTTACACAAGTGCCTAATAACCGGCAGTGGGATTATCTTTATTCCATGGCCACTCATTATGTTCAAGGTGTGTGTAGCGCGAAGTGTTATAGCTTTTATTCAACAGTGGACAATGCTGAGACAGGTGAGACATTAAATTTCTACATACCTTATTGAATATACATTGCATTTTACTTGTAGATTTAACTTAGCAATTTGTAAATGTACGCCCCTATTCAATAACGAAAAACTATATTAACGCCACCTTATTCCACGGAGTTGTTAGCAGGATTTGTTTCATCAATCCTTCTAGTTTCTAAATGTTGCAAAGAATTTTTGCGGTTTTGTGCGTTTTGGGTGATACATAATTTTTTTTCAGTCAAATTTTAGCTAATCAATTTGATTTTAGACCACTGTATGCTTCCCAATCATGTCAAAAAATGGATTAGATATTTTAATATTATTTTTCCCGTATTCTGGAACTTCAATCGTTAAATGTAGGAAAGTTTTAAATTTTAGCAAATCAATTTGATTTTAGACCACTGTGTGCACGCCAATCGTGTCAAAAAATTAATTAGATTTTTTAAATTATTTTTTCGTTATCTGGGAACCTAAAGGTTGAATATGTCCGTAAGTTGAAATTTTTCGAAAATAGGGTTATGACATATCCTGGTAAATTCTCCTGCAAAATTTTTATTTTTCGTTATTTTCTGTAAAAAGTGTTTTCCCTTCTCAATAATAAACCATTGTAAGCGCTCTGGAAAAAAAAATTCTAACCCCCCCTGAAAATTTCATGGTTTATGTTTCAAAGGGTGTAGAATCCGAATCTGCAATAAAAATTTTTCCGTCCGTCCGCCGCCGTACGCCGTACGCACGATATCATAAAAATGGCTGGAGCAAAAGATCTGAAATTTTCAGGAAAAATCCATCTTGGTCCGACGACGCCCCAATTCTTGAGCCAGCTCTCTCACTCAATTTAAAGTGCCCTTTAAGGGCTGTCAAATTTTTGTAAAATCCCTAGAAACCTCAAAACAAGTTCAAGCGGCATGAATGTAAACTTATTTCAAGAACATACCGTCAGGAATCGAATGAGCCCCTCCCCAGGGCCGTAGGTCAAACCATTCCCGATGTATGGCCCGATTTATGGTGCCAACATTTGCGTTTTTTGGTTTATTATTGTTTGTTTGTAACCTAGTGATGTCCGGCCGATAGCGTCGAGTTGTAGTGAATGTGGATACTGGAGTGATAGCCGATGTGAATACTTGTAGTGTAGTTAGTAGCCGATACACGGGTTGAAGCATTCTGATATGCATGAAACGCTGATAATATATAGGTAAATATTATTCAATATTATTACTGGGGTTTATTATTCAATATTATTACTGGGGTAAATAAGTATTCTTTAACTGGGGTTTATTATTCAATTGGCTTGCGTTCATGATTTGAATCTTACTAAGCTTCGGAGTGTGCAAGTTTTACAGGTGATAGAGCGATCATTGAATTTCAGGAGATATGCATACACCACGTAAATCGGTTCTCATCCAAAACACCTATTTGGATTGATCAGTTGATGATATTTGTGTGCCTCCTCTACATCTGTCTACATTTGGCTACATCGTTTAAATTTGGATTTGGGGAAGTTTTAACGCAATACGAGTGCCAAAGGACTTGATAAATTATAGATGTTTTTATTTTGGGGGGGTATTGAGGCTCAATAAAAAAACGCTGCAAATTCTTTCACTGGGGTTTATTATTCAATTGGCTTGCGTTCATGATTTGAATTTCTACTATTTTAATTTTTGTGTCTTGTCATTTGTGATTTTTCAGTATTTCGTAATTTTGGAACTACTAGCAAATGTTTTTTCTAGTTTCCATCTAGTTAGATTGAAAAAATTACATTTTTACAACAAAAAGTTTGAAAGAATTATAGTCCAAGTGGCCTTTTTGATACATCGCGCTTTTGTGAGTTACCTGTTCGTGTAACATTCATACATAAGTTTAAATACCTATGTATAAGCAATTCTATACCTTCTTATCTAGTTCAATTGAAATAAATAATCTAGTTTTTCAACAAAGAAAAGAGTTGAACAACAGTAATCATTTTCCAAGAGGCCTTTTGAAGATTGTCTGTTTTCGAAGCCAACTGGTGGCGCTACTTGGCCAAACAGCGAACTACTTGGCGGGCTCATGCTTATCATTGTAATCTTAAGTGTCAACTCCGGTGTCATCAAATTCTGTGCCTTCCTATAATAGTTTAAGCCATTAACGAATTTTGTATCTATCGGTCTTGTAAATTTTGACTTTTACTCGAACAGAAAATGAATCTTTTTAAATCTGAACAAAAATAAGCGGTAATGGGTGCATGTTGTTGTACCTATGTAGGTATCTGAATATGACTATCTGGACTAGACGCAATAAATTTACTAAACTACACGCTAAAAATGTCGTTGTCGCGTTGAAAGTTTCTCCCGGCAACAATAAAGGTAAGTTAAAAAACCAGCCAAACGGTTGCGTTATGTAGGCAACCAAATATATTTTTTGGCTTTCAGACAATTTTTAAGCTCAGCTTGACCAACTTTTTCTGAAAAAATGTTTTAAATCGAAGAGTTAATCCAGTTTTAGTTTTAGTTGGTTTTTGAGCTCAGCTTGGCTAACATTATTTGAAAAATAGTGGGAAATCGATTGTATCTAAAATAAATGGGTATTGGTTTTAGACGGGTTTTCATGTCAACGCGGCCAGGATTTCGTGAGAGGAGTGATTGAAATGACTAGCTAAGCCCAGATTGGTTTTAGATGGGTTTTGAGCTCAGCTTGAATAGTTTTACCTGAATAAATAATTGACAAACTACAAAAAATGTGTAAACTATTTTTCTTCTTCTTCGTCACCTTCAATTCTTTTTCAACTTTTCTCTCCTCACGGTTAATCATTGGTTTTTGACCATTTTGCACCCCTACCACCGCTCTTTCGTGGAAAACGGGTTACGCTATTCAGTTACCTATGTTACTTGGTAGCCACATCATCCCATGAACATTGATGAAAACAGAAAAGAGTTTTAGGTACCTAGCCGATTGTCAGCCAAAAGCTGGTGCCCGTATTAAACGTAGATAAATATAATTATATTTCCTCTTTTAATAAAATTATGGGTATTCCTGAAGAATCTGCTTACGGCGTTCGTTAGACAGACGATAGTTTCTTCAGGCAAAAAACAGGGGAATTCAAAATGGAAGATCAAGCGAGAAAACGATAGAACTCCGAAAAAGAAATCTCAAAAAGTGCGTGCTTTTCCAAGTATCATCGATTGCTTGTGTCCATTGAGCCCTGACGAATAATGCCCTTTACTGTACTAACAAACTTGGCTTTTACTTGCCAATTTTGGAAAATAAATTTCGAGTTCAACTTTTGACGTGTAAGTCTCTTTAAAAGTAAGTGCGAACCGTGTTTCATCGAATCAAAGTGCGGTGCTCACATTTTGAAAAAGCAGTGGGAAAGGCGAGGTGCGAAGGCTAGAAGCTTGTCTCTTTGGCCGCAGTAGCGCCACCAGTTGGCAATCCTTGCGACATCATCATCATCAATCTATATACAGACGAAAATATCAGAGCAGGCAGGTATATCAGGGGCTGGTAACGTTGGGCGGGTGGAATTCTCCGCAGCCACCCCTCTCGACCGCGCCTGTGAAGGGGACCCCACCAATGAGGACCGTCTCCGAGGGCAACCGCTGGGTGGAATTCACCCCCCCCCCCCCCTCTCGACCGCGCCAGTGAAGGGGACCCCACCAAAGAGGAGCGTCTCCCAGGGCAACCTGCTCCCCTCCTCGGGGACTTGGAATATACGATTTTTGGTTTATTATTCAATAATCACTGGGGTTTATTATTCACTTGGCTTGCGTTCATAATTTGAATTTCTACTAAGCTTTGGAGTGTGCGCGTTTCACAGGTGATAGAGCGATTATTGAATTTCAGGAGATACGCATGGAGCACGTAAATGTGTTCTCAACCAAAATACCTATTTGGATTGATCAGTTGATCATATTTATGTGCCTCCTGAAATTCAAAAATCGCCCTATCCTGTGAAACACGCAGACTCCAAAGCTTAGTAGAAATTCAAATCATGAACGCAAGCCAATTGAATAATAGACCCCAGTGAAAGAATTTGCAGCGTTTTTGTAAGGAATTAATTAAACTCGGAATTAATTAAAAGTAATCGGAATGACGATTACTTTTTCCGATTACAAGTAATCGTAATCGTTTTTTCGATTACCATTATTTGTAATCGGAAAATGTAATCGGTATTTCGATTACCATTACTTGTAATCGGAAAAAGTAATCGTTTTAACGATTACCATTACAGTAATTGGAATGGTAATCGCGATTACTTCTGGAGTAATTTCAACCCCAAAACTTCGGATTTTCAATCCGCTCTTTACTGAAATTGTTACTAGCCAAATATACGTCATTACAATGAAAGTAATCGGAAAATTATTCATTACTCAAAGTAATGATTAGATCTCAACTCTGATCTTAGGTCGCTCTGTCGAAGAGGGTGGCAACAAACGGAAACTGCTACCGAAACTGTCATCCAAGTACCTACATATGTTAAAGCACCACAAGCAAGGCATAACAGCGTTGCAGGCCTCTGCAAGTACAGACAGAAGAAGTATTGGGATTTTCGAAGAGACATGCATGTGAGGATTGGTGGAAGCAGATACAGGCTATACCTTGTTGTTAAACACATCCAAGCTGTTGACTGATTGATGCCCAGGATGTAACTGTCCCTGAAAGTACTCGTTGAGGTTATTTGGGAAAGAAGATGGAATACAGCACCACAAAGATTCTGTTTGCAGCTGCTAAGGCTTTTGTTACATTCAACGTCTACTATTAGGGTTTTCAGAAGATTCGAGAGATTCACCTTACAGATACGGGGAAGCTATGTGGCACACCCAACTTGTCAAGACTTTTTTTCTCACGGCTTTTTTTTCCGGAAGAAAGATCAGGCGAGTACCCGGGATTGAAGGAAAGTAGCTCATCCTAAACGACTTGAGCGGTAAAGTTGGTTAGAGCGATTAAGTTTAAACGGGGGCTTCGCCGCGCGGAAGGGAAAGGTCACATCACCATCAACGCTCGACCTGTTTCGTTTCCAAACTTCTTGACACCGATGGAACTCTTGACAGAGGTCGGTAAAGTTCACCGCAGTTGGTTTAGCGATTGAGTTTAAACTGGGGAATGTATAGTAATGTATGTATGGTTTTGATAGTGTCCTACTCAGAAGGGAGAGGTAGTGAAATAGCAGAAGTTTTGGAAAAATCACGAGCAACAGTTACGTTCGGTTTATTGTTTTCAATAATGAATCTTAGTAATCGGCAAGAAAGAAAATTATTAACCCCCCTCAAAAGTTGTTCGTTTACGTTTCAAGATACAAAAATTTCAAAGATCGAATACAAAAATCCACCCTAACGCCGTCCGAAGCTTTTCTCGAAACTATTACATCAAGTTGACAAAATTTTGCTCGAACCACCTACATCGCTCCGGGACGAGCCAATTATCTCGGCATTCAACCCTATCATCATCATCCAACCCTAAGGTATAATATTTAAGGATTAAACCATCGAAGCCTCTAAAACTTCTGGAGTAAGAGTGGAGTTCTTTTGTTTGATCCACATAGAATAGTTCCGTGAATTGAATGAAACCAGTTAGTTGAAAAATCTGTTCAGTGACGGGTTCCTGGTGAGACACGTGGCTGGCGATAGACCAAATAGTACGATTGTACTGCTCATAGCGCCAACTCCCAATTCTGTTGAGGAGAACAAGCGGATGCATTCTTTTTTCCTGTATTTTAATCTCGCTAAATATCAGTTGCGTAACTTTATGTGTTTCATGGTGTACTTAAGAAGTCAGCAAAGATGGGTTACCTAATACGGAAATAACAAACCTTTGTGTAATCATTTGCAGCGCTTTTTTTTCCAATACTTAATCCATCTATTGTTAGAACTGTGTACATATCTGGTTACTTCATTCTGGTAACTATATCAGGTACGTTTTGTGGCTCACCTACTACCACTCATAACACATCTTTAGATAACACATCCCTTGTCATTTCTGTCTGGTAAATTGTTCTAACAAGCATATATTCTACATATTTCGAGATTTTCATAAACATATCGAAAGATCTGAACGTGTGTCTGTAAGTGACACTCCCAACTTTTGAAGAACACTCCACGAGGAATCGAATGAGCCGTTCCCCAGGTCCGTAGGTCAAACCATTCGAGATCTATGGCTCGATTTATGGTGCCAATATTCGCGTTATTTTGGTTTATTATTGTTTTCGTGTTGACATCAGTAACCTAGTGACGTAGTGATGTAGTGATGTGGATACTGGAGTGAACTCCTAAAAGGGTTTATAGCCAAGACACGGGTTGAAGTATTCTGATAACCATAAAAAACGCTGGAAATTCTTCCACTGGGGTTTAATATTCAATTTGCTTGCGTTCATGATTTGAATTTATACTAAGCTTTGGAGTGTGCATGTTTCACAAGTGATAGAGCGATTATTGAATTTCAGGAGGCACACAAATATGATCAACTGATCAATCCAAATAGGTATTTTGGTTGAGAACAGATTTACGTGCTCTATGCATATCTCCTGAAATTCAATAATCGCTCCATCACTTGTGAAACACGGACACTCCAAATCTTAGTAGAAATTCAAAACTTGTCGAAAAACTAACCATTTTGAGAATTTCATATAGAATCATCATCAGAATCATATAGAATTTCATATAGATTCCAACGTGTTTTTTGTGTAACTGCCTATTTCGACAATAATATCGGTACCTTCTTTAAATTATGGAAAATTTTACTATCATTGACAACTTACTACACACGTATCAAATATTGACAAACACATTTTATTGAAATGAATTATGCAGATGCATTATGATTCAATTTTGAGGGATTTGAAAGAAAAAAAGCTGTTCTTTCCCTTACGTTAACAGTTGGTTGGTATTACGAAAATGGTAACATCGTGCGGGTTTTACCGTTTATGTGTATATGATTAGGGGGCCCGAGTGATAACGCACCGTAACCAATGAGGTCATCGAATGGAAAGCTAACGGAGGATTGTGGAGTATTAACTAACAGAAAGCGGTCAGCCCCATTGTGCCGGGCTTAATCTTGAGACGATCTGAATAAACCGTCCCCTCCACAATACCGATCTGCCTTTTCAAACAAGCTGTAGAATCAAAAGTGAAAGTTCTTTTTTTTTCGTTGAATCGAATTTCAATCGTTAATGCGGAGTTTCGACACTGTTCGGTAAAGTCAGAATAGCTACGTTGGCAGAAATTCGAAAAAATTAAAAACTCTGCCAGTCCGATTTAAGTTGATTTTGTCACCAATTTTGGTACAATTTAAGTGTATGTACCGACGAAGCGATCCCGTTAATCCCGGACCAACACCTCGGCTTCTGAGACTATATAAGACTATATAAAATCAGCCTATCAAAACAAACATACATGCAGGGCAACATACTTCGACGCCGAACAGGCCTTTGACAGGCTATGGCACGAAGGGCTCCTCAACAAATTAAGACCACATTTGCCAAACAACTTATTCAGCGTGTTGACACACTAATTGGCTGGTCGAACATTTCAAGTGTCTGTTCAAGGTCAATCCCTCCAGGGCAGGGGTTCCTCAGGGAGGATGTCTTTCACCATGCCTATACAGGGTGTCTTCTATCCAATGGATCACACCCCTAAAATCGCCAAAATGAGGATAAACAAAAAATTTTTTTTTTAAACTTCATATTTTTTTGCAAAAATTTCAAAAATGACAAAATTTTGCTACGCGCAATTGCGCAACTATGCGCAACTGACACCAACTTTCTTATTTCCCCCCTTTTTTATTGCAAATTCGGATTCTAAGCAAAATTTCATGAACTTTTGACCCCTCAATCGATTTTTTTTGACTGCGCGCAACCCATTCAACGAGCGTGCAAATTTGTTGAAATACCAAATTGCGCATAATATGGTGTCATGTAAACCCCGAGTGTGGTACATGAATTTCCATTGTTTTTCAACGCTGATTCACGTGGTGCTGTCAATTTTGAGATTTACCTCACTTTTTATCGATATCATCCCCATAATCTATGTTTTTCGGTGAAATACTGGTACGTACCCGCAACGTTGGATTGGTCGTCAGGCAGTTCATGACAATGCACTTTACCAATGGCCTCCAAGAAGCCCTGATATTACCCCTTGCGATTTTTTCTTACGGGGGTATGTTAAGGATAAGGTTTTCGTCCCTCCTTTACCAACAAACATCGATGATCTCAAAGGAAGAAAAACTGCGGCAATTGAATCTGTCACGCCTGATATGCTGCAGAGAGTGTGGCAAGAACTTGAGTACCGGATTGATGTTGTCCGAGTGTCCAAAGGTGGCCACATTGAACATTTATGATCTACTGAAAAAAAAAAAACTATGTTCTATACTGAATAAAATGATTTTTGTCAATATATTAAAAAAATTTTTTTTGAAATTATATACGTGTTTAAAGTTGTGGTATTCTTTTTGACTCTCTCTGTATTACAGTTTTTCCGAAGTACCAGCTTTGGCAGTAGATTTATTTTTAAACCCGCCAAAGCCGGTTCCAAGCCCGTGTTTCGAAAGGGTGACGAAAAATAAACTTACTGCCAAAGACTCCCTGTATACGCTGTATTGCCAAGATCTGCAGCTGAAATCTCCGCACTCGATGCTGACGATTTAGTGTATCCCCCAGACTCTGAATCGGCAACGGCTCGATCACAGTTTATTGACAATCTTGGCCAGTGGTGCACCAAGTGGCGGTTCAAAATAAGCACGTACAAATCAAAAACCGTAACATATACCTATAGAAAGTATTTTACAAATTACCCCTAGATTTACCTGAACGAGACCATCCCTACTCCACCCCCAACCAAACCAAATTCTCATCGACTTCTCACCGGTATCTTGGCCTAATATTGGATCAAATTCTAATTTTCCACGACTCTGCTACGCCAAAAATTAAAAATCCGAACGAACCAGCTAAAGTCAATTACAGATAACCCTAACGTACAAATCCACAACAAAGCTAGGATATACTCGACCTTCATTCGTCCTATTTGGACTTACGCCCTTCCAATTTGGGGGACGCGTTCAAAATCAGAATTCCGTCGAATTGAACAACAACGAAACGCAACCCTTCAGCATCGAACTATCCACACTCCGCCTTACGTCAGAAATAAAACAATTTATGGTGATTTCAACATCTCCTCACCCATCGAACTTCTCACCATACCACCATACCACCAACTTCATCCGAAACAACTGAGACCATATCAATCCATTAGCTTCAGAAGGTCTTTCTCTTCCTCCTACAATGCCTCGTTTAAAACGTCCCGGCTATATAATCTTACACGTTCTATAAGGTGTAAATTATGTGTTTATTACTTGGTCAATATGATATGTTATGTAACATAGCGGTCATAAATAAATAAATGTAAAAAAAAAAAAGTCACTTGGGTTTATTAATTAAATTGAACTGGAATAAACTGACAGATATTAATTAATCCTTGAACTATCGCGGAACTGCTGTCAATTCAGCCAGGATTCAATTTATACGTGACGTTAAAGTCTCTTCATTTAATTGGCCATTATTCCGTCGAATTCTATTGATTTAAAAATTACCCCAGTCGTGAAAATCTGATGTGACAAGGAGGACACAAATATCATTGTAAAAAAGTTAAAGGCACCAAACCATCATCAACTTCTATCCGGGTTGAGAACAGATTTTTCTTGGCCTCGTTTTGTGAACCTCAAGAATGTGATTCAAATATGAACGAACCAATTTAAAATCGTGAAAGAATACTTATTTACAATAATAATATTGAATAATATTTACCTATTATATTATCAGCGTTTCATGCATGTCAGAATGCTTCCTCAACTTTGAAACAAGATAATATTCATATCCACATTCACTGACTGGAGCCCTTCGGTTGGGGACGCGTTCAAAATCAGAATTCCGTCGAATTGAACAAGAACGAAACGCAACCCTTCAGCATCGAACTATCCATTGTCAGCCTTACGTCAGACTTGTTAAAACAATTTATGGTGATTTCAACATCTCCTCACCCATCGAACTTCTCACCATACCACCATGACCAAACTTCATCCGAAACAACGTGACCATAAAAATCCATAAGCTTCAGAATTTCAGATTTTTCCTCCTACAATGCCTCGTTTAAAACGTCCCGGCTATATAATCTTAGACGTTCTATAAGGTGTAAATTATGTGTTTATTACTTGGTCAATATGATATTTTATGTAACATAGTGGTCATAAATAAATAAATGTAAAAAAAAGTAGTGGGCCACAGATATTAATTAAGCCTTGAACTATCACTGCTGTATATTCAGCCAGTCTATACAAACACGTTAAAGTCTCTTCATTTAATTGGCCATTACCGATTCTACAGATTAAAAAAGTCGTGAAAATCGGGAAATCGATTGTAAAAAAGTTAGTTTCCCCTAAGCGTCCTCGCGGAATTCTTATTCCCTCGTTTTTGGAACCTCAGAATGTGAATATGCAGTCAAATCGTGAGTTCAATTATTATTTCTTATGTAAAATAACGTTATCTCGGGTGAGATAATATTCGTGTCATGTTGTGTGGAATATTCTTACTTTAAAAACAATTAATGTCACCATTGTCAGGTGATTTTTAGTGACCATGTTATCATTAAAAACTGCACTCTCTGTCATATAAAGCATTTCACTACGCAAACGCTCCAAATTCTTTCACTGGGGTTTATTATTATGAATTACGAAATGATTCATGATTTGAATTTCTACTAAGCTTTGGAGTGTGCGTGTTTCACAGTTGATAGAGCGATTATTGAATTTCAGGAGGCACAAAAATATGATCAACTGATCAATCTAAATAGGTATTTTGGTTGAGAACAGATTTACGTGCTCTATGCAAATCTCTCGAAATTCAATAATCGCTCTATCACCTGTGAAACACGCACACTCCAAAGCTTAGTAGAAATTCAAATCATGAATCATTGAATAATAAATATTCAATTATTATATACTATATTATTAATATTATATTCTATTATACATAAATTGAATATTCTATTTGAAAATTTTAAACATAAACGGAACACATATCAGAATGCTTCAACCCGTGTATCGGCTATAAACCCTTTTAGGAGTTCATTTCAGTATCCACATTCACTACATCACTAGATTACTGCAATAAAAAAAAAAAAAAAAACTCTTGTGTTTGTTTTGATCGCAGCAACCTAGTGATGTAGTGAATGCGGATGCAAATGTTGGCACCATAAATCGGGCCGTATATCGGAATTGGCATGAGCTACGGACCCGTGGAGGGGCTCATTCCATTCCTCATGGAAAGTTCTCCAAAAAATGTCCAAATTTAGGCCGCCTTGACATTTTTTGAGGTTTTTAGGGATTTTAAAAAACTTTGACAACCGTTAAAGGGCACTTTAAATTGAGGGAGAAATCGTGCGTACGGCGTACGGCGGACGGACGGAAAATTTTTCCAAAAAAGATTTGGATTCTACACCCTTTGAAACGTAAACCATAAAATTTTCAGGGGAGGGTTACAATTTTTTTTCCAAGATCGATTACAATGGTTTATTATTGAATAATAAACCAAAACAGAAAGAACAAATTATTCAAGTGTTCCAAATAATTGTTGATGACATTGAAGACACTACGTATGGAACGATTGAATATATCTTGAAAGCCACTTTCAAGCAAATTTGTATAAATATCATGTTGAACTAGTCAAGAGAAGAAAGATCGAAAAAACTCCCCGTGACAATCCTAAGGATTAGCAGTTTAAGGGTGTGTATGGAATATTTAATGAAAATTTTTTTTTCGTGTTGTAAACGCTTTTTTCTCTCCCTATTTCACACTCTCTCTCTTTCAGACAAATCGTGAGCAACTGTGAGCATTCTCATACGATTTACGGAACTAATTTTTATGATTATCCAAACAAGAAAACTACCCTCCCACATCGAAAGTTTTTGAGATTTCGATTTTTTAATAGTTAAATCGATAAATATCACCTTAGGGTTGATTGATCAAGATGCCGATATTACTGTCACGTCCCGGACTGATGTTAGATTGTCGAGCCAAATTTCGGAGGAAAGCTTTGGACGGCGAATGGCGGACGGACAGAATTTTGTTTCTTTCGAGTTTTGAAATCGACTTACTTCGAAACGTAAACCAACAACTTTTGAAGGCGGGTTAATAACAGGGGGGGTTCTTGGTTAATTAGGAACGTTCATTAATGAAAATAGTAGAACAATAAACATAAAACATCTAAAAATAATAAGCGATAAAAATACGAGTGTACTTGATGACATTAATACTTGAACTTCGAAAAGGATAAGTACCCATACAGGTAAGTAGGTGTCTATGAAAGCGAAACCTCGATCAACCAGGGCCGTCGAATGCTCTCGTTTTTTGATAAGATTCAAGCCCAGTTTTATCGAACTAAAACAATGAGTGGCATCTGACGTTGCGTGATTAGTGCCACAAGTCCAAGGTGATGACTCTAAAAGTTGCTATCGTTAGAAATGCGACCTACCTAGTTTTTGACGACGCAATATGTTGATGGATAGTGTGAGATATGACAAAATCATGTTTGGAGTCCATGTCATAATTGGAGTCACTCTGTTGTTTTGTTTGGCTGAATGGATGTACAGAAGCATCTACGAGTGAAAAAAAATACAAACCAGATACCACAAAAGAATACACGTGCTTTTACAGTCCACAGCACTCATGAATACGTTCAAACTGTAGTGGCATCCACGTGTATCTCATGCTCCCACTTTTAATTGGTCGAATAGATCACTGAAATCTTGTGTATAGCACCTAACGTACCTATTACTGATCAGACATCTGGCAGGGAGTCAGTAATGGGTACAGTAATGTAGCCCTTGTAGCAAATAGCACCATATATATGTTCATACTGAAGTGGCATCCACGTGTATCTCATGCTCCCACTTTTAATTGGTCGAATAGATCACTGAAATCTTGTGTATAACACCTAACATACCTATTACTGATCAGACATCTGTCAGCCCTTTAGCCCTTGTAGCAAATAGCACCATATATAGGTTCATACTGAAGTGTCCGTCTGACTGATGTATGCTATAAGACCAAGGTGAGGGGTCTGAAAGTTGCTATCGTTCAAAATGCGACCTACCTAGTTTTTGACGACGCAATACGTTGATAGATGAAGTAGTGTGAGATATGACAAAATCATGTTGGAGTCCATGTCACAATTAGAGTCACTCTGTTGTATTGTTTTGCTGAATGGATGTACAGAAGCATCTATGAGCGAAAAAAACACAAACCAGACACTACAAAAGAATACTGCTGTCTTTGAAGTCCACAACACGCACGGATAAGTTGATACTGAAGTGGCTACCTGAAGTTGCTTGATTAGTGCTACAAGACCAAGGTGAGACGACTAAAAGTTGCTACCGTTCGAAATGCCTCTCACCTCATTATTGATGATGCAAATGATTGATGGATCCCATACGACAAAATCCTATTTGGAGTCCGAACTGCAATACCACGAGTATATTTTTTGGCAGTATGGATAGAGATGCACTGGCATGAGGTAAAACGATAAAAACTGGATGCCACATCTGGTGCCAAGCACAGATGTTAGTTGGTCGATTAGATCACTATGTCTGACACCCTTGTGTATAACACCAAACATACCTATTACCGATCAGACATCTGGCATGGAATTAGCAATGACGACGCCAATTCGCACTTATATTAAATATTTGAACCAAGAAGCGCCATGTATATGGTCATACTGAAGTGGCCATCTGACGTTGATTAGTGCTACAAGACTAAAACGAGACGTCTAAAAGTTGCTACCGTTCGAAATGAGACTCACCTTGTTGTTAACGATGCAAATCATTGATGGATGTAGTTGTGCAAATATGACAAAATCATATTTGGAATCCATGCTTCAATCACAGTCACTATTCTTCTTTGCCTGTATGGACATACAGATGCTTTGGTATGAGTGAAAAAAAAAAAAAAAAACACAAACCAGATACCAAAAAAGAATGCATGTGCTTCTAAAGTCTGCACCTCACGAGGATATGTTCTTACTGAAATGGCATCTAAGTGCACATCATCCTCCCACTTTTACTCTGCCTGCACCCTTGTTTATAACTCCCAACATACCTACCACAATCAACATCTGGCAGGGAGTCAGTAATGTCGACGCTAATTGGCCCTTATAGCAAATAGCACCGTATATATGTTCATACTGAAGAGTCCGTCTGACTGATTTATGCTACAAGACCGAGGTGAGGGGTCTGAAAGTTGTTTTCGTTCCAAATGCGACCCAACCTCGTTTTTGAAGACGCAATCCCATCATAGGATTACGTAATTAAAACTGCATTGAATCCACCATACTTGGAGTCCAATCCTCAAAGCCACGATTTGGGACATTCTGCTGTATTGTTTGGCAGAATGTTTGAACGTCCACTCGATTAGCATATTATGTTCAAACAGAAGTGGCGTCTAACGCAGCTTGATTGATGTCATAAGACCATGTTGACGGGTCTGAAGGTCGTTTTGTTCGGAATGCGACCTACCCACCTACATTTTTTAGGCGGAATCCGTTTTACGATTTGGCAAAAAACCGCAAGCACCGAGGTGATTCAGAAGCGCAAAAATCTAGACCACAGGAGGAGGGGCTCGCCCAGAATTAGCTCAAATTTCAAATGTTTGTAACTAGCTTATATCAATTGTTGGAACCTTTTTCAAAAATGGTAGTTATACGTAGGGGGGGGGGGGGGGGAGTAAATAGGAATACTTTTTAATGCTTTCATTCTTTAGTCATCTAGATATCGACAGCTTTCTCCCTTATACGGGTCATCAGGATTTTAAAAACAGATGCAATCATAGAAGAGTTACCGCCAAATGGAGACATACTGGACAGCTTCCTCTGTTCCATTGCTGTAATGTGCTCCAAATTTTACGTTTATTTTAATTTTTGTTCAAATTATTTTAATTAATAAGTCTTTGTAATCGTATAGCAAAATAATTTATAATCCCCCTCATCACTCCATCCGATTTGGTCATTTAACGTCTCCAGGTGCATGGGATTCAACTCTGCAATGTCTGTCCGTCGTATACATTAAAGGTTTTTAGAATGTATGTAGAATGTTATAATTTTGGACCCCACTTGGGTTCTAACTTCTAGCCAGATCGATCGCCTCAGATACATATTTGCATTGGACCAAAAACTTGGAAAAACGTCGTTTTTTTCGAGGTTTTCACTGACATGCGATTGGAGCCTCATTTTCTGGTAAATTTAAATAGAAAATTGACTAGGATAGGTTTTATATCAGTAGCATTTCACCCATAACAAATGATCGCAATTTCTGATCCTAAAAATGACCCCCCAACGTCACAATGACACGTAAAGTTTCAAAAATTGTCACCATCGAAATCCATTTTGAGGACCTTTGAAATGATTATTGGATTTCAACGGTGTTTTGTATGTACGTACATCAATACTTCCTAAAAAATCAAGCATTCCTAAAGAAATTATGAGTTTGTTGAACAACGTTTTTTTGCACAGCAAATTGGTCAAATTTCAAAAATTGCTCAGATAAATCACAAAAATCGGCTCTTTTTTGTATTTTATTATTTTTTTAAACAGAATAATACTCAAAAACCGCCCCTCAACTATGAACTAGGTCATTAAAAAATTTAAGCTGAAACTGGAAAATTGTGCTTGAATTTAATCAAAATACACCAAAAACGCTGCAAATTCTTTCACTGGGGTTTATTATTCAATTAGCTTGCGTTCATGATTTGAATTTCTACTAAGCTTTGGAGTGGGCGTGTTTCACAGGTGATAGAGCGATTATTGAATTTCAGGAGATATGCATAGAGCACGCAAATCTGTTCTCAACCAAAATACCTATTAAAATACCTAAGTTTGATAAATGATAACTATATAGGGATTCCAGCCAATATTAGGGAGGTCCCAGGAGAGCCAAGTTAACAAGAGTGTAAGAGCCAGCTAAAACGAAGGAGAGAACTGACTCCAGATTCTGTTAACCAAAAAACGGGAAAATTTTGTTTGGAGGGGAAGTGGAGAAAATTTAGAGTGGGGAATCGCGGGGAGCAGAGAGTGGGGGATAGTAGAAACCAATCAGGGACGGGGTTACAACTACCCCAGGAAACCCCAGGGTGCTAGGGGAGAGACTACGTGTGACTGACCGTTTGCCAGAAAAAGGGTGGCTTGGGAAAAACCAACGGCGCAAAGCAGCTTGGGGAATTTGGAGTCCATTAAAGGCTTCAAATATTTTCACATAGGAACGGGATTAATGGACAATGAGGTAACTAACAGCGGCGAGTACGGTCCCGTTACCTGTGGGCCTTGAATACGAGTCAAGTGTGGTTTTCATGAATCAATGAACTAAATACTGAAAAATTCTTCATGACCTAAAACCAGTTCAGATACTTCTGAACAGTGATAATCATTTTGTAAAATTCGCTCATGCTGCATGAATGGAACTTAATATCTAAATTTTGTGACGGTTACTTTTCATTTATAAGAAATTTTATTGTGAGTACTTATTAAACCATCGCTAGGGATTACTATCCTATTTTCGGCCTCGTTTCCAGGGCTAAGATGGCCTTCCAAATGTAATTGAAGTTCTGACCGACCTCATCTTCACCTTGTCCGACGCGCTGACCGTTTATATCGGCGGACAACTGTAAATAGCGGTGATTGATAACGTAATGGTTACCTGTGTAATGGTTATCTCGCGGTATCGGAAGTGATAAATACGCGGGTACGTCGATTCTCAAGTCTGCGGTTTCGTCTCGCGGTGGTCACTGGCTTCTGGAAATTGAAGGTCGCGCGAGGCCTAAGGGGCAGCGACCTACTTTTTCCCTTTTGCCTTGTACCACCTCGGTTTTGTTCCACTTTTATATACTTCGTATTTTCTGCGATACGTAGTATACAGGGTGTCCCATCTATATGGGCCCATTAAGGAATTACAGCCATACAGTGCGAGCTATCAAAAAATTGAACCGGACCTTTTCTATAGTATTTTCACTCTGCTTGAAGGTGGTGGAAACCGTTTTTCATTTTTCGATGTTTTAGTGCCTCAAATCTTCGATTGAAACTTGAGATTACCTCTTGACCCCCTTTCAAGGGTGATGTTTATTATTCAATTTCTCCCAAAAGAACACTTAATAATTTGTTCTTTCTGTTTTGGTTTATTATTCAATAATAAACAGTTGTAATCGCTCTTGAAAAAAAAAAAATTCTAACCCCCCGTCAAATGTCATGGTTTACGTTTCAAAGGGTGTAGAATCCAAATCTGCAATAAAAAAATTTTCCGTCCGTCCGCCGTACGCACGACTTTTCCCAAACGGCTGAAGCAAAAATCTGAAATTTTCAGAAAAAAATCAATATTGGTCCGACAACGCTCCAATTCTTTAGCCAGCACTTTCACTTACTTTTAAGTGCCCTTTAAGGGTTGTCAAAGTTTTGTAAAATCCCTAAAAACCTCAAAAAAAGTCAAGGCGGCCTAAATTTGTACTCTTTTTGAAGAACACTCCACGAGGAATCGAATGAGCCCCTCCCCAGGTCCATAGCTCAAACCGTTCCCGATGTATGGCCCGATTTATGGTGCCAACATTTGCGTTATTTTGGTTTATTATTGTTTTTGTTTTGATATCAGTAACCTAGTGATGTAGTGATGTAGTAATGTGGATACTTGAGTGAACTCCTAAAAGGCTCTGTAGCCGATACACGGGTTGAAGCATTCTGATATGCATGCTCCTTCTTACGAAATTTAAAATTTTCAAATGGAATATTTTTCCATTGTAATCGCTTTTGAAAAAAACGCTGCAAATTCTTTCACTGGGGTTTATTATTCAATTGGCTTGCGTTCATGATTTGAATTTCTACTAAGCTTTGGAGTGACCGTGTTTCACAAATGATAGAGCGATTATTGAATTTCAAGGAAATATGCATATATGATCAACCGATCAATCCAAATAGGTATTTTGGTTGAGAACCGATTTAAGTGCTCTATGCATATCTCCTGAAATTCAATAATCCCTCTATCACCTGTGAAACACGCACACTCCAAAGCTTAGTAGAAATTCAAATCATGAACGCAAGCCAATTGAATAATAAACCCCTGTGAAAGAATTTGCAGCGTTTTCATTTTAGTTTTCGATTCTACGTTGAATTTGAAAAAGAAAATGCATCGTTGAAAATTGTTTTTTTTTAGTTATTTTACATTTAGTGAACAACAAAAATCGACGAATTCTTTTACGAAAAACGCTTTTCTCCAATTATCTTCAGTCTTTTCTAAATTTTGACCACATTTTTGTAATCAGGACCAATATTCTGTCAACAGAAGCCAGTTGACGATGTAACGAATCCGGTTATGTTTGGGTAGGTGGTTTGCGTGCGGTACCATACCCCAGTGTGATGGGGTCGATGGTTTTGAAACATAAATGTTTCATATCCGACGTCCGATGTTAAATTATATAGGTACATCGATGTTTTGCTCTCGATGGTGACATCAATGTTGCAGCTTCGATGTCCCATCCCAATACCCCACTACGAGAGCAGAGTTTTGGTGTCACTTCTTAAGCAAGTTCATTACTAACAAATGAAACGTACCAGAATTCACTCAGTTAAGTGGTACTGCGTGAGGGAGATTTTTTGATTTTTTTTTTTTTTTTTTTTTACCTCAATTACATGATGAAAATGCCTTCAGTAAATAACTTCCAATCTTTGAAATCGCTCTAGTAATCCGCTTCTGTGATTGGTGCAAGATTCACTCCCCTCTGCAGGGGACGTACTTATTAGAAAGCCAAAGGATCATTAGAAGGTGCAAAGGCAATTAGAGACCGAAGGCGGTGTTAAAAAATGTAAGAGCTAATCCGTCCGATTGCAACAGTAGCTGCGTACCGTCGACTCCAAACTTTCGTTTTTTTTTCGAATGACGAAACGGTAGCGGGCAGGAACGGTAGCACAAGCGCAGGTGGCTGCTCACTTGCGGGTTACTCGTTCGGAATAACAATGACAGTAGAGGTAATGGGCTCGAAATACAATTGACTTGGTAGAGCAGGTAACAATTAGGTTGGATAGGGGGTTATTGGGCATGAGGCTTCAGTATGTCATTCGCGATGACGCGTGCTACAAGTTCGTGTGAGTTGTGGCATCATTACAGGGTGCAGTTGGAATTATCATGAAAATGCCGTCTAGACTAATGTTACAATGAGGAAAGCGAGGATTCCACTTCCGAGTCTACCTACAGGGAGCGGAAGCTTTGTTTTCCCTTTCTCTTCTCGAAAATCAAAATTTCTACTCACATTGTGCACTGCAGACCATTGTGAACAACTTTCGGTTGTGGTCCGTCTGTCAGTGTCCACAAATTCTTGTTAACAAACCTGATTTCTACAGCTTTCATCCAATTTTGATGAAATTTCCTGAGAAAATGCAGGTGAGTCTTGTATATGGTTCGCTGCTAGAGTTTTATTGCTCACGAATCAATACTCAGAGCAACCGTGACATTATTCACCGCTTTCAGAATAATGTCTTAAGAAGATGCGTAGATGCATACACATATTTTAGAAATGGCAGACTCCACTACGAGCTGAAGATTGAATCTGTCAATGAGGTCATTCGAAGCCAAGCCATGCATCACCTCTTGAGGCTACAAGATCATGTAAATGAGGATGTCGTCCAGCCTCTCAACACAGAGGATCTGGTTAGAAGACTGAAGAGAACCAAGCCACATGATTTAATTCACTTAGTGTGAGCATCATAAAGTGCAAATATCAAGACAATAAGGACTAAGTGATGTATCTTAGATTTCTTAATGTACGCCAACTATATATTAGAATAATGTTGCTTATAAGTTTATAACTAGGTGCAATAAAACAAAATCAATACTTCAGTCTGAGCATGCGCCAACCTAAAATCAACCAATCACAATTTTCTCAGGTTCTGAGGGTTTGATCACTCTCAAAATTTCAGTGTGGTCGGTAATAACGGTCTGTGAGGTGTTGATCTCGGCTGGTTATGCTGCACAAGGTCCCCTAAGAGTTTCATGTTTCACAAACCAATATATCACTCTGAATATGTGCAAACTTGGAATCCGCAAAACTTCATCTCTCACGTTCTAATGGTTTGATCTCGCTGACATTTTCGAGGTATTCGGGTAAAACGGGCTAACAATCCCATAGCTGTAGAATTGAGCGGGACAGACCCTCAATACATGTCTGCTAACCTTTTGAAGGCGTTGTTGTATGCGGGAATGTATTCCGCACTTCGGTCTCGAAAATCTTTAACATGGGTCTGTGGCAACTTCTACGCGGGAGAGAATCTGCCATAAGCAATCTGCCCAGTAATCAAAGAAAATAGATTTTCCTGACTTAATTTTGTGTTGAGCAGAATAACGTATGTTGAACGGTAGTGAGTTCATCTAGTCATCATTTGTCCAAGCGGAAGTTTGATTGCAACTCTAACCTTTTCTTGAGATATTCTCAAGATCTTTCTCCCCTCAAGATATTAGAAAGATTGTACATAGTGAACGATATTGAACTGCGATTGTTATTTATATTGTAAATGTTTGTAAGCTTGCAATATTGGAAAAAATAGAACACTATTAATGATGAAATTGTCTATTTTCTATGATTTTCATTACTCTAGAATCGATAAATCACTCTGAGCATTCGTATACGCAAAATCTTGCAGCATTCCTCCGAGTTCTAATGGTCCCTACTGCGGTTATATTTTTATCAACGGCAATCACCTCAAATAAATTGAAGAACAGTCCTATCATTATTCTAACCGATATAGAATCAGTACGAACGACCCGCAATACATGTCGACCACCCTTCCAAAGGCGTTGGATGTCAATCGTTTTGTGAAGCTTATATTCTCCACTTTTCGAGATTATCATAAATATTTCAGAAGACCTAAACCTCCATGTTACTTAAACGAGGAGGCTATGCGCATTTTTTTGCCGTAGCACCTAACTATCATAGTTAAACCACAATAAAATAGATTTAGTTTGAAGTTCTAAGCCCAAATATGGATGGGATCTCCAAGAAAGGGATGGAACAGTTGTCATCTCCAAGAAATGACCTACCACAACGCCCAATTCTCGACTCCACCCAGGCAGAGGGCTCCACCACTACATGAACGATGATTCTGAGCTAACAATCAAAATATGGACATTTGCTTAAAAACATTTCAATGATTTGAATTTTGCCTTAGATAAGGCTGTTTAGTGATAAGTTTACTTATTACTTTGATTTATTAAAAACAACTAACGTTCATGTATAATTAAAATATTTAATTTTGTTCGCAGGGCCGGTGTAAAATGTTGGCTTACGCATGGGGCCTAGCAGTCTGTGTACTTTGCAATAATATTTTCGAAGGTGAGCGTTTCGTTAAGAATATCATGAGCTAATGATGTCATTAAACGCATATAAGGGTTAAGAATGTCCAATTTTTATCAATTTTGATGTACCTACCTACTTTATTTGCAGCACTTGTCGATTCATTTTATAGATTTCAGAAGGCATGGATAGGCCTACCTACTTTTCAGCAATTTTCAAGTCAAATTCAACCTTTTCTAGAAGCAGTTTTTTTCTTGAAATTATATTTTTTGTTGATTTCTTTTTTAATAAAAGACGATTTTGTTTAATGAATAGGTAACTAACTACTGCATTTGGAGAATTTTTTTCAGGCCAGGGCCCAATCACAGACAAGCATTTGGTATTACGATTAGGAATAATGCGTATTTTTCGTCAATTCCCAAATAAAAAGTTGAATTTGAGTCGGGAAAGTTTGAATTTCAATTGGAAAAGGTTGGGTTTAACTTGGAAATGCTACATATCTTAATTATACCAAATCATTATTCAATTAAGACTAAGTACGTTTTGAATGGCTTAAAACTTAGTTTTAGAGGCAGTGGCTACACAATGGTGAAGGAATTGACTGAACCGTTTACCCCTTATTATATCGTCCCTTTTATGCCAAAATAATGAATGTGCAATTGTGTAGTGCCGAGAAAAATCTAAAAAACTGTTTTTAAATTTTGTTTAAATCTCACAGAATTCAGTTTGCTGTTTGAGGTACTTTTCATCCACATTCTGGTCTCAGACCTATCAATGAACAAGGGAAAAATAGTTTAATGACCCTAGCCAACCCCCTCGCCCCACATAACACATTCGTCGTTTTGGCTAAAAAAATTGAGACGAATATTACACATTCATGGTTTCGGCCAGTCAAATTTCCTATGAAAACTATATAGGTACGGTTTGTCACAATATTCAGCAAGTGATAAGAGATTAACCTTTTCTTCATCAATGATTCATCCCGCTGCCACAGTTTTTTACGGGTTGTAGTTTGAGAGACAGTTTTGTAACGACAAAATACCGAGAAAATCATTACTAGCTACGGATTGATTTTTATTCTAAACGCTGAACGATACGATATAATTATAATTAAAGAGGAAACTTATCACGAATAAAGATAATGGTTGGGAAGAACTGTCAATCAATAATACCAAAGTGGTTGAAAAACAAATTTGTTTTCCGATTCTTCCGAAGTTCTTTAATTTTAAGTTTTAAATTTAATTTCAAGTATAACTCATACACGAAGGCAAAATAATTCCTCTTTAAATATTATTTAAATATCAATAATTTAAATCAATAAATTGCAATATCAAATATATCATTTAAATCAACAAATTGAAATCAGGAAAATTAATCTTCATCTACCTCAATATCAAGTTCTGGTTGGGCGTCTCTGACGTTTTCATCTTAATTTAAGGTAAAAAATGTGGCTCATTCATTGTTATGGCAATGCAAAAATGATTAATGTGCACATTAATGGTTTTGGCGTAACCAAGGAAAGGTACTAAACACGCACAGTCATGGATTGAGTCTTATCACGATCTTATATAAGATGTTAAGCCATACATCGATATAATAAACTATTATCACGACCATTCAAACCCATTGCTTTCATTCCTATTTCTGTTTCTTCTGATCTATACTTCATTCATGGATTTGAGATAGGCATCCAGACCACCAAATAGACGGTAGGAGATTCACACCAGAAATGTTGCTTTCATTCGTATTTACATTTTTCGCTTACTAAAACATTCAGTTACTTGTTCATTTAACTTAACTCAAAAACAATTTTTGGCACATATGGTTTTGGCACAACGGGGACGATACACATTCTTCGATTACAAATTTAGTTCCTTGTTCATTTGACGAATTTCTCCTAGTCATTTCTAGTACTTCAAGTATTTTATCAATGTTGACAATGACTGTGCATTTGATGTGAATGCAAATAAAACCACCGATCGATCGAATTATCCATTTCCACTTATTGATCTCTATTCTCTCTATATCAGATAGTTTAGCCGGCAGCGAAAGAATAATTAATGTGTACATTCATGGTTTTTGGCGTAACCAAGGAAAGGTACTTAACACATTCATGGATTGAGTTCTGTCTGTTAAGCCATTAAATAAACACCTGACCCCCCTGGATCGATTTTTATCTACTGGAAGGGGTCTATAATATAGTCTATAATGAATGAAAACCCCGGCTTTGTAATTCTCGGTGTGCACGAAAATTTTCCCTTCTCTAAATTTTGCCAAATGGGAGGATGGAGGGGCGCTAGGTTGGTAGAAGGGGGAGCCCACTGTTCGCTGAATAATCATTGACTTTCATATAATTGTGTGCTAGCTCTAATGCTAGATTATTGTAAAATTCGGGAAATGTATGATGAAAAGTCTTTACAAGAATCGTTTTGCTTCTGCTTGGAATGACGCCTGTGATGCTGTTTTTCGGCGGAAGGGCAGATTCTAAGAAAGCCAAACCTTTAAATTCCATTTACTCAAAAGCTAATTACGGACTTAGCGGCTTTCGTTTGCAAGGTAGCGATAGAAGAAGCCAGATGTCTCCTCATCAAAAAACCCTATTTTCAGCAGTCAACTAGAGAATGATGTGGCGATTACGTTTAGACGTCAAACCATTTCTGCGTTTAAAATACTGACAATAAAGGTGGCCTGGAAGGTTGGCAGGGTCTTGACGGAAGAGTGACATTAAAAATCTACTTGACATTAATCAAAGGCCCGAGGCGCGTTGACGCCTGTTGCAACGAGTCCTTAACATTTTGATTAGCTGCTCCGAACAGAAAGGCAGAAGGTGCGGCCCCAGGCTGATATAATAGGAACTTATAAGGTGGCCTACCGATATTGAGTTGAGTCTCTACACTCGCGGCCCTGAAGGACATTACATGAAGTGATATACACTTATGTACAGTGTCATATAAATAATGGCCTTAGTGTTAAGGTCTTATCGCTTATCACAGTATTCACTACCCAATCTTATTCAAAACCTATACCTCAGAAATTCAAAATGGCAAAGGTAGTACCACTTTTCAAGAAACGACGAAAAACTGATCCAGCCAATTATCGACCCATTTCCTTGATAGACGTTATTGCCAATATATTTGAGAAACTGCTCAAAACTCGATTAGTGAGCTTTCTGGAAAAGACAAAGACCATAGCATCACAACAATTTGGATTTAAAAAAGGTGTCAATACACAGGACGTTTTATTCAAGGTCGCGGATGAAATTTATTCAAACTTGGACGCAGGCAAAAAAGTAACTCTAACGTGCCTCAACCTGGCAAAGGCTTTCGACACTATATCGAAAGCAAAACTTATCGAAAAACTGGAAGCATCAGGAATTTGAGTAGTATTGAAGATATTCAAATCATATATAGTAGGAGACGGAGAACAAGCAAACCGAAAAGCGAAACTGCTTCAATCCGTGAATACGGCTGTTCTCAAGGCACTTGAATTGGGCCGATTATTTTTTCCCTATACGTGAATGAATTTGCTCACAAAAATATTCCGGGAAAATCTACATGTTTGCTGATGATGTTGCCCTAGTAAACTCTGGGAAAACATGGCAGGAGTTCCATCAAAATGCCTGGAAAGATTTGAGAGCGATGGGACAATGGATGAACACCAACAAGCTTACCATCAATGCTACGAAATCGGTTTTCATGGACATAGCAAGAAAAACAGAACCACAATCAACATCGAGTGACCCTCAAAAGTAAATGCATCACGATGCGCATGCGCAAACATAAAATCCACCAAGCATAGTTTTCTCAAATCCTGAAGGTCCGATCGTGCTAAAATTTTCAGGTTCTTCAGGGAAAAACGACCTCATATAAATTTACAATTACCACGACAGACCCGCATTACAAGTCGACTTCTTTGGAAGGCGTTGATGTACACCGAACTAAATACTACTCAACTCAATATTTCATTATTACCTGGTTGATATAACGTACCGATCTGCAGTCATTTCTTCCTACAGAAGTTTTCGATCACGTAGGTATCTACCAACTCCTTCGATCGCTGCCGCTCATTGTCGATGTTCATTACGTAAAACGCCCGGTCGATTACCATTCAGGAATCTTTCGCGGAACTTTCCCCACTCGATTATCAGGCTGGCACCATCTCGCATCAAGAAGGTATGGAATTAGCGTCGTTGTTGCCAACAAAACATCCTTAATGAAACCGACGGCGACAAGGAATGAGGAGACAAACATACTACACTTTTATGTGCAGGCCCTGTAATAAAATATCTCCCGATATAAGTTAATCGAACTTTGAAGGTCGATTCTAAAGATCGAAAGTGACAAATTTTGAGAATTCATGAAAAAAACGGTATAAGTAAAACAGTTTTCCACATTTTGAAGAAAATTGCTTGAGAATGCGGAAAACATGGTTTATACAGTGAAATCAGCGTTTTTCATCAAGTACCTACCATCTTCTACAAAAAAACGAGTTGCAAATTCTTTCACTGGGGTTTATTATTCAATTGGCTTGCGTTCATGATTTGAATTTCTACTAAGCTTTGGAGTGTGCGTGTTTCACAGGTGATAGAGCGATTATTGAATTTCAGGAGATATGCATAGAGCACGTAAATCTGTTCTCAACCAAAATACCTATTTGGATTGATCAGTTGATCATATTTGTGTGCCTCCTGAAATTCAATAATCGCTCTATCAAGCTTAGTATAAATTCAAATCATGAACTCAAGACAATTGAATTATAAACCCCGTGGAAGAATTTGCAGCGTTTTTTATGGTACCCCCCCCCCCCCCCCACAACTTATCAGAATTTTCAACCCGTGTATCGGCTACATCAAGCCTTTTAGGAGTTTACTCCAGGATCCACATTACTACATCACTACATCACTACATCATTATGTTACTGATATCAACACAAAAACAATAATAAACCAAAATAACGCGAATGTTGGCACCATAAATCGGGAATGGTTTGACCTACCGACCTGGGGAGGGGCTCATTCGATTCCTCGTGGAGTGTTCTTCAAAAGAGTACAAACGCGAATGTTGGCCCATAGATGACTTTTTTTGAGGCTCATTTTTAGGGATGTTCTTTACAAAACTTTGACAACCTTTAAACGGCACTTTAAATTAAGTGAGAGAGCTGGCTCAAGAATTGGGGCGTCGCCGGGCCAACATGGATTTTTCCTGAAAATTTCAGATCTTTTGCTCCAACCGTTTGGGAGAAATCGTGCGTACGGCGTACGACGTACGGCGGACGGACGGAAAAATTTTTATTGCAGATTTGGATTCTACACCCTTTGAAACGTAAACCATGAAATTTTCAGGGGGGATTAGAATTTTTTTTTTCCAAGAGCGATTACAATTATTGAATAATAAACCAAAACGAGTTTCCGTTGTTATGTTTTCACATAACATAAATGAATACCTTAAACTCAACCTCTGAACAGTATTGTAAGTACAAACCTTAAGCTATAACCATTAGTTAGCAGACATATAGCATGTAAACCTAACTATAGAAACAAAAATACTACTATTGCTGTGCTTGTTTTGTGATTGTAGATACTGCGTAAATAGTGAAAATCTCCCAGACAAGAAACCTACTTTAACATGCCCAGTGAAAGAATTTGCAGCGTGTTTTCCCTCCATTTTGGGCTTCGTCCAGCTAGACGAAACATTTGACTTGGGATTCGGACCTTGTGTACGATTGCTTCATAAATAAGTTTCAGAATTGGATAGTTTCCAGATAGTTTGTTAACCGCAACGTCTGCGGTGGGTGCTTCAGAATCCCATTAATGACCGGATTCATTGTACAGGAGAAAGATGGTTTTTGTCGTGTTTACGGTTGGCTTTAATTGTTTTCTGGTAGCGTTACCTAAACTTTATTAGCAGTTAATGACGTTATTGTATAACTGCATCCGATCGAACGCTTACGGTGAGGTACTTACCGTTGATGCCCTGCACGCCGGCCGTAAAGGTTAGAAAGTCTGGATCGAAAGTTCGGTAGGGAGGCGACCACTTTCTCCTGTCCCCACCGCCGGGTACGGACGCCCGGAGTCATGTTTCTTCGACGCGGGCTTCACCGTATGGACGGTATTGACCGCAGTGATGTCACGGGGTACATAACGAGATTATGCAAACCTTTCCAGAGGTGTTATGCTGCTCAGGACTGCATCCGAGAGGCATCTGAAAGCTTGGAAGCTGGGACGGACTTGCTCCGATTTGAGACCTACCCATATCAATTTTATGTAACGGATTACCGGTTTTGTAACAAATTAGGGCAGTTCCTCGTCGCCGAGGGCCAGAAGATAGGGCAAATATCTTGATTTATGATTGCTTCCGTACAGTTGTTATGTGTTATATATAAACTCAAAGCTCCAAAAGGAAAACCAGGAAGAACCTGTGATCACAGACATTCTTAACTAGTTGGCGGATACCATGTCTCGTGTATATGTGCTTAAAGCCTCTACTTCTGCTCTGCCACATGTAATCTAGTGACAGACACGATGGAATGAATCCCAACGCTTCCATTGTTTTCAAGTTACTGCTCTACTACCCTATAGACTTCTATTTGGTCTTTAAGTACAGTGTCTTTAAGTATATTGGTCGTTTACTACAAACAGAGTCGCCTGTGCCAGGGTAGCTTCTAATGACGCAGTGATGTCACAGGGTTACATGAGAGATTATGGAAACCTTTCTAGAGGTGTTAAGCTGCTCTGGACTGTATCCGGGACTGATCTAGAAGCTTGGGAACACGGTCGGAGTTGGTCCGATTCCAGAGATGCACATATCAATTTATGCTACATACTACAGGTTTTGTAAAAAATATAATAACCCTTAGCTCCTAAAGGAAAACCAAGAAGAAGCTGTGATCACAGGTTTTTGAAAGCTATAGCAGTATGATATTTTGACGATTTTGTCGATTTTTTATGACCTAAACATGGTTTTTTGACTATATCTTCGGTTCTAATCGATCAAATTAAACGTACGCGGTCTGATTTTCTTCGTGATAAAGTAAAGAACGCAACAGACCAAGCGGAAACCTCGGTATGAGCGTCCGTTTTGTTTGTCGGGCGGATAACGTCCGCAAATCTTGAAAACGCGATCTTGAAAAAAAGTAGAATTAGGCGTTCGAGGTCTTAAAATGTTTGTAATTACTTGTTTTACAATGCCCCAACAGTGTTATTGTTATGTTTTGTGTGTTATTTCATTTGACGGAGTTATAATGATTTTAAGGGCTATGCACCGTCATTATTTCACTCTATTTCGACTTTTATCGATGTAAAGCTGAATTATCTCGAGAACCGTTCGAGATATCCAAAATTGTCATAGAAGAAAAGTTGTAGCTCTTGAAATTTCCATTCGGATGGACTCCTTCCACTTTTCCATAGCTCCAACCGTTTACGAGCTATGAGCAAAACAAAGTCTGCCCATTTACGGGTATGGGTAAGAAGGTAGCAGTGGCAAAGGGAGTTTCATAGTCAATACCGCTCTAATTCTACCCATGAGGTACAACACCAGTTTGACCCGTAAAACTTGTACTTTTGGTTTATTATTCAATAATTAAAATGTCGTTTACGAAGGGAATCCGAATCTGCATTAAAATTTTCCGTCCGTACGCACGATTTCTCCCAAACGGCAGAAGAAAAAAAAGCTGAAATTTTGACGACGCCCCAATTCTTGAGCCAGCTCTCTCACTTAATTTAAAGATGCAAAAAAAATAAATACTTTTTTGAAGAACCCCACCACATGACCCGTTGCAGTTCCGATCTATGGTCCGATTAATGGTGCCAACATTCGCGTTATTTGGTTTATTATTGTTTTTGTGTTCGCGATTGTAGCCAAAGTTGAACCATCCTGATAACAAGCAAATTCTTTCACGGATTATTAAACTTGCGTACATGCGAATTTTACAAAAGACAGGTGATAGAGCGTGTTTTTAAGATTTGCGGACGTTATCCGCCCGACAAACAAAACGGACGCTCATACCGGGCTTTCAGCTGGGTCCTTTGCGTTCTTTACTTTATCACGAAGAAAATCAGACCGCGTACGTTCAATTTGATCGATTAGAACCGAAGATATAGTCAAAAAACCATGTTTAGGTCATCAAAAATCGAAAAAATCGTCAAAATATCATACTGCTATAGCTTCCAAATCCGTTCATTTTTGGAGGAACTGACCTGGCAGGCCTTTTTTATTCGTTAAAGGAAGCAACTACACCAAGTATGAACAAAGTCGGTACATTTCGAGTCTGTCTGGGTATGGAATGACCCATTATCATTCTCAGAACTTTACCAAAGTAAAAAGTGATGTATAATAAAGAACCTTCGCTCTTATGAAACATTTGGGTACAAAATGACGTTCAATGGAGTTTGTTTTCACAGGAAGCAGATATTCGGGGAGAGCTTTCCAAAAACGAGCAATTTGATGATAGCATCGGCTGGAAGTGGGTTAATAGGGCTTTTTTCAATGTCAGTCGTGCTCCGTGGCGTTTCCGAAGGTCTGGCGTTATGCATCGGAGGGGCATCTAGGTGAAGGGAAGCAAGGACAATGTATCTCCGATCTGAGATCTACCGGTGATAAATTTATCCAACGATCTACAGGTATTTTAATGGAAAGGGTCAACCTATCGCGATGGTGGCGAGAGATTCAACAGATTTCCTAGTTTATCTATTCCCACTGAATTATTATTTTTTTTATCTGCACGCAAAGCTCCTGAAGCGAAACCATGAAGGAAGAACTCCCTGGGATCATAATTATTTCCGACGAGTTCAATTTACGGGGTACCTAATGAAGTATTCCAGTACTTTTTACCAATTTTTTAATGTTTTAACGGATAAGAGCAGTTTAGCAAGAGCTTTCCAAAAACCAGTCATGCAGCATGATCGAATGAGCAAATTTTCACAAGAACAAAAATAATCACTAAAAATTATAATTTTAGTGACGAGAAATGGATGTGGTCTTAACTATATTTTCTTCAGAAATAGTTCTATGTAACTTCTAGTATCCATTTACTATGTTTTCATTGTGTGCCTAGTCATCCTAAAATCATTAGTTTGCCTCCACCACACAAGTGGATATGTGTATCATATGTGGATATGTTTGTATTCTGTATCGCGCGAACGTCTTGACATTATCATTTACGTAGGTACTAATTCTGAGTCATGATTTCGTTGGCCTAATTTCGTATTGTTAGATTGGCAATACTGCACTCTTGTGGGACTGGAATAAGGTGACCATATACCGTGTGAAAGATATTTTCTATATTGACACAACTAAACGTCATAAACTCATTATTTTATCCGTTTGAGCACTTGAATTTACAGAAATAAGAATAGGAAAACCAAGGATGTCTAACCAATCAGCTTCTCGAACTCACTTTCCGGATAGCTTGCCGGATGGATCTGAACCCCGCTTCAAACTAACATAACAGAAGCCTTTTATAAATTACAAGTCTTCTAGAAGTTTATATTAAATTAATTAAATACTAGAACAAAACATGACTTGGAATGTACTAGAACGTTATATTTCAGGCCCTGGAGCGTTCTCATTGTGTACACAGAAGGAACTAAAATACACACGAAAGTCAATAAGAACTACAAGCCAACTTACAAACAAAGCCGTTACCATATCCCTTTCATTTTTCGGTCCCTTTCAGAAGTGCCTCAAATCATCGATTAAAACTTGGGGTTACCTTTGACCAAATTTTTTATTTTATTTTTCAATTCTACGCAATTTCCTTGTTGCTTTTTTTTATTTAAATTTTTACTGCTTTTTGAACAGTTATTATTACTCTTCTGAAGAGTCAGTCAAGAAATTCATTTCAGCGTATAATATTAAATAATATTTATTAATAAAGTGCCAAAGCGAGGCAAATATAGCGTGGCATCGCTCAAGAAACTGCTTTTTGAACAAATACTTTTTTAGAGACCGTGTCGTTTATTTCAGAGTTATTAGATATATCCTTTTTGCGAACAACAAAAATCGACGATTTTTTTTTAGAAAAAAAGGTTTTCCCCAATCATCTTTAATATTTTCTAGATTTTGACCACATTTTTGAAATCAACATCAAATTTTCTATCAACAGAAGCTAGTTTCCATCATCAACAATCGTCATCAGAGGGTTGACATTACAGTTGAAGCGCTAACGATTTTTAAGTTTTCCTAAACTTTTGGTTGTTGAAAAAATGTTTTATAAAAAAAATGTAAAAGCGCTCGAATAACTCAGTATTTTACCCATTAAACAGCTTTTCCAAATTAGTAATCATTATTCAATGCTATCATACCTATTTTTAATTTGACGGAAAAACCATACCTCCATACCTCTACCTATTTTGAAGAACATTTGAAACTGCACGCTCTCAAGTCTAGGCTGACTTGATAATAAAGAGCAGAGTTCAGAGTTGATCAATTATTATCAAGAAACTGTTGTTTTGTGGATTCTTGAATGCAGTTAAAAAAATGCGCGGCAAAGAGATTTCTATTTCAGTTGTGTTGTTGTGAACAGTTCAAATGTTTACTCACTATTTTCATTTAGCAGTCGAAATTTGACCAACCATTTTGGATCTTGTTCAAATGTTTGACTTTTACTAACACTTAAGATTGAACAATTAGGATCAAGAAAGAGATATTGGATATTTCCTCTTGTTAACTAGTTGATATAAAACAAAGTTTCTCCTTCAAAATTTAAAAAAGCAAGGGGGTCTATCTGAAACGTAGTTAATTTTAGTAGAATAAACAGTGTCAATAAAACTTGTCTAACAAAATTTTTGTGTACTACTTATTTACTACCCCTTGATGCAAGAATTGAAATGTCGACCCTCTGATGATGTTTGTTGATGATGGAAACTGGCTTCTGTTGATAGAAAATTTGATGCTGATTTCAAAAATGTGGTCAAAATCTAGAAAATATTGAAGATAATTGGAGAAAAGCGTTTTTTTCCTGAAAAAGAATTCGTCGATTTTTGTTGTTCGCAAAAAGCGAAATAACTCTGAAACGAAGTCTCTAAAAAACATTTTCAACGATGCATTTTCTCTTCCAAATTCAACGTAGAATCGAAAACTAAAACAAAAACTCGGCGCTCCGCGCCTCGTACCTGCTTTGAGCCTTAGTGGCTAACATCACAATACATGGAACATGTTTTTAGCTTCAACTTGTTCCTCTTTCTCTTTATGTTGTCTGTAAAAAACAATGAACTGTTCGAAGAAAAAGAATTTTATTGTTTATGTCGAAGTGATAGACAGAATAGGTTTATGATAACCAAAGTAACTGATATAGTTAGTTGTGTCGATGTTATCCACGTGTCGAGTGAATACGCAATCGATGCAAGACCCCACTCATAGAAATAGCTCGGTTGTTCGTGAAAACTATCAGAACAATTTCGTGACACTTTCTGTATAACGCTTTTTTACTAGATAGGCCCGGCTAAAAACATGACATTTGTAATTGAACGGTTTACCCACGATGGTAAACGATGATGTAGGTATATGATGTAGGTATTTTTCTGTTCCGGTGAGCGTCTACTCTAACCAACATGACAACCAAGTGACAATAACAAAACAAGCGGCATTGTTTACTACATCTATATAATCAACTATATAAAGACGAACATATCAGAGTATATCCGCCCTTCGGGGGTTAACGCTCGGGTGGAATGTACTTCCGGCTTAAAAAGGAAACATCAAATCGGATAAACGATTTTTTGAATCTATCATTATTATACTCCCTCACAATTCACCTATTTCTTTTAATAGCAGCATTAAACTAGTCATACATAAAATTAAATCACGACATAAATACCCAACAAGTACGCAAGACCTGCGTGATAAATCGAGAGCTTTCCAACGAATGGAGAACGATTTTCGTCCGTCGAAAACTGAACAACTTTCATTTCCCTAGAAACAGCTCGGTTGTACGTGAAAACTATCAGAACAATTTCGTGACACTTTCTGTATAACGCTTTTTTACTAGATAGGCCCGACTAAAAACATGTTCCATGTTAAAAGAGGTAACCTCAAGTTTCAATCAAAGATTTGAGGCATTAAAACATCGAAAAATGAAAAACGGGTTTCACCACCT
This sequence comes from Creontiades dilutus, assembly GCA_031894815.1. NCBI lineage: Eukaryota > Metazoa > Arthropoda > Insecta > Hemiptera > Miridae > Creontiades > Creontiades dilutus. The sequence goes on from JAVIWC010008305.1 coordinate 283,996, forward strand.
TCAAGCAGAGTGAAAATACTATAGAAAAGGTCCAGTTCAATTTTTTGATAGCTCGCACCGTATGGCTGTAATTCCTTAATTGAGCCCATATAGATGGGACACCCTGTATATTTGAATCTGATAATTGAAATGAGGTATTAATGTTGGTTGATAAAACCAACATAAATCGAACAACTAGCGTCATTCGAATAATCGAGCCAACAATTTCAATATTAAATCATAATAAAAATTAAACTGTTATGTTCAACCCCTGTTCTAAACTATAAGGTAAAACTCACATAGATTGGTTTTACACCCTGTAGCCACGCGGCTGAGAAATACTTGAACAGAACTGGTATATGTGTACAACGGCTTTCACACTGGTCCCGGTATGTAGGTTAGAATTTTTACCCAAGCGACTCATAGCATGTCCGCGAGTACACAACACACCCCTTTTTTATTTCACCTGGAAACCTGAAGATCGTAATTACGAACATTACTTTCAACTCATTCCAACTAAAAAGACCAGAGCTATTTCAGAAACGATCCCTAATCAAAAGCATTTCTCGTGCAATACTTCATCGACCTAAACACAAGAACTTCCGAACCAAAATGTTGTTCTAACAGTCAAGAATTGAAGACATTTATAAATAAAAAAGCGTTAAAATCAATAAATTCTCCAAAACGGGATTCCACGAGGACTATTTTTCAGTTTTTTGAGCTATTGAAATAACTTCAATTCCTAAGGAAATTCGCAAAAAAAATTTCACATCAAGTTTGGCTGACAATTTTTTTCCTTCTCTAAAATGAAAATGTTCACGAATTTTAGTTTGTAGACCATTTTGAACGAATATTGTTTCCTCATCTGTGTCTGCCGCGTTTCAGATCCATACAACAAGCTTGATTGCTACAGTTTGGTCCGATTTTGGGGAAATGTGCAAGATAAGTTGTAGATAGTCCTCTATGGAATTCATCGCTCAAAAATCAACATTTCACTCAAGCGATCAATATTTCAGGTGCCAACTTCATCTCCAAGCAAGCAGATCTCGCTCAAATTGAAGATCAGTCGGGGGAAAACATTATAATGATCCCACATCAAATTAAACGCGATCGTATCATTAGTAGCTGTTGCGAAAGTAAGTAATTAAATAAAATAAAACTAGTGGATGATGGATTGGGGAGAGAGAGATGGGAGGAAATTTCCCTAGTGAATGACCATCAGTTTAGGTATGAGCCCCAGATTGCGCTGGTGGAGATACTACGATGTACTCCTGACGAGATGCCCAGCTCGAAAAGCTCCTTGGCACTTTTCCGAACCTCACTCGGGACCCGGTTGCAGCCGTAACCTTGATGTTAGTAGGAGCCACTGGCTTTTGCTCAGATGCTGCTGCCGCAGGTCCTTTCTGCCATATTTACTTTTCTTAAAACTCCAGGTCTGCACAGCAAAGAAAAGTGGTAGTAAAGTCTCCATCTCTCCACATCCCAGCCACTGGTTGTCAATGCGCCAGCAATCCACTAGGCAACCACATCATGATGGAGAATGCTGCCACCATGAGTTCGTGGACACTGCAGCACCAAATTATGAAGGTTCTCATTTTTACCCCGACAGGCCCGGCAGAAGGTATCTACTGCCCCACGACCACCCCTCGCCTCCTAAAATGTGTCTACTACTGAAAAATCCCAAAACTGGGTTGGAGACTGTTGAAGCTTTTTTTTTAAAGTCAAAAAACAAATGGAATTAACGTTATACGGCTGTTTTTTCATTGTAAATGCTCCATATTTTGTATCTTTTGTGACCCGGAGGGTATGCGCGATGCAATATAGGATGTATTGATAGCAAGCAGTCAGTCGACTGAATTTTCAAACGAAACTGTACGCAGTTCCCGACCTAAATTCATATTAAGCTTACCCTAAATCCGCTGGTTCTTCAAAATGTCAACTTTGAACTGGTAAAATAGGTTAGCGCAATTTTTCAGCGAAACACCATTATTATATATTGATTCTACAGGATGTTTAGCTTACAGAAACGTGCTTCGAATCATTAAAATCTTGCATTTGGAAAATTGAGGTTTTTTCCGCTTTTCAACCACTATATGGCGTAGCCACCGGACTGCATGAAAGTAGTCGCGGGCACCAATGCCCTCTGAAGCCCACTTCATCAATTAGCTGGAAATGGGGGATTCATAGCACAGTCGGGGTTCCTTATCATCTACTTGATGCCCCCCCCCCTCCTCCTCCTCCAATGTGTAAGAAACCTTGTAAGCCAGAGAAAAAGTCTGCAATATTTGAGCAATAGGATTTTTGATCAGCTAGATTTGCGATATGGATCACTGTGCACGTACAACTTCATACCGAGTGGTTGTGTATTCTTTGAGGAACTTCGGAAGAAAGAGGAAGATTCGTATTGGGTAACTTGACCTACTAACTAGAAAGAAACATGAATATTATTCACGATTCAGTTCTTATGATTGTAGTAACATAATTATTGGCTACTAGAGAAGAGAATTCAGCCGAAAACGAAAATGACAACAGGATGTGAAATTCACCTCACGGAACTCGAACAAACAGAGCGTAGTAGGAGCATTTCCACAGTTTCAAAACGGAGATTGGAATCTTCGAGATTTTCCGTTTCCGAAGTTAATTTCAATAATTACAGCGTTTGGGACTTGTTCGGTTGATGTCAGTGTATTACAAAAATTACGACTACCCGGCAAATTATCGTAAAGCGTAATCGGTTTCTAGAAATTGTTTCATTTATTACATGCACACAGAAACAGTTATTCGTCAGTTTCACGATGTTCTCTGAGGACGACGCGGCTGAACTTATTGAGAGAGAAAAAACATTTATTGATCATTATATGGGGTGGAATGTTGGAATAGTTGGGGTTGTGAAAAGTATAAATTGATATGCCAAAAGCTCGAATTGGTATGCCACAAGTTTAAATTGAGATGCCAAAAATATTAAAATTTATTTGTGCCAAAGGTTCAAATTATATGGTCAAAATTTTCAATTTAATAATATGCCAAAAATTCAAATTGATTTTGCCAAACTAATCTTTTTTTTTCCTAAATGTTTGTGTGTGTGTGTGTGTGTTTGTTTGTGTGTGTGGGTGATTTCATTCTTCTGGTAGTCAAATTGCTGCTCCAGTCCAAGTCCTCGCAAGTGTTTCCTCGGGCTCCTTAGCCTCATGGAAACTGCTCGATGAACTGAGAATTGAGTTTTCACTCGTGCCCACATCATCACCTGGGAGTAGGATTTCGACCACTTGTTGGCGAGGCGTAAGGAAACGTTCTTGAAGAAGGCTTCGTATTGTTTATGCACTCACTTATTGGTGAGTGATGTATGCACTACAGAGACGTCCCTATGTTTGGGTTTTGTATGATCACACCTATAAATGTTTTTTAAAATGAACAAATTCTTATTCGAACAAAAAGAAGAAGATATCGGGTGGAAAACAGATGAAAGTAGTGAATATATACCGATTTTTCACTATTACCCCCTCCATTCACCCCTTCAATAGTTAGATTTGAAAGATCTGAAATACAGGGTGGGGCAAAAGGTTTGCCCCGGTTTTGGGGAGCTATAAAAATTAAACTACTCGACTTAGAGAGACGAATTTTTCAATTGGATTCGTTAGTTCAAACAGCTTTTTTTCATGAAGTTTTGAAAATTATATCCGAAAGATGGCGGCCTTTAGCAACGATGCATTAATTCGATTTCAGAAATTTCATACAGTTCTTAAACTAGAAGAAAAATACGATGTCGAATTTTGTCGATGGCAATAATCGGGGACATGGGGAAAAGATTCAGAAAACGGGGACGCTTTAGGACCAGGGACAGCGTCCTGAAAACGTGGACTGTCCCCGGAAAACGGGGACGTCTGATCACCTTATTTGAGTCCTTTTTCAACATGATATGGACTTATGTGATAGCCGACACCATCTATCGGCTATCAGCGGAACAATCGCGAGAGAAGAGGCGAGGAGTGACTGGGGGGAAGGAGAGATAGCGAAAACTTGCGACAAGCCCTCTCCTTACCACTTTCTACCCAGCTCTCATCCGACCAGGTAATCCGTTCTTTCAATTTCTGTATTTAAATCAAATTGATATTAATAACCCAGATCCATCCTATTAACCGAACTCCTTACCTAATACCACCTGCGGTGCTATTTTATAAAAATAAAAACATTAAAGGATACCAAAATCTTTTCCACATCGTGGTTAATAGGAGCCCCGTAGTAATTCTTGGAGCAATAAATACGATTGTTGAATAAATAACTCAATCTATTGCTAAACCTTGTGTAGCATTATTTCTTGAACCTTATATATCCTCATATAAAATAACCGTAGTAATTAATAAGGTCAAAAAAGGGAATAATATCAAGAAATCGTAATCGAGTAAAGGTAGAATTGATATAACAATTCCTTTCAAGTATTTCACTCAACAATAAGTGACAATGGATAATGTGATAATGGAAAGACCACAAGTTGAAAGGTGACGTGGGCTAGTACCTAGGTATCATTAACTCCTGTCCTTAATAAGTACTGCATCCCATCAAAACCTGCCACCTCCATGTGGTCCATCCTGGGCACGTGTGGCTAACGCCAGAGGGGACAGGAAGGCCTGATGCATCATCAAGAAAAGAGTGACGGAAATCCATTATTGCTGCTTCTGATGGCATTATTCCTACCAGAAACAATCTAACCCTCTCAGATACCGCAGGCAATGGCATATCACCAGTCGTGCAATAAGGAAACAACTCAACAAAAGTTATTTCTAAGTTAGCACCGGTGTTGGATAGCTGGGAATGTCCATTTTGTCACCAACACTGGTGAGAACTGAATCTTTCCCACGAGAGAGCGATCCTGTCTTTACTCCACGTACCACTAATATATCGCCATTTGCGTAGAAGCAAAACTTTGAAAGCGATTTCCCGAAAATCAGCTCTCTTGAGTTGTTCGATATGTCAGAAAGGTCAGGTAATTGTTTCATATAAAATAATTTTGTTCTGGAATTATAAATTTGGGCTTTTTGAAGAAAAGGGCAATTACAATACCAATGCAGTACTCACTAATATGTTCATTTAGAGTTCCCAAAATTAAAATCTATCGGTTCCCAAAGTTCCAGCACCAAATCAACTCGTGGACGTGACATTAACCCGAACTCCACCGGATTCCCTTGAAGCTTTCAAACCGGGTCGTCTGCCGAGCTTTTTTTTTGTGTTGTCGAATGCCCTGTTGAAACCTCCCTGCCGCCTCTACATACGAATATGCTCATCCGTTTGCGTAAACCTTAATAAACCTCTCAACTGTGAGGAGACGGTTGAAGTCCCGAGTTGTCTATGTGATCTTGCAACGGCTTCCCGCTTTTGACATTGCGAGGGGTTTTTGTCAAGATGTCGGGAGAATGAAGAAGTAGGAAATGCAGCCTTGGCCTGGAACTTGAGCGAAGCCGTTTTGAACACAAGTCTGCATGTCGCAAGATGGCGGTTGCTCTTGGTGTTTTACCTAAACCCATTTTTTTTTTCTTTCATTTTTTCATAAATTTCACTTAATATCAGGGTCATCTTGTCTCTCTCGATACCGAAAATATCACATTTAGGGGTCACAGGCTGTGAGTTAACGGGGTTCCTAAACTAATTGCGAAATATTCGGTTGTAGCTGTTCGAAGTGAAACTAATTCACTAATATTGCTTCCACTAAATTTTATGTAAACTCGGACCAACAGACAAAGCAAAGACAGATCATATAAATCAACATGAATTATGAAGTTAATGCTCTGCCAATGAGATTGTATTGAGGCGTCTAGAATCAAAACCAGATAGATCCACTTATGCAAATTTTTTGAGAGAAACAAAACACTTAAAACTTCATTGTACGGCTGAACCTCAACAATTGGCAGGGTCCTTGTTGATGCTACTAATAGCAAGCCAACGGTTGAAAATCATGACGTAGGCCCTTCTTCCAGACACCTATTCATATAATATTAATTCAAAGAGTTCATAGACGGCACAATTAATATCTCACCCTTAGCTACTCAAAAGAACTGGTTTGTTAAACAAACTTTGTTTAGCGTTTCCTGGTTGCAAGGATCATTTGAGGAGTGATGCTACAATTTTCATGGGGGACCTAACTAGTTTTGTAGCAAGAGTTTTAAATCTCGTGTGAAGAGCTACTTGAACTTGCAAAATTCATAAAAAATCCATTTTCGAAAAAATGGATCTATCTGGTTTTGATTCTAAGCTCCTCTATTCTCTGACTTGTGTAACAACCTGGCACTTAGTTTGCTCGTCTATGTAACATGAATGTGTAGATCACTGTAATGTTTTAAATATTCTCTTAATGTAGAATAGTTATTATGTTATTCAACTTTTTTAAGGCAAAATTAAGGCATTAAATTAAAAATTAAGGCAAAAGGTGACAAATTCTTCAGTTACATCCGACCCGAAGACCAAACAATATTTCGATTTTGTAAGTTTTTGATTTACGGATATTTGGAAATTCAACGCTCGATGTTCCCCTTCTGGGAAAAATAATGAATTATTCAATTATTGAAAGTGATGCTCAGATTTCCGAAATAATCCTCGGCCAATATTCGATTTTTAATTCAAATATCTCAAACATTCTTCAAACAGAACTTGAACACAACATATTTTAAATAAATTTTTTAGTTAATTAGTTAGTTTTTGACAAAAAAATCAAGCATTGTAAACGAAAGGAGTTGGTGGGGGAACACTTTTTGAGCACTTGAGCAATTCGTTAGATTCCAAAAACATCACAGAAAAATACCAAAAAAGGGCTAAAATTGGTAAATTTATAGTTTTGACCACAATATTACTCAAACAAATTTTATCAAGAATGAAATATTTCATTTAAAAATTGAGGCTCAAGTTTCAAATCAATTTAACATGAATTTAAAACCATAATTTTCGAAAATTCACACACACGATCATGCTGCATGGCTAGAACTTTCTCAAAATCAGGTACCTGTTTGATTGTTGAAATCTGCGGATCCTAACTCACATATTGAGGGCCAATTGATGCACACCTGTGTAGGTATGTTTTAGCCCCTTCACGGTTCATGTTGATAAGAATTGAATAATGAATGAAAGTGAAGTTAATAATTTTTTCAACCAATTTATAATTATTTTAACCAATTTCATGATTTTTTCAACCGATTTCACACATTCTATTTAAATATGATATCGTTTCATTGTATGTAAAGTAATCATAGGTGGAAAGGATTATAAAATATCATGATATGAATTGAAGTTTTTTTTTTATTGATAGAGAAAAAACATTTATTGATCATTATATGGGATGGAATGTTGGAATAATGGGGTTGTGAGTATAATTTTTTGATATGCCAAAAGATCTAATTGGTATGCCGAAAGTTGAAATTGAATTGAATAATTATTGAGCGAATTAGTTTCTTGGTCACGCAATGGGAATTTGTCTCGGGGTTAGCGTTTTAGTAAATATGGGTACTTGAGTAATAAACTGACTGATGGTGGTTAATTAACTTTAGAAATGTAGGTCGTCGATTTGGTGTTCTACATTGCAGTGGAAACCGTGAAAACGAAGAACTAATCGGTTGAAAAACAGATAAGAAAGGGATGATCCGGAGCGACGAAAGTTAAGGGAAAGTGAAACGATTAAAAACTCATTAACCCCGTCTGAGTAACGCTAATGTAACGCTAAGGGGCGGCGAACCGTCTTGGAGGTTACTCTGCGGTTGCTACTCCGCTCATAAGAAACTCGCTTAGCCGAAAAATGCGATGCGCCGTTCGGGCTTCCCCCGGTAAATGGAGCGTCTCTGAGGTGACTATGGGCTCTTGGAAATCCAACGGTTTCCTATGAAAAGGCGTTTATTAGACCACGTCTCCTCTTCTTCACATGGGGGCGGCGAAGAGGATGAAAGAAAATTACAATTGGACGTTGAAGCGGACAACATCGGATTGGGCACACGCTGCTGGGGATCTCTCTTTTTTGGACGGCTCGGCGGCTCTCACGTTCTCACTGCGAGCTTTCGGCGAGTTAACAGCAGGAGATCTATATTGAAAAGAAGTTAGATAGGAAAGATATTGAGAAGTAAAAAATTAAAGTAAACAAGGAATTTCACCTTGGATTTTTGTCCGACTCCCGGAGGTGTCGCGGACGTCGCCAGCCGTCCTCTAGGGAGGATCGGAACTAGGTCTGACGATTTCGCTCGTGGCTTCCCATTGCCTCACGCCCCTGGGTTGGAAGCGATTTGGATTCACGTGATATTGGTGTCTAACGACAGGACAGGTATACAACACTTGATAGGATTTTGGCCCTAATCATTGGTACCTGTCGGATTCGAACCGGGCTAATCAGTACTCCCACTGAAAGTAAACAGCCATAGGACTGACAACCTGGTTCGATATTGAGAAAAATACGATATTAAGAAGATTTTTACGAAAACATTCCTTTTTCCGGGCCAAATCGGGAAGTTGAAAACGAGTCTGGTTCCTACCATCCATGGTCCGACAAATTTCGTCACCGATGCCCAGCCTTTCCATCTTGATGACGATCTGCGTTAATTCAATTTTGCTTCGAAAAATTTTACTGTAGAAACGAACTTTTCCCCTTTTTTTTTTTTTTTTTTTAATTGCAACAAAGTTGTAAATGAGAAACAAATGCACAGAAAAAATTCCGTTTCCTGAATATTTTGGAAGAATATTCGAAGGAATTAGCTGCGGTAACTTGCGGTCGACTTCTGGCAATATGAAACGTGCGGTTCTTTTGTTTTTCAGTATTTTTCGTATTTTGTATTTAGTATTATCTGATTAAAATTGTCAGCAATTCTTGAGAAGCTTGTTACTTTCCCATAAACCATTTTGGCACAGAGTTAATAATTTTAGCAGGAGATCTTTATTGAAAATGGATTCAATTGATGTGGTAATATATTGAGATGAAATATTGTCAACGAAAGCACTTCATCTTTCGGGGCTACAAATTGGGTATAAAAAATTGGGGTGGCAACATCATCATTTCCTATTTTATCCATTGGTCCGACAAAGTGTAAAGATGCAACCAGTCTCTCACACAGTCCTCTTTGATGGATCTGTTACAACGCATTGCAGCGTTTGCGGTTTCGATCGATTAATCAGGTTTATTCGGAAACCAGTTGCCTCACAATCTCTGATCCAACTGTCAAAAAATGAACCAAATTGGACGAAAAACTGAAAATTTGACTAATCTTTACGGAAGGTAGTAAAAATTGATTGGAGCAACCCCTTGAAACATTGTACCGAATTTTAATTTTTCTACGCGTAGTTAACAGTTTTAGAGCTATGTCTGCGGTTGAACCACTGTGTGACGCCTTAACTCGCTTGGATAACCTTTCCTCCTGATATTGAGAAGAAATACAATATTAAGAAGAAATGTTGTACGAAAGCACTTCCTTTTTCCGGGCCAAATCGGGAAGTTGAGGTGGCACGTAGTTTCCTTGTATCCATGGTCCGACAAATTTCGTCACCGATGCCCAGCCTGCAATGACCGATCTGCGTTAATTCAATTTTGCTTCGATCGAAATTTTACTGTAATTGTGCAACAAACTGTAGACTGAGCAACAAATGCACCAAATTCGTGAAATTTGGAATTTTACGGAGGAAGAATCTCATTACAATTGTAGCAATTAGGCTTGTTACAAGGATTTCGCTTTCGGCGAGTTAACAGCAAGAGATCTGTGTTGAAAAGAAGCTGGATCTGGTAGATATTGAGAAGAAATACGAGAGTACTTCATCATTCGGGCTCAGATTTTGAAGTTGGGGTGGCACGTACTTTCCCCGTATTCAAAGTCGACAAATTGTTGTTATCCAATGCGAATCTTCAAGTTCCTCCAAAAATGCACAACCACTCGGTATGAAGTGGTACGTAACTATCCCAATCGGCGCACAGTGATCCATACCGCAAATCTAGCTGACCGAAAGTGCTATTGCTAAGAAATTGCAGACTCTTTGTCTGGTTTATAATGTTTCTTACACAATTTTAGGACGTCTCCGAAGCAAGGCATAGTCCGTCGAGGGAAAAATATTCGAGGTGTGGCACAACCCACGTTTTTCATATATACCACAGATATAACCAGAGACATTTTGACTTGCAGACGACCGGATAGGGCAGCACCACCTGCAAGAGGTTTACACCCTTGTGGTAACAGAAGATGTGAAGTTTGCCCCATAGTTGTTGAGGATGAACTGTTCTGTAAAGGATCGGCTGAATGCCAAACATCCATGAGTGTGTACGAGTTGATGTGTGAAAAATGTATCTGCTTGCATTCAACGTTGGAAAAGCTGAGCCAGCACTCAATTTGAAAGTCAACAACCATAGGGCATCACGTTGTTGGAGGAAACGCTGATTTGCCTGTGAGCCGTCTTGCCACAGCTCCTGGCGAAACATTCAATGGGTGTTTTGGCATCAAAATTCTGAAAAAAATTAAACCTCAAGAAAACAAAGTTATGCTGCTTCATTCAGAGAAAGCGCATAGCAATGTATTGGGTGGGCACGATCTTCCAGGACTGATTCTCTCGCATTTTGAAAAAGGCTAAAAGCCGAAATATAAAAATTAGTGTTGTTATGTTAATTATTGTTGTTCAAAAGTTTGTACATTTGGTCAATCATTTAGTGTTGTTTGATCCCAATTGTTGTTTAAAAAACCCATCTTGCAGTAAACCTGGGAGATTATGAATTTGATGTTGAGAAGGAGGATGGAGGAGGTGATGGTCGATCCATTCAAGCTCTTCTCATATCTGTTAGAATTGTCAACCGTTGTTCTTCCATTTTCTGTCAAATTAAGAATATATCTACTTATCTAGTATTTCCAAGTTTTTATAACTGTGATCATACAGAAACCGGACATAAGGACCTGCCCTGTAATCCATGCAGTTCTTAGAAATAAGTCTTAGAGCTATCCCCAGACAATTTCTGGCGCGTGATTTGCTTGTGATACCTACTTTACCCTTGGAATGCTTCCTCATATCCAGAGTTGGTTAATATTGCTCTTTGATAAACGTACTGATTCATTTCTGAATGTTACTGCAGATTACATGGTGCGGGAGCTATATTATTTCACTAGTCAAACACTTTATAACTACTCCCTAATTAATAAAGTAGTTATTTAATGCAGCAAAAACCAGTATGTTCATGTGTGTTGTATTTTCATTTTTAATCGCAAGGCAGAGGTCTAATGGTTCCAAATCGCTTTAGAACGGTTTGAAGGGGAGAAATCTCGTTTTGAAAATGGGCGCAACACTAAAATATATGAAGACTTTTATCACCTTAGTTGACAGGCAGGGGTTAAGAAAGTGTTCTGGCGCAATGTATGATTGGCAACATCGTTTGGCCTCCACATCTATCCATACGGTTCATACCAACATAAAGATTGAGTAATATTCGAGACATCAGTTCCGCCGTTTAATTTCTACGATCACCACTCGACAGAATCTGTATATAATCATATAGACGGATAACGAGATGCATTTAGGTTTTGCCTCTTTCAGGAAAGTTGTCAAGCAACAAATCCAGACCGTGCGTGTCCAGTTTTGCGTAACTGGGCGAACGCGCCCATGAACCTGAATTTCGCGATCGCCCGACGGCATCAGTTCACACCTGTTTGGTATAGTCACTTCCTGCACTCCCTTGATCATAAGTCGTCAAAAACGGAGTCTAATTTCAGGATACCGACTCATCGAGAAATTTCTCGGAAGGATGTTGTGAACTGGCAAGATCAAGGGCTTTTAGAAGTTTGCTATAGAAGGGGCGGCAACTCAACGGGGCTTGCGTAAGTGGTTCGTTTCCACCCAAAGGCAATGCCGTCGGTCTCCTGGGGGTTTCGAGGACTTCGGGTTTCCTTCCTTCCTGAACTGAAAACGGTTCCTTATGAATGAACGGATGATAGATGCAACAGGAAAACAGTTATCTTCTGCCAGCCTCAACAAAGAACAGCCTCCGAGACTAATATGAGAATCCAGCCAATTCAACGACCGTGAGACCTTCCGCAGATTTAAAAGTCGTATCCTCTTCGTTTCAATTACATTAGTTCTCGTCAATTCATTACTTTTCTGGCGGCATTGTTATAATAATAGATTTTAACGAACTGCTAGGGGTTTGTCCCTAATTGATCCTAATTGCACCTCCCTTGGGCAGCTGCAAGCACATGACAAAATTATTGAAGAATCTAATCATTTTGATGGTGTGAGTCGTGCACTCTCAAGGTACGAATAATTATGCCCTTTTCAGAACACCACACAGTGCACACAATCGCATTTAATGCAATTCTAGGTGGGGGCAATTATTTTATGAGCTATTAAAGGAAATTTTGCACCGATCCGGTCGCTACACGATCATCATTTCGCTCACCATTTGAAAACCCATTTGAAATTTTGACAAAAAGAGTACGTAATTGTTTTTCTTCCAAATTTGAGGGTTTTATAAGGAATTTTTTAGTGTTTTTCCAATTTCACAAGATTTGTTGTTTTGAATCAAGCATGAACTTTTTGTTAGGTGAGAAAAGAAGGTACACAAGTTATTTTATTTATTTTATTTATTTTATTTTTTTTTTTGCAACGAAAATTCTTTGAAATTATGAAGTAAGACAAAGTTAGATTGAAAAACTTGAACATTTCTAGTAAGAAACAAGTAATATACTTCGTGTAGTAAGTATTCCTAGAAACTTGCTCGAAATAATACATTTTAAGCCCCTCAAAAATGTTGTTGGTTTGCGTTTAAAGATAAATAAATTTCAAAAATCCAATAATAATCATAATAATTAAAAATTATTTCTAATATTAATTAAATAAATTTTTTTAAATCCGTCGGTCTTCTAAGTTTTTCTCCTAAACTACTGAACCAAATTTTACGAAATTTGGCTCAAAAATACAACATTTTTCCGGGATGTGACATAATCTCGGCAACTAGATTAATCAAACCTAAAGGATTATAATTAAGGATTATTTTTGAAAATCGAAGTCTCAAAAACGTTTGATTTTAGTGCGATGTTTTGGTTTATTATTCAATAATAAACCATTGGAATCGCTCTTGAAAAAAAAAAAAAAAAAAAAAAAAAAAAAATTGTAACCCCCCTGAAAATTTTATGGTTTACGTTTCAAAGGGTGTAGAATCTAAATCTGCAATAAAAAATGTTCCGTCCGTCCACCGAACGCCGTACGCACGATTTCTCCCAAACGGCTGGAGCAAAAAACATGAAATTTTCAGGAAAAATCAATATTGGTCCGAACACGGCCCGATTCTTTAGCCAGCTCTCTCACTTAATTTATAGTGCCTTTTAAGGGTTGTCAAAGTTTTTGTAAAATCCCTAAAAACCTCAAAAAAAGTCAAGGCGACCTAAATTTGGACTCTTTTTGAAGAACTTTCCATGAGGAATCGAATGAGCCCTTCCCCAGGTCAGTAGCTCAAACCATTCCCGATGTATGGCCCGATTTATGGTGACAACAACATTTGCATCCACATTCACTACATCACTAGGTTACTGCAATCAAAACAAACAAGAGTTTTTTTTATCGCAGTAACCTAGTGATATAGTGAATGTGGATACTGGACATAACCCTAATCACATTTGTACAAATAGCTACCAAAAAGTACCGTCATGTTTAGAGCATCAACCAATTTGTAATGTTTTGACTAATTCTGTTATTTCCGGATTTTGGACGATTATACATTTTTTATATGAACACGACCGTTTTTACGCCTGCTCTTCAAGTGATCATGGGGACGCTCGTACATAGGAAGATGAAGGGCACGGGGACGCTCGTACATTTTGTCAACACGAAAAAATCACGTTCACCTCCGACGGGGACGCTCATGGTATCACCCCTGGCGGTCGCTCAAATATTCTCATCTTGAATGCTACTACAAGGTATGGAGGGGCAAATTATCGAGTTTGGATAATGTACCACCGACTACGTCTCATATATCTGAAAACCCCGCATTGGCTTTGGTAAATCTTAGAGAGCAGCTGAGATGAGATTTTTGAGTCCATGATAATCGATATCTCTTGGGTTAATCTCATGGTCTTTATGGCGAATATTTCAGTGCTACTGATTTGGAATGATGATGGTAGGCTATAGGAAGATGATAGCTCGGTTTCCGCATCATAAATTCTTACTCCCACTCCAGTTGGTCCTTTTGATGCTTCACCCAGTGACCTTCAAGTATGTGGAGTCAAACTCATGCCACTATTCCGCTAAAGGAACACCCCCCAGAGTTCCGCCGTGAAGGACCTTTGTTTTTTTGGATCTTCGGGTTTGAGTCAATTTCGAGCTAGTTTTACCGTACTATACCGCATAGGATCATTTTGAAAGGAGCTCGGAGGCCATGACCTACCCCAAGTCCGTCCGCAAGTTTCTGGTTTCGTCAAGTTGCCTCGACGACGTGTGAAGCAATCCAAATACCTCCACCCTAACTCCAATCCGATGGATTATTACTACAAAAATACTCTTTAATAAACTTAACGCATATTGGGGTACTTTATACGCGTATCGCATCGAATTTTTTAGCGAACTCTAGAGTGAGGACATGATAATAATAACCTATCATGTCATAATATTTACGTATTGGTAAACTGAGTTATAAAAACCATATTCATATGCATATAGTCATTCATTCATAACGTAACGTTACGGCAGTTAGTGTTACTGGGAGTATAACAGAGTTAATTGACAACAGTGGCAGGAATATTGATAAATAAACAAAATTATGTAAATAAATTGTCCCACGAAATACCCTCGTCTCATTTGCGATTTTTCAACCAAATTTCACAAATTTTGGTTCGGCAGTTTTGGAGTAAGTAAAGTTCTGGAGGGCAAAAGTCGATTTTGGGAAAATACTTCATTCTAAGGAAATGACCATTAAATCATCGTATGCCTGTTTTTTGGATCGCTGAATCGATTAAATCTAAATCCGTATCCACAAATCACTTTAAAGGAGGTTAAATGGGGTAAAGTAGGTACTTATAATTTTTACAATTAAAAAAGAAAACGTATTGGTTAGTAATTCAAGCATTAGAAGGATGTGCACTTATAAAATGCGTTTATTTAAAACAAAATACGGAACTACCCCCTCCCTAAACTTCCTTTCGTAATGAAATTTTAAACTGAAATGTGTTTCACAAGTCAAGAATTGAACGCAAAAATTTATCATTCAGCACAATTGCCAGACGTATGAACCATATATTAGCTGTTAGAACTAACAACTGAAAATTGCAGTAAGTACTTTCCACTAAAAATGGATGCTGTTATAAAAGGCAAAACGGACTCTGTTGGAACTCTGTAAAGTAAAAATTGACAGGGAATGTAAACATGGACATCGATTTCCACTAAAAATGGACTCTGTTGGAAAAGTGAACATTTACGTTACGCTGGAAAAGTAAAAATGGGCATTATTTTTCAATAAAATTGACTGTGTTGGGAAAGTAAAAGTGGACATTAATTTCCACTAAAATGGATTCTATTGGGAGGAGAAGTAGAAGTAAACATTACTTTCCTATAAAATGCATTCTGTTGGGAAAGTAAAGTAAAAGTGGACCTGATTATCCACTCTGTTGAGTAAAACTGGACAGAGAAAGTACAGAGAACAGTACACATTACTTTCAAGTGAAATAGGCTCTGTTCGGAAAGTAAAAACCTGACGAAATATATAGATCTTCATTGTGGGGCTCTGGGGGTCCATGAACGACTAAAGACTTCGAATCTGCATTTTGGGCCGAGGATGAGGGGATCAATCTAATTCGAATTTTCAATCTCAATTTTAGAAAATATTGAACAAAATAAAGCAAAATTAAAACCCGGACGAGGTCAAAAACTCACCTTTAATCTGGAAGGAAATATTTCAACTTTGAATTAATTAGCGGTCTCGATGCGATTGCCGAAAAAATGTTTCAGGAGCAACATCCTTGACACCGGTGTTGCTATATCATTTACATCAACGAACCTTTGTGCTCGAACCACTTTTGTTAAGACAGGAATGTCCTCACATCCCGAGGAAGAATTGAACCATCGATAAACGGTGAGCCGACAAAACTGCCGCCCGAACAAAATTATCTTAGTCAATTTGGTTGCTGCAACGGAAGGTAACAACTGTCTCGGGTTCGCGTGAACGCTCGATATCGCGTGACTCTTGAAATCGCGTCGACGTTTCCTTTTCGGCCTCCTCAAAGATATCAACACATCTCGTCGAGAATAACGACGCATATCTCCTTTTCCTATTCAGGTTTGTAATGTTTTAAAGGAGTTTTTACGTCTTTAAACGCATATCTACCCAACAATCGCGTGATCCAGAGGCAAATGTCATTATTTCCCAATTCTCGCTATCTCTGACATCAGGAAGTTATTTCGACTTTATGAAGTGAAGTTCATTCACCCATGTTGGAGATAATTATCTGAAGATTATAATCGACAGTTTGTGATTGAAGGAAAAACACAACTTCTAACATTGTGTTCTTCAATTAGCATTCTTCAACGAGACAAATACCTTATCAAGATGAGTCAGCTTTGATATGTTTCATTTGTGTTCACTACTTAATGCTATGGAGTATTTTTAAATCAACACTCTGAAAAACCTCAACACCAAACCTCATCTCCCAGGAACCAAACAGCACCTTTCTTGTTGGCCAGTGTCATTGGTGAATAAAATCAATCAACTATTTTTCTGGTCTTGAGTTCCTGCTGATTCCCACGGAGTTAGGTGCGTATCTCACTTTTCCCAAACTTTTCCAAAACTAAGGTTACTGCTAACGGTGCTGACTCGGCCGAAATGCGATTGTAGATGAAAACATATTAAGGGTTGTCGCTACCGATGAATTCACAGAAGCTGGTAGACGAAACAAGGTAAGTAAGTGGATATGACTCTGTTCGGAAAGAGTGCCTTTTCGTGAATAACCGTTGTCAAGTGTGGTTCAATCTATCAACGTAAGCCTAACCAACATTATCGGTTGTGATGATGGACAACGTGGAATACCATTATGTGCAAAACGAAACGGCCTAACTGTTCGACTCTAAAGGCAAATATAGTTTCATAATTGGTGCCAAATAATCGGCAGTTCGACGGCAAATTCACAATAGCCGAATGTGAGAGAAAGTCCTAGTCCTTATTGTTTCCTTCGCTATTCTAAAGGGCAATCGCTCACTGTGATATGCACTGATACGCTTAATGTAACCGAAATGGATGTCAAGAAACTCTATATACAGTGAAGGAATATTACATTCAAGAAGAAGCATGTAAGATGGTGTCCCCTTCGGCAACGCAAAAACTTTTTTGAGAAAGGCTTTTTGAAGTCTTTCAGCCTCTACGATGGAATGGATGTTCAAATATTTACAGTTCATTGTGCACCTGGGTGGAGCGAGGGACGCTATTTTGCGAAACAATGGCTGATAATAAGGAACGAATATCTTGCAAATGCAAATCGAGACGTGAGTATTCGACGAGAACGGCCTAACTGTTTTGGGCGGACGGAAATCGAAAACATCGGTTAGTTTCAGACCTGATTCAGGGTCATTGCCACCTCTTTGGTTCGAAACTTCCGTTACCACTTGAGTGTTGGTAATTCGAGGGTTAGGTTATGGCAGGTGATCGTGTCAAATAACCATAGCCAAGCATAATAAGCGTCAAATAATTGTAGCTTGGCAGAACATTGCCGACGAACAAGGACTGGAAAAGAGTTGAATGCGGAAAAAAATTACAATATAGTAAATATAAATTTACCTTACACATGTGGCGGGAACTAGGAACATCAGCACTTGCACCGTGTATGAATACCACTATGGTACGTCACGAAACCTTTTTTGGTCTGACTTTTGTGCTCCTATCTACGTCACAAGCCGACTTGATTGTTCCCGTTAATTTTGGATAGCAAAAATTTCTCACAGGCTCATAGGGCGAAAATGTAAAAAATATGAGGTCCACAACTTATATTTTTTAAAACCCTACTTCGTTCCAGCTCCCATCCACCCCCCTCCCCCTCTATTCAAATGGGAGCATGCAAAGTCTTACGGCTCGCTTTAGATATCAAAAACCTCTCCCCGTAGGTAGGGCGAAAATGTAAAAAATTAAGTTGCTTGACAACTTATATTTTTAAGAGTACAGAATCCCACACGAACGTACCACCGCAAATATTTTCCCGTGTATCTATGACGTCAGCGAAAAAATTGACGGACAGCCCCCTTACTGAACGTACCAATATTTTCCACAGCGAAAAAATTAATCGACAGCCCCCTCACTGAACGAACTGACGCAAATATTTTCCAGTTTAGAGAGATCCTGTCGAATTTTTCTACACCGATCCCATCTTATACCGCACATTTTCTCGTGATGGCTACCAAAAAATTTTTATACATCATGCAAGACGTAACTGAAAAAATAAATGGACAGGCTCTCTGAGGCGAAGAAAAATTTGGACAGGCACTCTGAGGCGAAAAAGAACAGCGCAAATTATTACACAATGGTGAAGAAAAAATGGACATGATCCCTGACCATGATGATGGTCGCTAAAGTATGGATTAGGGATGTCAATAAAATACCGATATTCTTCCGCCGATATATCGATCTTTTTGGGCGATATTTTTGATTCCGATATATCGACATTAAATGTACACTATCGGATCCGATATTTTTCAGCCGTAATTCATCATATCAACCATAACCTACATCTTATGCTGCAGAACACAAAAAACACAGCTCTAATTGCACTACAATTTTGAATCTTTGAAAGTGTAAAACAAACCGTCGTTTGAAATGGCTGAAGATTGCAAAAAAGAAGAAGAAGCTACAGGTTGCCATTATGAATTCTAAAGAACAAATGACTGAGAAATCCTACTAATCAAACAGAATTACTGGCATAGTACAGGGTTGCAAAAAGAATAATGACAGTATTGACTTATTAAAACTTTCGTTAAAACAGGAAGCAGTTTGGGAAAAAACTTATTTTTTTCACTAACCTGCAGTAGCAACCGTAACCATAATGACATATAATTATGTAATTATAATCAATTATTCCTGTCAGTGATGTTTTTGCTCAAGCATGGGATGAATCTTCTCATGCAGTTTTTGCTATCTTGGGAGATAAAGTCTTTCACTCTCCACCCTATCCATTAGGGATGTCAAGAAAATATAGATATATCGAAATATCTCTATTCTTCCGTCGATTTATCAATATTTTTGGGCGATATTTTCTACATTATTTCCGATGTATTGACATTAAATGTACACCATCGAATCCCATATTTCTCAGCCGTAAATCATCATATCAACCATATCCGACATCTTATTGCTCAAAGCTAATTTTATAATTTCCATAGAAGAATAGGGGAATTATATCAGATGAGGTAGGCAAATCGTAGGTAAAAAAGGTAGGGACATCTTGGAGACTTGGGTTCTAGCCAGTTCGAGATAGGGATGGCCATCGATCATAAAATAATATCGATCGTAAGTTCCATTTTTTTCACACCACACGAGTTTGAAAAATATTATGCCCACAAAAATTAGTTCGTCAGGCTGGAATATCAGCAAGTGTTGTGTTGTTCTTTTTGAGATTGTATCTTGTTCACGGTTGATTATTTTTTTCTTCTTTTTTGTTTATTTTGTGTCAGTTTTTCTAAAACTATCGATATTTTTCGGACGATACTATCAAACATCGATATATCGATATTTCATGTTTCGATGACCATCCCTGGTTCGAGGCTCACTGGAGAGCACTCAATCAGAAGTTTCCTCACCTCTATCCCCAACCAATATTGGTTTGATTGAATTTTTTTACAACCCTACATACGATAATTTACTTCCCTGGATCCTGTACATAATTATTATCATGAATAAAGTTTCATCGAATTATTGAGTGGTTGAATTCTTTACCTGTAGTAGAATGAAATTCAATAATGCATTATTATCCACTGGACTTATACGTAATTCGGATTTGTTTGAAAAAAACATCGATGACCAATAAATCGAAATATCGATATTTTCCTTCGATGTATCGAATTACTAAAACGATACTTTTTAAAAATATCGATATTCTTTGCTGATATTGACATCCTTACTATGGATCCACAGTTTTGCATTCAGCTTCAAGAAGAACTCTGCAGAAATACGATACATCTTTGAATTCCACAGTGTGCTTGTCTCTGGGTGCATTTAGGACGACACCAATCAATGCATTTTTTGGAGAAACAAGGGCCGCCGTTATGTGTGCGCCGTAAGATGTAGAGAAGAGAGTGAAGAGAGAATCTGGTTTCATTTAGCGTCTCATTATAAGAGCATGGATGGGTGCTTCTACCGAATTAACGAGAACAAACTTTACGCAAAGCATTTCACGCAATATCGTAATAGATAATGTACACATTAAAGTTCTCACATGGATGGCTTGCTCTTTCCAAATGACCGAGGATATTCGCCGACTATATAATTGAATTTTCGCCGTGTCATTCAGGATATAAATAATGGGAATGACTAAGCATCGCCGAAGCCTTATACCATTACAAACTTCGGTTGGTTCATCTACGTGACGAAACAAATAGTTTTTTAGGTTGAGCGTGCCCTCGAGGTCTTTGAAATGTCGATATAAGCGTTTTAGAATGGAGTGTCGGCTTAACCGTCGACCCTTTTCATGATGAAGTCTGCTTTGCTGTTGGCGTTGATGTCCGCTTTCGTTTACTTTCAAACATCCACTTTGAAAACCGCGAGTTCACATTAAATCATTATGTAGGTACTTAGTCGTATAGGAGTTGAAGTTCATAAAACTAAGCAAGTGAAACGTTTCATAATATGAATATCTATGAATTTGAACTGTCACCTTAATCTTTCGAGGTTTATTTCCTCTTAATGTCAAGGGTATTATCCAATGTGATTGGAACAAGGTTTCATTTGGTCGGCACGAAATTTCATTTGATAGAATTTATGTTTCATTTGACTGAAAAACGCTTCATAAATCCGGCTAGGTATGGATTTTTATAGAGGCTTCTCCAAGAAATTTGTTTACACTATATAAAGACGAGCTTATCAGAAATATCGTTTACGTTTCAAAGGGTTTAGAATGGAATCTGACAATAAAATTTTCCGTCCGTCCGCCGTAGGCCCAGGGAGACAACTCCCCCCTGAAACCCCGCCAGTGAAGGAAAAATCCAACGACGCCCCAAGGGCAAGCGACGTGGTCCTCTCCTCGGGGATTTGGGATATACGATTTTTTGACTTTGCATATTGTTATTATACTCCCTCATTGTGTTATTCACCTATTTCTTTTTAACCTGTGTAGCAGGGCCATTAAACTAGTATTTTTATACAGGCTTCGTTTCCGACTTATGAAAGGTTTACGATTTTTCTCGAGTTTTCGACTTTCCGCCACAAAAACAGCCATAACTTCCTTATTTTTTCAACGAATCTAAAATCTGAGGATACCGTTGGAAAGAGCATTAAATTACCTATCTTACTGGTATCAAATCAAAATTGTTTTGTTTAGGTTTAATGGGTAAACAATTAATAAAGTTAAAAAAACACTACTTAGTTACTGGGGAAAATGAAGTCATTTTGATAACTATGATACGAAGTCAGTCAAGTTACAAGAGTTAAGAGCCGGCTAAAACGAAGGAGAGAACTGACCCCAGACTCTTTTAATAAAAACGGGAAAATTTTTTCTCGAGTTTTCGACAACAATGGAGAAAAAGAAAATTTAAGTGGGGAATCGCTGGGAGCAGAGAGAGGGGATAGTAGAAATCAATCAGGGACGGGACCCCGTTGTGAAAGAGGGGAGACTACGGGTGACTGACAGTTTGCCAGAAAAAAGGTGGCATGGGAAAAACCATCGGCACAAAGCAGCTTGAGGAATTTGGAGTCCCTTAAAGGCTTTAAATATTTTCACATAGGAACGGGTTTAACTGACAAAGACGTATCAACAATGGCGAGTATGGTCCTGTTAGCTGCGGGCCTTGAATACGAGTCAAGTGTGGTTTTCAAGAGGTAATGACCCAAACACCGAAAAACTCTTAATGATCCAAAACCATTTCAACTACATCTGAACAGCTACTATTGTATTACTGTGCCCCATTTCTATTGTTTCATTGAACCAATGATTTTGACAGTTAATTACATCAGAACATTTCTTCCATAGCTTGCTTTTCATTAATTTTCTATCGATAAGAAACCAATCATTAGGCTGGAGTAAAACAATACTCCTTGTTGGCAAATTCCGTTTGGTTCAGCATGCTATCATGTTAGCATTCTAGGGTTAAATGGACAGCCCTATACATAAACCAAGATGATCGGAGACCGTCTGAGTGGAAATTCCCGGGTGGAAACCAGACCTGGGCATTAAAAGCCACCCCGAGCTATTAGGGCGAGATTAGAATTCAGAGGTCTGACCTATTGAACCCGTTCGAATCGCCCGACCAAAACTCCACCATTAGGGCCCTTTTTTCCACGTCCCCGCAGACCGAAACCTTCCCCCACGACCAGATTTAAAGGGCCGTAGACTCATCTAGAAGAATCTCTCACCGCAAGTTGTGGCGTGGAACCTCGAAAGAAGAGAACCTACCTCGCCAGGATCCTTTTTTTTTTTGTCGTCCTTACATCAATTTCCTTTTTACCCACTCGTACTGACCCAGATCCCATTTTCTCGAGCCTCCCACATGACATCCGATCCGGTAAACACCGAGAAAGCGATAGTGAGTTGTTGACTTCGTTGAAAGGTGACTGGTTATAAAACGGGTGAAACTTTCACGAATCCATTGATACACAATGAGTCAGCGCAGAACACTTGAAAGTCCTACTACTGCCGCAATACACACTTAGGGGAACGAGGGGTAATACAGTGCACTGCACTGAGTGCAGGGAGTTGATCAAAATCCAGCTGAATTTGACGCTTTGTTGGGTATTTGTTGTTCTTTTCCACCTTTTTTTGACGTTTCAGAAATTCACGGCATTACCCCAACGTTTACGTTTTTCGTAATTCATTCACGCTGACTTCATTTACAATCAAAACTTACATTTGGTTAGTGCTTCAGAAAGATGATGAAATTCTGCGTATATACATGAAAACTAATCTAAAAACGCTGCAAATTCTTTCACTGGGGTTTATTATTCAATTGGCTTGCGTTCATAATTTGAATTTCTACTAAGCTTTGGAGTGTGCGCGTTTCAAAGGATAGAGCAATTATTGAATTTCAGGAGGCACACAAATATGATCAACTGATCAATTCAAATAGGTATTTTGGTTGAGAACAGATTTACGTGCTCCATGCATATCTCCTGAAATTCAATAATCGCTCTATCCTGTGAAACGCGCACACTCCAAAGCTTAGTAGAAATTCAAATTATGAACGCAAGCCAATTGAATAATAAACCCCAGTGAAAGAATTTGCAGCGTTTTTTTATTTCAATACCCCCCCCCCCCCCACACACACACACACAATAAAGACATCTATAATTTATCAAGTCCTTTAGCACTCGTATTGCGTTAAAACTTCGCCAAATCCAAATTCAAACGATGTAGCCAAAGGTAGACTGATGTAGAGGAGGCACACAAATATCATCAACTGATCAATCCAAATAGGTGTTTTGGTTGAGATCCGATTTACCTACGTGCTCTATGCATATCTCCTGAAATTCGATAATCTCTCTATCACCTGTAAAACACGCACACTCCGAAGCTTAGTACAGATTCAAATCACGAACGCAAGCCAATTGAATAATAATCCCCTGTAATAATATTTACCTATATATTATCAGCGTTTCATGCATATCAGAGTGCTTCAACCCGTGTATCGGCTATAAACTACAAGTGTCCACATCGGCTATCACTCCAGTATCCACATTCACTACAACTCGACGCTATCGGCATCACTAGGTTACAAACAAACAATAATAAACCAAAAAACGCAAATGTTGACACCATAAATCGGGCCATACATCGAGAATGGTTTGACCTACGGACGTGGGGAAGGGCTCATTCGATTCCTCATGGTATGTTCTTCAAATAGAGTAAAATTTAGGCCGCTTCGACTTGTTTTGAGGTTTCTTCTTTTTATTGCCACAATACCTGTATTGTGTGGCTATGTTTTAGTCATTTCATTGCATTTTATGAACGATTTCGAAATTTAATAACATTTCAGTCGTTTTAGTCAATTTTCATGGGAAATGAAGCTATTGCGATTCCTCAAAAAATGTTTTTTTCAGCAATTTTGAAATCATGGTGAATTTTGGAAGCTAAATTGTCTAAAATTGGTCCCAAACCTACAAACCCGCGTTAGATAGTTGAAATAACACTTCAAGTGCGTGAAAAATCATTACAATGGAACATTAAAATACGTAGACTTTGCAAAGTTTTATTATTATGCAAATATTTGATAAACAAGTTACTTCAATCGGAAACCGGTTGGGGTTGTACAAAAAATCGTCCTGATTGTTTTAAATTATTAAAAAAATAAATTTAAAAAGAAATAATACTATTTTTAAGTACCGAATTCCTGACAGGAGTTGGTTTGATTGAAGAATTTTGCTTGATAGGTGAGGTTTTGTTTCTTCAGGTGTATAGGGATTGTTTGAACTATTGTTTGAGTTCGGTAGGATATATTACGGTTTTATTGGTTTGTATAATGTTCCTCGAAAGTCCTAGTAGTGTCCCGATACGCATTAAATCATTCGCGATGAAATGGTGGTAACCCATGTCAAGAAAAACACAGTTTTCAGAAGGAAGTCGTCAATATTGAGTTACTGCTCTGTTACTGATGAAATCGATTTGACGTAACTGTTCCAATTTTTGTGGAAATAGACTATGTTTCTTCTATTAACTCTTTTCTTTCTTTTTAGTGCCGTTTCCACTTCTTGTAGGTGCATGGATTACGAACCAGGATGTTTAGGAAATGGCATGTTTACTTGGCAAAGACAGGTTACGCGCTGAAGGACGAGGAAGATTATGAAGATCTGATTATATTATCCATTAAGACCGGAATAGGCAGCTGTGTCATAATGCATCTCGGATGACTTTCCCGATTTCCTGTTCTTCCTTTCCAAGCTTCCCTGTTACGAGCGCACCCCTAGTGCCCCTGGGCCCCACCCGCGACAACTAAGTACCGACCCGTCTTCCCGTTTCCTCATTCTTTAGTCTCGCTCCCTCAACCCGCCACAAAAGGCGAGTTTGACTTCGAGAGAAAACTAGGTTTCGGATTTACTGGAGCCAACAACGACGGCTCCGTTCGAAGGGAAGAGATTCAGATGGTTTTTATTTCGCGTCTCTATTCACGAAGGCATCGTACGGGAAACCCGCGTGGGAACAGGAGCGAGCCGCGTCGGTTCCTCCGATTGTTCTCTTCTTCCCGTGTTTAGTGCGTTGTTTTATGATTTCTGACACACTTGCACGTCGGGACGGAACAGTAAGATGACCGGGAGGCATTCGAGAGGGTTCAGTTTGACGGATGTCGCGGGGAACGAGGAACGGAAAGTGGACCACTCCGTTGACATCGTTGCGGTGGAGCGCATCCCTGAACGCCTGGAACGCCCTCGTTATGAGACGGAACGTGCAGCTGACTTCACATATCAATAAACTTGAGAAGTTTATATATAAAACCGAACTTCCCTTCAATTGAACTGTGAATAGATTAAAAACTTCTTATATTACGCACTCCATTACTGAGGCAGGTCAGCCCAACTCTTCTGAAATTCATTTCCATGTTCCTTCTAGGCCATGTTTATCTCAACCTTGCTCATGCCCCCAAATTCAACGAGTTGATAGTCAGAGGTATTTGGGTGTCTCAGTTGACAAGTTTTTGAAATGGGAATCACATATTCTTTTAGTGAGCAGTTCAATTAGAAGATCATCATTCATTTTTTCGTTTCTAAATAAATTCCTTCCTTTATCTGTTTTAAAAATGACTTTCCATGCTTTTGTGTTTTCTATACTGTCTTACTGCATACCTATTTGGGGTGGGGCTTATCAATCGACATTTACTTCAGTTGAGATTGCAGTAAAGTCGGTGTTGCTTATTATTTTCAGATCAGGGTATCAGAGCCATAGTAAGCCACTATTTTTGAAACTTAATATTCTCCCTCCACGTCTAACCTACATTTCTAAATTGCTCCAATATTATTTCACAAGTTATCCCCCTTCTATTCCTCATTTGCATGGTATAACTCGTCTTCACACGGGCATCTTGACACCAATCCCGTACCCTAGATGTGATTTTTATACTAGGCAAGGTACATATCTGGGTCCTCGACTTTTCATGGAATTGCCTCCTCACATTAGGTGCATTGATGAATTGAATAAATTCAAAAAAAGTATCAATTCCTATTTGATGGACTGCTTTCGTATTGGACTGGGTCCTAATTTTCAATTGTTAAACCTCCTGTATTAATTAATCTATGATTCATTTAGTTTTTCTCTACGATAACTGTTTATCTTGATTATAAGAATTTGATTATTTTGGTTTTATTATATTCAAGTTGATGAATTGTTTTCTTTACTTACTTTACTACTTTATTTTGTACGCAACTCCTGATCTCCGGACAATTTCTTTAAATTATGGAGATCAGTAATTGCCAGAAATTATGGTTTTTTTCTCAGTTTAGTTTTCAATGGTTTTCTCAAAGTATTAAATACTTTAACTTATTTTTTGTATCATAAAAATATTTTTGTCTCGTTCTAATAAACGGCAATTTTGAAAAAAAAAAAAAAAAAAAAAAAAAAAATTACTCGATTAAGCTGTTCGAAGCTTAATTTACTTGATTGATCATGTATACACGTATATCACCAGTATTTCACTCCACGTGTGGACATAAATGGTATTCACTGAGCTTGCACATGTACCGAATCTTGTATAAGATACGGCTTTCTTGTGCACCAAGCTTGAAGCATGTCTTCAAATCTCAGCCATGTCTTATTTGGCTCCCCCTACTCTTTGACAGACACCTAAAGCTTGAAGATTAGTAATGGTTCCATTGTGTTTGAGCGGCGCCAACTCAAATTAGTCAGAAACGGAGACGAGACGAGTGAAAGGCGAGAGAAAGCGTAAATGTGGGCGCTCGTGGAGGAGTATTGGACTATACATCACCACTGCTTCATGATCCTTCGTCGTCATCAAGGTCAGTGAAAAGATTAGGCGAGTCTCTAATAGTCGCGTCGGGCCGTGCCATGCAGGGGAGATGACTGATTGTACACCACAATCGGGAAGAAAATGAAAGAGGTATGAGCGAAGTCAGACAGCAAGAGATATAAGTGAAACGAACGGTGCAATTTAAATGGTTCAGCCCTTTGAGAGCTCCATTTCCTGTTTTGTAGATACAAACCCCCACATCGGTCTATATAATGATCTATTCAGCCTAAAAGAAATCATGCACTTGGTATAGTGTTCAAAATCTATTCTAATCGTCTTGAATGATATAAAATTAACACTAATAGCAAAGTACCTAATGAAATGTCAATAGCAGCTTCTGAATAGGAGCAAACGTGAAAATGATGCAAATTATTACAAAAAGGTTTATTATGTATTAGCCCTTCTACGTAAATCACCGATCTATGTATGTGATACATTATCTGAACCCCGCACCTCTCGCCACCAAACCCTGTAATTGCATTATATAAAAATACTTGGTCTAGCACTAGCCAAGCGGTCAAGCTCAGACTCCTGTTGAACTCTGCCATCCCAGTCTTACGCTCGACCGTCAACCCCATCGATTTTTATAACTCGACCGTCAACCCCATCGATTTTTATAACTCCACCGTCAACCCCATCGATTTTTATAACTCCAATATGAGGTTGATCAAATGGTGAGCGAACGGAAAATCGCCCAGTAATCCTGTGTCATTCGATTCAGGGAATTGATTTATATCTTAATCCAACAAAAACGCTGCAAATTCTTTCACTGGGGTTTATTATTCAATTGGCTTGCGTTCATTATTTGAGTTTCTACTAAGCTTTGGAGTGTGCGTGTTTCACAGGATAGAGCGATTATTGAATTTCAGGAGATATGCATGGAGCACGTAAATCTGTTCTCAACCAAAATACCTATTTGGATTGATCAGTTGATCATATTTGTGTGCCTCCTGAAATTCAATAATCGCTCTACCCTGTGAAACACGCACACTCCAAAGATTAGTAGAAACTCAAATAATGAACGCAAGCATTGAATAATAAACCCCAGTGAAAGAATTTGCAGCGTTTTTTTATTGAACCTCAATACCCCCCCCCCCCCCCCCACAATAAAAACATCTATAATTTATCAAGTCCTTTAGCACTCGTATTGCGTTAAAATTTCCCCAAATCCAAATTTAAACGATGTAGCCAAAGGCTATGCATATCTCCTGAAATTCAATAATCGCCCTATCACCTGTGAAACACGCACACTCCGAAGCTTAGTACAGATTCATATCATGAACGCAAGGCAATTGAATAATAAACCCCAGAGAAAGAATACTTATTTACCCCACTAATAATATTGAATAATATTTACCTATATATCATCAGCGTTTCATGCATATCAGAATGCTTCAACCCGTGTATCGGCCATAAACTACAAGTATCAACATCGGCTATCACTCCAGTATCCACATTCACTACAACTCGACGCTATCGGCATAACTAGGTTACAAACAAACAATAATAAACCAAAATCAGTTGATCATATTTGTGTGCCTCCTGAAATTCAATAATCGTTCTATCACCTGTGAAACACGCACACTCCAAAGCTTAGTAGAAATTCAAATCATGAACGCAAGCCAATTGAATAATAAACCCCAGTGGAAGAATTTGCAGCGTTTTTTATTAGAGATTTTGTAGGAAAATACTTGGTACTTACCAGTGTAATGCATGTTCCCACATTCCAATGTATCAACCCATGAAGGTTCCGAATAGATGGAAGATGAAGATGGAACGATATTTGCGCGAACAAGAAACGGAGTAGACTGCCGGAGACCGCCACGCCCGAACACCGACCGAAGACTGGTTCAGACCTGCCGCTCTCCGATACGAGCAGGCAGGCGGAGGGACACACAGGCGGTCGCCTCGTTGCCCGGAAAGCAGAGATGCGCGAATTCGTATTCGTAAAAACGAATACGAATCTGATTCACATCACGCTAAGGTGTGAATCCGAATACGAATAAATTCACAAGTGTAAATACGAATGGATTTATGTTAAAAAATGTGAATACGAATCTCAGATTCACACCTATGAATACAAATACGAATCAATTCAGAATCACATCTGTGAATACGACTCCAAACTTCTTTGGTGAGGACCTTTCTTCAGTTACAGTATTCTTTAGGGAGACGGATTTGGTCCGTAGTTTCTTTAAAACTGTTCCGTTGAAGCTTTCTACAATTCTTAAAATGACAATTATTGTCATCGTCAGATGATGGTCGAATTGATCGATCAACTAGACCATCTTGTTGCTGTTGATATAGCTGACGATGACAATTAGAAGAATTGTAGAAAACTTCAACGGAATAAACAGTTTTAAAGAAACTACGGACCAAATCTGTCTGCCTAAAGAATAATGCAATACGAATCTACTCAGATTCACACTTTGATTCACTAGATTCACATTTTGATTCACTAGATTCACGATTTTATTCACCGAAAATTCAACTCAAAACGCCAATACGAAGTCGGAAAATACCCCAAAATAATGAAATAAATAAATAGGCAATAAACCAGGAGATTTCCGAGCATCGAAGGTAAATTGGGGGAACAGGTGATTTCGCTGAACTTCCTTCGCTGTATCTACTCCCAAAAATAGCCATCCATGCAGATTACTTCGAAATGAAATCACTGGGGTTTATTATTCAATTGGCTTGCGTTCATGATTTGAATTTCTACTAAGTTTTGGAGTGTGCGTGTTTCACAGGTGGTAGAGCGATTATCGAATTTCAGGAGGCACACAAATATGATCAACTGATCAATCCAAATAGGTATTTTGGTTGAGAACAGATTTACGTGCTCCGTGCATATCTCCTGAAATTCAATAATCGCTCTATCCTGTGAAACACGCACACTCCAAAGCTTAGTAGAAATTCAAATCATGAACGCAAGCCAATTGAATAATAAACCCCAGTGAAAGAATTTGCAGCGTTTTTATTGAAACTCAATACCCCCCACAATAAAAACATCTATAATTTATCAAGTCCTTTAGCACTCGTATTGCATTAAAACTTCCCCAAATCCAAATTTAAACGATGTAGCCAAAGGTAGACTGATGTAGAGGAGGCACACAAATATCATCAACTGATAAATCCAAATAGGTGTTTTGGTTGAGGACCGATTTACGTGGTCTATACATATCTCCTGAAATTCAATAATCGCTCTATCACCTGTAAAACACGCACACTCCGAAGCTTAGTAAGATTCAAATCATGAACGCAAGCCAATTGAATAATAAACCCCAGTGAAAGAATACTTATTTACCCCAGTAATAATATTGAATAATAAACCCCAGTAATAATATTGAATAATATTTACCTATATATTATCAGCGTTTCAAACATATCAGAATGCTTCAACCCGTGTATCGGCTACTAACTACACTACAAGTATTCACATCGGCTATCACTCCAGTATCCACATTCACTACAACTCGACGCTATCGGCCGGACATCACTAGGTTACAAACAAACAATAATAAACGAAACACTAGGTTACAAACAAACAATAATAAACGAAAAAACGCAAATGTTGGCACCATAAATCGGGCCATACATCGGGAATGGTTTGACCTACGGACGTGGGGAAGGGCTCATTCGATTCCTCATGGTATGTTCTTCAAATAGGAAAATATTTAGGCCGATTCGACTAGTTTTGAGGTTTTCAGGGATTTTACAAAACTTTGAAAACCCTTAAAGGGTACTTTAAATTGAGTGAGGGAGCTGGCTCAAGAATTGGGGCGTCGTCGGAGCAGATTCGGATTCTACACCCTTTGAAACGTAAACCATGAAATTTTCAGGGGGGGTTAGAATTTTTTTTTTTTTTTCCAGAGCGATTACAATGGTTTATTATTGAATAATAAACCAAAAACTACCCTCATAACTCAACAGTTTTCGAGATTCCGATTTTTTGATAGTTTAATCCTTAATTATATTCTCTTGGGGTTGATCAATCCAGATCCTAAGATGACTGGCACATCCTGGATCGATCTTGGATTTTCGTAGCCTAATTTTGTAAACTTTGGCCCAGCACTTTCCGAGGAAAGCTCAGGCTTACAGCGTATGGACATTTTTTTAAATTGATTTTTGAAATCTTTAATGAATATTTGAATTTTGATAATAAAAAACTAAAATCTTTGAGCATTTACCGAGTAAGCAACTACCCACTAAAAATAAAATCTTGCAAAAATGGAATTTTTTTTTTTTTTTTTTCAATTTTGAAACAGCAACTCAATATTAAAAGAATCTAGACGACACATCGCTCACGTTTGAGTAATTTAATGGTTGTGCTGAGATTTTAACGCAAATGTTATTTCTGGACTGTTCTTCCTATGTATGCATTTACCTGTACTCAAACCTAGTAAGAGGGAATCATCTTTGTAGAGCACCGTCTATTTGACCTGCCTCAATGGTACATATTTAGAGTGAGGTCATCAGTAGAGGACTTGGCAGGTTTGGTTTGACTCGACAAGTGTTGAATTTAACAGGAGAAATTCTAATTATGCCACTAATTTGAGCGCGTCGTGGGGAAGGTACAATCATTCAGACAACAATGTCATCATCTTCAGCACACTGAAAGGGGTTAGCCACTGTTGACAGGTAATTTATCAAGTCCTTGTCTGCTTCATGTCCCAAGCTGACAGAAGAGTGTTCATGTATTGCACTTGCACCGCTCTTGGATTGTTATCCATACCTTTATTTACGCTGGCGATCTTGTGCTTCTCCGTTTGTTGACTTCTTTAGCACGCCTTCGTTCATTAGGATGCAGTGGATATAACTGTCAATAAAATTGGCATGAAACTGACAGGAGATCCTCGACTTTTGATTTGTATTTCTTTCAAGATAGACTCGTTTCCCCAATCAAACGTAGATCCTCGTCCCCAAACGCATTCCATCAGCGGGAACTCTCGCTTTCTCTTTTCCCTAAATCCATTGCGCCCAAGAATTTGACTCGGGAAAATGTTTAGTTTGCCTTGGGAGATGTTGAATAAGACTTGAGAAACAATGAGTTTCCTTCGGAAAATGCTGCGATTGAGTGAGGACAATTTTGAGTTTGTCTTGTTGAGCTCGACCTGACAAATTTGGCAGCATTTAATGTTAAATTTGATTTGGGAGTTGTCGAGTTTCACATGGAAAATGACAGGTACGAATTGGCAAATCTTGAATTTCACTTGAGAAGTGAAGAACAGCTACGAAAAAACTCGCATTCCCTGTTAACAAGTTCAGGTTTTGTTTTGTTTTTGATTGATATATTTTAACAATATCCGAATTTGGGACATGTCCAGCACTTCTGAAGTGTGCACCCACATGAATTCGTTCAAACCAAAATATGTGGAAATAGGCAATAGAGCATCGTCTATTAGATCTGCCTTAGTTCTATTTCGGGTTACGCCATCAGTAGAGGTAACGTATGAGCGATGATTCGGCAGGATCTGGCAGCTGGAATGGCACTCAATCCATCACCGCCCAAGAATGGAGATCACTTTCTGCGTTATATCACCGGGGCGTGTGATTGATCTTGGGCTTCGCCGCCTTCCTCGTTCGCTTTCCAGGATGTGTTGAGGTTTTCTGGTTCTTCGAGGAATGCGGGCGGATTCGCAGCTCGGCGGGAGACGCACGGCTCGCGCTCGTTCCTATGACGTCACAACGGGGTCCTGACCTGACCCTCTTCGAAGGCGTCATTGTTGAATCATTCGAATCCCAGATGTGCCTTGCGGTATCCAATTCCTTGGGGTTGTTATCCTACGCATTTCTGATTCGGTAGGTGCAAGTACAAGTTGATGAAACGAAACGAAATGTCAACATTCTCTCGACATTGCACCACAGTTCTTGGCAAATACTGCTTACTCCAGCTTTTCCAATCTAAAATACTGCAAATTATTACATTGATGTTATTACACAGAGGATTATTTGTGTATTAGTTAGCCCTTCTACCTAAATCGGTGATTTATGTACTTATATTTCACGAAGTCTGTGGTATTTAATCTAAGCGAAGCACCTCGCGCCTCCACATCTTGTAATTCTATTCAAGATGAAAATACGTGGGCTGCCGCCAGCCACGCGCTCTAACTCAGAACTTCTGTTGAAAGGGGCTCCTTATCCCGACCGCCTACCTAAACGATTTTTTATTTGTTGAGCGAACGGACTTGGGGTCTTGGACATCTTTAATCTTCTTAGCATGATTGAAGAGCGTTTTACTTGGACGATGAAGAAGGTTGAGAGTAGTACTCTGTAGGCTTGATGTTTTCCAGTACTTCAACGAAGTACTCACTTCGAATGAGTAGGTCGTATGGCAGTATACGGTTGAGGAAGTGCTGTATTCCTGTATTGCTTCAAGATCTCTTGTCAGTAAAACATCGATATCTCATTGAGTTTTCGAGATATCGATCTGAAATTTTGTGAACCTACTCTCGATGTCTCGACGAGTTCAAAACTGCGATAATAGTAAAAGGGCCATGGAGCGCTTAAGGCCTTTTTGTCACCTCCTCAATTTCTCTATTTACATACCAGACCTGGAAGAAAGAGACGAGTTTTTCAGATGGAAAATCCAGGTCGGATCCGAAGTAACTAAGTTTGATTGGCTGATGCCAATGGGAAGGCTCAGTTCCAGATTCTTTCGCTAAATGAATCCATAGATCCTAAATCTACTATCCACGAATTCGTTCCTGGAACGATCCTTAGGATCCGAATCGTTCAGCTGAATGAACGAATCCAGACTCGGTCCACCAAAGGAACGATTTTTCGCATCAGTAATCGAATATAACCGGGGTCTCATTCGATTGAGGCAACCAATTTCCATCTGAATCAAGCAAAAATCTCCTCCCTTCACTTACATCGATTGTTTTCGAGGTTTTTTAAATAGATTAATCAATAAATATAATCCCTTAGCGTTAATTGATTGCAGGCTCATCCCGAATTTCTATAGTTATATTTATATTTATACTGTCGGAATGTAGGACAATCGATGGATTAGTATCTGCAGTCATGTTTCATGTTAATCTGGCATTTTCGCCTAGTATATAAGATGTTTATTGATCTAAATGGTAGTGTTATGTAATAACAATAAAGTTTTCACTTGGGGAAAACAAATCTCCCAAAATGGGAAACAGAGCCTCCGCTATATCTTGGTTAACTCTGAAGCATTAAGTAAAACTAATAATGAAATAATAAATTAAAAAATGATATATCCTTTTCAAATGCTGTCCACTATAGAAATCCGTTTTGAATTTAATTTTTATTAGATTAGTTTTTGTCTTCATTAGAAAACACTTTATGAACAGCCAAAACGTGGACAAAAGTTACAAAAAATAATCTCAAAACTTCTAAACTTAAACATAGGAATTCAATTGAAACGTTGGAAAAATAGGAAATTTTCATTAGGAACATGAATTATTATTGCCAATATCATTCACAAATGAATATGAAATGTGTGGATGTTGAAATATTTTTCACAAATGAACTTACAATATTTCACGTTCTCATAAACGGGTTTGGTCTCAACAAAATAGCTATATTTTAAAGGATCTTTAAAATGATGGGAACATTTCTTTAATGTGAAGTGTGGTTTTTTTGT
The DNA here is from genome assembly GCA_031894815.1 of Creontiades dilutus. Classification (NCBI taxonomy): domain Eukaryota; kingdom Metazoa; phylum Arthropoda; class Insecta; order Hemiptera; family Miridae; genus Creontiades; species Creontiades dilutus. Next base: position 318,701 of record JAVIWC010008305.1, read on the forward strand.
TGAATATTGTTTTAAAAAGTATATTTTCTATCATTTTGGAACATTGCACATTTTTTACCCCAATGAACTCGGTGCTCAAAAAGGAAATTGTGTAAATTTAAGAAATTCATTAAAACTATGGTTTAATAGGGGTCTTTTCTTCGTATTTTATTTAAAGAAGATGTTATTCTCCATTGCATGCCTGCTTGTTTCGTTGCAATTAATTGTATGATGAAACTGCTTCAAAATTGTCCTGTGTTTCCAGTGTACAGGCTATCGCCTCCACGACAAAAACTACCTACAAATAGGACAATTAAACAACACTAAAATTATGAAAGTAATTATTTCTGGTTGATTGGGCGAGCATAAAAGCTTTTTGACTCAACTGTAAGAACGAACGGACTTTCTTTCGGGTTGCTGTAATTAAGAGAATCGCGGGAGGTTCGCTTTCAAATCCTTTGTTCCGTGACAATCAGATCCTCCTCACATCTCGTTTTTTCTTTTTCCTTTCCCGAAAATCTCCGAAGACAACTCCCTCAAACTGCTCAAAAAGGACGTGCCTTGTCAAGTTCTTCCACCTTTTCGACCGAAATGGTTTTCACTCGCTGTCAACAGCAACCGAAAGCGATATGATAGCGCTGAGGAAAAGTTGGAGACGAAAGGTGAAGTCTCGGACGATTTTTAAGAATCGTTGACTTCGAAAACGTTTGCTCTGCTTGGAATTTGTAGACAGTCAATTTTGTGACTGTGACTCAGTGGCGGCTCCTACCCTGAAACTAGGGTAGTTAAATCGAACCACAAAAATCGATTTTTGGATCGATTTCATAATCGGCGGACTGAAATCGATTGTACCAATCAATTTCCACTTTCCACCGTTCTTCCCACTTTCCAAAATTCTAAATGGTTTCCGCAGCGAACACTGATTTTCAAGGCAAAATCCTTGCTTGGAAACCTTTCTATACCTCAAACTTATTTGCAGCGATGGACAAAAATTAGCTACAGGTAAAAGCTACAGCTAATTTCGATGAGATTCCCCAGCTAGTAACAGCTAAAATTTTAGCTATTAACTGTGGAAGGACAGCTCATTTTTAAGCTTTATTATCTGTTAGTTGAAGGGTACAGCATAAGCTAATATGTATGTAAAATTAGCTGTGAGAAGAAGCTAAAAGTTGATATCTTACTTGAAAAAAGCTGCAAAACGTTTATTATTCAACGCTATGATTTGATTTTTTTGGTTACAATTTACGTGCTTTGCATGTGCTGTGTTACTCACCGGTAGAGCGATTTATTGAATTTCAGCGGAATTGATTTTATGCGTTAGAGCACGTTAATCTGTTCTCAACCAAAATACTACGTATTTGGATTGAACAGTTGATCATATTTATGGGCCTCATGAATGGATGCCCTACAGGAAGGTTGTTCATTCGACTCGTGGAAAGTTCTTCAAAAACGTTTGTTTTTAGCAATTCAAATCAGGAGAAATTTTACAAAACTTTGACAATTAAATAACTTTAAATTAAAACTCCTCAGTGAAGGGACTTCAGGGACCCGTGGTTTTTCAGAAAATATCATACTAAAGCCAGTTTGGGAGTAAATCGTGCGTACGGCGACGGACGCAAAATTTTTTTTATTGCAGATTCGGATTCTACATCCTTTGAAACGTAAACCATGAAATTTTACGATAACATGGTTTATTTTTAATTTGCAAACGAGTATGCGTATAAATGGCGGAAGCATTTTACATGCCCTGAATGAAAATTTTTCTCTAATATGAAATTTTTCATTCGCAATTTTTTGTTTTAGATCAATTTGACCAACTTTCAATTCGTGTCTGTCTGTCTCTTGGGGCTACCCTTGAGTGGTCATGAAGGTGTTAAATGTACCGAAAGCTGCGCAATAAGGAGTTGTTCAATCACTTCTAGCCCCGACATTGATTTCTTGGCGTTTTGTTCATTATGTTGGCTATCTAAGACTTCCCATCCCCTACACCGTCCAAATCACTCACGTCTAAGCTTTCAAAAGGGTGTTTGAAGATGGGAATCTGCCTTGAGGGTAATTTGTTATCCATTTCAAATGGGGGAAAAACGAAAACCCCCAATTTTAGGTGATTCTTTGAAAGGTTTTGTGAACTATCACGTGCGATACACATCGTGTCGGAATTGGATATATGGCCTCAATCCATTTTATTTCCAACTTGAGTTTCCTCCCGTTTTTTATTATGATAGAAAAACTTACTTAGATGGGCAAAATTACTCATCGTCTTCCTTTCAAAGGTTTTTTCAATTAAAATGAGGTATCACAAGTCAGAAAATAAAATTGTTTTTTGCGTAATTTTTCCTCGTGCAATTTTGTTTTAACTAGTTTGAAAAGCTCATTTCGTATGCTACATGACTTCTTCAGCGTTGAAATACCTTTAAAATGAGATATCATTTGTCACAAAATAAAACTGTTGATTTTGCATCAATATTCTTCATAAAAACCGTGTGATAAGGGTGCTGTCAACTGATAAGGAGGATATCGATGTTTTCACTCGATATTGGACGACATATCGATGCCAACACTCAAACATCGACATCGATATCAATATCGATGTTTTATCTCGATGTCCCATCCCTAGGCTGCACAGCTCCAACCAATAGACATAATAATCCTAAAACGTTTCCAGAACATGGTTTTACGATGTATCACTGATGTATTGCTCAAATATCAAGCTTCTAAATGTACAAAATATACAATAACTCGTCGCCTTAAGCGCGTGAAACCACATGAACTTGTGTAGGAAGTGATTGTGAAAGTTAAAGAGACATGGGACTAAGTTGTGTACCTTAACCCTGAAATATATATATATATATTAGTAAAATAAGTCAAGTTAATATTGTTAATGAGTTTACTCGGTGCAATAAAAGAGTTTAAAAAAAATTCTCGAATGACAATAACAACTTATTTGGATTTGATTACCCCTGTTATTTGGAAGGACTTCACATTAAATCTGTCCACCTAATTCTTGTTCATTTCCTTTCAGCGGGTGCGACATACGGGACGCCTTGGGCCACAGCCGAGGAGGAGGCCCTGGACGAAGTGAACGACCCTCAGCTGTTTCAAGCCGTCGTCGACTCCATACGAGAATGGCAAGCCAAACACAAAAACAAAACGTGAGTCGCAGATCCCAATTATCAGTTGAAATCAATAGAAAAATGCAGGAAATTAATTCACTAAGGTCAGGGGCGTAACGTACACCCCGCAAACCCCGCGATGCGAGGGTGGCCCGGGAATGGCCCCGCTCTAGCAAAATTCATTTTTTTTTTTCAATTTTAAAGAACAAAGCGATACACAGAAAAATTCCATTATGTAACATCAAGTTTATAAACATCAACGGTAATGTAGGTTCATTGATCAATCATCTTTTGGTTTTATTTATAACCAGGTAAGGAAGGGTGTAAAGTAGCTAAGTAGTCAGAGTTGCGAAGGTGCGTACAAAGGATGGGACATCAACACCGATATTATCGAAATATCAATGTTTTGCTTCGATATTACGATGTTTTACCATCGATGCCACATGTTCGATAATATCAATATATCGATGTGTTGGCTCCGATAACATCGGTTTGGTTTACTCTCTGGTTTGGTTTTCTCTTTGGTTCACAGAAACAATTCCATCTAGTCTGCTTGCTACATAACGTGGAAAAAGAGAAATATTAAAAATTCTTTCAACTACTGTAGTATTAGTGAATTTTCGAAGAAAAAGAAACTACTTATTGTTCTCGGACTAAAATGTTTGCATCAACATTTTGAAATTAAAATGAGAAATGGGTATCACAAGTCAGAAAATAAAATTGTCGGTTTTTGCGTAATTTTTTCTCCTGCAAAACGAGTTACTTTGAAAATTTGCTCATTCCGTCATGCTGCATCTGGCAGACTTGGCGTTGGTCTTTTAAAACGCCACCATTTACTTGGAGACATCTTTATGGAATATTCACTCACAAACGCTGAACGAACGAACAAACTAAATCCTCAGTATACTAGCAAGAAACGATCGGTAGTAGCGTGTATTAAGGATACCGTTAACTAATCAATATCGATGCCCCATCCCTAGTGCGTACTACGTGGGTAAGCCTACCCCCCTCCCCCTCGGGTATCCCCGCATTCTCCTGAGCGGTGGTTACAAAGTAAACACACTTTTGAGATCTTGAGGTTAGTGCGGATTAATGTTTTTCATCATGTTGTTGATTCGAATCGTTATAATATAAATTAGTCATGGTTGTTGGTTGTGGTGTGACCACTTTCACTCAAGACATCAAATTGTATCGTATATGTTTATTTTTCTTTTTGGAAACGTTTCGTCCCGCTATGGGGACTTCTTCAGTCCTGTCATTATGTTATAAAAAAGTTTATGTATCCAACCAACATCATAGTAGTCAACATCCATATGTTATTGTTGGAGTGATTTTCTCCTTCTGTATAAAATCATCATTGAAATCCTGAGGGGAGTAGAGAGTTTTTTGTAACATCATGTTATCAAAAAATAAAACACATTATGGGGAGGGCCCCAAAAATATTTTGCGGGGGGGCCCCGCTGAAAAACGTTACGCCACTGACTAAGGTTCCCTATTTTTGGACTTTTAGGTTCAGAAATTGCCATAATTCGCTTAGGATGAATTTCTATGGATCTGAAATCTACTTCTTCGATTTTCCGTCAACAATCATTAGAAAATGACACCCCACTTCCCCATGTCAGTAAAAACCCCGTAAAATCCAATTTTTAAGCTTTCTAGAATTTTGGACCAAGTCTATGAGACTTTTTAAAAAAAATCAATTCTGAGGCCTTTTGTGGCCGTACGGCGGATCGACATTACAGATTTTGAATCTTGAAACGTAGAATGCGGCAGTTTGGGAGGCTTTATTCAATTATATACAATTATTATCATAAATATTATGAATAATAAACCAACGGGTGACCACGCACTGGAAAACAGTTTTATACCTTACCGTTTCGCCTTTAATTAGGGAGCAAGAACAGCGTTAGTTAACGGACTCGAACTTAGCGTGGTTAGCGTGTGCACCTGTTGCTCTTGTACTCATTACCTAGTTCTTCAGATTTCAACATTAAAAGGAAACAACATTGGTCAAAATAATCAAAATTGAACTTGAAGTTTTCTATTCTCATTGATTCAGTTACCTATTATTGAAAAACTATATAAACGTGAGTTGCGATAGGTGCGAATAGGCTTTGCAAAAGATGGAATCTGAGTTGGAAAAGGTTGAATTTTATTCGGAAATGCTATATATTATCCATTCCGTCCGCGATAGGCGTCTGCGTCATAATGCATCTCGGATGACTTTCCCGATTTCCTGTTCTTCCTTTGATCAAGGCTTTCTCAACATCCGATGGTGGGGGTCCTTCCGTTCTCATGAGTCCTAAAACGTCGTTACTTTGTATCAAACTTGTTTATCAATGTTGTTCGTTGTACTTTTGAAAATAGTTTGTGATCTATACCAAAGATGACGGATTGACGATATTCCAGGAGACACAAAAGGGCGACGAACACCGTCTGTTACCCGGACGTTGGTTGTTTCGACGAAGGCGGTTACTTGGACTTGGCCCCGTCCGCCCCGACGGATGTCAATACGAGGTTGGAAATTTTGTTACTATTGCTACGTAATTGATATAATTTGGTATGGAATTTTTACTTTTATGCGGGTTCCCCGTGTTATCAATCACTTGAGTTGTGACAGTTGTAGCTGATGTTCTCAACATGTTCACAGCGTCTGATTTCGTTTTGTTTCTTTTTAGATTCCTTCTCTACACGACTGGGAGAGGAGGAAGAGGCGCGAGGTCAGAAAACTCACTCGTGACAGATTTGCCTTTTGTCAACATGTCGGCGACGGCCAATTGGGACGAGCTCCCCATCAACGCATCGCTTAAAACCAAAGTGAGCGGAACCACTTGATATAATACCGCTGACGTCAAGGGATTATCGTCTAACTCGCTGCGGCGATAAAAATTAAGGTGCCATACGAACCCCCAGAGTCAGGTTCTAGTAAAAAGTCTCACAGAACACACGTATAGGTCTATTTCGCTTCCTCGTTGTTAGTAGGAAAGCCTCCAATTTTGCAAGAAGTTAAAAACAAATATTGACAAAAATCTTTACCTACTCCCACTTGCTTTTAGTGTTTCAGAGCTTGCTGATCAATTTTGCTTCCATAGCTATGTCTGTGACAGTTTCTTATCACGCCCTTCGCTCTTCTATGGTTTAGTCCGATTGAGATGAAATGTTTAAGGGATCTTGCTGGTTATGTTCTAGATCACCTCCTATAAGTGTATGCGTTATGAGCTTGCAGAAACTTAAATTCCTTACAGTGGCAATGTCTCATGATCTATTGATCCCAATCGTTAAAACTTGGGCAGCAGCTATCAGGATTCTGAAATATCAATATTATCAAGTTTATTTTGCTTCCTCGTTATAAATAGAGAAGTTTCTGATTTTGCAAGAAGTGGAGTTCAGTATCAACTATTTCACCAGCATGAAACTAAAATCATTAGTCACAGGCGAAACTGCGCTACCACTGAACCAATTTTGATGACATGTTCATGGTTCGTGCAAGTTGATCTCTAAGTAATCAACAGGTATCTATCACTTTCATCTGGTCCCTATCAGATTAATTGTAACTTGTACATGTAGCTTGTTCTCCGATTTTGTTGCGATTGGTTGTAGTAGTTACCATTACGATTCCTAAAAAAAAAAATTGATAGGTTCAGAAACTCGAGATTGATTGATCGATTTTGATGAAATGGTCAGGTATAATACAGCTGACGTCAAGGGAATGTCGTCAAACACGGTGCGGCTGGTTTCGCAAGAAGTCAACAACAAATTTTGACAAACATCTACCTATTCCCACTTGCTATTAGTGTTTCAGGGCTTGCTGATCAATTTTGCTCCCTTAGCTGTATGTCTGTAGCAGTTTCTTATCATGCCCAAAACTCTTCTGGGGTTTAGCCTGATTGTGACGACATTTTTCGCTCGGGTAATGTCCTAAATCACCTCCTACATATGTATGCATCATGAACATGCAGAAACTTAAATTCCTTACAATGACAATGTCTCACGATCTATTGATTCGTTCAAACTCGGGCGGTTAATGGGGTGTAGGTGTCAGGATTCTGAAATATGAATGTTATCAGGTTTATTTTGCTTCCTCGTTATAAGTAGGGAAGTTTCTGATTTTGCAAGAAGTTGGTTGAATATCAACTATTTCACAAGCGCGAAACCAAAATTATTATTCACATGCGAAACTGTGCTACCAGAGCACCTATTTTGATGACATGTTCATGGTTTGTGCGAGTTAACCTCTACGTAATCAATATCCATCACTTTCGTCGCCTCAGATTAATTGTAGTTAGTACATAGTCGAAAATATCCCAAAATTGAATTTTTCAGTTCTATTACTGCTCCGTTTTGTTGCGATTGATGGTAGTAGTTACCATTGCGATTGTTCAAACAATTCAATTTTGTTCAGAAACTTGAGATTGATAGATCGATTTAAATGAAACGGTCAGAGATTGTGCCAGTTAGATGTTAGTTGGTTTTGTACACAATTTAGATGCTGAGAGGTGTTAGATTTATGTCAATAGGGTGGGTAATCAGGGAATAACAAAGATGATTCAATATTATTGAATGCGATGTATAACAGTAGTATTTTATTGTGCTAATGTGCAGAATAGGGCTTTAATTCCTGTTTTTACATCCCACAGTCGATCCAACGACATTCGCTTTAAAAAATATGAAGGATTAACTACAGGCCAACTGTCTCTGAATAGTAATAATCAAAATCCACGAGTTAGTCTTGGAGTTTCGTCTGTTGAACGCAGCTATTGGTTGCGCTAATTAGCAATAGTTATCATAACCAATCGCAATAAAATTCATGCAGCACGATGCTAAAACATATAACCAGTTACCTTCGACCGATTTGTTCACAATAAGACTGTATAAAAAATCGTATTGCGCATGCGCTATTATTCATCTGTTGACAACGAAATTATAGGGTTCCAAGTAGGAGCCAACCCACCGCACTATTTCTGCATATTTCATCAAAATTGGACTAAAACTTGGTATAGTTTCGTGTGAGGGAGGGAGTCGACACAGTCATGGCTCAAAAATTGACCAGCAAAATCTGAAACGCTTAGAATTAAGAGGAAATTTTGAGTTGGTTGTCTTACTTTTGGTAATTTGAAGGAAAGCTTTTTTTCAACTTGTTTTACCAACGCAAAGTTCCCTCACCTCATGTTGAGGAAGCAGAATTAATTACTAAATCGTTGACAGTAAACTAGTGATCTAACTACCATCATATTAGCTACCCTAGCATTTTTCTTCAGCCATCGCATTGACGTGAACGCCAATTGAATCGGATGCAATCAGCAGAGGCGTCATCTCATATTCGACCCGAAACAGACGAGCAACTCACATGGATAATTGACCTTGCGTGCGGTGATGGGAACAGAAACAAAAGACCTGCCCATTACCGCTGCTATTATCTCATTTTTTCATTATAATTTTTTTCAAACGCGACAACGAGTTTGAAAAGGATCCAGGCATCATCGCGTCCGGGACTCCGCCGTAGTCATCCCATTACGGGGTTTTCTTTCTGCGATGTCGGCGTTTATAACGCAAAATGTGGCCAACATTTCCAATTGAATGCAAATGCAGTGGATGGAACGCACGCATGGAGTCTTCCCTCATCCTGCCATTAGGACCATCACGGCGGAATGGCGTCATATTTGGTGGTCGGTTACCTCGATTATTAAGGAAACCTGACAATGTAGCTCAACTGTAGAGGTATAGAACCTACTTGCTCCGTTCATTGCCTGAAAACATGTCCACACAACTGACGGTAAATGCAGTGCATGAAACACGCATGGAGTCTTCCCTCATCCAGCCATTGATGCCACCAATTCCGAATGGTGCCGTATTTGGTTTGCTGGTTACTTCAACGATTGAAGAAACATCAGGAAGTATGTTCAGGCATGGGATTATATGGTCTTCTCATTGCCTTATAAGATGTACTATTCAATATAAATGCATATATGTTGAGGCATATGCTTCTACGTGCTCCTCTCCTTGTCTTAAAACATATATGCAAGCAAACACTTCAAACATACATGATTGGAATATAAATGCTGTTGATGAGGTACAGGCAACTGTATCTTGAATGATACAATAACGAATGTTTTCGTGTTAGTTGTTCGTTCCGTCCCTCCAAATCAGACTTAGCAAACCATTAGGGCTCCCAGTTCGAATGCTTCTACGTGCTCCTCTCATTGTCTTAAAACATATATATGCATATATGCATGCAAACACTTCAAACATACATGATGGAATATGAATGCTGTTGATGAGGTACAGGCAACTGTATCTTGAATGATACAATAATAACGGATACTGATTATCTTTGCTGCCTTTCCAGGCAGCACCAATTTTGAATGTTTTCGTGTTAGTTGTTCGTTCCGTCCCTCCAAATCAGACTTAGCGAACCATTAGGGCTCCCAGTTCGAAAAGATCCGATCGTCGTTGGAAACCTCAAATGGAGCCAAAATATCCAATTAATTGCAAATGCAGCGAATGAAAAGCGCACATATAGGCCAATAAAGCCATCTCTGGTGTCATGTTTGGCTGTCAATTACCTCAACGATTAAGGAAACCTGACGAATTATGTTGAGGCATAGGATTCTATGCTCCTCTCATCGTCGTTAAACATGTACGATTGAATATAAATTTAGTTGATGAGGTACAGACAACGGTATCATGAATGATCATTAACTTTACCGCTCATCAACGCGAACAATCTTGAATGTTTTCATATCAATTTTGCCGCCCATTCATCTAAATCAGACAAAGTTACCAAACCATTAGGGCTTCCGTTCGAAAAGATCCGTTTGTCGTGGAATACCTATCTCCCAACGTCCAACATGTTAAATCAAATGCAAACAGAATAGAATAGAATATCAATTAATTTACAGAAAGAAAAAATAAATCAGAGAAATGACAGTAATAACATAAGAAATCTTTTACTGTCCTCCAACCTACTAAGTTCTTACGAACTTGTGGCGGATGGTGGAGCTATTCCCAGAGAAAAAACGACTAAATATCACCAAACACTTAGATAGAAGATACAGACAATATTTTAATACATTTATTTCATAAATTCTTCAATTTTAATCAAAATCTCCTTCTTAAAGCTCCTTAAATCACCAAAATCAAGCCCTAAATCTCTAATTCACTCCCCTGAAGCTTTCCCTTCTAAACGTGTTCGTATTACTTTCCCCAACACTACCAAAGAAGTGAGGAAAGTATTTTGGTCATTATTTGAAGTAGTGGCATTTTGTTTCTCAGTCCAAGAGTTGAAGGAATGTCCAGAACGTTTACTTTGGTGTTTACAAGTGAAATATCTCTCAAATATCTTCGTCTCACCTTTCATGGATAGTAGGTTTGGTTCATAATACTTATGTCATGTCTCATGTGACTGTATCGATTTTTGTTTAAAGAATGACCGCTTTCTTTTGTGCAGGTGATCGTACATGGTTTCGGTAGTTCGTGTTCACACGTTTGGGTCTACGAAATGAGATCTGCTCTAATGTCCGTGGTGAGTCAACTTTTCAAAAACAATCTTCATGGATTTCTTGAGTTTTTGATACCATTTTAATAGTGTTAATTGCCAATTTATACTATATAACGATGAGAAACCTTTTGAAAAATACAGGAGGACTGCAACGTGGTTTGCGTTGACTGGGAAGGAGGTGCTACGTTCCCCAACTACGTCCGGGCGGCGGCCAACACGCGATTAGTAGGCCGACAGCTCTCTCTCCTGTTGGAATCCTTCAGCAGAAAAGGTCTCAATATGTCTCAAGTACGTTGAATTAAATGGATTATTGATGTAATCTAGATCCTAAGGGATATGAGATACTTGCAAGCAGTCGTTAACAAGATTTAATAGGCTCATGAAGCACTGTACATAACTTGCGAAGGACAGCCTCTCGTTTACAATCCTTCATGTACTTCTTAATCTGTTAAGTGTCAAACAACAATTATTAAAACTAACTTTTAAAAACAACGTTACACCTAGAAACGGTAACTTCACCTTCATATATGAAGGTGCACATATACGAGTACATGAAGTGTTTATCTAACCAATGTTTTGGAAGTTTAACTACGCGATTAGGATCCAGATTCCATACCAAAACTCATCTTTAAGTGAAAAACTGTACATTTTACAATGTTATTTCTTCAATAATTCTCTTGAATCACTTACCTTTAGTAGAATATTGCATAATATTTGACCGAAACTTGAATATGCGCAACACTGATTTTTATAATCATAATTATTATATTCGTTAAAGCTGGAATTATTTTTGAAGAGCTGCCCTAAGTGGGTTGTTGAGTGTTTCCCGTGATCTTTAAGATCCAAAAGAAAGAAAGTGGATTGATGTCCGTCAACTGGCATCAAGGCATCTTCAAGCTCAAGGCAGCGGAGTTTCTTCCTTGAGCCTCGAATTCGCAGTGAAACTCCCTGTATTACGGCCATCTGGGTCTTCACTCTCACCCACTGGGTCAATTGCGAAAGAGGTTACGACCATTTGTCTGACAGGACAATTGCTACTCTTAGGGCGCATCCGTACTCTTTGTGGAGGGCTATATCCTCGGCCGCCTTGTCGTATTTCCTATGCTTTGCATTGGCTGCATTTTCTGAAACCATCTGTCCATGTTTGCGAGCTGTAGGGATTCAAATATGCCACCCTTTCTACATCCCACAAACAGTGGATTTCCAGGTCTGCAACCAGTCTTGGGGTACCATCTTTGTTCTCCGCCAATAATGGTTCGATTCCCACAGAGTTAAATGCCAAGCTTGCCATAAACTCACCATTGAAGCCTATCATACTTGTAATACCTCATAATCTCTTGTACTTCGGCTTTTGGATTTCATAATGTTCCTATGTGCCCTTGGTATGCAGTCACGATGAGTGAACATGAATGATGCTTGGTGTTTTATTATATTTTCCATTCAGGTTCACGTCATTGGATTCTCTTTGGGAGCGCACGCTGCCGCATTCGCTGGCGCATCTCTCAATTCCACACCATTGGCCAGAATAACAGGCAAGTCAATATTTAAAAATGCTACTCCTCTCATACGCTGTTCATTGTACAAAGTGGATAATAAGTCAGCTGTTCAGTTTTATTTTAATTGTATCATAATGGATTATCTTTCAAGGTGTAAATTTCTAGACGTGGCTCACGACTGTGACTGCGACTCACGATTGGCCGCAGCTTCAATGCATCAATGCTTCAATTCAACAACATTCCTAGGCTAGCGTGAGGTCCAGTTTTTCTTCAGCAGAAATAGGGTCTGGCACCCTATTGCCGCCAGCGACATAGACTCTGTCCTCCAGCAGTGGCAAAATGAAGGTGAACCGAGGCACGTTCAGCCTGAAAAAAACTCCGAAAGCGGATGGGGTCGTCCTTCGGATGGCCGTGTATCACCAAATTATAAAAGCCTACATCTCTCCCCGTTCGGAGCATGTCAACGTCCTGGGCGATCGTCGAATAGAATTCATCTTCCTCCTCGTCCAATAACAAGAGAGCGAGCACCACGTTCATCGCAGACATCTTGAGCCAGACTGACGCAGCGGCCAGCTGTACCTAGGAATGGTACAAGTTTGCGGCATGCGACTGCGTCTGTCAAACAATAATCGTGAGCCGCTGTTGCAGTCGTGAGTCGCGTCTAGGAATTTTCACCTTGAAGGTCTTGACAGTGAGATCTTCTTATGAAACAACGACACTTATAAAATCCTATGGCGGGACGCTAGGGAGCTCCCAGCCAGTTTCATTCAATAATGATTGACTTTTGCAGTGGAATGCTAGGCTTTATTATCCTATTGTGAACATGGAGACCATTCAGCTCTGATGTCCGATTAGAGACCGACACGGAGTTATAACCATTTTATAGCTAATTCGTAAGATCGCTGACTATCAATCAAGATCGGATTTGATGCTAAAACTTGATAGATTTAGTTTTGGGGTGAAAAGGAATAAGCTCTGATAGGTAAAACACATTGAAGTAAATGCTCTGAAATGCAAAAGTCATCATATCAGCACAGACTGTACATGTCCATCGTCTTTGAAGTATTATGAACATAATGTGTCTGAGAATTTGTATGATTTTTACATCTAAAGCAGTATTCTGAGTTGTAGGGCTAACTGATGGTAAGTGATAAAGAACTTGAGTGTAATAATTTGTTGAGTTTTAATCGCTGTTTTTGATTGGCTTATTTTTGGTATTTTAGGCGACGGAATTTGATCATTTCGACTTTGTTGAAACAGGGTTGGATCCAGCTGGACCCCTTTTCGAGTCGCAGGACCCCGTCGACCGGCTGGACTCGACGGACGCGTCGTTCGTTGACGTCATCCATTCCAACGGAGAAACCCTCATACTCGGCGGTAAGACATCCCAAGAAGGTCAGGGTGGATTCATCAAAAGACTATGATAACGTAATATAACGAGGAGATGGACTAAGTCACTCGCGGCGAAGTTCTTTAAACCTACGTCAGTAAAAATTGAGTAACAAGGAACGTTGTATATACTTCCACGAGTTACACCAGGGGTCTCCAAACTACGGCCCGCGCAAGGATCTGGTCCGGCCCGCCGCCTGCGGACGCCAATCGAAAAAGTACTACCGCCAGGACAGAAAGAAAATCAGCCATGTCACCCGTGGCGCCAGAAACTGAAGATATTGGTGCTAATATTACTAATCAATTTGAGAATGCTTGCAAAAAATTTGAATGGTTTTCAGTAGCATTTGATGAATCAACTGATGAATCAAACTCAGCCCAAGTGCTTTTTTTCATCAGAGGAATTGACAATAATTTTCAAAATACGAAGGAATCAGCAGACGTATATTCAATGAAAAGTAACGTGACTGGTGCTATTTTTTCCAAAGTAAATTATGGTATTTCAAAACAGAAACTAGAGTTCAAAAAACTAAAAGGTGTGACCACAGACGAGGGCAAAAATATGTGAGGCAACAAAACACTAAAAACTAAGTTTTGGTTCCTATAATTTGTCAAATTCGTCTACGAGTGCTAAAAAACCTTGTTTTCAAGTATCTGACTTTCAAAATTTTTAGCTGTTCCCCCAGACCCCCCGCCACCACCACATTGTGATACGGCCCTTGGGGCAAATAGTTTGGAGACCCCTGAGTTACACGGTTATTCTATTGTTGATTCCATTTGGAATAAGATTCTTAGGAAAGAGAGTAGGGAAGGGGTGTGTAATTTATTGAGAGAAATTGAGTTGGAAGAGAAAAAATGGATTAATATCCCTTATTATGGGAAAATTTCGGATAAACTTGGTAAAATTCTGTCGTCCAGAGGTTTCTGTGTTGGGTTCAAGAATAAAATAATCTTGAAGCTTCTTTGGCTCGGTTAAGGATAAAGTTAACGTTCAGGATTAAAGTGGGGTTTATAAACTAAAATGTTCATGTGGGCTTGATACTGTGACTAAATGGTAGGGAATTTATGAAACTAATAAATGAGCATGATAAGGATTTCAGGGACAACAAAGGTGATCTGCCTTTGGAAGTCATCTGAATGAGTCCAATCATAGTTTTATTTTTGACCTGACCAACAGACAATAAGTAGAATTTCCTCACTTTTGCCCAAAGGGAGGTATCTTGGATGTGCTAGAAAAATTCTAAATTCTTAAGAGTGATAAGAAAATGTTTAAATGAGGTTATTCCTCAAAATATTGCGCCATCAATCATTCAATCTTTCAATAAGTTTTGAAATGTTACTGTTTGTACCCATTTCACTTTGTCAGCCTTTAAGTGGCATTGGTTGGTCCTCCCCGTCCCTTTCACTTCCCTCAGCCAATAGGATTCAATGTCCTATCACCTGGGCCTATATAAGATATGCTTTCTGTGATGTACCTTCAGTTCATGTTTTTTAATGATGATAGCCTTACCGTCGATTTAACTGTGTAACTCATTATTTTCGTGGAAATATAGACAACGTTCTACCTTACTCTGTTTTTATTTTAATGACGAGGAAGTCGTGGTATGGACTAGTCAACCCTTGCAAGGATTGAGGTGATTAAACTGCAACACCCACATTTCATCTTGAAAGTTGAAAAAGCACGGTATAAAAACGACCCGGAACGGGAATATCCATAACACTCCTCTAACAAAGTTGCTATTTTTTCATTTCTTATTTATTTATTTTTTACGTAGCCCAGTCTTGTTCTAGACCAGTGATATCTCCAATGCCCAGGAAACAGCCCAAAAACATTGTTACCTCTGACTGATTTCGAACCTGTGCCCTTACTACTCAGGGGAAATTTACCCTTTAGTATGAGGCCGATTCATTAAAACCTCTTCAACTCTGGGCTATACTCCTGCTTGCTGGAATAATTCTAGACAAGCTTGTGTGTATAATTAACCGATAAACAAACACCAACCCGTGGGTCTTATAATGTTTCTTCTTCTCACTTATCAAGGTTTGGGGTCGTCGCAACCGATGGGCCACGTGGATTTCTACCCGAACGGCGGTCGGATGCAGAAGGGCTGCACGAATCTCTTCGTTGGCGCAGTCAGCGACATCATTTGGTGTAAGACCACTAAGTTATCAATATGAAAATAAGTTAATAGATAATTAACTTATTAATTAGGCTGTACATATAAAGGTAAGGTAAAGAGCTTGGGATGAAATGAATTTGATCAGTTCATCTGGACTCACAGTTTTTCGTTCTTATAACAGGTTAACTGTTATCAAGTAACGTTGCAATAAATCACATTAGAAATCATCATTATAAAACTTTGTAGAACATCATGAAAATTGGAAGGATGGTATGTTGCAAAATAGAGTAGCTTCGTATATAAGTATAAATTGATAGCTAAATTTGCACAACTGGCTCCGTAAACTCACTAGCCAATATTTCTCCATCCATTATCGTTCAGAATAAGAACTGCAAAATGACATAACCTTGGAGCACAACAGATGTACCAATGTTAATGTTCGTTGTAGTTTCAATCACAATTCAATATTGAACAAAAAGTCTTAGCTCTAATGTGATAACGTTTTCTTCAGCTGGAGCAGCTTTGGAAGCCAGGAGCCTGTGCAACCACAGGCGAGCCTACAAATTCTTCACGGATTCCGTTTCCGCCAAATGCCAATTCCCTGCGATGCCCTGCCACTCCTACGACGCTTTTCTCGCTGGCCAGTGTTTCCCGTGCCCTCAAGGAAAATCCTGCCCGAATATGGGGTAAGATATATCCACTATATGTTAACCACTTCGAAATTAGACACTTGAAACTATGTAAAATTCATCAAAACCTGTAGTGATTAAATTTAGATGAACAAGTTTTCATTCTCGCTTAACTGTAGTGGCAAAAAATAGAGCGAAGTATGAGATCTCTCCATAAAATAGGCTAAATTAGCTTTACATATCTCAAGATTTTACATTCTATCGAATTTTAAGGCTGAACTGTTGCATTCTCCTCAAAAACTGTTCCAAAACTAAAATTCCCAAAATTTTCATAATAGAAATTCATTTTGAGGCTACCTGAAACGAGCCCCTTTTCATAATTTAAACGTAGAACTCAGGAAAAATACTGTTGCCCGTTGCATATCTTTCGTTGTTGTTTCTTTCGTATTTGTTTATCTTTACCCCATCAAAACTTGGCAGTGTGCAACCCATCAAAATGACGTACATGTTAGCAAACACTAAGTGTGACACATCCAGTTTCTTTTTCTTGTAACTCAAATTCGAGTGATGCTAACCGTTTTTAGGTCGTCTTTCTGAAGCAAGGTTTCCTCAATAGAGGAAAGCCTCTTAGAATAGATTAAGGGGAGGGGGAGGGACAACCAAACATGAGAGTATGAATTTCTTTCTGCACGTGTGACAAATTTTGTCTGTAATTCTTGACCGATTTCCCTGATTCTTGTTTGTTCGAGTAATATCATTGGCCTCGTTTTGAAACATATTATAGATCTTTCTCATTCAATTATGAAAGGAGATTAATAGAGGGGTTAGTGATGTTAGTGAGTTAGGGGTAGTGATGAATCGTTGTCTCAACTGTTTCCAGGTTTTTTCCCCTAACAATTCTCTCTGTACAATAAACCTCAAGAAATTTTGAATTTGATGTCTGCTGGGATGATGCCCAACTCATTCGAGCGATCCTCGTACCTACTAAAATTCCCCACCAATTTTCTTGTTTTAGTGTGTAACTATGTTTATGAATGTAATCATATTAAGACCGCACATAGAACGTTCCTGTTATGCACGCGTTAGTTAACACTATGTTTTGTGAACTATATAGATATGTCCGTCATGTTTTCAGTTACTACGCCGATGCGACAAAAGCGAGAGGCACTCTCTACTTGGTAACAAGGGATGAAGAGCCCTTCTGCGGTGAGTACAATTTCCCTCAAATGAATCAGTCAGTATATTTCTGCGGTCATATAGGCAGCTATTATAACAGTGGAAAGACATGAAGTGGCTGCATCATTTGAGTGAAATCTATAATTATCAACAATTTTACTATTAGTATGTGAAATAGAGCATAAATACGTTTGCAAATTATTATCATATATTTTATTTAATTAATGCCCATTCACGATCCTGCTGTACAAATCCAAAAAGTTCACTCTCTTCGAGCAAGGGCGACGTGCAGGACGTGTGTGGAGGTCCTTCCTGCTGCAGGTGTCCTACACAGCTTGTCCGATGGATTTCCCATCCGACTAACCTGCAGTATGGGTTCCCCCATCCTATCAACCACCAAGGTCCGAGCGTGCACGAAGCTGCCGGGCGACCTTATCAAATCCCAGGGCAGAAAAATATCTCCTTGTCGCGATTGCGAATTAAATATTTATTCATTATCGTATTTGGAATTAATTTCGGTAACCAAGTTTCGTTTCACTGATTTCTCTCCATCAAAAAAAACCCTAACTCATCAGGTGATGAAATGCAAATCAATTATTGTTGATTTGATCATTTGAAAAGTAGTACTAGTAGTTCAAAAGTGAAAAACTTGGTAACTATCTGTTATAGTGGAAGAGAAAGAATGTAAGGAATACTAGAAAGAGCTAGTGATAAGTTCATGACACTTCTCATCCTGCCCTAATCTGCTATAAAAATTCTAAATTCAGTGTTCAATAACCCCATGGATTAGAGAATGAGGTCGCGTTTGGATCAATTTTGGTTTATTACTTTCAATAACGAACGTTTGCAATCAACCAAGGTTAACCAAGGTTTAAAACCGCCTAACCAAAAAAAAATCGGAAAAATGAATACTTTTATCGAAATGGGTATGTGACATATCATTTACAAAGTATTTGTACACCCTGAGTCGAATACTACTGGCTCCAGATTTACACGATGAGTAACTTGTAAAAAATCTACTCAATTGTAATTTAAAAAACAGGAAAAATTAATTTCTCAAGTGCATGTGAAGTACCATTTTCGTAGTACCCAAATCTCCGGGTTGTCGTTTGGGAGAAATTCACAGCTGATTCCAAAACTCGTTTTGGTGTCAAAATGCAATTAAATCGTGCTTTTCTCTCCTAATTTTGACCTCAGTGCAGCACAAATTTGTATCCGAATTTTCTGTGATTAAGATTTAACTTCATCCTAAAGAATATCCAAAGAGAATTAGCTCATCAACCCATGACATTCTTGAAATTGGCGGGTAAGCCCCGATTTGGGATTGGACAGCCAGATGTCGTATCACTTCTTACTTCAGGATCGTGGATGGACCCCTTAGTAATATATCAACCTTTATTTTGCATTTAGGGAACATTTCAGTTTGACTCATTAAGTAAGGTACTGGTGAAAGAACCTGCATAATACACGTAATACGAGGTACGCCTCAAATGTCATCCTCGACCAGATTGTCAACAATCATCGAAACCAGTTCAATTTCGATTAATTTTATGTCAGTTTGATTCGAATACCAACCAAGTTCATTTTCTTTGCAGCTCACCAATACCTAGTGAAAATTGAAAGTAGCCCGAGCTCCATACCGATGACCAGCTACGGGAAAATTCAAATTACTTTGATCTCCGATGCGCAAATCAACGAAACGTTCACTATAACTACGTAAGTGCCAATTTCCTTTTAAATAGTTGTTAGATTTAAAAATGGCTTGAAGCTTGAGGGGAGCTACAATTTTCAACATCAAATGAGGTGTTGAGAGGAGTATTTTCTCGATGTGAATTCCCAATGTTTCTAGTAACACAATGATTTCCAATTTCCTTCCAGTAAATTTCTGTTCGTTCCAGTAAGTTCTGTACGTTACCATCTATTGAGCATATTGAAATTCCGTCTTATGGGTCAAATTGGTTGGCTGCAAGGGAAGTAAAGCCCAAAACCTCATCACCGCAGCGAGAGAATAACCATCCAAGAAAGAGTTCGCAATTTCTTGATTTCCACAGGGTAAGGAAATATCCCATGACAGGTCTCCGCGAGAGCTGCTTCTGTGACAATGGATCAGCACTCATTTGGATCTTCTCAAAACTTCTGCTTGAAATAACGTGGAATTGGCTCAAATCATGCAGAAAATAAACAGACTATGGAAGTTCCATGACATTATAGATGTTTTGGATTAGGTACACAAGATTGATCGCTTAGCTAGCTCGGCATTGCTCACTCCAGCAGGGGCCATGTTCTTCCTACTCTAGACTTTTTGCCAAAAACTGTTTTTCATTTTAAATTGAATAAGCTGTTCCTGGGGTGCAACAGGCCGGATATCCAGTACCTTTGAATGAAGAGCTAAATTGGGATTCTCCCTGCCATACATATCTAACATATGAAATTATTGCTTTTGCCTCATTTAGTTTATTATGCAGTATTTTTATTTTATTCTTTTAATGTTACTGCTTTGAGGACAGTTAGGGCGTTCGAAAACCGCACTATGGGAAACCATGAAGGCCCGTTATTTCCCTGTACTCTTGATTTGCGTTTGTAACACCGCTATCAGCTCCATTCACAGTTGCTAGTAATGCTACTAATATTCGGGCGGGTAAACAATTTTCGACTTCTTGGCAGTAATGATGAATTTGGTTTGGAAAGAGTTAAATTTTACTTTGAAAAAGTTGAATTTAGTTTGAAAAAAGTTGGTTTTAACTGGTAAAAAGTTGAATTTGACTTGGGAATGCTATAAAGGATTCGGAGTTTTTCTGTAAGTACATGATGCGTAACGTCAGACTCCTGCGTACAGACCTGCTAGAATCTCTAGACTGGATTAAGAGACCTAACATGTATGTTCTTCTGCACAACAGGAAAGACGATGAAGAGCTGTCCGTCGGGAAGGCGATATCGAAAATCATCGTACCCCACCCGGCGTTGGAGCAGTTCACAGCTGTGGCCCTCGTCTACACCGCCTACTCAGGCTGGATCTCCTCAGGCCTCCTCCAGTGGGGCGTCAGCTCTGTTTTCCTCATGGACCCCCTTTCCAACAAGTAAGTATTTTTTTCCCCAAATATCTCAAACCAAAGCGCATATCCCTGGTCCAGTGCAAGACTGCCAAGCAAAAAATCTCTCTCCTTAAAAATGGTGTTTTTCGAGATGTTCCAGTCTTGTTCCAGACCAGCGATATCTCTAACGCCCCCGTTACGGCCAAAAAATATTGATACCTCTGACTGAGTTCCAACTCGTGTCCTTACCACTAAGAGGAAACTTCCTTTCAGTTGGAACACTCTAACAGGTGAGCTATGAGGCCGATTTAATAGCTGGCCATACACGGACGTTTATTTATCTCAATAATAGTGGCTCGGAATGATTTCATCTCGAAAATCACGTGTGTGAGTGGGCGCTGAGACGCGCCATGAAAAAATGGGAAGTGATTGTGCAGACGATTCGTGGAATGATCATTCCAAGAATCATCTGTGTTAGTGGATGTTCGTACTGGAGGGGAAACAAGAGGGGATTTACCCCGAGCCCGCGCCGCAGAGTCGTCAAAACGGCTGAATCCATCCGCAAATAATTTTTGAAATCCTCGGGATTGTTATCTCTTAGTTCCCTCAACAAGCCCATGTGACCATACTTTTCGCGGTCAGCCAACCACTTTTTCTGCCAAACTTCTCTCTTTTTCCGGGTCTTCTTTCCCACAACTACCGTACTTTGACATAAGAGGGCGCACGCCAGTATGAATTACTTATTTTTTCGGCCTTGAATACTCATTTTATCCGCAGCTTACGCTCTCAACACCAGCAAGAAAGAACTCCAACATCAGACTGAAAATCCTCTCGATTTTCCTTCGATCCTGTACGATCAGAGATCAAACATCTTCCACCGTGGGTTATACTCGTTGGACGTACCACCCAAGTACGAGGATTTTCGGATGCTTTTGCACCTGGAGGTTTTAAGCTCCAGTCTATCCCGGGTTTTTAGTTCTTTTTGGAACTGGCGCAAGATTTCTTCCTCGTATTAAGGAAGTTCCAGATGGTTTTGAGACTTTTAACTCCACTATAACGGTAGCTGACGTCATTCTGAACCTTTAGATATCAAAAGCTCAGTTTTCTCTAAAAATATAGCATACGATATTGAAGTGGAAATGAACAACTACCTAAATCGTAAACTGCTGGTATTGTAATTGTAGTTGTAGATCTAGAAATTAAATAAAAATCTGAGGTAATGGAATGCTTCAATTCGAAAAACCCAAGTTCGTGTTCAGCGGGAAATTGCCTTTAAAATCCACTGATATAGGATCACACACTCGATCATTTCCGGGGATTGTGAGGGTTACCTCCTAGACGACTGAATATTTTTGGATTGGATCAACTTTAAATTTTCTGTAAACGTTGATATTTAGAAATTTTCGGGTCTGATTTATAACGGGGGTAGCTTTTACTGCGTAATTACTACCGCTTATACGCAAAACTAAAATGATTGTCACCAGGAAATATCCTGAAGTAATGAAGCGATTTTTATGAAACTTTCCGAAATGATGTGAGAAATTTGTTATTAGAGAAATATTGACGATGAGCAATGGTGATGTGTTTTTGTAGTAAGTTTTAGTTGAGAAATTATCAAATATTGTAAAATAGCAGGTAAAACATGAATTTTTCGATTTAATTGATTTTCACTCGATCTATGGATTATTTGATTCTGGTTAAATTCGAAATTTCATTAGAAATAAAGTGGAAGTTGATTATAAATTATAGTATATAGAAAAATGGTGATGTACAATAGTACAAGTTCAGTTATTCAAGCAGTCGATTGAAAATTGTTTCTAAATGTATTAAGATTTTTTCAAAAACGCAGAAGTGTAACTTTACTTAACTAATTTTATTTGATTGTATTTTGATAACGATTGTAAGAGGAATTTCTGTTATATTGTATCCAGGGAAGGTGGAAGATAAGGGCTTCAAGGCCCTAACCTTCCCTGGTGGTTAAATAAACCAATCAATCAATAAATCTCTCTCTCTTTCTCTTTTATAGAATAATCCATGCGATGCCCAATGTAATCACTATTATCATTCCTTAGGTGGTCCGTCTGCGAGAAAGAGATAGTTTTAGAATCTGGGGGCGGCACGCTATGTGCGCTAACCAAATGTACCTATTTCAATTAAAATGTTAGTAAAAGGCAATAAATAAGTGTTGTTTGTTTAAATTGTAAGAATACCAAAACTATTAATAAGTGGCGGCATGCAGCGCTAACCAACTTAAGTAGGCATCTACAAGTGACAAAAAAGAAAAAAACTCGAAGGACCACAGCCCAATTGGCTGAAGAAAAAAAATGTGTGTGTAATTAAAGGAAATTAAAGAAAGAAGGCTAAATAAAGATAAATGTTCGTATAATGAAAGTAGAAAACACGTGTTCTAGGTCCTACCTACCTAGTGTACCTTATGGCCATAGGAGGAAATTTTAGTACAATGGGTAAAATTATTTTTCTACCGTGGTTCCGATGCGACGATGACCTTCTGGCTTGTAAGGTGGTGTAACCCAAGACTCCAGCAGCTTCCAGGCACCTCGAGGCAAAGGCAGGAGGGGGGTGGCAGGGAAGAAATACCTCTTGGTTGTGTTGAGATCAGCCTGAGAACAGATCTCTCACTCCTGCTCACTTCTCAGATGCAGATGTAGCTGCGAAGCAGATTCCAATAGAGATGGAGCTCAAACTCGGAAATAATCGCCTCCAAAACTCCAGACACCACGAGACACAGGCGGGAGGGGGGTAGTCTGGTACTGAATCCACCAAATCAGCCAAAAAAAAGGCTCACAAACTGCAATAACTCCGCCTAATAGATGCAGAAAGGCAAAGAAGGTGCAAATCTGATCTAAAGGAAGCAGTTAAACAGCGGAACTTTAGAAAATTAAATAGTTTTGTAAATAGTTTGTAAGAGGGTACTTCACTTGGCGTAAGTTGGGACATTAATGGTGGTTCACTGCCTTCCCGCTGCGGATCGTGAATAACGCCGGGAAAAAACGCCAAGACTTCTGCCGAATTGCTGGGTTGGTAGACCTGGATATAAAGGTAACGGAGAAGAAGGTTGAGTCGACCCATGGACGAGGCGATTGTGACGTCGAAGGATCATGACGTAAGCGGTAGAAAGAATGGCGCCAAGC
Source organism: Creontiades dilutus (assembly GCA_031894815.1). NCBI lineage: Eukaryota > Metazoa > Arthropoda > Insecta > Hemiptera > Miridae > Creontiades > Creontiades dilutus. The sequence continues at coordinate 342,285 of JAVIWC010008305.1, forward strand.
AGTATAATTTGGATGTTGAGAAAATCATCGGGTTTTACAAAGATTGAATCCTCTACTTAAGCTAGTTGATTTGTCCTACAATGTACAAAAGGTTGAAAATACATGTGTAAGAAACATAATTTTGAGCATTACTTGCAAAATTGATCCCTACGGATTGCAATAAATGATTATCAACGTTAACAGCTGATTACCCACGTGGAAACGACGGTATGACAAGTATATTTAGCGGGGAGTTGGTATTACTCTTATCACAAATTGATAGTGGAAATGGCCGGCGTCGGGAAAGTAGGCTGCGGAAACCTGTTGCTGTGTTTAATGTGGTGAGATTTTTTGTGGAAATGGTGCAGTTTAAAGAATTGAGGTGTCGAGCAATTTGTGAAAGAGGAACATGAAGAAGACTACATGAGATGAGTCGTAAATGATGACGCAGGTAACCCATTTCTGTTCATACTCCCCCCATTTACGACTCTGGGGCGCCTTATTGCTCATTTGTGGGTAGAGGTATGAGTTTGGCAGAAGGTCGTTTAAGGGTACCTTTCTGGGTCTTCAGCGTGACAACCCTGACAATTCCATCATCGCCTGGATGAACATCCAGGACTCTACCCATTGGCCAACATGATGGGGCAGCATTTGCATCAGTGATGAAAACAAGATCGCCAATCTTCAAATTTACTGAATGATTCAGCCACTTATTTCGTGTCTGCAGGCCAACCAGATATTCATTCTTCCATCTTGTCCAGAAATGCTGGACTCTCTCTCGAATCAATTGCCAGCGACTTAGTCGATTTGATGGAATGTCAGTAAGATCAGGCTCTGGCAGCATTGTGATGGGTTGCCCAATTATGAAGTGTGCCGGTGTAAGAACTTCAGGATCATCAGGACTGTCTGAGATTGGTTGCAGTGGTCGGGAATTCAAAATCCCTTCTATTTTCACAAACAACGTGGACAGCTCGTCCTGTGTGTAGGTGTCCTTTCCAAGCGTTTTATAAAGTAGACTCTTTACGGATTTAACGCCCACTTCCCATCCTCCGCCAAAATGTGGAGCAGCTGGTGGATTGAAACTCCAACGGACTCCAAGGTGTGCAGTGGCGTCAGTGATAGATGCTTGGGTGTCTTGGCTTCGCAACCACTCCTGAAGCTCATGCAGATAATTTGCTGTTCCAACAAAGTTGGTGCCACAGTCCGACATCATGCGTGTGGGCATTCCTCTTCTTGCAATGAACCTGGAGAAGGCATCGAGAAAGCCTTCAACAGTTAGTGATGTCACCAGTTCTAGATGATATGCACGTGAAGACATGCAGATGAATATGCTCAAATAGCACTTGTGAGTGAATGCTTTTCGGCGTGATGTCTCTTTACATAGGAAAGGCCCAGCAAAGTCAACACCGGAGACCAGGAATGGCCTGACACCAGCAAAACGACTTGTAGGTAGGTCTCCCATAAAGGGGGTGATGAGACTCTTTGAAAACCGAGTACATATGGTGCATTTGTGCTTCACCAACCTAACAAGATTTCGGGCTCTGGGCATCCAATAATTTTGACGCAATGTAGCTAGAAGTGTGGTGGGGCCAGCATGATGATTTGCCTTGTGCAAATGTCGAACAAGAAGCATGGAAAAATAACATTGTGCAGGCAAAAGCAATGGATGTTTCTGTTCTGTGGGGATGGGTGCCTTGCTGAGTCGACCACCCACTCTTATCAGGCCTTGTGGATCCACAAAGATTGCCAAACGGCGAAGTTCCAGAGGTAGAGTGTCATGCGAAGTACTGGTGAACACATTTGGGTAGTATGCATGCTGAATCAACTGGATGCAATGGAGATTGGCAGCAGTTACTTCAGCAGAAGAAAGGGGTCCAGATGATCGGCTATGCTTGAATTTCTTTGGTACGCGAGCATTGTCTATAAATCGTTTGATGTAAGCAATAACTCGAATCAATCGTAACCAAGAAGAATGCCTTTCAGTATACCTGATGAAGCCCTGACAGCTATCAACAGAAACCAATGTTAGCTTTGTTGAACGAAGTTCTGGAACCTCTATACCGTGAGTGTCATTGGAGAGAGGCCAAAGTTCAATGGGATCGCAGGCCCATGTTGGACCAGTCCACCACAGCGGATGGTTCCGAAGTGCAGAAGGTAGCGCACCTCTAGATCCCACATCAGCTGGATTTTGTGCTCCTTTTATGTGATGCCATTGCTGCACTTCTGTACACTGCAATATCTGCTGAACTCGGTTTGACACGAATGTCTGCAGTAAGTGAGGCATTGCTTTCAACCAAGCAAGAACAATTTGCGAGTCAGTAAAACAGAAAACTTCCGTGATGCCAAGATCACACTTTAGTGACTCCAGAGACTTCAGCATCTCAGTCAGGAGCAGCGCACCACAGAGCTCAAGACGTGGTATCGTCACCGTCTTCAGAGGCGCAAGGCGGGTTTTTGCTTTTAGGAGCGTTAAAGTGACATTGGCACCCTGTGTAGCACGTAAGTAAGCCACAGAACAGTATCCCTTCTCTGAGGCATCAGAGAAGCAGAGCAGTTGATATGAAATATCTGTCCTGGGCAGGCAGCGAGGTATTGATATTTTTGAAAGAAGGTGTAGTTCAGAGGTGTATTGCTCCCATAACATCTTGACATCATTGGGGATATCATCGTCCCAGCCCAGGTTGGCCTTCCAGGTCTCCTGCATGATGCATTTTGCATAAAAAATAGCTGGAGCTAAATAACCAAGTGGGTCATAAAGTCGTGCAATTGTGGATAGGATGACTCGCTTGGTAAAACCAGGTGCAGGATCAGAGACCTCATACGAGAGAGTGTCAGAAGTTGGACACCACTTCATACCCAGAATCTTGGTAGGTATCATCTCATCATGACAGAGGTCAACTGATGAAGATGCAGGAAGATCATCTTGAAGGAGCGAAGAAAGGTTAGTTGCCCACTTACTGAGCTCCATACACCCTTTGCCAAGGATCTCCACGAGTTCACGTTTCAGAGTCATGAGCTCCAACTCTGAATCCCTTCCAACAGCAATGTCGTCAACATAAATGTTGTTGAGCAATGCATGCGCAGCATTGGGATACGTTACACCCTCATCATGAGCAATCTGATGAACAACGCGCTGAGCTAAGTACGGTGCACATCGAGTTCCGTATGTGACCGTATTGAGCTGGTAGAAGGTGACTGGTTTGCTTGGATCATCGCGCCAGGCAATTTGTTGGTAGCTACGATCCTCAGGTGTGACCTCAATCTGGCGAAACATCTTCACGATGTCACATGTGAATACGTAGCGATATCTGCGAAAGCTCAAGACAATGTTGCATATGTCTGCTTGTAGTTTGGGTCCAATCAGAAGATGGTCGTTCAAAGATCCACCTATGGAACGGCAACTCGCATCGAATACTACACGTATTTTTCTCTCATTTCCATTAATGCGATATACTGGGTGATGGGGAATTACATACTTTGGTGGAAGGGTAGCAACACTCATATGACCCAAGTCCAGGTACTCTTTCATGAAATTGATGTAATCCTCACGTAATTGAGGGTCCTTTGCTAATTTAGCTTCAAGTGAGTACAGGCGAGTAAGTGCCTGATTTATGTTAGGTACAACTGTTGGTTGTTCAGCTTTGAAGGGAAGGGAGACAACATATCTACCCTCATCTGTGCGAGTATGGGTGCTGATGAAATGCTGCTCGCAGCGCTCATCCTCAGGGGAGGTAATTGTTGACTGAGAGGGTTCCTCGAGCAGCCAAAACCTTTCAATCAGCGCATCTGTGTCACTGTATGCAAGCAAGGACACTGCATGAGAATCATTGGTCCCGCCAAAGACCCTTCCTACAACAGTGAACCCGAACACTGTGTCAATCATGCGGGGTCCATCCTCATAAATAACAATTGGTGCACCAGTGACAACTTCAGGGTACAGATCAGCACCAATCAAGAAAGCTATTGGACCTGGTTCTGTAAACTGTGGGTCACTAAGCTGATACGAGCGATAATCGTCCCACATGCATGAATGGATCGTCGTTTGTGGTAGAGGAGGTGTGATTGTAGGAACTACAATGGCTTCTGTCCTCAACTTGTGGTCAGGATGTTTGAGGTTGAATGACAGATCTACTTTGCCCTTGATGTTATGGAGTGGTGAGTTATTAACTCCAGATATGGCACCCTGGTAAGATTTGCAAACCATATTGAGCTTTGATGCACATTTTGCTGTAATCATTGTGTACTGTGAACCAGCATCCAGCAAACCTCTGAAGCTATGCGGCTTACCCTGAGCATCATGAATTTGGGCAACTACAGTGCCCAACAGGACACCAGCAACCTCAGGAGAAACACTTGTGCCAGAAAACCCCGTTGCACTGGGTCCAGCAGGTTCCTCTGTTGAACCAGGAGGCTGTGTTATGCTCTTGGGTCTGAGGTGAAGGCTTGTGTGATGCTTTCCATCACATTCCCGGCATACAAAAGATGATGTACACTCCTTTGTACGATGCGCTGGATGCAAGCAATTTCGGCAACCCGGAAACTGCTTCAAGGCATTGAGGCGTTGTGGTGGATCCATAGCCAAGTACTGAGGGCATGCAGATATGATGTGTCGTTGTCTGCAGATGAAACATGATGTGATTTCATCATGAGGCTTTGAATTGGGCTTAACCTTTCGTCCATCCTGCTTTGCAGTGTGCGCCAGTAATGCCTGTCCTTTCTTACCAAATGTATTTGGATTAGTTGGGGCCTTAACCTGATGTGCAGGTTTTGCAACATAAGTCTTTTGAGTGGCAGTATCAGTAAGTCTGTATACATGATACCGTGCCTCAACAAACTCTTTCAAGGCATCAAACTTAGGGAAAGTTGTCCCAACATTTGCCAGTTCAAATGCTTGACGGGTCTTAGGGTCAAGAACCCGAAGAGCCAATTCACACAATAAGTAATCTTCCATGTCTGGAATCCTGAGATTTTTCAGAGATGAGATGCTCTCAGAAACTTGCGAGAGATACAATTGCAGAGACTCGCCAGTAGGTTTGCCAGTGGGCATCTTGAAAGTTAGAAGGCGCTCAAGATATGATGAAGCTAACTTTCGCTTGTCATCATACACACGGACCAGTGCATTCCATGCCTGCTCAAAATTTATGTCCGTGACTGCTATATGTTTGATGACGCCCAGCGCAGGTCCCTCCAAGTACGACACCAGGTACTGAAATCGTTCACCGTCAGTGAGTGAGTGCTCATCTTTGACACAAGCAGTAAAGAGTTGCTTAAATGAAGGCCACTCCTCCCATTTGCCTGAAAACCGCTTAATTTGAATTTTAGGCAACATGACTTTGGGCTTGGAGGTTTGCAGTGGCATGCTGGAAGAGTTCATGGATAAATCCATCAGTGTAGATTGCGCAGGTTGAGGCGCAGGTGTAAGCTGCACATAATAATTGTGACATTCAAAGTAGTGCCTTTTAGCAGTGGTCCTAATGACGTCATCATCTGCTGTAGGGAATGGTGGATCTATGCTGTGAACCTCACAAACATCAATGGCATTATTCCACTGTTCCTTGAAGGCAGCAAATGTCCTCTCAACCGTAGTGTACATGCCCAAAAACAATGGCTTATCAGTAGGCCTTTGTAGTGCTGATGCGCCAGCATTGCGAATATCTTGAAGTTCGCCAGCCAGATCCTTAATGCTGCGTTTTAATTTGGCCAACTGCCTAACACCACTATCTGCCATGGGAGGGTTCATTATGGAACAAATTTGGAAAGAAGGATGGAATGACTACTAAATGCACGTGGAAGCTCAAAAATGACTAAGCAGATGGTATAGCCACAGATAACAAAGCAAAGAAATAGCTGTTGAAACGTTACAAAAATTAATACATTAACAAAATTGCACAATAGAGAAATAGAGATACTTAAACTCTAGACAAAATATCAATTCAATACAGGTGAATAATTAAATATAGTAAATTGTGATGAAAATAGCATCAATGAAAGATAAAGGTTCTAAATGTGAACAAGAATAAATGTGATATTGTGATATTTCACGTGAATAATGCCCAACGTGAAGTTAGAAAAGAAAAGCCTTCTCAATTTCCTAAATTAAATGTAAAGATCACTGGATCAGTAATATCCGGTCTCGAAGATGACCAAGAAATGAAATGATACGGGGCGGCACGCTATGTGCGCTAACCAAATGTACCTATTTCAATTAAAATGTTAGTAAAAGGCAATAAATAAATGTTGTTTGTCGAAATTGTAAGATTTACCAAAACTATTGATAAGTGGCGGCATGCAGCGCTAACCAACTTGAAGTAGGCATCTACAAAGTGACAAAGAAAACTCGAAGGACCACAGCCCAATTGGCTGAAGAAAAAATGTGGCTATGATTAAGGAAATTAAAAGAAAGAAGGCTAAATAAAGATAAATGTTCGTATAATGAATGCAGAAAACACGTGTTCTAGATCCTACCTACCTAGTGTACCTTATGGCCATAGGAGGAAATTTTAGTACAATGGGTAAAATTATTTTTCTACCGTGGTTCCGATGCGACGATGACCTTCTGGCTTGTAAGGTGGTGTAACCCAAGACTCCAGCAGCTTCCAGGCACCTCGAGGCAAAGGCAGGAGGGGGGTGGCAGGGAAGAAATACCTCTTGGTTGTGTTGAGATCAGCCTGAGAACAGATCTCTCACTCCTGCTCACTTCTCAGATGCAGATGTAGCTGCGAAGCAGATTCCAATAGAGATGGAGCTCAAACTCGGAAATAATCGCCTCCAAAACTCCAGACACCACGAGACACAGGCGGGAGGGGGGTAGTCTGGTACTGAATCCACCAAATCAGCCAAAAAAGGCTCACAAACTGCAATAACTCCGCCTAATAGATGCAGAAAGGCAAAGAAGGTGCAAATCTGATCTAGAGGAAGCAGTTAAACAGCGGAACTTTAGAAAATTAAATAGTTTTGTAAATAGTTTGTAAGAGGTACTTCACTTGGCGTAAGTTGGGACATTAATGGTGGTTCACTGCCTTCCCGCTGCGGATCGTGAATAACGCCGGGAAAAAACGCCAAGACTTCTGCCGAATTGCTGGGTTGGTAGACCTGGATATAAAGGTAACGGAGAAGAAGGTTGAGTCGACCCATGGACGAGGCGATTGTGACGTCGAAGGATCATGACGTCACCAGGTGAAAGAATGGCGCCAAGCAGTATAATTTGGATGTTGAGAAAATCATCGGGTTTTACAAAGATTGAATCCTCTACTTAAGCTAGTTGATTTGTCCTACAATGTACAAAAGGTTGAAAATACATGTGTAAGAAACATAATTTTGAGCATTACTTGCAAAATTGATCCCTACGGATTGCAATAAATGATTATCAACGTTAACAGCTGATTACCCACGTGGAAACGACGGTATGACAAGTATATTTAGCGGGGAGTTGGTATTACTCTTATCACGAATTGATAGTGGAAATGGCCGGCGTCGGGAAAGGTAGGCTGCGGAAACCTGTTGCCGTGTTTAATGTGGTGAGATTTTTTGTGGAAATGGTGCAGTTTAAAGAATTGAGGTGTCGAGCAATTTGTGAAAGAGGAACATGAAGAAGACTACATGAGATGAGTCGTAAATGATGACGCAGGTAACCCATTTCTGTTCAATAATTACGATTTGAAGAAAAAGTAGCCCTGGGTATAACAAGTTACCCTACATTCACCCTCTTCTACGATCCATAGGATCATGAATTTGGTAAAATTGGAACGTAAATTATGTGTGAGTAGTAAATATTCAAGCAGCATGCAGGTAAGTACCTTGTAGACGAATTTTGTTCAACAAATGATGAACAAGATGAGCGTAGGAGAAGAAAATCTGATGATGTAAAACACTTCACCCGCGAAAACCCGAACCGAATTCGAAGTAAAATAACTTTGGAAGCATTTTGCAGTGAGCGCTCACATAAGCGCGTGCCAAGACTGAGGAATTTCATCTCGAAAAAGCCACATAACACAGCTACTGCAGATGACCAAAGTTCGTAACGATTCCTAGAGTTGGGGCTCTGCCCAGCCTACCAGCCCATGTTTGCTTCCAAGAAGGTCGGCAGGCAGGCAGGCCTCACTTGATGAAAGACAAAAGGGATTATGGTTACCTAACTATTTAATATTATTTTCACTTAAGCATGGAAAGTTTCTTACCTCCAAATCAAAATATTCACTCGCAATTTGCGTTTCATAGCCCATTCAACAAATTTGGTTCTTGTCTGTCGGTCTATCTGTCTGTTCGCATTTCCTTGTTACAGCCACAACTTCCACAATTTTTCAATGAATTCAGCTCATATTTTGGGGGGCTATGCGGATAAGGCCTCTTAAGGTCCCATACGAATTTCATCTCAATACAATCAGTGGTACGCTCCGTGCTAGCGCTAAAGTGAAATTCTTGAAACAGCCGTAATTTTCACATTTGTCAATGAATTTAGCTCAAATTTTTAGGGATCATGTGGATAAGGTCTCTTGAGGTCCCATAGGAATTTCATCTCAAAATAATCTTAGGTACGCTCTGCGCATGCGCTAACGTGAAATTCTTGAAACAGCCGTAATTTCCACATTTTGCAATGAATTTAGCTCATATTTTAAGGGATCATGCGGATCTCTTGAGGTCCCATAGGAATTTCATCTCAAAATAATCTTAGGTATGCTCTGCGCATGCGCTAACGTGAAATTCTTGAAACAGGTATAACTTTCACAATTTTGATTCAATTTAGCTCACATGATAAGGAATGTAGGCAGCGTATTTTATGAAAAATCAGCCAATGAATTATTAGCAAGACCCAAAACAAGGAATTGTTTGTTTGCATACATATGTGACCATCACATGGATGGCTGCACGCAGTTTCGACCAACGTATTGTCGAAACGACCTTCTTGTGATTCGTTTCGCCAAAGGTGGCCCGAGGAACGACGAGCCGTTTCGACAAGACTCGTCCCGGCCCAACACATACCTAATATTAGAATCTCTTCCAAGAGTAAACAAAAAGGGGAGAAACAAGTTAGAAGTTCAATGTCTATACCAACACCCCAATTCACGAACATCAACTTTCCAACGCTTCAGTTTGCTTCCGCCCAGCCTCGGTTTTGCGTTTTGGTAATTTGCCTCCTGAAAATTCGCAGCCTGAAGATAGGCATGAAAAACCCCGAATCCGGTGACTTGGCGACCGAGGTAGGCAGCTATCCGGCTAGAACCACGGACAAATAATCCCCGGACAAAAAAATCCTCGCGTTTAGCCCACCCCGGACAAAAAATCCCCGAGTGAAAAATGACAGAACTAGATACTTGGAAGCAGAATAATTCTTCTGTGCTCGGGGCCCCAAGTTGATGTTTATGTGTGAGTTGATGTTTATGCTACCAGGGTCAACGTGACAAGTTTTATTGCAATCATGATTCGTCATATCGCTCTACATTACTTCCTACTCGGGGAGTCTTCAGTTTCACGATGGAGGTCATCCCAACACTTACTAAGCGAGGAGAAAAGCCGTTATTCGAAGGGTAACAGTACACGCGACACAAAATATTGAGTGACGGCGTAAGGTGGGCTTGCTCCAAAAAATCCGCCTTCTAAGTGGGTATATTATTATGTAGCTATACTCGTACCGACTGTTGGAAAACAAAATATTATTGGCTTATTGAAATTCCGATTCTATTTAATTCCGATTCCCGTTAACAGTGCCAGTAATTTATGCTCTCCACTCATGATTTACAGGGCAAAAGGGCACTCAAAGTAATCGGTGGAAAGCCGTATGTACCCATAAAGCTCTAAATGTATTTCGCATTTTTCCCTTTTTCAGTAGTTTTCCGAAGTTGGGGATTTTTTGTCTGCCCTTGGGGATTTTGTCCGGATTTTTTTTCCAATTACCATTTGGCTAAGGTGAACACCAAATATTCTCCCACTCTGCCTATTTGTCAACCTTAATTCTACATAGCTATCTTCATCACTCCTCCTACGCAACGGCCTTCAAAGCTGTGAAGACACTCAATGAGGTGAGCCTACCTTACTCCTTGAATTCTAAAAAATCTGTAGTTTTACGTGACTTTGTCGAAACGGGCTCTCATTTATCAAATCTGGTTTGGCGAAACGGGTTGTTTTTTTTTTTGTCGAAACGACCTGCGTTTCGGACGAGATTCGTCGAAACGGGTCACGGCCAGATGGGTGAATTTCTCGTTTCTTGGTCGGTAACAAAAATGAGTTATTGAAAATATCACATCGAAAACCATATGTCAACAGTTCACTGTTGAAGTTCTGTTAGCCTTAGAATAGAGAAAATACTACAGTTGGTATTGGGGGAAAGAGATAACCACAGGTAACCCATTTTCCACCGGTTCCGTCATTTATGAAAAATTGAATGAGACAGATTTGGGTTGAAGTAGAAAATAGGGGGGCCCCTTCTGATAATAAGAATATATCGATATTTTAGCAAAATCTTATCAAACTAGACAGAACACATTAGAACTCACATCGTGAAGTCACATTATGCACGAATTGAACCTAGCTAAGGCTACTGTTGCTGATTGTCGTAGTTTTTTTAGAGAGGTTTGTGTGGATTTGTTGGCGAGAGATACGGACATGGTTGGAGGTGAGAATAAGATAGTTGAGACGGATGAGAGCAGTTGTAGATGTCAGCCGAGATGTTTTCTTTCCCTTCCAGACGCGTAACCTACGTATTTCACGGGAATATGTTCATTTCCCGCCATTTGCTACTTAAAAGTTCGTTATTTTTCGCCATATTCAAAAGTTGCAGTTTGTAGAGGTAGCGCGTATCATCGATTTATATATTTGGAAAGCGTGGTCGGTATATAGACATCGGGTTACGACGGTCTTATCAGGAAGGGCCATCTATTCTGAACTTCTACCAATACAAGAATTAGGCAACAGCAGCAGTTGGTAACCAACACGGACGCATTCGGGAACCAATGCCGACATTTTTGAGGGAAACTTCTCGGTAACACCCGATTTTAAAAGCTTCTACTGCTCTGTATAGCGTTTTTCGGCTCTACGGAACATTTTCCGAAAGTGGAGACGCCAAGTTTTGATAAACCTCTCCTCAGTTCTCTCGGTAACAGCGGATTCACAAGAATCGCGGAATGCGTAGTGCTTTCTTATTGGTAGTTGAAGTTTTCAACAGCCAATCAGAAGGCAGAATCCATTCCGCGTCCTCGGCTCAACGGATATTTGGGTTTGGGTACTATTTCCGCGCTAAGTTACAGAATTTTACTTTTCAACACGATCTCTAACTATCGACAAATCATTTATAAGTATAGGAACGAGGTGAGTAAAAGTGGACGTGTACGTTTAACTTACTCCGAGTATAATCAAGGGCAGAAATTCGACGGGGGTCAGTAACAAGCGGAACTTTCATGCACTACAATAATCGTCTGAAATTCATGTATTCACTCACCTTAGAAAGTGACGTTGATTGATAAAATACTGTAGAAAAGCAGGAAATGAAGTGATGACGCTGTGAAACACCAAACTTCACTTTTTCACAACGGTAACGAAAGCCTTTTCACACAGCCGACCGCGAAAACGCGTACCGAGTACGAAACGAAACAATTTCACCGAGTTGTCGGAATTTAGAAGATACGCAGTGGAGCGGAGTCATCTTGCATTGAAGCCAGCAATAGGTACCTTCCACCAGTCTTCGGGCCTAACACCGGAGCGGTCACAACCTAACACATCGCGCGACGGGAGAACACTGAAAAGGTTTCCGCGAAAACACAATTTTTTTGAGCCCAAATCAGTGTTACCAACCTCCATCCACCAAATACCGTATGAAACCTTTGAAAATCACCTTCACGAAAATCACGTTCATTTTGTTTACGATTATTTTATACCCACGAACAATATTCAATGCAACAGAAACTATTTTTTTAATATTATTTGTCATTATCTGAAACCAATGGCAGCCGATCATGTTTAACTTGAATTGTAATATTGGCACTATGTGCCGTTTATATTATACAGGGTGTACAGCTTATGATCCGAAAATCTTCACACACGTATTCTACAACTAGTTTTCAACAAAAAGCGCCTCGTAGAGATTTTTTTTTAGAGGCTTCGTTTCTGAGTTATTTCACTTTTACGATTTTTTTCGTGTTTTCGAACTTACGTCACTAAAACGGCCGTAACTCCGGCGTTTTCAAAGTATTTGCAAATCTAAGTATGCCGTTGGAAAGAGCATAAAATTATCTATCGTCTCAGTCTTTAATAATAATTGTTTAAAATGAACTAAACGGTAAAAATGAGCCTGAAAAGTAAATTTGGTCAAATTTTGAAAACAATTCTTTTTTTAATGGCTCATTAGTCCCCCTTATTGTTAATGATACGTTTGAGCCTGTAAGCTTAAAAAATGCGCAAAAGTCTCAGCTTTCCAATGGTATATTTAATTTTTAGGTTTTAGAGGTAACTTTTTTGAGGAAATTGAGATTTTATGCAAAAAAACGTGTATTTTCAAGCACATTTGAGGTTTTTTTTTTTAAAGAGAATAAAACCTACATAACTAAAACTTTTTTTCTTTTTCTGGGTGTAGAATGTATTATGTCAACGGCATTACCTAAAAAATTTAAGTTTGAGTGAGAGCATCAGTGGAATGAATTGATGTAAATCAACTGTTAAATGTCTCCCGTTCTTGCTGATATCGTGAGGTTTGATCCCGTTGTTTGTTATGATTTCTTCTTCTTATCGTTGATAGAAACATCGTCACGAGCAAAATGTTGAGTATGATAATGTGATTAACGGTCAAAGGCAGGTCCACACACCCGTTCGATCACAACAAATGTGCTTGAAAATACACGTTTTTTTTTGCATAAAATCTCAATTTCCTCAAAAAAGTTCTCTCTAAAACCTAAAAATTAAATATACCATTGGAAAGCTGAGACTTTTGCGCATTTTTTAAGCTTACAGGCTCAAACGTATCATCAAAATTAAGGGGGACTAATGAGCCATTAAAAAAAGAATTTTTTTCAAAATTTGACAACATTTACTTTTCAGGCTCATTTTTACCCTTTAGTTCATTTTAAACAATTATTATTAAAGACTGAGACGATAGATAATTTTATGCTCTTTCCAACGGCATACTTAGATGTGCAAATACTTTGAAAACGCCGGAGTTACGGCCGTTTTAGTGACGTAAGTTCGAAAACACGAAAAAAATCTTAAAAGTGAAATACCTCAAAAACGAAGCCTCTAAAAAAATCTCTATGCGGCACTTTTTGTTGGAAACTAGTTGCAGAACACGTGTGCGAAGATTTTCGGATCATGCGCTGTACACTCTGTATAAATAAATAAATACCTCAGAATTTCCTTACTTCAAATCTCCATGAAACTTAAAGTAGAAGATTATACATCACCTATGTCATATGTTAACCATGGGCGTCCGCAGGGAGGGTACAGGGGGAGCCAATGCCCCCTCCCCTCCCACCTGAGAATCAGGATAGTATGCATACATTTTTGTCAGGTTTTAGTGTTTTGAAAAATGCAGTATGTCCAAAATTAATAAATATCGGCAGTTCCGCATAAACGCCGGGATAAGGTCACGTTTACTTTTTACCGTCAGTTGCTAAGGCATTCAAGATTGAACTGTGTTTACCAGCAACAACTTGTACAATTGAGAGGTCAGTCAGGTGAGAATAATAGTTTAAATTGTTTTAAATTGCATGCAAATTTACGTAGATCTTATAGGTCTAACTTATTAATTTTTTATTCCATTTCTGCATATTAGTCTTTTAAAATATATAGGTATATCTAAGTCAAGTATACCAGTTGTTGGCAGAAATTTAGTTTACAATGGTTAATTTCGTTTATAGGAGTAAAAATGGTTTATATCTTTAAAATGTTTACTGTTACGTTTCTTTACAGCACTCTGAGACGAGTAAAAACTTGGATAAGGAGCACCATGTCAAACGATCGGCTTGCCGGCCTCTGTCTACTGTCTGTTCATAAGAACACAGTAAAACAACAAAAAGATGAACTAATAGAAAATACCATCAATGTTTTTGGAATGGATAAGAGAAGAGTACAATTCTTGTTCAAGTCATAATATTTTACTTCCATTCAGATCATGTCACACCTAAGTTCATTTTGAAGCAAATACATACTACTTTAAAGAAATTTTGACTTTTACTTTTTTACCGCAAAGTTTCATACCCCCCAGACCCCCCCGGTGGCCTTGCCCCCCCCCCCCCCCCCCCCCCCCTGGGAAAATATTCTGCGGGCGCCCATGATGTTAACGAATCAGTAGGTGCACATCCTTTACACTCCTTCCACTTAACTTATCATATCCAATTTCTTTCTTTTTTAAAAGTCAATTCCTCAATCTTCAATAATACATTCTGTTTCCTGAGTTTAGTAATCCCATCCCTGTATTAGGTACCTACTTTGTTTAGTAAAACCCCGTTATTTTGAATGTAGATCTAAAATTTATCTTCAATGACAACCGAAATTTAAGACAGTATAAGGAAACCCCTATTGTTATTACAAGGAAGTGATTGTTGAAGTGAAGTATTACCCGCAATAGAGACTCGTGGGACACCCAGTTTAAATGACGTTAAATCAACGAAAATGGCTAGTTTTTCATTCTAACAATAATTTTTACTGTATTCCAGTCGTCAATGAGAAGAAATTCGACTTACAAACCCACAGAAGTCGTATACTTGGGGGATGAAATTCTTGAAGAAGACGTGAATATCACAGAACCCGTGAAAACAACCAAGAAAAAGAAGATGGCTCCGAAAGAAAGGTGGATTTCACTTGTTATACATTTTCTTTTTATTTTAATTGAGGTGGTGAGAAATACACTTAACCCCAGGTGAATATAAACCCCTTGACGCACTCCCAGTGTATAAAGTGTCTGACAGACACGCAGCAACTGTAACGGTTTATCAAGACACATAGGGAGTTAATTAACACATTTTTCGCCAAATTACCATTTTATTGGTTACCATCTATATTAATACTCTATAGAGTATTTAAACTTACTCTTAAGTAGTATATGAGGGAGTAAGAACTAGGAATAAAGATGCCAGTAGGAAAAAAAACGAAACCAAGAACATTTCATTCAGCATTCCGTATTCAGATTTTTTTGGTAACTTAGGTACCTATAAAATTATAACAAAATGACCAGGGTACACCCTTTGGTGGGAGCAACAAAATTGAGCAAAAAAACCAGGGTTGGTTTAGGCAATGATGAAGCGTTTCCTGTCCCTTCATGCACAGTTGATGTTGATCCATCATCATCAGAAGTGTCATCAGAGGCTGAGTATTCATAATTAGGATCATCACTGTCATTGTCAAAAATCACTTCACATTCTTCTTCATCATCACCACTCCAGACTACGGTTTGGTGCCATTTGATTCAAAACCTTGCACATGACTGTTACACTGTCATCCGATCTCAAACTGCCACTTAAAAGGCTGTGGACTACAGTCAACTCCAACCTAAGTCCGGAAATTCTATTGAAACATACCTTTAGTTCGTCCATTCAAAATTTTAGTGTCAATAGAAAATGAGCTGTGCGCAAGTCACCATGCCCCATTTGCCAACTACGAACAAACCTTTACCATACTAATCAAACATGCAGTCAGCGAAATTGTAAAGTTCTATTTGTGCAGGCACGACGAGGAAATCGTGGATCTGAAACCCCCTGGTTTAACTGCTGACAAGACTTGGCTTTACTGGGAGGGCCACGACCCGAATAGCGCGGGTAGACAAAGCTCGACTGTCCAACTTCTTCCCAAACGTCTTCAAGCCATCATCGGAGGAGCAGTTTCTTCTGACAGAGTGAGTATTACCATGACTACAATATTGTACAATACTGATCAGCAAAACAAAACTGGGTCAAAAAGTAATTGTTTCATTATAGTTGAGAGTTGAACGAAATAAAGTTCGTTGTGGCACATAGGTTTCTCATCTAGGTAGCATGATGATTGAAATATTTTAAATAATCTTAAAAAGGTGGGAGGGGGTTGACATGTATGTGTTATTGTGTTATGCAATCTGACCACTTAAACCTGAGAAATTGGTGCTTGGTAGAATTTTCGTTTCGCAGACTGATGAACTGATTCCTGAGCAATAAAACTCGTTGGGGGCTACCCAGGAGGAATTAACTTGTTACAAGGATGTCCTGACATGCAGACAGACAGACAACTATTCGAAAGCAAAATCATAAATTCACCACGAACCAAATCACTCCGGCTATAACTTGAAAATACAGAATAACTTGGAATCAGCCTGCCTATTGTGTTCCCATGCCACAATAGCCTAATATTTACGTCCGATTTAAAGTTAATCCTTGTACTAAGCTCCTCGTCTTGGTTATATGATCTTTTGCAATGTTTTAGAAAATCTCCAATCATGTATAACACAAGCTTGTGAAAGCGCACAAGTATTGATTATAGAGATGAAATTCATGAAGTCTTCAGTTTCTTACGTGATTGTAAGATCTGTATATTTTGCCACCTTCTTCAGCAGACTTGATTATTGTATTCTCCTATGGGGAACTCCACTCTTGAAGCAGTTTTTAACAGCAAAAACGAGCAATCCGTGTTATTTTTTGTTACTCGAGTTCGGCAGAGCTAATGAGAGTTTTTGTCGACCAGGCTCTTTGATTGTGCCTGGACTCTACGTATACCACTGCTTGCTTTATGTCAAGAATAACTTAACAAGTTTTTCAAAGGGATCTGACTTCTATATTAGAAGTAGAGCATTATTGTGCTCAACATCACTTTATTAGACTCTCCAACTGGGTTTTTGGTGTGCCTGGGGACTATCTCGCCTACCAATCCTTAGAACCAATCAATTTATTGGTGTTCGGGGGTGGTCTTCCAGTAACGGATGGACACCTTTTGGAAGCCGCCATGGTGGGTAGGGTCCAGGCTCACATGGCGATCCTTTTACCAATCAATTCATTGGTTGTGTTTAGGAGTGTTCTTCCAGTAACGGATGGACACCATGGTGGGTGCGGTCCAGGCTTGGTTAGCGATCCTTTGTACCAATGAAGTTATTGGTGTTTAAGGGTGTCCTTTCAGTAACAGTTTGACACCCTTGACAGGCCGCCATGGTGGGTAGGGTCCAGGCTCGGCTGAGCCACCTTTTGGGCGGATAAAGGCCATACATTTTCGCTGTAACTTTTTCATTAATTACTATTATCGCGTATTTATTTATTATCATTTGCGACTTAGGTCCACTTTACTATACATTTATCCTTCTCTTTCTGTCGGCTAAAATATGATAAACAATGTTGTAGTCTTTTTTCTCATGGATTAACAGCTAGACAGCTTATTGAATTATTGATAAGTATTGACAACTGTCTTAAAACAAGTAAATGACTTTTGATTTGATGACTATTTTGTGAACATTATGGAAGTTTGTTAATGAACAATGCCAAAAACTCATGCAAAATTATCTAAACCGGACCTCGCATTGGTGAGACGACTGGCTTATTTCCATAAACCCACAAAAGTCAGCTGCCATCATCTTCACTCTTTGACATGAACGTTTCACTAATAGTCTCACTTCACATGCAGCGCAAATCCTGCTAGAATCATCACTAGAAACTTGGGAGTATACCTAGTCCAAAACTTACATAGGAAGTCCGTAACAAATACCTAGTTGGCAAAATAAGGAATGGAATAAGACAATGGACCAAACCCCTA
This sequence comes from Creontiades dilutus, assembly GCA_031894815.1. Taxonomy (NCBI): domain Eukaryota; kingdom Metazoa; phylum Arthropoda; class Insecta; order Hemiptera; family Miridae; genus Creontiades; species Creontiades dilutus. Next base: position 359,949 of record JAVIWC010008305.1, read on the forward strand.
TTGGACAAACGTCCATCATTTCTTGTAATGGCAAAAAGGCTGCTGTACCTAAAAGTAATACGTCCGATCTGGCTATAGGCATGGGAAACTTGGGGTTCCCTTGCCAAAACGCATATCAATAAGATACAGCTTACAAAAAATAGAGTACTCCGACTGAATGGGTATCCCTATGGTCGAAACGTTTATCAAAGAGAGGTACTCTAAAATCAACAGTACCTATGGCAGATCACAATAACCCACTGATTGCCACTATTCCAGCAAATCCACTCCCTAAGCCACTGCCGCTTAAAACAGAACTCCCGCAAGACCACAGACATATCAGTGAAGAAACGAAATATAAACATGAATGTAACGTTCTAAACGTAGTCTGGTTAAGGGAAACCACAGGGTACTACCTTTCTACAAGAACCAACTAACAATATATCCTATATCAACAAAACTGTAAAATTCTAAGAATAATAAAGTTATAATTTATTCATTTTTTAAAACTCATGCCTCACTAATTTCATTAAGGAGGGTTAATTAACATTTTCTTTCTTTATGTTTCTAGATCCCACGACGACTGCTTTCCTGGTTCACAGCGCCCCACGCAGCCCCTTCAGCAAGCCATTACATACCCACCTACAAAGTCAAACCCACGAAAAGGAGCAGTTGATGATCCGCGTCTAAACTACAGGCGCGTTGAAATTCACTCAAATTCGTCCCATCGATAAACAAGATCGGGCGATATTCTCAACGAATATTGGAGATTGACGTCAATCTTGAATGAGTCAATTGCACTAAAGTTAGGTTATTTGGAAAGTTGTCAAGTGTTCTAAGTGGTGAGCGATTGCTTTTTAATCACCCTGATGTTTCAATGACATCAATTGAGCCGATATTGTGTGATCCGTGGAATATCATCCCGTTAGCAACGAGCTTTCAATTTCGACAATGGAGATAGGTACCTGCGAAGATCTAGAAAATGAAAATGAATAGAAGTTGTCAATTAAACACACACACATTTCATACCTTTGAATACTATGAGAATAAAGTACTGTTTTGAAGGATATAGGTAGGAATGTAGGTATTGTTTTAGTGAAATTCACAGTCTACGGAAATGCAACTAATTCTTTACTACCTCTAACCCTCTTGACCTAACTAGGATTCCTGTTATCACCACGCTGATAATTATGTCATTGTGAATAGGGTAATTTCGTCATTATCAGTAGGATAATTGTGTTTTCATCACTAGAAATATTAGTTTAGATTTTATATTTCCTTTGAATGGATACACATGGATTCACATTTTTCAGTACTATGTAATTAAAAAGCCAAATATCATGTAATTTCTCCTCATTAAGCTCAGGGTTCTAATGTCCTCGACTCTTTTGACATCTCTTAGATTAACAATGGAATGTAACTGAGTTTGCATCATTCACGGTGTAGTACGAGTTATTTATTGTGTGCTCGTGTAGTAAGTCAGTACTTACTGCAATATACAATCTGAGTCATTTCCTATTCTAATGCCCAATTTTCAAACCGCTCCGAAATGATTATTTGGCTCATTATGTATCGAATTTTCAAGAATCTGACGCTATAACTGTGTGTTTAAGATTACAGTCTCACCTGAAGGTATTGCTTGATTGATATTGCAATTCAAGTAAGTTCGTATCTTTGATTATTGCATACAAACTCTAAGGTTAGGAGCTTTTTCTCTGAAATAATATATAATTATTTATTTCTCACAGTATCGTTACAGCTCGTGAAAAAGTATTTTTTCTCCAACTGTATCATTTCGAATTTCCTTTGTCAGAATCCTCAAGTATTGAAAAATGAATTATTGTAATCGTTTGTTATAAAAACAAGGTATGTCTCATTTACGTGGGCTTTTCTCTGTTGAAATGGGTTAGCTATTTTGTTTGACGTAATTCTACATTGCAATGGATTGTAACCTTGATTTGATTTGTGACTTCTTATAGATTAAGTCAATTTGAAAGAATCTGTATTATAGTCTGCATGATTTACAGTATTGTACGCGTTACTTGTCGTGAACACATGTAAGCAATCGGTTTCAATTGTATTTAATTCGATACCGAACGTACAGTGAATTATGTCCTTTACCAACAGAAAGTGCAATAGACTATGTTAAGATGCATTGATGCCATAATTAAGTCCAAATATGACATAGAGCTATTAGTTGACATACATTATGTTTGATTTCTCAAAGAAACCAATCTCATCTATGAAATATGCCGGTTAATAACGTACAACGCTTGGTTAATCAGTTAAAGATAATAACAACCAATCAAGGCCGTTATGTATTTATGAAATGAGCTAATGATTTGAGTTATTTTAGTTTTGTAAGGCACGGACCACATAACTTCATTGCTACTAAAATGATTGTATGTGATTATCGTAAAATTGGGCTTGATTGAACATTTAGATTGGTGAATATAATGGAAACGGAAAATAATATTGGAAGAAATCGGTGTGTTTTAAAACCAAAGATTGACTTTCTTGAAAAATGCTCGCTATAATTGAGTGCCAGGTTTAAATGGTACTGTACAAAGAATGAATATCGGATAAAATTCGTATATGGAACTAGCATTGAGTGGTATGCCCCATGAATCAGTATTTTATTTTCTTATATACATATTACCTGTCAAGATGAAGTTTACAGGAAGAGCGGAAAATTTGATTTTTAAAGTTCTCACCTCATCTATCATAATCATTGCTGACGGCACATTTTACTGAATGGTGTTTCCAATTACGAATTAGAAATTTGTGTCTTCAAGTCACTAATATCTTCCTATGTAATGCGACCAGTATGAAAGTAGTACATAAGATTAGATACCGTGGGAGTCACATGCAACGAGAGAAAAATCTCAAAATTTAGTTGCCTTACTGTGTGAATTAACGGTTTTTGAATCCATTTTAATCTCATAATTTGGATTTATGCCCTTCAAACGCTCCATTTTTTCCTTTAAAAGTGTCCTATTTATTTTGCAAAAATATGAATTTTGATTGCTACAATTTTGAGGTATATGTATCGACTTTTGTGTCTCATTTGTGATGCCTCATTTTTTACGAACAAGAAAATCCAGTCTTCTGGACACCTCCTTTCTCATGAATTACCTTGAACTGTTCAAAACTATGGCCTGGCAGCTAAACTGAACTTTACAGAATCAATGGTTTGATTTCATAAAAAACAGCTGTTATCAACTTTTGTTAAGCGAGAAAGTATAAAATTTAAGATCTTCTCCTTTTCTCAACAAAAATCCACACCCATATATGCTAATTTGCTGTCAACGTCAAAGTTATCATGAAAATCGGATGGACCAATATGTACAATCACATCTTTTGTAATTATTAAGTAAAGAGTCAATTAAGGTACCTACATTTTATTCGTAACAAACGTCAATATTCGCTCTGAAATGTAACCATTCAAACGCGTAATGAATCAACTAAACCTTAATAGACAAGGTAAAGTGTTCATGAGAAACTGAACTACCTACGTAGTAAAATTAGAGAAATCCTATCTCCAAACATATAGGAAATTGTAACGACAATGTGTAAATAATTTCGACTGAAAAATGTATTCTCTATTGTACAATGTATAGGCATAATTTCTAGTTATTTTTGCATTAATTTATTTTTTCAATCGTTACAGAGCCTTTTTAATGTTACTTTTTTGTAATAAAATGTCGTGAAATGTTGGAAAAAAATAATAAAACTTAAAATTGTATATGGTGTGATTATTCATTCATGCAATGGTCAACTATAGAATACGCTCTAATGGCAACCGGAACCTGCGGAGTTCTGGTGCCTCAAAAAGTTCCTCTTACGAGCCCTGACGTCAGCAGGAAGCGTTACCTGTAGCCCAAGTAACTTGATTTGTAGGTCGAATTCGAGATAATGTGTAGTTCGAGATAATGTGTTTTAGGTGTTAAATTTGAAAGAAATTCGGAGGAATTAATGGCGTCACCAGCGCATTCGGTTAGATGAAAAATTGTTGATGTATGAATTGGTTAAGGCAATGGACATCCAAAGCTAGATACAGTATTCGACAAGTACCGAATATTTGTAGGATACCTACTTTTTATTTGGCATTCGTCGAGTGCCATAGGAAAAGCATGCAAAACACACAGTAGGGGTTGCGTGCATGTCAGCTTGGCCGAAGAGGCCACGATCTGTTTTAATGGAAGGAATACATTCACATGTGTTAAACAGTATTCTATCGTATATGGTATTTGTTCCAAGGGGCTTGAGGAGGTAGGACATGGGACTCACAATCACCAAATTCATCCATCACTGTTCAATCCTTGTACAACAGTGCGAACACCAGAGCAAACCTGGGTAACCCCTCTTCTAGCAGTCTCAGTCGTATATGACCGCTTTGGAAGGTAATTTGAAACATTAGTTTGACCAGAAATCAAGAATCCCAATGGTATTTTACTGTTAGCACCTCTATGCCATACAGCATCCATAACATCAGATAAAATCCTGGAGTTTTAAATGAGGCGGCAAACCTTAATAACTCCCTATGAAATCATTGCTTGTGAGCTATTAGCAGCATCTGTGCATGGGCAATTGTGAAATCCCCAGAACACTTGGATGACAACAGGTACTCCACACTTGGATTTGCTGCCATGATCCATGAATTGGTTGAGGTAATGTACACCCAAAGCCTCATGCGATATTCGACAAGTACCGACTATTTGTAGGAAACCTACATTCTATTTGGCATTCGTCGAGTGCCAAACAAGAAGCATTCAATACACACAGTGGGGATTGGGTGCATGTCAGCTTGGCCGAAGAGGCCACAATCTGTTTCAATGCAAGTAATACACGCACGTGTGTTGATCAGTATTCTATCGTATATGGTATTTGTTCCAAGGGGCTTGAGAAGGTAGGACATGGGACTCACAATCACCACATCCATCCATCACTGATCAATCCTTGTACAACAATGCGGACACCAGAGGAAACCTGGGTAACCCCTCTTCCAGCAGTCTCAGTCGTTTATGACCGCTTTGGAAGGTAATTTGAAACATTTGTCCGATCTAAAATCGATAATCCCATTGATATTCTACTGTTAACACCGCTGTACCAAACCACACCCATAGCTTCAACTATCTACATCAGATTTCGATTAAATTCCGGAGTTTTAAGGGACGCTATCCTCAATATTTCCCTATGAAATCACTTCTTGTGAGCTATTAGCAGCATCTGTGCATGGGCAATTGTGAAATTCGCAGAACACTTTAATGACAACAGATATCCAGCAGATTTAATGGAGTTGCCAGCACACTTGGATTGTATGCCATGGATTGCTGTACGATCTAGGGAACCTCAAGCAGCCTCTGCCGTTTACGACCGCTTAAAAAGGTAATTCGAAACGTTTGTTAGATCTAAAAATTGAGAATTCCACTGGTATTTTACTATTAACACCTCTGTGCTATACCTCACCCATAACTTCAACACTTTTTCAGATTTTGGTTGATTCCTGGGGTTCTAAGAGAGGCAATCCTCAACAATCCCCTATGAAATCATTTCTTGAGTAATCGCAAATATCGCAAAACACTTGAATCACTGAAGATGTTCTTATTAAATCATCGATTACATTTCCATTTTTTTTCATGTGTGTGATAATAAATCGGGAAGCCAGATATCTTTTATAGGGATGAGTGACTCCAACTCACTCCAGTGACAGATGTTGGAACATGACAGCATAACCTCTAGTAGGAGGTTCCAATACCCAAGAGGTTAGTTAACTGAATGGATCACATAACTATCCGATTTCAGCCGACAAGATATCAGGAATTGGGGAGTCTTATGATCTATTTAGTTAACTAATCTGTTTGGTTCCAATATTTGCTGCTAGAGAGATGATACCGTTTACGTCTGAGATTTGCTCTTAGAGTCACACCTCACACAACCACACCACACCTCTCTGCAAACCCCACTCCGGTAGAGAGTAGACCCATATTACCACAACTCATCCCAATTGTCACAGTTAATTAGGTTCCAATGATACTTGACCACGATTGAATACGAGAAACCAATTTTTTTCAACATGAAGATGTTAAGGCAGCACAAATAAACCAGATACAACTGCACCCGATCATCTTTTTTCCCAATTGTGTATTTATATTTGTTTATTTAAAGTTCTATCATAAATGTAATTATTTTTAATTTGTAGCCAACGAAAATTGAAAAGACGAATATGAACAAATTTTCCAACAATGGTAATTTTTTTTTTACGTATCTCCGTGATGAGGTTCCGGTCATTCCATGGGTGTCGATGTAACAACGTATTTCACAGCGAAAACAAACGCGGCGAGTCCGAGGAGCATAACAAGATTTGAAATGGCCGACTGGAGGGCGGATGTGGTGGTGTCTGTGTGGGACGTGTTCAGGCCGTTCAGCCGGTTCTCTTCTTGTTTCCGTCGGGCTTCTTCTTCGAGCTTCTCCCTTCTCGTCAGCTCCTCTTTGATATCCTGTAGGAAGAAACAAGGAGAACGTGGTTATTTGAGACGACTTGATTGAAATATCGAACAATCTTCAAAAGTTGGTGAACATATACATCAGTTACTTCACAAATTGAAGAAAGGGAAGGTTGAATCTTATCTCCCCTGCATACTGAGTCAGTACCGTGAAATGGGTTCCAGATAGACAGGTGGGCTAAAACAGTACAGATTTTCTTCTATTACAGTGTCTTGGCTTACCCCAGACAACGTTTCAGGAAAGTTAGAAACTAGATCTCTGAAGTACTGATTTGCGAACACGATGCAGTGGTTTTCAAATTTTATTTTGACCCTAATGCTGCATACGAATTTTTTTAGTGAGTTTTTGATAACAATGATTGGTTCCAATTTTGGAGATAACCTTTTTTAAGATCCCAAGACTGTCCTGCTTTACCTCGAAACCATCAACCAAACCAAAAACCAGAAAGATCAAAAAATCCATCCATTGAAGCTAGTGAAACAAGACTGCCCATGAACTAACACCCAAAATATACTTCAGGGCTGTGAGGCTGTGAAATCCGCCAATCAGATGGACGTGAACACATGCTCCAAGGTCACCCAATGTGGCATCCAAGGCGGAATTTTGTGGCATTTCAAGTTTGCACTTAGACTTCAATGCGATTGACTCGAAGAGCTCAAAAAACCAATGCTGGAGCTCAGTCATTTCTTTGCTCCCCCATTTCAGTATAACCGCTCAATGCACCGTTTTCGAAGTTATGAGTGGCCTGTTTCCCCACACGAGCATCATTTGGGAAACAACAACTGTTTTAAAACAATCAGCAGCAAGATTCTCAGTGCAGAGAGAACTGTCACCGGTGCCAAACAGAGTTTACAAACCCTGTTCACAAACGTTCTGGAATGTACAAGCGCGTTTTGGCAGTTGTTGGTAAAATTAGCGGATCTGGACTCCAGTGGATCTTAGGGGTGGTTGACTGGACTCTGTGCGTAAACTGACGAATCGTCAAATGGATCGTGCATCCAGTGTAAACTGGAAAGAACAAATGGCCAGTGGTACCTATTCATCGGTATCCAGCAGTTTTTGAGGTAGGTACACGTTGGCGTCTTTATTATTTTGTGTTTGATGCGTCTGTTTTCGTACAGTTTTAAATGGACTGGGGCAACAAGAAATCGACAAGTTGAAGTTTGTATTTTAATAAGAAAAGCATATCTTTCTACCCCTTGGTGATAGCCCCTAAGATCTCAGTGTGCCCCCAGAGTTTCAGAGGAGCCGCCACTGGCGTTATTTCAAATTTTTGACGGTTAGGTTACCCCTAAGTAGAGAAATGTTAAAAGTAGAAGTTGCTATTGTTAAGGAAGAATTTATCATTACAAAGAAGACGTTATGTGACAGACTATTCTCTTGAATAGGTTCACTAACCTGTACGACATTAGGGAACTGTTCACAGAATTGTGCATCTGACAGGTTGTGAGACAGGCTCCGGTACGCAAGTTGTCTCTTCTCTTCTTCCGATGTCTCCATACTTCCGAGAGTTGGGCTCGTCTCAAGCTGATATGAAAAACGAAATACAAACAGAGGTTAAATTAAATCATGTAATGGGACGTATGGAGTTATGTAAACCCTTATATGTGTATAGATTAAATTTAATGTATCTTTCTATTTGGCCGCCATAAAAACGTATTTGGATCAATATCGGTCTTCATTAAATACAGATCAACTGATAAAATCAGTGGCATTTCAAACGAATTAAAAAACTCTGCAGAACAGAGGAGCCTTGCCTTAGACTTCTGGAACTATTAAAACAGCATTGTGAACAATCTTAGAACTCAAGAAATGCGAATGTAAAATCCTCATAGGGGAAAACAGGAAGTGTCAAAACCATTCGACCATTTTCACATTTAAACAGAAACAGAAACCATCTAACCCAATGCCAGAACTGCAAGTTGCAACACAGAAGAGTCCACGTCTGTCGCATATTGCAACCAGTTAAAATATTTTGAGTTTTTTGGTTTTCATACATCGAGTTTTAGTTATCTCATTGTAAAACATTATTGAAGGTTTAATGTCAACAGAATGTGTAAGTTCATGTTGGCAACGATGCTGTTTGGAATAAAATCCATTACATCACAAAGTACAAGAGTACTAAGCAGTGACCAATCAGAGTTTATACAGGATCATAATTAAGCAGTGATTAAATGAAAATACATATGCAACAGTATCGATGTATTACTCATTTAACAGAAATAATCCTCTATCTCCTGAAATGGTCGCCACTTACATCATTGAGATTTTGGTATAGTAGCATGTTGGTAGCATTTCAAAATCTTTTAAAACACTAAATGACCTCGATCCTTGACCAGAAATCAAGAAGAGATCTCACTCTTTCCCTAAATGTCATCTGGAAACGTTTGTTTTATATTGATTACACACATAATTGACGAACATTGTATGTTTTAAAATCCCCCACTCTCTTATACCAGGTGTTCGACAGGGCTGTGTGCTCTCTCCCACTCTCTTCCTAGTGGTTTTGGACCTGTTGATGAGAAAAGCTCTGGGACCAAGAAAGCGAGGGTTCCAGTGGGGTCTGACAGACCGTCTGGAGGACCTTGATTATGATGACGTCTGTTTGCTTGCCCAGAGGAAGGGTGATATGGTTTTTAAACTGGAAAAGCTTAGAGAATACTCATCCATGGCTGGTCTGAAAATTAATGTTGATAAAACTAAAGAGATGCGAATGAATGTTGCCAGGAATTGAAGGTGGAAGACCGTGTTGTCGAGCTTGTGGAATCATTCCAGTATCTTGGAAGCAACGTTGATGCCCAAGGAGGAGCTGATGGTGACGTAAAAAGTAGAATTAGAAAGGCTAATGGCGCATTTGTGTAGCTGTACTCAGTTTGGCGAAATAGAAGTATCTCGCAAGGGACCAAGATCCGCCTCTTCAATACAAACGTCAAATCAGTCCTCCACTACGAGTGTGAAACGTGGAAAGCTACTAGGGCTCTAACCAAAAAGCTCCAGCTTTTTGTGAATCGCTCTCTGAGGCGAATCCTAGGGATCTGGTGGCCAGAAGTCATCTCTAATGATGAACTGCTAAGTCGTACTCAGCAGAAACCAATCTCTCTTAAAAAAAAAGAGAGAAAATGGAGCTGGATAGGCCACACCCTGAGAAAGGCCAGAGGAGCTGTGGAGAAGTCAGTGTTGGACTGGACCCCACAAGGATTTCGACGACGAGGACGACGAAGAACCAAGAGCAACTTGGAGGCGGTCTGTAGAAGCAGAGGCCAGCCGAATGGGAAAGTCCTGGAGGGAGGTGAAGTGCCTGGCTGGAAATCGTTCAGAATGGAAAACATTCATTGAGGCCCTATGCTCCACCCCGGAGTGAAAGGAAATAAACTAAACTCTCTTATAAGAATTACCTTCTAATAAAAGCAGAATTAGCTATACAGCAGAAAAGAAGCAGAGGAAGTAGAGTTGATCCAAGTCATTGTCCCGATTAAATTGCTCATTTCTCGGTGATAAGTACTTTATTCATAAAGGTAAACGATTATAAAATGAGATACGATTCAATCATCTGCATATTTAATTTGTAGCAAACAAATTAAAAAAGGGCAGATTCTCTGTCTAGTCCAATGTACAGATTTATTGAGTCCAACTCAATTGGAGGTAAAGAGCTACCGCAGGAGTGAGGGTAAGTGAAGATAGCATATAACTAATTGCTAAATGCACGATCAGAAAAATTCCGAGCTAGAAGGCAGCCAGATCGGATGTGTGGGATGGTGAACTGCGATCAGCTAGCAAGGCGTTTCTTAGAACGTCACGAAGAACAGTTCTTAAGAGCAACTCATAGAATTGGTCCTGAACTGTTTCTGTTCTGGCGACTGATTAGATGAAGATTTTTTGGTTATTTAGTTAGTAATACAATGAAGGTACTGTTAATTTACAACACATAAAGGTGGAATATGGATGGAATTAATTTAATGAATATACAAGGTAGGTAGTCAATTTCGAACACTTTGTATACTAGCTGGAACTGAGAATAGAGGAAAAATTGCACAGTAACCCCCACCCAGTAACTTCATATTCTGATTCCATGCATATTGAAACAAAAGAATTTAAATTAAAATGCAAAGTACGAACCATGAAGCTGAGAAGGCCAGTGAGGATTGTGGAGACGCTCCACGCTGGATTCCACATGTCCGGGTGGAAATCACTTATGGAGAGACAGAGTCTTGTGTTCGTTTTGAATCTGAAAAAAGCGCAAAAGTAGATCAGATAACAAAAATTTCAGTCTCACAATGAGGTTTGAAATAGAGGTGTTATATATGAAACATTACGAATATGGTCTTAAATCATTCAGCGGCATATTCCAATAGCCTTTGAACTTACAAAGCCAGTACACACACTGTAAATTCACATCTTTTCCTGCTTGGAAACAAGTTCCAACAAAACAAGTCAAGAGTTTGCAATATTTGTGACCGTTTGAAGAGGCATTTTGACAGACCTAGTTGGCAGGTGGGGAAGTACAGGATCAATCTGAACAGCTGAGTACGCTTCACAGTTAAAGCACATTCCATGAATTATTATTTTAATTTTTAAGCGTCAATATTCTATTAAAACTCTAAACCTGTTTGTTAGGAAAACACGTCTGTTACATTGCAATATTGACAACAAACCGACGAAGGGCGACGCAAGAGTCGAGGATTGTGGGTTTTCCCAGGTCTCGGTGGAAGGGATGGGAAATCCCACACAGGGGTCTGAACACCCGTATAAATAAGCCTGGACTAGCCCAAGGGGATTCAATCAAATCCTTTCTCTCGATTCCGTCACTCTGTCCAAAACCTACTCTACTAAGCCTAAAATTCACAGGTGTGTGAAGCTGCTCTGCTTGTTTCATCTTTGTCTTGAGGTCGTAGCTGTTATATTTGCACCCAAACACTTACAGTGAACCCCTGCTCCTGTACAAAAGAAATGTAGCTGTTTTGCCTCTCAGGGAATTACGAGTACTTCGACGTTTCGTAGCTGACGCCTGAAATTAATTTGGGTGATCTTGGTCCAAGGTCCCTTCTTCACAACTTCAGGGAAATACGTACCATTATGTTCAAAATACCTATTTATAAACCAAATTAACCATAAAATTAGTTCACCCGTTCAAAATTTCGCAACTCAACACGAAATTTTCACCCGTTCAAATTTTGATGTAAACCTAAATTCACAACAGTATTCTTACTGGATTGGGAAATAAGATCTGAAAGAGGATGCGCATAGTCTTCAAGATTCAAGAACTTTATTACGTACTTCTTTCAGAACAAATGCGCTCTAATTCATTTTATTTTGGTTTATTATTCAATGATAAACCATTGTAATCGCTCTAGAAAAAAAATTAACCCCCCTGAAAATTTCATGGTTTACGTTTCAAAGGGTGTAGAATCCAAATCTGCAATAAAAAAATTTCCGTCCGTCCGCCGTACGCACGATTTCTCCCAAACGGCTGGAGCAAAAAATCTGAAATTTTCAGGAAAAATCAATATTGGTCCGACAACGCCCCAATTCTTTAGCCAGCACTCTCACTTAATTTAAAGGCCCTTTAAGGGTTGTCAAAGTTTTGTAAAATCCCTAAAAACCTCAAAAAAAGTCAAGGCGGCCTAAATTTGGACTTTTTTGAAGAACTTTCCATGAGGAATCGAATGAGCCCCTCCCCAGGTCCGTAGCTCAAACCATTCCCGATGTATGGCCCGATTTATGGTGCCAACATTTGCGTTATTTTGGTTTATTATTGTTTTTGTTTGTATTGCAGTAACCTAGTGATGAAGTGAACGTAGATACTGGAGTGAACTCCTAAAAGGGTTTATAGCCGATACACGGGTTGAAGTATTCTAATAACCATTAAAAAAAAAAAAGCTGCAAATTCTTTTACTGGGGTTTATTATTCAATTAGGCTTGCGTTCATGATTTGAATTTCTACTAAGCTTTGGAGTGTGCGTGCTTCACAGGTGATAGAGCGATTATTGAATTTCAGGAGGCACACAAATATGATCAACTGATCAATCCAAATAGGTATTTTGGTTAAGAACAGATTTACGTGCTCTATGCATATCTCCTGAAATTCAATAATCGCTCTATCACCTGTGAAACACGCACACTCCAAAGCTCAGTAGAAATTCAAATCATGAACGCAAGTCAATTGAATAGTAAACCCCAGTGAAAGAATTTGCAGCGTTTTTTCGTTTGGAAGGAACCTTGGAGAGGCTCTTCTGATCAGATTTTAAGCATGAAAGGACGGATGTAGGAAGTTTTCTTGAAGTGGGAAAGTTAGGCAAGGGAAGTTAGGTAATGAAATAAGAGTTTGTGTAAGGCACTAACAAGGCTAGTAGAACCTCCTGACGATGGGCAGGAGGGAGGCAAATTCACGGCCATACGTGACCTTGAGACATGAACAACATCTAACTATTCTCATCCACAAGAGCAGTGTTTCTTGTCCGTCCCTCGACGATATAGCAAATATATTCATTTCAACTTGATTATTTTGATTTTGGAATTCGATGTTCTTTTCAAGATTCGAATTCATTATGAAATTGGACCAACTTGAACGTACGAACTATAATACAGACTGATGAGGCAGATTCAATTACGACGACCTCAACATATTCTGAATAAGAAACTCGAGTGATTATGCATGAACAAAATACAACGATATATCTATTTTTTAGGCACCTATCATTGATTAACTTGAAGAATGGTGGGTAATTGCGATCACGTCATATCTGCCAAACAGAAACCCCAGAAATAGTAGTAGTGCTTAACGCCCATAAATGTCCTACATTTATAAATGTCTTCTAAAATCACAGTCATTGAACCCTGAGGTTAACCATCTTTACTTAAATTCATTCCCAACAAGAAAGGGAAACGCTGACAAGTCTAAGACAAGGTTTTATTATTTATTTTAATAATGCGTGATTGCTTGTGCCATTGTGTGCTTCGGGGGATTTACTTTTATGTTCAGAAATTGCGATTATTTGCTGCGGGTGAATTTCCACAGATCTGAAACATATCCCAGTCGATTTAGCGTTTTTGTTTTTAGTTTTTGGGGCACAGGATCGATGCGTGTGCGGCGATCGTGCTGGCTGCAAGTTGGGATCAACTAGACCCCAAGTGGTGGCCATGTGCGACAGAACGGAGTTTTTACACTAATTTTAAAGCCTTTTGTGGCTTGTATGGCAGACGTACAATGCAGATTTGGAATCCACTCACCTATAATGACAGTTTAAGGGGGGTTATACAACTTATTTGCTTCCTTTTTATATGAAAATACACCAATATTGAATTGAAAAACAAACTTAACCAGAACCTTAATTTCAGCTAGAAGATGGTACTGTAGGAAGCAAAAACTAAATACTAATTCATTAATTTGTCGTAAAGCTGAGGAATTTCTCAATCAGCCTCCAAAAATTATGTAGTAATTCCTTCGTGTAACTAATTAAATTCAAGGTGAAAGCATCCTTCATAATCCAGATTTTTTTCTTCAGAATTTAGTCTAATTTTTTTCAACAATTTTAAACAACACCGAGCGAACTGAACTAAGAGTAGATGACTAGGTTAACATTAAATCCAAGAGATATAACGCAAAGACATACCAGAAATAAGTATACACGACAGATATAAGAAGCTGCCCCCCTCCTGGGGGCTGCTGAGCCCTGCAGCTCTCAGGTACATTACCAAGGATTGGAATCCTAATCTGGACCAGATAGAACATCAACCCACTGAAAGGATCTATACAGGACTTGAGGTCCATAAGGGCAGGACAATCCTCTAGAATAGGCGGATCATCCCCACAAAACATGAAGATGTTATGCACTAAGCAGGTGTCCATGATTAAGACGAGTGTGGCCAGTACTACTACTACGAGTATTGACCACAATTCGGTCCCTACTTGAAAATTGGGTCTAGAAAGGGCCAACTGAGCAGAGATCCTGTAGGGCACCACTTAAACCAGTGACCTAATACTGCCATTGCTCATACCAGATGAAGTTGGCTGCATGCTGTATGTAGATCTGTTTGCACAAAGACAAAAGCTCAATGGAGCTTTCACCGATGACTCTCCTTGCAAAAGCATCAGCAGACTCACTGCCATGAACACCCACAGAAAACTGATGACAGTCCCTAAAGTTATGGCTTGATGGAGTGATATATGGAGTCTTTGTATCAGGAGCTCATCGGAATATACGCCCCTGAAAGCCTAAATGGTACTTAGTGAATCACTGCAGATCACATAGTTTCTAACTCCCAACTGGCAGTCCTGAGCAGCAAATGCCACAGCCCACAGCTCTGCTGTGAACACATACGCAACATGTGGTAAGCACCTGGTGACTTGAAGCTGATAATCAAGAGGTAATTACAGAGTTTTTTTTCACTCACCTGTACTGAACTGGTGAAGAGCATTCCAACCACTAGGAGCTTCATACAATTCCTGCTTGGTATTGCGAATTGAGGAGGTGCTTGACTATTTTGTAAAGCAAATTGGCATTCCATCCAACTCAGAACCCATAGCAGGCTGAGTTTAACAATTTCCCACAAATAAAAAGTAATTCTGATCCACATTCTTAGACATTGAACTACTTTACTTAACTCGTCGTTAACGAAAATAAGTTGGGAGGCGCAGATCAGCCCATAAACCACATCTTCGCACCTTGCTACATCAATGTTGGCGAACAGACTAACCACGTCAAAGGACACAAGTTCAACGTTTGAAGGCATTGATTTTTGGAACCAAATCTTGAGAATTGTATCACTGAACATTTTACTCTTAAACAAAGTATAGAATTTTTTAGCCAATTTAAATGCAGGAGCACTGATATATGATACCACTGGTCTAGTAGGTGCTCCTTCATTATGCATTTTGAGGTGACTAGAAACCTAGGTACTAGGGAAAATCATTTCTAAAATGCTTGGAATATACATATTTTTCAAATAAGCTGACCTTTGATTTGTGAACGATTTTTCCAACTAATTTTTGATATTGGGTCTCATTGAACAATCATTATCTTACAAAACCTTCCAACAATTTTGCCTCATAATCTTGCACATATAAAATAACGGTAGCATTATTCTTATCTGTTTTTATGACCAAAATCGTCTACTATAGTGGTCCCTACGGCTCTATTCAATCCTAATGATTTCAAACATATTTTTAAGATTAATAAAGGATAGTTTGAACTGGAGTCGTACACCATAAGATGCGACGAGCTTTGTCTACACTGCAACCTTATGGCTAGAGAGGATATAATTCATTTTTTCCTCGTCTGTCCCTTGTATCAACCCTACAGAAGCTATTATTTGAAGCCCTATATCAATGAAAGGGTTCCCCTCGTATAATTGCCAGCAGATCGACTGCATTCAACCTTCTGTTCCCTGATAGAGTTTCGTCAGAATGCATCAAAAACACTGACGGTCTATAATTACATCAGCAAATCTTTAATGCTGCTCGCCTTCTCTTCCAACGAATAAGTGCATCATCCCCTGCAACTGACCACCGCCATTTAGCTGCCATCGATTTACAATTATAGTACCCACACATCTACTATTCCTAAAATAATTCATAGGATGACTACCATTCCCTTAGCTGTATGCTGTTTATTTGAATCTCCCCCCTAGTTGTCAAGAATTGCAGAACTTATGTTGATATGAAGCCTGTTGGGAGTGCCTACTTTCTTTTTCTTTTCTAGTGGTTTTGTAAGTGTACGTATTATTGCTATACTACTTTTATTTTTACTATTATTTGTATTATTAGTATCAGTAGAATGTAAATTCATTGAACTCTTGTAACGGTTATGACCTATACAAATAAACGATTAATGTATCTATCTCGTTTTGAAAATCAGGGAGCACCCTGCCAGAGAAAACCCAGTTTTAGCTTTCCTTTGATAATGCAGAGCAGAGGCAATCCACACCATAACTTTCGAGTAGCAATGAAAGGGGTCTCAAAATCCCAAGATCTACCATTGATTATTTTTAAAAATTGAATAACAAACCACTAACAACACTCCTGCTTATCACAGTACCCCATCAACTGAAAACAGTAACTACCTACAGAAAGTAACAAAAAAGGAAAAAGAAGATTCGTAATTTTTTTAAATTTTTATTTTAATAATATTTTTGGACAACCGAGGAATTCAAATCAACAGTGTGTTACATTCTGTAAACATATTCTCTATTTGTACTATGATTTTCAATTGGAATTCAGCCGTATAACTTCAATATAACAATTAATTACAAAAAATCAAAACAAACGGTTTTCATTCAGTTCTTAATTTACAGCTGATGAAGTGAGAAGAAAATAAAATTTTACACATTTTATTGACAAGGTTAGTAATTTTTATGGTTTTTTATGAGACTACGAATATTGAATTTGTCATCAGGGCGAATCCATTGTTTTTCTTGCGTCCAAGAAAAATGTTTCATTTCGTTAAAAAAATATATTTCAAGCGTTGAAACAATTTAAAAAGAAATCGACAGTGGGGGGAAAACATGTATTTCAGTTAAAGTAAAAAAAAAATTATTAGGCCAGCACCTTTTTTTGATGAAATTCAAATAACAGCGTAGTGAGTGTTATTGAGACATTTATGTAAAATTGGAAGTTAAATAAATATTTTAGGTCAAGTGCTGGGTTTAGAGTTCGTTTTGGGTAAATATGCCAGTGATTGCAGTGACGATTGAGAGTCCGTTCAGGGTCGTTAGAATCTTGAGTGCCATTCAGTGATTGGATGGTAGATATGCCGAAGGGATGACTGGGAATGGTAGAGATAGTGGAGGTTTCGCTTTTGATTGGTTCGGCGAGTGGCCTGTGGCTTCGCTAAGACATCAGACTGAGCAGAAGGGAGTTGGCATACGCCATCGGCTGGACTTTAGGATGCGGGACAGCCTCGTAAGTGGTGAATTTGGGGTTCATGTCTTTCCCGTTCATGGTGATGAAAGCTCCTTTATTCCCCATGGTGTCGCAGTAATTCGGAGCTGAGAAGACGGTGATGCATTTTCCGTCGTGAGCCACTTCGTAACCGTCGTTTTTGACTTCGTGGCTTCGAATGACGTAGTCCAGTTTGTTCTCGGCTATGAACCTCTTCGTGACGTCGGGTCCGAATTGGACGCCAACGCCGCGTTTGCTAGGCGCTCGCCCTTCAGCAGGTTGCGGATCTGACCACAGCAAATCGCACATCAACCCGCTATCCGGAGGCTGTTTATTCCTCTCGACTCTCCTGATATCGTTCAAAGTGACTCCATCATTAGCGAACAATCCTCCATGCATGATGAGCACTCGACCGTTCAAACAATGCGCCAACGGCAACCAATTGTAAACCTCCGTGAAAACTTCGGCCATCTGAGCGCTATACTTAGCCGTCACTTCCCCCTCGAAACCGTACATCTGATTCATCGTTTTACTCTCATGGTTGCCTCTAGACATGAAAAAGTGATTTGGTAACAGCAACTTGAAACTAAACAACGTGAAAATACACTCAACTGAAAACGAACCTCTATCGACGAAATCACCATTGAATAAATACGGATTCTCCTCTGAAGGTAATCCATTCAACTCAAATATATTCATCAAATCGTAAAACTGACCGTGGATGTCACCACAAACCGTGAACTTTTCGCGTTCACCAATGGATACGTCAACCATGGAAGGTTGCATTTGGAAAAACTCGTTGACATCTTGCAGTATCTTATAAGCGTACCTTCGGTGTAATTTCTGTTGATTTTTATAAGCTTCCATCAATTCTTTGACGAATTTTAAGGTGACTTTACCATCTTCTAAATGCGGTCCGGTGTAATCGGGCTCAATCGACATCGATTCCAAATTGACCTGCTCGAACGCCGATCTTGTATCTTCGACAGCGATAGCTCTCTCGAAAGCCAATTTTTTGACCAATTTCGTGCACTCCATGAACTTCTTTTTGGCGTCCACGTCTCCCGGCTTGGCCTTATGCACAGCTTCATAATCTCTCAATGCCAATTTGTACTTACCCAAAGCTAAATTAGCGGAAGCCCTTCTATAGTACGCTTTTATGTAGTTTTTATTCAATTCAATCGATTTGTTTGCATCTATCAAAGCCGCTCCGAAACATTCACTTTTCAACTGCGCAAAACTCCTATTAGAATACAATACCGCGTTCAGAGGATCCAACTCGATAGCTCTGGAGTACAGGCATATCGCCTCCGGGAAGTGCTGCTCTTTGAAATACTTGTTCGCCAATGTTTTGAGTTCTTCCGGGTCATTTTCGTTCGCCAATTTCTCCGCATCCATGATCGGCTCAGTTTCCGAGGATTCGACCGTACCAATGGTTGAAAAAACCGAATGGTTCACTTATCTGATATTCACGACAAAAAAGACTCCGGACGAGGGGGGGATACCTGCGAAGGTATTGCCGAAAAGGTTATGAAGACTGATAACGAAACCGATCGACGGACGGATAAAAAGGTTTCGAGGGGATTTTCCCGGATCTGAACGCCTCAAATCGGTATCGTTACAACTGGGAATCGGTCAAACATAAATAAAACCGGAGAAAAGTCGGAGTAACAGCGTGAGCATGCCCGATATCACGGAGTTTCACCATTACACGGAAGAGTTATCAAGTGAGAGCAGGGTGGCCAACGTGGGCGCGCAAAATGTCCGTAGCAAGATGTTCCATCTTCGAAAAAACTTCCAGTCATGCAACAAGACCGTATGACAGACTTCACGAATTATATTCAGGTTGAATTGTCTCAAATTCAAGGAATTTGAGTGCCCTGAAACTATTTTTTTTTAATAACGTAAAAAATTCAAATAATCTTTCGTTATTATGAAATTGTTCGCCTTGATTTTGCAATTTTCATCTACTTCTGGGCGCATTTTACTGAAATTTGAATCGATTTTTCAGCCCAATTTCGAACAGAAATGTCTGAATATTCTCAAAAATTAATAAATTTAATAACTCTTGACAGTTTTGTCCAGATTTGCATATGTAATTTTTCAATTTTTCATTTTTTGATCATTTTACGATAGTCGTTAGTACTAGGTACCCAACGAACCAATTTCTTCTGAAATAATTAGTACATACTTCTGAAAAATCGGTACCATCCAGAAATCCTTTCGAAATTTTACAAAAACGGATTTCGGTAAGGTTTCAAGGATTTTTTTTTTTTCATTTCAATACTTCAAAAATCAAATTTTACTGAATCAAGACCAGTTTACAATGCAAAGTGATCGGACAGAGCAAGAAATTAAGAAAAAAAACGGAGATGGCATGGAAAGATTTCAAAAAAATTGGTGTTTTGAGTTAGAAATTAATAATTATTATATCAGGGGTGCCCATGGGGGGGGGGGGGGGGCTAAAGTTGATTGAAACAGTGTTTAACTTGACGACATTCAAACCTATTTTATCACTAGATAGAACGTAAATAATAATGAACCTAGTAATTCATTGAAAGATAGTTTGTTTTTCTATCTGAAAATGTACAAATGACAATGACAGTGCTCGAATATTGTCTCTGATCACCCTAGTGTTCCAGTTTATGGCCTAATTCCTCCCAAAAAGCAAACAACAGCCGCTAACTCTGGCAAAAGCAAACACAATCCAGAAGAATCTTCTTGTTGTTCAACTTTACATAATTAACAAGAAAAGAAAAACTGAATGTAAATTATGAATATTACTGATAATTAAATAACAAACTGAACTCTTTCCTTATAGGGTATGACTATTCCTGCAAAAATTGAAATATGGATGACCTGGATGTTATTGGTTGGCTGTACATGTTTACTATTGAATGATTAAGAAATGAATAACAGGTGAGGAAATATTATTAAAAAATGACAATCATGAAATATATGTGATAGAAATAGGCCTTAGTGAATGAATGAATGATGAATGTTTTATGCTTGTATGCAGGACTGAGGAAGGTATGCAGGTATGCCGGAATAAAAACAAATATACGCTCCACTCTACTCTTCTAATACGCTTTCCAATGGGCAATGGATTCATTTTCAAACATCACTTACCTTACGGAAGCGTATGGTACCCACATGTAGAAATGTCTGTACCCACCTTATTCATTTGGTGAAGTGAAATCCTTCTCACGATCTAGCAGTGTTTAAGGCTTTATATCGAAAAACCTACAGATGGTTCAACACGTTGTAGTAGCTATACAGGTTAAGGTTTCAACTTAGAAAGGTCACAGATGTAAGTTTGTATAGAACCTACCTAAACGTAGTGTCGTGATAATTATTATAACCACGTTGTTATGGGAGTCGTTTACATGGCAATATCTGAAGCGTCCGTCTCGACAACAAGAGTTGATGTAGGGTCTATGCATGTAAGCATGGCGTTTGCAATGTCCGCTTTAAGACCTTGAAAAGATGTTTGAGCTTTGGTTGATAATGGGAAAGACGTTGTGTCAATCAGAGTGCGAATTTTCTCCGAAAATCTTGGGATCCACTTAGAATAATAAGCGAACATGCCTATTATCCTTTGCAATGCTTCTTTGTTCGTAGGAGCTGGGAGAGAAAGTATAGGTTGCAAACGATCAGGAACTTCCCCACCCTGGCTCTGACTGGAACCCCTCCCTGTTCAAATCAGGATGCTGTCAGATGTAACGTCTAACAAGAAAATATGCAGATTGCCTCAGCCTAAAAGGCCTCTATAAGCCACAATAGGCCCACCAGGGCCTCAGTGGTAAACAAAAACAAAAAAAACTCTATATTGATCAGAGGAGGGTATTCTATAACGTCAACGTTTTAAAATTCCCAACCTTATTAATTTCCTTGTTTTCGCCCTTGTAGAGTCGTAGTGTTCTGTAAATTTGCACCCTTGTAAGATTATATACATAAACATGCATCCCTCCCTAAAGGGTTCTACCAAACTACATAAGAACTGATGAAGAAATTTATACAGATATACAGACTGAAAGAATTGTTTCCAATATTTCGAGCTAGTGTTGATCACAGTAACGAGATTATAAGTAACTCCAGAGTTCTGGTTGCTTTGTCTTAATTTTGGTATTCAAGACTTAAATAATTTACGACTAGTCATTTAATTAAGACTAGTCACTTAATTTGATTCCAGGGGGACTACTGACTCAGAAAACCCAACTATGAGCTCTTTCTGACAGCTGCAGTTGAAGATCATTTGTTGTGTCAGACATTTTGAGCAGAACATTCACTCCAAAGCAACCATCAAAAGATGTATCATGGAAGAGTACATGATCCCCAACTAAAAGTGCATTGGGTTGGTCTACGGAGACCCTTATGATTATTCATATTCAGATTTAGGGAGCCTTTCTCACGTAGAAGGATCGCTCGTTGTCACATTTTTTGCATACCTGCTAGTGAACACAACTAGCAAGTTCAACTCCAACTGGAATTCTACGGATTCCTGGGATTTGCAAGTGTGGCGCCTGACAGCCGAATTAGACGTCGAGTCCTCAATAACCAACTTGCTCAACTTTCACCTCGGACAGCTACACGAGATCAAGCGATGACGAGGTTGCTGTGAAGGCTGCGATTGGGGTTGGCTTTGGGAAAAATGCTTCCAATATTTTTGCCTTGACGATACGCAACTCGCAGATATCCCTGGCCTGCAGACTCAACTCCAAGACTGATTGCAGTTCACGAAGAATACCATTGATTTTTGGGGCCTCAAAGAAAACGGTAGTCACTAGGCCACATGAAGGCCTGTCAGTTGATACCGTGGTCTTTTTGGTAGCTAATTCATGCTCGGACATCATGACAACAATGTCACAGTGTCCTGGGTAACCTCTCTCTTCATTAACTCGCCTTTCAAACCAGCCAAATATACCTCCAGGTCTAATTTCGTGACCTCTGATAGACAATCATCTAGGAATTGACTGCATGTACACATACACAATTGTAATAAAGTAAACACTCAATCTATCTAACTTATAAATACGCACTTATCATAAAGTTTTTCTTAATTACCAATTAATACTTTGAAAACAACTTCAATTATTCATTTCCTGTAAACAAATCTGTACCAGTTTTTACAAACCGTTCAGTTTTACTCAAACATAGTCAAAACAAACTTAAATAAGTAGTGATAGGTAATGGGACGCAACTATGCTTCTTAGCAATAAAATAACAGCACAAAAACGGGTGCAGTGTTAGGTACCAAGTGACGAGAATCGACAAAAATTAATGTTAACACTTGTTCACGCTGTTGGCGTACCTCTATTTTGAAACTATGAAGATGGGGCAAAACCACTCTCCTTAATGGAAGCAAATTTCCACACTTTTAATGGAGTCCGTTAAGTGCGTGGAATGCTATGTACCATCTCCTATACCTGTTCTACGAAAACAAAAGTTAAGATCCTCTATAGGGGACTGGTGGAGTAATTAATTAAAAATAAATTAGTATGACAGCGAGGTACCGGACTCCATGATCTTAGAATATGTGGTATTACATATTTTTCCAAGTCTGAAGTTAAGGAAGGCTATTAATTCTTTCTAACATAGATTATTTGAAAAATTGTATTGGAAAATATTGTTTTTCTCGGTGATACCATCCAGGTACACTAGTGCGCATGTCAGACTCTCACTAACGTTATAGATTTCACCTAGGTAGACCTGTATTCTTTTGATAAATTCGTATAAAACAATTGTATTGCACCTCGATCAATATTCAGTGTCCGTAGTTAATTAATTGCCATTAATTCGAAAAGCATGACTCAATCAAAGTGGCATTACTGTCGGTCTGTAACGTGTGCTTCTCCCACTCTCATTTTACCTCTACTTGGATCCTAATCATCCGTGTTCTGCTAATTATCAAAAACGTTCTCCTATAAATTATTCTCTCATCTCATCTGTGTGAAATCGTGTTTCCATTTTCAACAATTACATTCATCGTCAATCGTTCTTCAGTTGTTCTCTATCTGACACTTTCAACTGCTTTTCTGGGGAAGTCTCAACTCATTATTCATTCATTTATTCATTCTGAAGCTAGAGGCTTCTTCACTCACTCAATAGCACAGCTTTAAATGGGATAATCAAGCAAATTTAGTAATTGGTTTTTTTATTATACTTCCTCATAACCTTGAAGCAGGGCAAAGCCCTGCACATAATAATGCTTTGTAATCATATAGAAAACAATGTTTATACAACCCCGACTTGGTCATTCTGTTTTTCAAGGTGCGTAGATCTATACGGACCATAAAATGCCTTAAAAATGATGTAAAAATCCATTCTTTAGCACATGGACTCCACTCAGGGTCAGGTTGTACCTAACTTGTAGCTAGAACGATCTCCTCACATGCATAGATGCTAGATGGACGGCATGAACGCTACACGGGTTAAAGACGTACGTATGAAGGCTTCTGAAGGGGCAATCCCTTGTCAGTCAACCATGTACAAACTCTCACGTATCCTATGTACGAATCCTCCCTCTGAAAACCGTACGTCGTGAACTATTAGCGTTACCCAGAGGACAACTCAACCATGTGCGAATCCATATTATTAGCGACACTAAAAAACGACAACTATTCGTCTTGTACTGTCTTATCGCCTACATGATATCACAGAAATATCCAGCCAGATAGGAGGAGACAGCGGGAGGAAACTTTACTCCCTAAACAAAGATATGAATACGAGACTTGATAGCTTTGGATATGATTGGAACGTTCGTGTGCATTTGACTGGGCACCACGGAGAGTATTCGTACGTTGTGACCCACCACAAAATCCCTTTCTCCTTCCCAGGGAGCGTTAAAAAAAACGTGGTTTTCGTAAGTTTTTACTGAGGTAGGGTACTGGGATGTCATTTTCAATGTATTGGAAGCCGAATCGATTAGAATAGGTTCCAGACCGATTCGAGCTCATCTGACAAAAAAAATCCCATTTTTAAACATCAAAATGTTGAAAACGTGTGAAAATTTCAATTTTTTTAATCCCTTTTTTTGTTTTGACGACTGGGCAGTCAAAAATAATAAACCTTTGTGAAATAATTTTCCCCATTTTTATCATACACAACTAACATCTTACATTTCTTTTTCAACTTCAACAAAACTTACTCTCTGATAAGGGCGGATTCAAAGTTGCTTGAAGGTCTGCTCCAAATAAAATACATAGTGTCCATGACTGCGTCAACAAACTTCTTGTAAATAAATGAAAAAGTTGAATTTAAATTTATTGTTGACAGCAATGCGTGTCCAAGTTCGGTTCAGTGGAACTAATGACACAATATCAGATATTACATTCTATCAAGATAGATAGATTCTATCAAGCAACCTGGCTCAACGCGTTATCAATCTCTTAACATTCTTACTTTTATTTTATAGACTTCATTAACGTTTCAACTTAAGGCTACTGTATTGGTTCGAAACCATTAATATACAGAAAAGTCGATTTGTCTAACCTTCCATTGGGCGTGATCATGTAGATGCTGGGAGGCTTGAACGGGAATTCTCTCGGGAAAACCAGCTTGCCGTGGTAGATTCCTCCTTGGTACGGCGATTTGTCCGGCCCGAATATCACATAATGCCTAGAATTGAACAAAACAAACGGCGTTACGATAAAACTAGCAAGAATCATTGACAAAGGTGGCATCTTTAGTTGACATCGCTCTGTTATGTCTTTAACAACAAAGGCTATCTACCCCAACGTAATCAAAACTCTACTGCAGGAATCTTCCCTGAAATAACACTGCGTTTGTGCACAGAATGGGTATAAATTATATAGCTATACATGAGGATTATAAAATGATTTTGAACAGCCCAAGACAGTATCTCGAAAAATGGATTCTTCAAGTTCTGTTACATGTATCTGAAAATCTATGACGGTATCAAAGTTGTTGAATCTTGTTCTCCTTTTTTTGACTCCCTTTCACTGTTTGGGATGGAGACATCCAACCCTGTACGAGAGGATGTCATGTCATCATGTCATTAATTTCCTGCTAAGTTGTTGGTACCACTTGAAGATGAGTGATCAAAATAAGAAAAGAGTATTCAAAATCGGTCTATTAGGATCTATGCAATAACATTCAAGTTAATTTAAAGGTTAATTTGTTTAAAATAACCTACCATTTTCTTATTTGTGCAGCGGGCAGTAGGTACCTAGTGCCCCTATAGCCAGATTTGTGGTACAAGTTGGAGAAATGTTTTTGAAAACCTCTAATATGCAAGATTTTGGTATCACAAACTTTAAGCTCCTTTTTTTCAAGTGTAGTGTTCATTCCAAATGAACATCTCTTTGGAACAAAAAAGATAAATCAAATCTGGAAAAACTAGTATGATCAGCACCATCTCATCAATAAGAAACTGCTAAACTCTCATTTTTGACCTGGGTGAAGTTAAGGGCCATCTTCCCAGATACGGTCACATATTTCAAACGCTTCAACTATTTCTTTAAAGTCCAGGCCTCCATTCCACATATCAAAATTGAAAAGACAAACCATTTTAGCATCCTGGTTCTTAATTCCAGAGAAAGATCCCAGTTGGAAAAGCTTTTCTCATTTTGAAAAAGGCCTCTCTTGCTACCTCAATACGGCACAGAATAACTAGACATTGAATTTAATGGCTGATTTCCGCTTTGACTACAACATAAATTTTTCAAAACTTCTGTATGATATGGATATTATCAACTATTGAAGTATTCAAAGATTTTAAAACCTCAAATATGAATAAGCTCTCATCTCTCCAAATCATCCTGGAACTATAAACTACTTACCACAAAATACTTTTCTCCTTAGAAAAAACAATAAGCAGTATCCTCACACAAATAATATACAACACAACTCATGTCCTCCGCCAATGTCTCTCTTAATAACAGCTCCGTATTTCCTTCTCTAAGCTGTTACAAATTAGAATATTCTCAATTCTTGGCTAATAACTCGACACCCCCAGAGTTATCGACGAATTTCGAAGCAAGAACAAACAGAAGAAAGAATGAGCAAACTCATAACTGTTCATCTGTGCGTTGTATTATAAGACCCCCATGACAGCTCAGTATTACCTTCTCTAGGCTGTTACAAATTGAAATATTCTTGAATAAAAAACTAGATACTTTAAGAGTTATTGGCAAATTTCGACTCAAGAACGAACAGAAGTAAGAATGAGCAAACACATAACTGCTCATATGTGTGTTACATTAGCAATATTCCATGCAGTATAGAATTTCAATAAACTTGGGTACCTACTCACTCAGAAAAGCCTACATTCAAGCACTAGATACATAGAATTTGTGATTCTAAGCCCCTACTTTGCTAGGTACTAGTTTTATCACGTAGTTGATTACACCAATTAATAGACAAAATTTGTCATTTAATGAAGCACATTTCAAATTAGGTATCGTTTACACATGTAGGTACTATTCTGTGCTTCGTGACTACTTAGAAACTACTGTAGAATTTTCATCTACCCCTTAGAAAAATACAATTAGCAGCATCTTCACACAAATTATACACCACACAAGTTGAGTCTTCCTCAAATTTCTCTCTAAATGACAGCTCAGTATTACCTTCTCTAGGCTATTACAAATTGAAATATTCCTGATTCTTGACTAATAACTCGATATCTCCAAAGTTATTAGCAAATTTCAACTCATGAAGAAAAAATGAGCGAACACATAACTGCTCATATGTGTGTTATATCAGCAATATTCCATGCAGTATAGAATTTCAATAAACTTGGGTACCTACTCACTCAGAAAAGCCTACATTCAAGCACTAGATACATAGAATTTGTGATTCTAAGCCAATACTTTGCTAGGTACTAGTTTTATCACGTAGTTGATTACACCAATTAATAGACAAAATTTGTCATTTAATGAAGCACACTTCAAATTAGATATCGTTTACACATGTAGGTACTATTCTGTGCTTCGTGACTATAGAAACTACTGTAGAATTTTCATCTTGAAAAATACAATTAGCATCTTCACACAAATTATACACCACACAAGTTGAGTCTTCCTCAAATTTCTCTCTAAATGACAGCTCAGTATTACCTTCTCTAGGCTATTACAAATTGAAATATTCACTGATTCTTGATTCTAATAAATCACGTAGTTATTCTCCAAATAGACAAAATTTGTCATTAATGAAGCACATTTCAAATTAGGTATCGTTTACACATGTAGGAACTATTCTGTTATTCGTGACAACTTAGAAACACTTAACTGCTCATATATCTGTTGTATTAGCAATATTCTATGCAGTCTCGAATTTCAATAAACTTGGGTACCTACCCACTGAGAAATGCTTACATTCAAGCAGTGGCTCCTTAGGACTTGTGATAACATACTAAGATAACATTTCTTAATTGTATTTTTATCCATCTTTAGTTTCTAAAAGATTGGCACCTACTTCAACTGTAAGACTTTGTAATAATGACTATATGAAACACCTATAATCTTAAAAATCCTACATTGCTTGGGGCTAGTTTTGTCAAGCATTTGATTATGACCAATTAATCCACAAATAAAGCACCTTTCAAATTGGATATCGTTTGCGTTTAAAGGAACCAGTTTTTTGAGTTATGAAACATATTTTTCCACAAATCTTTGTCACTTATGAAAGATGACATTTTGTGAGAATGTTTGAAGGACAGTGTTCATAAATCCAGAATCGCTCTACTTTTTAAAAATACTTCGTTCTTGGGACTATTTATCATTTGTTTACTACCGATTCTCGTTCCACCGATAGTTTCCTCTTAAGATTAAGGATAGTAACTCAGTAGAGAAAGCTAAATCCAGCCATATGTCAACAAGTGACTAGCATTTCATCACTTCAATTCACCAAACGATTATGTTCGAATTATGAGTCGTAATGTTTATCTAGGCACACGTTATTTCGATCTATTATTCACTGGGAAGTGTCAGTGAAGGGAAAGCGATGCCTTCAACGCATATCGCGAAATGCCTCACGTAATGGTTCATAAATACTCCAATATCGTTCCAAACTAATGACAAAATCAATGTAAACAACCGTAGTACCTACATCAACTGGTGGTCCAGTTTCTCAAGGTTATAAACTCCACATCAACAATATTGAAACTGATGTAGTGAGAAAGAAAATGCTTGCAACGCCAAGATATTTGTATTCTAGGCAATGTGGAATAACGAATTAGTGAATATAACATACCATTCGAGAATGTTTGAAGGCAAAGGCTCTGCGATGATGTAAGGTATCGGATCCTTTTTCAGTCGCAAATAATCTTGCTTCAACCGAGAAGTCGCAGAGTTGGGTTTCCTCGACATCTTTGTTGTAGAAATGAAAACCCGGAATGAATGGACGTGCGAGTTTTAAGGCATTTCAAAGGGCAATTTCGATGAGAAGTTTTTCTTTAAAAGGAAAGACTGATTCGTCGAGATGTCACCATCGTCGGGACAACAACTGTTGAAATGTTTTATTCGAAGTACCAAACAAATGAACTGCAACGGGCGAAACTAACGGGCATCCGTAGTTTATAAGGAGGAATGAGAGATTTTGAACGAAAATAAGACGATGACTGTCAATGTCACATTACAGAAAAGTAGTTTTTTATATGGTAAAAGTGAGAACGCGATGAGATGAAGTGATGGTGGTGGGGATGAACGGATTGGACGGAAAAAGGGAAAACACAGAAAACTACCTACTTTTGATTGCCAACATGATAGAAATAAAAGTCTCTAAACGGCTCTTCACGCATAATTCTGACTTTACTCGAAATACACCGTTCCAGTGTTCCTATATTACATAAAATTATTGGAGAGGGAAGAGTTGGATTAAAAGGTGGGTATCACTATTTTAAGAGTGAAATTCACAGTAGAATAAACATTG
This sequence comes from Creontiades dilutus, assembly GCA_031894815.1. NCBI lineage: Eukaryota > Metazoa > Arthropoda > Insecta > Hemiptera > Miridae > Creontiades > Creontiades dilutus. The sequence goes on from JAVIWC010008305.1 coordinate 389,203, forward strand.
TTTGACGTGAAATAACAATGAAATATGTTAGGCCTACAGACAAACCGTAGAAGTTGGGAACATTGGTGCACCCAATGTGGCCAACAACAACAAAACTTCTTGTATTCAGAGAGAAATCAGCAAGATCCGCCAGTGATAAGGAATCACGTGACAGGTTTTCCCTGATAGGGGCGCTGCGATCGTTAGCCCTGTTAGCAAGGATTCTTATGAGCGATGTTTAGCGGTGATATTTCAAATTTAATGCCCTATTATTTATTTTTTGCAACAGTTTTTCCCCTTTAGAAAATAAGGATTGACACGGAAACTGTCATTCAGCTTCGTAATAAGCTGGTGCGAAGTAAAAGAAGACTAGATCAACCATCGAATCCCTGTTTTTGTGTTCAAAGTTCCAACCCTACGGAAATAACTTAGGTATTCTTTCAACCTTTCGTTTTTTATTTCAATCTCGCAAATTTATATTTAGTAACTTGTGTATGGAGGGAAGGACAAGAAACGTAATGCGTTCCTAATTGTGGCACTGGTTGTAGAACCAGAGAATTTTGGCATTGCGCCTACTGCTTAGAGCCTAAGGCTGAAATTCAAGAAACATGGAACATGCTTTAGCCAGGGGTGCCCACCGGGGGGGGGGGCTAAAGTTGATTGAAACACTAGATAGATTTGATCACTAGATAGAACGTAAATAATAATAAACCTAGTAGGTAATTCACTTAAATATGGTTTGTTTTACTGAAAATGTACAAATGACAATGACAGTGCTCAAATATTGTCTCTGATCACCCTAGTGTTCCAGTTTATGGCCTAATTTCTCCCAAAAAGCAAACAGCAGCCACTAACTCAGGCTAAAGTAAACACAATCCAGATAAAAGTGAAGATTTCCCAGAACAAATTAAGAATTTTTGGACCACTAAAGGGTTTTTGAAACCTTACATATGTTTGATGCATTTTTCTGGCTTTTGTGCTCTGAAAGTGGTTTACACAACTTTACTCTCCTTAGCAATTTCTAGTTGTTCAGCGGAAAGAGCAATGAGTCGAGTTAAAATTATCAAAAACAGATCAGCTATGGGAGACATGGTTGTCCAATCTAATGGTTCTAGCTGCAGAAAAAGATGTACTTGAGTATATTTCCAATGAAGAAATAATTGAAAGATTTTCTGTTTCCTCATACCAAAGACAAAAACTGCTTTGTAGGGCTTAAAGAGATATATTTAACAAACTTAGAAGGTGCCTAGATAACTCGTAGATGGTCTCAGACTACAAATTTAAAATTTTCGCCTTTAGACTGTCAATGTTTTTATGTATTTTACGATATTATTAATATATGTTTTTTACCTGAATGTTACCATTGAGAATACGATGTTACCTATGTAAAGAATCTCAAGAAATGTACACGTTTTGCCTGTTGCCGGCTGGGTTTGAATTTTTTCAATACCAATATAAATCTTCTTTTAGTTTTAGATAAAATAAGGGGTGCTTCGAGTATTTTTTACATTTGTGTTTTTTTGGGGAGGGTGGTGGGGGGTCATGAAGCGTAGAGGTGGGGGGGCACCACTGCTTTAGTCACGCTATTTTTGTGGCTTTCCTTTCGCTAATTTCTTATCATTCTGCTGGTTTCAATTTACTATTTTGTCCGAATATTTGCAATTTGGTCCAGGACACAACATCACTGGTGGGCGGGCGAAGGTAGACTGATTATGGAAATGAGGACTCGCAGCTCAGGTTGTTGCAGAACTATAAAGGATTATAGCGCTTATGATGGCTCTCCACTTACTTTCATAAAAGGAAGAGCATTATTCTTATCTTATATATTACATTGCATCACCCTACTGCGTTCCCTTTCCAGGTTCCCCCTCTATGTGAAGTTTTTTGGCTAGTTAGTCCAAGGCTGAAGCATGTTCAATGCTAAAAGTAAGGAGATCCACGGAACAACTTCAACCTTTCTTAATTTTATTTCAATTTTTCATTGTTTTGTGGGAACGTAGAGAAAATTCTACTTTTATATAAGAACAATATTTGAAGTGTTTTACACTTTTATGTGACTACTCACCTTTGGAAATTTGCATTCACGCTATAACACACGGAATTTCCCCTCCTACATCTTAAGGAGGATATAGAATATGATAGAGGGATTGTTCAAGAAACAGAAAGAACATTGCAAATCATTCTCTCGTTACTTTGAAAGTGTTTAACATTTAAATTAATACCAGAAAGTGAGAATCTCTTCTTTATGGGTAATGACACGCAGGCGCATTCTGGCGGCCGTGAGATTTGACAAGTGAGGAAGGCACCTTTTACCAGCACCTCAGAATGGAGTGTTGTGTTGAGGTCCATCATGATCCATACTGCGTATTAATACTACTTCGTGGGTTTCCCGTTCTGTGTTCCCTAACCGAAAACAAACCTGTTGAGCCATCTTTTCCGAATTATTGGTTATTGCGGAGTTTCCAGATTATTTTCATTGTGAAAATTATTTAATAATTGTATTGGCATTTAATAATTTTCTATTTCCAATTCCCACACTCCTTCTCTTCTTTGCGGGAAAGTGCAGTAGGCGGCATTTCATTCTTGGGCTGTACTTTTCCAAGAATTTTCCTTCCTAATGGAAGGGGCACAGACGCCTTGCTCAAAGGTTCCTGGTCGGTGGTGTAGTCGAACGTAATTTCATACTTCGCAGTGTTATTAGTCAATAGTTAGCGAAAATGTTATAGGTATTCAAAGGTGTGAAAAATCTGTTTTCTTGACGAATTATTGCCGAAACTGATCAACTGGACTGGTGTACAAGGTAAAGTGCAAATATTCCTGGTCATTTAGCTCTGAGTGAGGCCTTTTAGGCTATCTCCTGGCACATAACTATTCTGCTCTTCAACGTTTGAGATGCGGAGAAAGTAGTTTTTCTTCTATGTACTACCATCGTGTTGTGTTATCTTAGTCTAGAAGAAAGTTTATTGCCTTGTAGGTAAGTGGAAAACACCTACCTGCAGCCTACCTTATGATGAAACCGGATGACGTTTCAGTTACAGTTTCAAAACCTGATAAGTACATTTCTTCACAGAAATCAAGTTTTTTTAGTTTTCCTGGAGGAATATCATAGGTGTAGGTATTCGCTCGCAAAGGTTGACAGAGCCTATTGAGAAAGAGGGTACTATAGTGATTTCAGGATCAAAACCTGACAGTTGCAAGTTTGTAGCAAAAGCAGTTAGAGCTGGATGTTTCGTTTCAAATATGTAAACATTTGATAATTTTCTATTTCCAATTCCCACGTCCCTTCTCATCTTTGTAAACAAGTGCAGTGGGCCTTTTGTTCTTGGACAATATTTTTCCAGGAAGTTTTGCTTATGAAAGGGGCCCAGACGCCTGGTTCAGAGGTTCCTTTTCGTTCTTGTAGTCAAATATCAACAATTTCATGTACAGCCATTGTTTTGTGTTATCTTAGTCAAGAAGAAAGTTTATTGCCTTGTAGGTAAGTGGAAACACCTACCTGCAGCTGCCATCTTATGATGCAGCCGGATGACGTGAACAGTTTCAAAACCTGATAAGTAGGGACACAGGTTGAAGCATTCTGATATGCATGAAACGCTGCAAATTCTTTCACTCTGGTTTATTATTCAATTTTATTCATTTGGCTTGCGTTCATGATTTGAATTTCTACTGAGCTTTGGAGTGTGCGTGTTTCACAAGTGATAGAGGCACACAAATATGATCAACTGATCAATCCAAATAGGTATTTTGGTTAAGAACAGATTTACGTGCTCTATGCGTATCTCCTGAAATTCAATAATCGCTCTATCACCTGTGAAACACTCACACTCCAAAGCTTAGTAGAAATTCAAATCATGAACGCAAGCCAATTGAATAATACACCCCAGTGAAAGAATTTGCAGCGTTTTTTCTTCGGAATCCGCCTATCTATAAGTAGTGTGAACTTTCTATTCACTTTCGGGAAATGACAAATTAAAAAATTCTTCAAAAATTTCTTCAGAAATCAAGTTTTTGAGTTTTCCTGAAGGTTAGGTAACCAGGAATATCATAGATGCAGAAATTTTCTCGCAAAAGTTGACAGATCCTATTGAAATAGAGCGCACAATCGTGAGGTCAGGATCAAAACCTGCTATCGGCATGACATGCATGATAGTTGCAAGGTTGGTACCAAAATCACTTGGAGCCTCATATTTCGTTTCAAACCCTGTAACATTTAATTTTTTTTGTTTTGTTTTTTTTTCCAATTCCCAAATCTTTTCTCTTCTTTGTAAGGAAGTGCAGTAGGCCTTTTATTTTGACTATATTTTTCCTTGAGAAATGAGAGCAGACTTTTGGTTCAAGAAACTCATTGTAGGTATTTGCTCGCTACATTGACAGTTCCCATTGAAGAAGAGGCTACTATAGTAGGTCAGGATCAAAACTTCACAGTTGCAAGTTGGTACCAAAAGCAGTTAGAGCTGGGATGTTTCGTTTCAAACCCATTAACATTTAATAATTTTCTATTTCCAATTCCCACATCTCTTCAGGAAGCATCTTCTTTGTAAGGAAGTGCAGTAGGCCTTTTATTCTTGGACTATATTTTTCCTTAAGAAAGGAGAGCAGACTCCTGGTTCAAGAAACTCATCGTAGGTATAGCGTAATATTACCAATTTCATACTTGGCTGTCTTGTCAGTGGGTATTCTAAAGTTTGAAAAATCTCGCTTCTTGTCCATTTTCTAGTATCATTGAATGATAGCTTAAGAGGTGTTTCCCATACAAAAGTTGAAAGTGTTTGAACGTACAAAGATAGACAGGGCGATTGTGAACCGCAAATGCTTTTACTGACGCAGGATTTACACAATTTCTATCGGTTTTCATAAATTTCTAATCTTATTTGTAGCAATTTCTTCGGTACATGTTTAGTCTAATGGTACCTGGGTTTTCAGGGACTGGTTAAATACAGCTGGCGATTCTCCACAACATGATGACAAAATGAATAAACAACAGTTTGGATCGGCTTGGCGATGAATGCAAGAAGGATTAAGAAAGATCAAAGACGTGAGTTTTTATCTAGTTCTGTTTTTTGGTTGTTTCCCTGCTTGATGTGGGTTTCCAGGACTGCATGCTAGTTTTTTATCTTCTTCCATTGGTATTACTCATAGGCAATGAATTTCTTTATGTATAACTGCTCATTATTTCCATGTATAGTTGATTTTAGTGACATCAACAAAATACAATATACGGATAACTAAATTACATATTATTTTATAATAGACTGAATAAAATGACACGGAATGAAGGTATTCAATTTTCACTTGAACATCATTAATGAAGGTACATATTGCATTATAAACAGGTAGGCATTTCGAATATGGGTGATTCTCAGAAAAAGGGCAATTTTCTACCCCCTGTAGTTCAGGAAAGTGCAAGTTCTCAAATTGCAATTTTTTCTATTTAACGCGTTTCTTAGATGAAACCAGACAGAATACAGTAGTTCTTGGAGGTCAAAACTCCATTTTTAAATCTGGAATTCGAATTTTAAAATTCAATAGAGCCACGTCACTGAACATCCCCCAAAGTCACTGACAACACAAGAACTTGAAACAAAATACTGAGTCAACGAGTGCATTTGTTTATTGAAATAGTTCAGAAAAGTAAAAGTGACGATTTTCATCCCTAAATTATCACTGGTAGCCACAGCGATCAGGTCTGGTGCCAACAACAGTTGCATTTGGTATAGTGCATGACTTTTTATTCTCTATATTGACTGCTGGACCTATGAATATGAAGAATAATTTCTTTGTAGGAAAAAGTTCAGTCTCATCAATTCTCAGATCGACCTGTCTGTCATATTGATAAACTAGAAAATTAAATGAACAAATAATCATGATTTCCTCTCCTTCTGCTTTTCTGTAAAAAACTTTTTTGGTGGCGACATTTTCAATCTGCAAAATTATTGGAACTGCTATAGATATTAGTTTCTCTGTCTTAGTAGGAAACTATGAAAAAGTGACAATATATCAAGGAAAATCTGGCACTTGACTAACGAAAAACTGCTAAGGTGTAAGGGCCGAAAGCCTGTAGGCACCCCTTAACACCTCAATCACCCCCTCCTAGGGGTTGAAATTTGAGTTCTCACGCCAAGTCGAGTGGAGTATGGATTTCTGTGTTTTTGAGGTTCCTGAGATCGAATTTGAACTTCCAAGAGCCTGTAGGCACTCCTTAACCCCTCAATCACCCCCTCCTAGGGGTTGAAATTTGAGTTCTCACGCCAAGTCGAGTGGGGTATGGATTTCTATGTTTTTGAGGTTCCTGAGATCGAATTTGAACTTCCAAGAGACTGTAGTCACTCCTTAACCCCTCAAACACCCCCTCCTAGAAGTTGAAATTTGAGTTCTCACGCCAAGTCGAGTGGGGTATGGATTTCTGTGTTTTTGAGGTTCCTGAGATCGAATTTGAACTTCCAAGAGCCTGTAGGCACCCCTTAACCCCTCAATCACCCCCTCCTAGGGGTTGAAATTTGAGTTCTCACGCCAAGTCGAGTGGGGTATGGATTTCTGTGTTTTTGAGGTTCCTGAGATCGAATTTGAACTTCCAAGAGCCTGTAGGCACCCCTTAACCCCTCAATCACCCTCTCCTAGAAGTTGAAATTTGAGTTCTCACGCCAAGTCGAGTGGGGTATGGATTTCTATGTTTTTGAGGTTCCTGAGATCGAATTTGAACTTCCAAGAGTCTGTAGACACCTTTTCTTCTCTTAATCACCCCCTCCTAGAAGTTGAAATTTGAGTTCTCACGCCAAGTCGAGTGGGGTATGGATTTCTGTGTTTTTGAGGTTCCTGAGATCGAATTTGAACTTCCAAGAGCCTGTAGGCACCCCTTAACCCCTCAATCACCCCCTCCTAGGATTTGAATTTTGAGTTCTCGCGCCAAGTGGAGTGCACTTTAAATTAAGTGAGAGAGCTGGCTCAAGAATTGGGGCGTTGTCGGATCAATATTGATTTTCCTGAAAATTTCAGATTTTTTGCTCCTGCCGTTTGGGAGAAATCGTGCGTACGGCGGACGGACGGAAAAATTTTTATTGCAGATTCGGATTCTACACCATTTGAAACGTAAACCATGAAATTTTCATTGGGGGCTAATTTTTTTTTTTTTTCATGAGCGATTACAATGGTTTTCTTATTGAATAATAAACCAAAAGCGGACTCCTTTAAATTTCCACGAGTTATTGATAGGATGGGTGCTGGTGGTCCATTCTCTGGGGATCTCAGTCAACTAATGGCTTCCCCTGACTTCCACAGCACCGAGCAGTCTTCGCCGAGTAGAATTATAAGCTCAAATGTTTCAAAATCGTAGTCTAGTATACTACTTGTATACTATGAAACATTTGAATATTATTCAGCCAGAGATACCAGTTTTGGGACTTGAAATTAGATAGTGTGTTTCAACACATTTTATAGGAATTTGAACTGAGTTTTATGCACAAAATTTCTAGCTATAAAATTTATAGTTTTTAAAATCAATTTTGAGAAAAATTTGCTTTGAACAAATTATAACGATTTCATTGATGCTATCTTTAATGTTATTTTGATCACATTTTGAAAGGTGCACTGCTCAAAGGCTGCTCCTTTGACAATCTTGGTACCCACATGACTATTGACTGGATCCATATGACCATGTAGTACTTGCTTCAGGGTACTGACCTCCTTACCAATTTCCAAGGACTCTCATTCAACACAGTAGATAAGTACTAACTTTATTCTACTAATAGCAATACTTGGCCCCATTTTCCAATCAAATTCGTCAAATCTTATCAGCTTGATTATTTTGGAGTTGGCTCAAGTCTACCTTTGATAAGTTTTTGTTTTAAGTCCTGTGTTGGTGGACGGACACCCTTCATTGGGTGGCCGAGGAGTCTCTGACTCCACGCCCTCAGTCTGTGGGTCTACAGCTGAGGGTAGACGCGGCAGGCATTGCACCTTCAGTGCTGATTAGTTTTTTTTTTTTTTTTTTTTTTATATTTTTGTTCTGAAGTCCTGTGTTGGTGGACGAACACCCTTCATTGGGTGGCCGAGGAGTCTCTGACTCCACGCCCTCAGTCTGTGGGTCTACAGCTGAGGGAAGACGCAGCAGGCATTACACCTTCAGTGTTGATTAGTTCTCTTGTTAGGTTTTTAAGTAAATTCTCTTTTTTTATAAACAGTGTAGTGTTACAGTGTTTTGTGCTGGTGCATAGTTACTGCTAGAGTCGGTCAGTTAGTGTTTTCTCCTTGCTGTGGTCGGGTAGGATTAGTTAAATTCACGCTTCGGTGCCCCCCCCCCCCCCCCCCCCGTAGAGAATTTGGTTGCCACCCGGTATAAGGCACGATGGCGGAGGATATGATGACCCAGCCCTTAGTACTTGACAACTCTGTACTGAGGGTATGGCATCCATTACCAACCACCTCCACCAATCAGGTGCCCCTCCGCTGTCCAATGTGCCAGACAGTGTTCTCCACCCGGACGTGGACAGCCTCTGTCCGGTCGGTACAGCGCCACCTGCAGGAAGTTCATTCTAACATTGTACAGATTGAACATCTTTGCAGGCCATGTGGTGGACCTACAGGCATGCATCCCTATCGTCATCCATGCCTGAGGGGAGGTGTTCGCCCCACAGTTACCACCCCTGAGAGTAGTTGGCAATGCCAACTCTGCCCGGAGAAATTCCCTACCAAGCGAGGGTTGGTGAATCACACCAATGCCCACAAAGCTCGGGACAGGAGGACGGCTACTCAGCCAAATTTGCCCCCACCAGCCACTCGAATGGGACGTGCGACGGTTGCTATCAATCGAATTCAACCCTTAACGCACCACGCACGCCCTTCGACTTCAAATGTGGCTCCAGTCCTCCAAGATTCACCACCCTCGCCTCCTCCACCACTCTCTCCACCACCGCTGTCACTGCCACTCCGGCTAAACCAACCACCGACCCTGACACTTTCGGAGAGCACTGACTCAGATGATGATGACATCATCCCCCCCTCAGCAATACCTGCCACTCCCCCACAGCGTGGGACCCCCATTTCGCCCTCCTCCGACAATGAGGCCTCTCACCTGCCTGCTACACCCTTTGGGGGTGTGTCCAATATACCTGAAGGCATGTTGAGTGTCCTAAATTGTCCCCAAACCGCCCCACTTATGGTACCATTCGAGGGTCCTACTGTCTCGCCTCGCCAGTCTGTGATCTCACCCCATTCACTCTCTGATACCAGTGCGTCATCCCAAGGTACCCCTGATATATATCAGACCCCAAGGGAGCGCAATTCACCCGTCACTGACCCCAGCAATATCGTAAACTCCACCCCCCGTCGTACACTCATGTCTTCCCCTACCCTGGCCCCCTTTAACATCCTAGCTAACTCCACCGCCCAATCTAGTCATTCACCCTTCTTGGGCTTTTCAAACTCAAGTATTTCCCCTAATAGCCATCAGCCATCCCCAGGCCCTCAGCCATCCCCAGGCCCTCAGCCACCCCCCCCCAAGCCCTCAGCCATCCCCAGGCCCTCAGCCATCCCCAGGCCCTCAGCATCCCCAATCAGTCACCCCCCCACCCTCCATAACAAATGCTATTGCAAATGAGTCCCCCGCCCCTTACCCCCTTCAGGGGTTTAGGGTGAAATTTGCAACTGTATTGACATTACCACGTAGCCAAGCAACGTGGGAAATGTTCTTACAGATTTATAATGATCTGATATCTTTTTCCCAGGCCCATTTGAAAATTAAAATTCTCCCCAATAAATCTCCCTCAGCCCCTCAGGCCCGTCCAACCCTCTCTCACACTGCCCTCCAAAAACTCTACAAGAGAAACAGAAGACGTGCAGTCCGGGAGATTCTCAACCCCCCATCTGAGATTTGCCCAACCCCTGTGGAAGAGGTCACCTCCTACTTCGAGGATGCTTGGCGCCCTCGACAGTGGGATGATTCAATCCTAAATGGCCTCTCCCCAGCGGCCAACCCTGTCAACCTGGCCCCATTCTCACCCCAGGAGTGTAGGTATCGACTTAACAAGTTCGAGAATACATCTCCTGGGGTTGATAGAATTGACTATAGGGGTTGGAAAACTTTAGACCCGGACTGCCAAGTAATTTCACTTCTGTTCTCTATCTGTCTCCGCTTCCAACAGATCCCCCCCTGTTGGAAGCAATCAACAACAATTTTGATCCCCAAATGCCCCAACCCCGGGGCGTCCCTTTCCGACTGGCGCCCAATTTCTCTCTCCCTTACAATTTATAAATTATATACCGCCCTCCTGTCCGATAGGCTGACCACGTGGTGCATGAGCCACAACATCATTTCCCCCCATCAAAAGGGCTTCATGCCCTTTGATGGTGTGTTCGAGCACAACTACATCCTAGAAACACGTATAAGAAGTGCTCGGACTTCCCAAGGGGAGCTCTGTATTGCGTGGTTGGACCTGGCCAATGCGTTTGGTTCTGTGCCCCATGATGCCTTGGTGGAAACACTACGGGCTTATGGGGTGGGGGATCAGATGGTTGGCATAACAGCGGACCTCCTGTCTGATTTGACATCTGCCGTGGCCTGTTCTACAGGCCAGACTGATTCCATCCCAGTCCACAGTGGCATCAGACAGGGTTGTCCGTTGTCCGGGCTCCTTTTTAATATCTTCATCAATAGTACGTTTTCCTGTCTCCCTCCGTCTAATACCCACCAAATCCTGGCCTTTGCTGATGACCTAACGGTTATCAGTGAACCTGCAACACTTCAACCCCTCCTTGATTCACTATCCTCCCACCTGATGAAATTGGGCTTCCGAATTAACCCTCGGAAATGTAAGACGCTCCATGTCAGTGGACGTAATCCTGTTGGGGTGCGCAACACCTCATTTTCTGTCCTGGGCACTCCTATCCCAGTGTTGCAAGAGGGAGAAGCCTTCACCTACTTGGGAAACCCAGTTGGTTTCAAGGCCCTCCCTCCAGGGGCCACATTAGAGCAAATAACATCTTCTGCTCTAAAGATCCTTAGATCTAATTTAGCCCCTTGGCAGCGCATGGATGCCCTCCGGTCCTTCATTTTCCCAATGCTGAACTTTCCTATGAGAAATGGGAAAATATTAAAGAAGGACTGGGACCAATTTGACCAGGTCATAAGGGCAGAAATTAAGCGCACCCTTTACCTACCCCAGGAAGCGTCCAACGATTATATATACGGGGCTAGGTTCGAGGGCCTGTTGGGTATTCCACTCGCGAGTGAGGAGAGCGATTTGGCTCTCATTGACAATGGTTTCAAACTGCTGACCAGTCAGGATGCAGCTTTAACCAGTCTGGCCAAACAAGATCTTCAGGCCGAGGTCACCAATCGTGCTCCCACTCATACCACCTTCCGCGACACAATGGACTACCTGACAGGTGCCACTTCCATCCGGCATGTTGGTGTTTCCTCACCGTGGTCTCGGTGCCGTGCTGCCTCCAGGCGCCTTAACGTTTCCTGGATAGCCAGCAATAATACCGAGTCACCTAATATCCATCTTGGTGACACCAGCGTTTCCCCCTCGAACCGGTCAAAATTACTAAAATCCCTAAGAACGCATTTCCAAAAACAGCGTGGGGTGACCCTCAGATCAAAACAAAACCAGGGTAGGGTCCCCGATTGCTTAAAAAGCTCTCTAGTGTCTAGTCACTTTTTATACACTGGAGAGTATATGAGTTTTGCGGATTGGCGATTCATTCACAAGGCGAGACTGAATGTGGTTCCCCTGAATGGTTTCCGTCATGGGGCGGGTGACAGACGATGCAGGCGATGTGGATACCAGAACGAAACTCTGGCCCATGTTCTCAACCACTGCCTTCCCATGGCATCACACCTCCAAAGTCGCCACAACACCATCGTGGCACGTATAAAACAGGCAGCCTCGTATCGTTCTTGGCAGGTGATAGGGGAGAACACGTCTGTGGATGGTTCCCTCCTGAGACCTGATCTAACCCTGCGCAAGGGCAGACAGGTTCTCCTGGTGGACGTGACGGTCCCATTTGAAAATCGACCAGAAGCCCTGGATGCTGCACGGAACGAGAAGATAAGGAAATATGAACCAGTCCGTGCAGCACTCCGTTCAGAAGGCTTGGAACCGTCCGTCCACCCCATTGTCATCGGTTCCCTTGGCACCTGGGATGAGCGGAACGATAAGTCCCTCCTCAAATTGGTCACGAGGAGGTACTTGAAAACAATGGCTCGCCTGGCTGTCTGTGAGGTCATTGCCTGGTCCCGCTGCATGTATATGCAACACATTAGTGGCCGACAACAACGCCCTATCCAATGGGCCGGGTCCAGGCAAACCCCCACCGACCTCACACCAACCCAGCCCCAACTCCAACTCGGGGCCAACAGCCAGGACGACATTGTTCCGCCATCCCAGGGTTAAGACTGACTCTGGCGACTGTGTACCTTCAGAACACTAAGTGCAATAGACACAGTTTTAATATAATATTGTAATATATTTTCTTTTACTTGTTATATAATTTTTTTATATTGTATTCATTAAATTATATATATTATTGTATTTTAAACACTTTTTTAAAACATTTTTCCCAAAAAAAAAAATCTGTTCTTAGCATTGCATTTTACATATAGAATTTGATGTTATTGTGAAATAAACTGCACTTATTGCATGTATTTGAAGTCATTAGTTCCTGGAGTCAGTCGTTTCAGAAAGTGGTCGAGGAAATGGGCCAGGGTTTCATTCTGTTACGCGATGTGCGGATGACAGATGATGATCTCTCACCTACCCCATGACGAAAACTATACGAGGCAACTACATTTAATCCTGCCTTATCGTTTAATCCAAACATCGACATTGAAGCGTTTGAGGACTATTTAGGACACTCTACATGCTATTGGGTACACTTGACATACCTCCAAAGGTTGTTGAAGGTAATTTAGAGGACTCATTGTCGGAGGCAGGCAAGTTGGGTGTCTCACGCTGTGGAGGTACGGCAGGCAGGGCTGAGGGGAGGATGATGTCATTGGCATCGTCTTTGTTGAGATCATCACTGGAGTCTTCTATGGCAGTATCTTCAGGGGTAGTGTTTTCCAGAAGTGTCAGGGTCGGCGGTTGGTTGTGGCAGTGATAGTGGTGGAGGCAGTGAGGGTGGTAACTCTTGACTGGCAGCGAGTTTTGAGTCGAAGGGCGAGCACGCAGTGTTGCATTGATGGTTGGATTCGATAGATGGCAACCATCGCACGTCCCATTCGAGTTGCTGGTGGCGGCAAATTTGGCTGTGTGGATGTCCTCCTCTCACAAGCTTTATGGGCATTGGTGTTATTCACCAACTCTCGCTTGGTAGGTAATTTCTCTGCCCATAGTTGGCAATGCCAACCACTCTCATTGGTGGTAACTGTGATGCAAACACCCCCCCCCCCCCTTAGGCATTTATGACGGTAGGGATGCATGCCTGTAGGTACACTGCATGGCCTGCAGAGATGTTCAATCCTCACAATGCTGAAATGAACTTCCTGCAGAAGCCGTCCACGTTCGGGTGGAGAAAACTATTTGGCACATTGGACAGTGGAGGGGCACCTGATTGGTAGAGGTGGATGGTATTGGATGCCATACTGCCAGTACTAAGTTATCAAGTACCAAGGGCTGGATCATCATACCCTCTGCCATTGTGTCCTACATCTGGTGGGAATCCAATTCTGTACGTGGCTAGGGGAAGGCACCATTGCGTGAAGTTAACTAGCCCTTCCCGAATGCTACAAAGTGAACACTTTAAAGGGACACATGTTGAACTAGATGAGTTGAACACCAACAATAAAGATGATAACTCTGGATAAAAGCAACAATTTATCAAAGCTGATAAGAATAGGGTTTTTTAAAAATGAAATATCTTCTTCTGGGTGATTCTCAAATGGAACAGTCACAATTACCAGGAGAACCTGTCTGCCCTTGTGCAGGGTCAGATCTGGTCTCAGGAGGGAACCGTCCACAGATGTGTACTCCCCTATCACCTGCCTAGAACGATAGGAGGCTGCCTGCTTTACGAGTGCCACGATATTATTGTGGCAACTTTGGAGGTGTGATGTCACAGAGAGGCAGTGGTTGAGGACACGGGCCAGGGTTTTGTTCTGGTACCCACATCGCCTGAATTGTCTGTCACCCACCCCATGATGGAAGCCATTCAAGGGAACTACATTTAACCTCGCCTTATGATGAATCTCCAGTCCACAAATTCATAAACTGTCAGGTGTTTAAAAAGTGACTAGACACTGTGGAGCTTTTCAAACAATTGGGAACCCTACCCTGGTTCTGTTTTGAATGGAGGGTCACCCCGTGTTGTCTTTGGAAATGGAATCTCAGGGATTACAACATTGATCAGTTTGAGGGGAAAATGCTGGTGTCACCAAGATGGATAGTGGGTGACTCAGTATCATTGCTGGCCATCCAGGACAAGTTGAGGCATCTGGAGGCAGCACAACACCAGGACCATGATGAAGGAACACCTACAAGCTGGATGGTAGTGGCTCCTGTTAGGTAATCCATCGCATCAGGGAAAGCAGTATGGGTGGGAGCTCAGTTGGTAACCTTGGCCTGAAGGTCTTGTTTGGCCAGACTGGTTAAAGCTGCATCCCGACTGGTCAGCAGCTTAAAACCATTGTCAATGAGGGCCAAATCGCTCTCTTCACTCACGAGTGGAACACCCAACAGGCCCTTGAAACGAGCCCCATATGTAGTCATTGGATGCTTACTGGGGGAGGTAGAGGGTGCGCTTAACTTCTGCCCTTATGGCCTGATCAAATTGGTCCCAGTCCTCCTTTAGGATTTTTCCATTCCTCATGGGAAAGTTTAGCATTGGAAAAATGAAGGTCAGCATGCGCTGTCAGGGTGCTAAATTAGATCTAAGGATCTTTTGAGCGGATGATGTTGTTTGCTCTAATGTGGCCCCAGGTGGCATGGCATTGAAACCGACCAGGTTTCCCAGGTAGGTGAAGGTTTCTCCCTCTAGCAACACTGGGATAGGAGTGCCCAGGACAGAGAGTGAGGTGTTGCACACCCCAACAGGGTTATGTCTACTGACATGGAGCGTCTTACATTTCCATGGGTTGATCTGAAAGCCCAACTTCATTAGGTGTAAGGATATTGCATCTAGGAGGGGTTGAATAGTTCCGAGTTCACTGGTAACTGTTAGGTCATCAGCAAAGACCGGAACTTGGTGAGAATTTGAAGGTGGAAGACAGGAAAATGTGCTGTTAATGAAAATATTGAAAAGGAGCCCAGACAACGGACAACCCTGTCTGATGCCACTGAGGACTGGGATGGAGTCAGTCTGGCCTGTAGAGCAGGCCACGGCAGATGTTAAATCAGACAGGAGGTCCGTTGTTATGCCAACCATCTGATCCCCCACTCCATGAGCCTGTAGTGTTGCCGCCAAGGCATCATGAGGCATAGTACCAAACGCATTGGCCAGGTCCAACCACGCAATGCAGAGCTCCCCTTGAGAAGTCCAATAGGTTTCAAGAACGTAGTTTTTATGGGTTTCAAGAACGCAGTTGTGCTCGAACACACCATCAAAGGGCATGAAGCCCTTTCGATGGGGGGAATGGTGTTGTGGTCCATGCACCAGGTGTTCAAACTATCGGACGGGAGATGGTGTATAATTTATAAATAGTAAGGGAGAGTGAAATTGGGCGCCAGTCGGAAAGGGACGCCCCAGAGTTTGGGCATTTGGGGATCAAAATCGTTGTTGATTGCTTAGAACAGGGGGGGATCTGTTGGAAGCTGAGGGAGATAGAGAATAGTAGTGAGAGGACTTGACAGCCAGGGCCTAAAGTTCTCCAACCCCTGTAGTCAATTCTATCAGCCCCAGGAGATATATTCTCGAACTTATTGAGTCTTTACCTACACTCCTGGGGTGAAAACGGGGCCAGGTTTACAGGATTGGCCACTCGGGGCTGATTCATCCCACTGTCGAGGGTGCCAAGCATCCTTGAAGTAGGGGGTGACCTCTTCTACAGGGGTTGGGCAAATTTCAGATGGAGGGTTGAGAATTTCCCGGACTGCACGTCTTCTTTTTCTCTTATAAAGTTTTTGGAGAGCAGCGTGGGATAGGGTTGATCCGGCTTGAGGGGCTTAGTGGGGAATTTTAATTTTTAAATGGGCCTGGGAGAATGTTATAAGGTCGCTAATATATCTGTAAAAACATTTCCCATGTTGCCTGGCTGTGTGGTAATGTTAATATAGTAGCGAATTTCTCTTTAAATCCCTGAAGGGGGTAAGGGAGGGGGACTCAATTTCAGGAGGATTTGTTATGTAGGGTGGGGGCTGATGGCCTGTGACTGATTGGGGATGTTGAGAGCCTGTGGCTGAGGGTTCGTTGATATTTGGCTGCTATCAGGAGGCTGAAGGCCAAGGGGTGGCTGATGGCTATTTGGGGAATATTTACATCTGAAAAGCCCAAAAGGGGGGAATGACTAGATTCGGCGTGGCCCTCCAGCTCTGATGGATATCAGGGGTACCTTGAGGTGACGCACTAGTATCAGGGAGTGAGTCCAGCAGGACCCTCGAATGGCACCGAAAGTGAAGCGGTTTGAGGACTATTAAGGACGCTCTACTTGCTATCAGGTACGTTTGACATACCTCCAAAGGGTATCGGAGGAATTCGAGTAGGGTGTCCCATGCTGTAGAGGTGTGGTAGGCATTGCTGAGGGGGGATGATGTCGTCATCGGCGTCGTCTTCATTGAGGTTATTACTGGAGACATCCTCTACATTGGTGTGATTCACCAGCCCTCGCTTGGCAGGGAATCATGCTCGGGCATAGTTGGCATTACCAACCGCTCTCAGGAGTGCTAACTGTGGGGCGAGCAACCCCCCCCTATGACGGTACGGATGCATGCCTGTAGGTCCACCGCATGCCCTGCAGAGATGTTCGATCCTCACAATGTTGAAATGAACTTCCTGCAGGTGCCTCTGTACTGACTGGACAGAAGCTGTCCACGTTTGGGTGGAGAAAACTGTCTGGCACATTGGACAGTGAGGGGCACCTGATTGGTAGAAGTGGATGGTAGTGGATGCCATACCCTTAGTAATGAGTCATCAAGCACCAAGGTTTAGTGGGGAGATTTTTAATTTTTATATGGGCCTGGGAGAAAGTTATTAGGTCACTGTATATCTGTACAAACCATGTTGCTTTTCCTCGTGGTAATTTTGACATAGTAGCAAAGTTCTTTGATATTTTTATAAGCGGAAGTGGGTGCCGGGTTGGTCGATAGAAGACGCTAGACCTGGAAAAGAGAATGCCTATACTACTCAATAAATGAATAATCGTTAATTATACAAGTAACCCAGCTATGAGCGTCTGTAGGTTAAGACAAAATTGGATTGTCTTACGACTTGAATTAGGTAGTCTAAATGAACAAGTCATATTTATCTTGAAGTAAATTTCTCTTAATTTGTAATTTCATGCCATTTTACGACAGTAATGTACTATTTTCATTTACTACGGAGCTCTCTACAGCCTCATCTACTCATTGCTCCTGCAGCAATTACCTACTAATTGATTAATAAAGGGAAACGAGGCATGTGGTGCCAGAACCAATGTTTTGAATACTGAATGATATTTCATTTGCATTCCTCATTGCTACTTAATCTCACAATTTTCTTTTTGCTCGAATTTATATCAAAACCAGCTTTCTTAATTCACATGACATCAATAATATATGCTTTGACTGTCATAACACCCAAAATCAAGGTGGTAGCTACATCTTTTGTTGTCATTGAATGTATCTACGCCTCATTCCAAGTCATATCCTAATGATGCTTAGCAATAGGCGAAACTAGTAGAATGAATCACTAAATAAAAGTAAACTGCGGAGAAGCCAAACTACACATACTACTTCATCCTCAACCTCAAATTGCATTTAAATATTTGGAAATCAGGTCCTTGAAAATTGTTTGAAGTTGCGTAGAAATAGTAGGTAAACTAATTATAATTAGATAATTATCTGTTCAGCGTTGAAAATACCGAATAAATCGTGGGCTACATTTCGTGAGCAAATTTTAGGCGGTGAACGAATAAGCGGACCATACAAACAAAGAAAGCATAAAACGTTATGTGTTATAACTAGAGGTTCCCCTTCGAAAAAACGCTGCAAATTCTTTCACTGGGTTTATTATTCAATCGGCTTGCGTTCATGATTTGAATTTCTACTAAGCTTTGGAGTGTGCGTGCTTCACAGGATAGGGCGATTATTGAATTTCAGGAGACATACATGGAGCACGTGAATCTGTTCTCGACCAAAATACCTATTTGGATTGATCAGTTGATCATATTTGTGTGCCTCCTGAAATTCAATAATCGCCCTATCCTGTGAAACACGCAGACTCCAAAGCTTAGTAGAAATTCAAATCATGAACGCAAGCCGATGAATAATAAACCCCAGTGAAAGAATTTGCAGCGTTTTTTTATTGAACCTCAATACCCCCCACAATAAAAACATCTATAATTTATCAAGTCCTTTGGCACTCGTATTGCGTTAAAACTTCCCCAAATCCAAATTTAAACGATGTAGCCAAAGGTAGACAGATGTAGAGGGGGCACACAAATATCATCAACTGATCAATCCAAATAGGTGTTTTGGATGAGAACCGATTTACGTGGTCTATGCATATCTCCTGAAATTCAATAATCGCTCTATCACCTGTAAAACACGCACACTCCGAAGCTTAGTAAGATTCAAATCATGAACGCAAGCCAATTGAATAATAAACCCCAGTGAAAGAATACTTATTTACCCCAGTAATAATATATAATAAACCCCAGTAATAATATTGAATAATATTTACCTATATATTATCAGAATGCTTCAACCCGTGTATCGGCTACTAACTACACTACAAGTATTCACATCGGCTATCACTCCAGTATCCACATTCACTACAACTCGACGCTATCGGCCGGACATCACTAGGTTACAAACAAACAATAATAAACGAAAAAACGCAAATGTTGGCACCATAAATCGGGCCATACATCGGGAATGGTTTGACCTACGGACGTGGGGAAGGGCTCATTCGATTCCTAATGGTATGTTCTTCAAATAGGAAAATATTTAGGTCGATTCGACTAGTTTTGAGGTTTTCTGGGATTTTACAAAACTTTTACAGCCCTTAAAGGGCACTTTAAATTGAGTGAGGGAGCTGGCTCAAGAATTGGGGCGTCGTCGGACCAAGATGGATTTTTCCTGAAAATTTCAGATTTTTTGCTCCAGCCGTTTGGGAGATATCGTGCGTACGGCGTACGGCGGACGGACGGAAAATTTTTTATTGCAGATTCGGATTCTACACCCTTTGAAACGTAAACCATGAAATTTTCAGGGGGGTTAGAATTTTTTTTCCAGAGCGATTACAATGGTTTATTATTGAATAATAAACCAATAATATACAATTTCATTTCAGTTATGAATCCACTGAAAAGCCTATTAACAACCCACTGTAAATCTCAGACTTCGTCTAATGTACATAGTGATTTACAAGAAGGGCTATCAAATCAGAAATAACAAACCTCTGTGTAATAATTTGCAGCGTTTTTTTCCTTGTCACTGTCATGAAGAAGTTATGTGCCTCACTCCCCTCGGCTGATACATATACATTACGAAGGTATTGTTTCAGACACGAAGATCCTAACATTAACGTCCGTAATAAAACCTCACCTTTTTTGCTTTTCTCCAATCTGTAAAAAAGCGTTTAAGTAACTGCTTCAAAGTCGATAGGTAGAACGCTATTGTGAAATACCTTCCGCGTTCGTTCCGTAGCGGGAAGCGGGCTAGCTGAGAACGAGGAGAAAATAATCGATTACCTGGAGGCAAACTCCGGTCGATACATCGACTTTATCGATCGCCGTCGGAATCTCCAGACCCGGCTTTCAGTTCGCTCTCGTCCCGCGTGAGGTGCTCGTTGAATCTTTTTTTTCCCTCTGCCCCCTTCTTCCTTGAAAACAAAAACAAACGCGATTCGTGTTCCGTTCCCTCAAATCATCCGTGTTCGGTAACAAATATTCCTGAACCCTTCAGGAATATTCGCTTTCCGGCGTGAATTTCCCCATGTTTTCGTAGTGTGTTTGTGAGTTTCTTGTGTTTTATCCGGAGATCTTCCCCAAGGATACGGGAACGCGGCATTGTTGTCACGTCTTCAGCCACCTGGTCCAGGTAAAACATCTCCAGCTCTTTTTTTTTACGCTCTCAGTACCGCATTCTACTTCCCGTCTTTTGGCGTGATTGTCTCTCGTCAACTTTAAGCGAGTTTTAAAGTCCCACAACGAAACTCCCCTTCGGAAAATACCTAGTCATAACCTCCAAGTTTACCTCGCAACCAACCTGTTGATTTTCCCACTCCATTTTGGTCCTGAGCGAGCAGCCCAGGGACACGGAAATGCATCTTGTTTTCCCTCATTATTCGCTCCTCAATCTCGAACTTTTCCATATGTTTGCAACCCGTACTTTAGTTTTGTTATACCGATAAGTGATAGGTACAATTCTTAGTATGTATTACCGGGTCCAGCGAGCTTTGGAACCAATGTTTGACCCTACATTTGGCAAACATTTACTGTCCATGCCCAATTTATTTCATGATTTTCTAGTTACTCGAGGTCAAATAATGTAATTACTATAATAACATTTCAAAATTAAACAAATTTGATCATTTTTTTTAACATGTTTAGCATACTGAACATTGCCGATTCGCCGACTGTCGACCTTTTCACTTTAAAAACCAAATTATGCTGTTTACTTCCCATTGCCAATTACGTGCGTTTCAAATTCCATCATTAAATTAACAAGTCATCATCCCTTTTATTGCATTTCATGAACAGTAAAATCTTTTCTTACTGATATATTTAAAGGAAATTCACAGAAAAAAAATCACCGTTGAGAAACAAAAATTAATGCACGGTTTTATTAAATTTTTGTTCAAAAATACATTATGACAACACTCACAAATTTCTAACGAATAATTTCATTGAAGTATTACATTTTTAATATCACAAGAATTAACTTCAATTTGGAATAACGTAAGGAACTAGTTATATATTACATTAGACTTGTCAATGCAGTATTAATTTATAGCAGTGGTTCCCAACTTTTTGTGGCCCTTTCTGGAGGTTGACTAACACCTATTCCCCCCTTTAATTTTTCCTTGTATGCCTAATTTTAATTTGAAGTGAAATGTAATAATAAAGCACTTTATTATTTTAAACAATTTTATTACTGTATATAAACACAACCAAAGCAGTGTTATCCGGTCACTCTTAAACAAACACACCACACACATTTTTTAAAGATTTTTTTTTTTTTTTTTTTTTTTTAAAGAACAAAGAAGATAAATAAAGAAAATTCACAGTTGAAAGGTGAAAAAAATGAAAGTTTGAAAACTTTGTGTTATTCTGCCTTTTCAATGGCTGGGCAGCTTCAACCGGCAACTTCAACTGTGGAGTACTATTTTCATTTTTCACCCTTTGAATACTCATCGCCCCCAACTTATTTATCGCCCCCCTGATAACCCAAATCGTCCACTTGGGGCCGATCGCCCCCAGGTTGGTAACCACTGATTTATAGTATCACAAAACTTCAAACAACTTATCGAACTCCATAATCAGGTAACTCATTTCTAATTACTGAATAAGACAGAAAAACAATACATCAGACATCTTTAGCTCAAAATTCAGTCTTATAAAACATTTAATGCACTTATTTTAGGTGACAGTCCCTTCAAACGTACAAAATACTTGTCATCGTTGCTAAAAACAGGTTAGAATAAGTGGGAAAGGTCCAAATATGGTCAAACTGTCGTAAAACACTGAGATCCTCCAACATGTAATTCCCTCATGCCACACTAGGCACTACCTAGATTACCTACTAGCTACTACCGCTTGACAGCCCTCAGAATTGTATGGTATGGACATTTTCGAATCGAAACGTCTTGCTGCCTTGTTAAAATTATTGTTAATTGTTAAAATTATCAACAATTTAGGCTGTTGATAGGTACGTTCCGAAAAGAGTTGAAGAAAGT
The DNA here is from genome assembly GCA_031894815.1 of Creontiades dilutus. NCBI lineage: Eukaryota > Metazoa > Arthropoda > Insecta > Hemiptera > Miridae > Creontiades > Creontiades dilutus. The sequence continues at coordinate 411,208 of JAVIWC010008305.1, forward strand.
CAAAGTCGGGCTCATCGGGGACGACTCATATTTCTCATTTTCTATCATTATTTTGATATAGTGGAAAACTGGGGTTCGCCCGGAGCCCACATTCCTGGCCCCACGGCTCTCCTGCAAGCACCAGTTCTCCAGCATAGTGTGGGCGGTCATCTGCGGCTCAGTATGGGCGTCTACAGGCGGTTGACTGAGAGTGTATTTCCCTTAAAACGAAAAAATGACAAAGTAAGAAAAAAAAATGCCAAGTGGGTGTGGCACATAGCTTCCTCGTATCCATAACATGACTGTATAGATCATTGAGATTATTATTGACTAAAGAACTTCGTTCAATTAGGCGAAGTAAATATTGAATTAGGGTGAATTTATTGTTATGCAGGACCATAACTTGAGAAAATAAAGATAGGCATGTTCAACTATTGAACAAACTATGAAATATACCTAATAATAAAAATTGACATTGACGCTGAATGGATAGATGACTGAAGTGATAAATAATTATTATGACATTTCTAAAAATGAAATATAAGCATCGTTCAATAACGGATCAAATAATTTTGGGTTGACTGCACCTTCGTTGCAAAGTACCTAACTGCCGTCATCCGCAGAGGCTACTATTGATCCGGGGGTTATGAAACTCATAGGGGACCATCTACACATCAAACCGAACAATCCCTGAAAATTTCATCAAAATCGGTCAAGAACTCCCGGAGTTATGCGCGTAACAAGGATTTCACGTTTGCCCATGCGCAGAGGCTACTATTGATCCGGAGGTCATGAAACTCACAGGGGACCATCTACACCCCAACCCGCACAATCCCTGAAAATTTCATCAAGATCGGACTATAACTTCGTGTAGTTTTGCCCGTAACAAGGATTTGCTGACACACAGACAGACACGGAACCAAAATTGTTCAGAAAGGTCTGAAACGCAAAATGCGAGTGGAATTTTTGATTTTGGAGACAAAAAAATTTTCACATTCCGAAAGTGAAAACAATGCTTCCGCTACCTTGGTAGACTCGGAAGCAAAAATATGGGGGGGGGGGGGGGGGGGGGTATTTAAAAAAAATGTTTGCTACACGTCTACGGCTGACGTTCTTAATTACATCAGGGTTATTTCTAAAGTTTTCGACATTCTGATTATTCGATATTTCAACTCTTTGATTTCTCCCTACAACTGATGAAAAGGGCAATTTCGCTTCTGGATAATCAAGCCTCCTTGGCTCTGTGGTTACTTTGCTTGATTTCAGAGTAGGAAAGGAGTTCGATGGTTCGAACTTAAGAAATGGGGATACATTTTTCGACATAATTTTTTCGAAAAAGAGAGGGGCCTATTAAAAATATGTTTCCTACACGACTAGAAAGGCTTATTACTGGAAATAACAAACCAAAAGATTTGTTAGTTAATCTGCGGAATAGAAGGTATCTTTCAATTGTGCATGCGTAGAGACTCTAATACATTTCAATGAAATTTAGAGAACAATAGCTCCCTTAATCTATAGAAATTTATTTGAAATCAGAGGAAAACTGTATAAATTGTGGTTGTTTTGATCGCGTTAACAGTTGCCAATCCCGTTCCGCCCTCTCTTGCCTTCTCAGAGGTATCAATTCCTGAATAACTCGACTTGGTCTTTCGATGGAAGTAATTTCTTATATTTCCAGGGAAATATGCATTGAAAATACGATTGTCATAGATATCACAGGGTAGAAGAATATGTTTCGCATGAACAATTAAAAAAAATCATGAGGAACAAAGAAATATGAAGAGAGTTTTTGATATTTTGAATAATATCTTGATCGTTAATTAGAGAGAAAACAAAAAATAAAACCGCATAATACACATATATATGTGTGTGTGTGTGTGTGGGTGTTTGTGTCATTCTGACAATAACTCTCGGTAGGAAAAATCTAGCATTGCCAAAGACGGAATGAGTTTCTTGGACAACAGTTTTTGAGCACCTTAAATCGGTCAAATTTCAAAAGTATGAAAAAAGGGCTAAAAGACGTTAAATTTACGTTGTTTCGCAGAATATTACTTTAATAAAAGTTTATCAACTATGAACTACATCACAAATTCGAAGTTTAAACCCATGCTGAAAATTAAACTTAAGTTTCATTAAAATATGCTTTTTAAAACGATAAGAATGCCAACAGTTCTTAAAATCCAACGTTTTCGTTTAAATAAAAGAGTTTGAACAAGTTTTTTCAGAATAAAAACTGATTGTTGAACATTTATTTGAGCACAAACTGCTCAAATTTGGACTCACTTTAACATAAATGTAATAAGATAATTTTTAAATTTTATTTCTTGTTTCCTGTCTTCCGAGTTGTAAAAATGGGTGTTCTGTGTATTTCTCACCTTATATTTCTATTTCCCCTATATTTCTATTCGGAAAATCGATTTTAATTAAGTCTTCATCAAGGTAGCTCGTTTTGATGACATAAAATCGAATCATCTACAACGCCGCGGCTGACTCATCTACAGCCATATCTTAATGGAAGACCGAAATATTGGAAGGTTACTCGGATATTTACGTAACCGAGGCGAGCGAGCCCCACCTGTTGATTCAGCTCATTGTTGACATTCTTTCTAGCTCATTTTAAAAAGCCGAGAGTATGTTTACCCCCTTTCTAAAAGGCGTGGGGAGGCCGCGGGTTTTGACAAATGGAAACCCGAAAAAAATGACAGGTGAATACTGATAAGATAACAGCGATTCTCCGGCTAATGGTGTGAACCGCGAGCGTAGGTAGGTACATGATTTGAAAGCGGGAAATGGCGGTGCACGGAGCGATATTTCTCCTTGACAAGGTTGAAAGGCATTCGCTGGATCGATTCGGGTTTCTGGCATTGAATGAAAATTGACGTATTGACTCGACCAGACTATCATCGGTCGCGGCTCAATGGCGAAACCGTCTCGGTTGATCGGTCATCATTATGCGGTTTATTTTGGGCGTAGTTATGATTAGATTAGAGTTATACTGATATGGGTGGCATAATTGTCGACCGTTCCCAGAATACTTCAACAGTAGGCGGGTCATTCTCATATTATTTGATCTTTTCGCTTTCCTGGACCATGTAAGATAAGTTGAGAAAAATATAGACTTTTTGAACAAAATTTGATGTATAAGTTGTAATATATATTGAAAACAACAAACGTGTCAGTTTTTCCAGTAATAACTTTTTTTTTTTAAATTTATTTATTTCGAACATTGTACAACGGATAGGCTGTAGCAGATTGCTAAATTGAACTAAATTGAACTGTACTTCAAGCTCAAAAAATCACCCAAAAAGTCTTTCTGTTCTTGAAGTAGATTCCAAAAGGTATCAGATGTCTCGGTAATCGATTAGGACATGTTTGAAGTACCAAAAACTATCCATGGTAACACTCCTGACAGGTGCAAATCAACTAAGAAATCAGGTAGATAACTAACTAACACTATTCTTAACCTAAACAAGTGTTGGACACATATGAGAAGATACATCCAAAAAATTGTGTTCAAGCTTCTCCTTTTGCTGTTATTATTCACAATAACTGTACACAGTAAAAATCGCGGATTTGTTCCGTTTTGATCAGAATTTCTCAGACGAAATGTAGGGGAATGGATTTGTTACCTTTTGGTGTAAACACTGACTTTCAGCCTAGAAATAGTGTTGGATTTGTTCAGTTTTGATAGCAAAGGAATGGATAGTGTGGTGTAGTTCATCTCAGAGACTTAGAAAAAACAGAAAAATCCGTTTCTCAAAAAATGGATATGTGCCCTTTTGAAATTAACCTCCTCAATTGTAATCATGTACTACTGATACAACAAAGGTAACATTCATGATGGATAATTTTTGTAACATCCCATGTTTTTGGGTGAACTACATGATGCTCTCCAGCCAGCTTCTTCCTGCCTTAAGGCTGCACGTGGACTGACATCAGGAATCACAAGAATCGTCTCGAGGTTCTTTTCCAGCCATTTAAAATTAACAGTGTTGTCAGAACAGCTGGTAACACTCAGTGATGGATAATTTTTGTAACATCCCATGTTTTTGGGTGAACTACATGATGCTCTCCAGCCAGCTTCTTCCTGGCTTAAGGCTGCACGTGGACTGACATCAGGAATCACAAGGAAACGCATCAGGTTCTTTCCAGCCATTTTAAATTAACAGTGTTGTCAGAACAGCTGGTAACACTCGTAATGGATAACACCGGTCTACAAAAAAAAGTCATGCCCTTTTGAGGAAACTAGGCATTTTCTATGTGTTTTGATGCGCTGATCGCGATTCCGAAATCCGTTTGTCCTCACCAGGACGTTAAAGCTCCTCGAGTTATATTATCTATTGGACTTATTATTCGTAATTATTCTACTTCTATTGGACTTATTATTCGTAATTATACATGCGAACTAATGCGTCGTACCTCATATCGTGTGTCTAAGGCAATTGTATTGCTAAATGTTTATGGTTACTTCATTAGTGTTACTGTTTTCAGTTAATCACATGTTGAGCTTTGTTGTTTCCAAACATCTTATAAAAATACATTCTGATTTCTGTTCTAGCTAAAACAAGTCTTATTAATTAGTCAAGTCTATTATTCCAAATTGATATTCCTTCTATCACCGTACAAGTTAGAAAATTCAACAGGTTATGGGCTTGCAACGCTAAACATCTAAATTTTTCAGTGTAGAAGACAGTGAAAAAAAAAGATTTCTGTGAAAAATAATTTCAAATGGATACCTATCGTTTTCGATTCGGACTCCTTGAAGGGAAATCTAACTGGTCTACCTGGAAATATAAAGCCTGTGCGGTGCTAAGGGGGATCCCAAATGGGTTGGACTTGATAGAAGGCAGACTGAAAGAGCCTGTACTTTCTGGTGCTGGTGATGCTGAGCAGAATGTGAGATATAATGCTGACCTAGAAAAGTACTCAAAAGCTGAAAGTGAAGTGTTGATAGCTGACCACCAACATGACTGAGGAAACTCTTCAAAAAGTCATGAGGTTTACAACTGCACACGAAGTTTGGCTGGAACTACATAGGTTGTATGACGGCGTATCAGAAGACAAAGCGTACGATCTTTGTTTACAGTTTTTCAATTATCAGAGATGTCCTTCTGATGATATTGTCGGGCACATGACTAAGTTGAAAAACATGTGGACTGCTCTTAAACTCGAAATTGGCAAAGATGAACAAGGAAAATGCGAAATGCCTGATCTTTTTCTGATTTGTAAAATTTTGGGAACACTTCCTGAGAGTTATTTTTCATTCAGAAGTAGTTGGATGCTGATGGCTCGCAAAGATCGAACTGTGGAAAGCCTGACAACTCAACTTTGTGCCTATGAACGAGCATTGGCTCAAAAAGATGGAGTTGAAGCGGACCAAGAAGCTCTTGCAGTACACAATACAGCTAAAGGAAAGGCATACGAACCTTTCTGCAAATATTGTCGCAAAAGAGGTCACAGAGTTCGGCAATGCTCAAAGTGGAAAGCCGATGGAAGACCACCTAAGCCTACATCTAGCCAACATAAAGAGGAAAAGTCCACTGCCCATTGTACTCTCATGGCAACAAATAGCTCTGACATATATCCTGACGCTGAAACGTGGTATGTTGATAATGGTGCTACAAATCATATCACATACAGGAGGGATTTGTTCAAATCTTTCACACCATTTTCTTCCGGTTGCTCAGTGACAACTGCAAATGGAGATTCGGTTAAAGCCCTTGGAAAGGGCGAAATAGATCTTGAAGTTGGAGTTGGCGGTAAATGGTCAAGATTAACACTTAGCGAAGTATGGTATGTTCCGCAAATCAAGAAAAACCTATTTTCGGTACTCTCAGCTCATGATAAAAGAACTGACAGTTCATTTGTCTCAACTACAGAAAGGTGCGAATTCAAAGTACCTGGGCAAATAAAAATAATTGGGCAAAGAGGAAGGAACGGAGGTCTTTTCAGATTGGTAATAAGAAACATCAAACCATCAACAGCGAAACAAGTGAACCTAGTGACTAAAGAACAGCAACTACAACTGTACCATGAAAGATTGGCACACCAAAACAAACGGCATGTAAAAGAAACTATTGAGCGTGAATTTAACATTAAAGTCAACCTCGATAGTGAGCTTTGTGAGGGGTGTATTTATGGTAAAGCTCATCGTCTAAAATTTGGAACGAGAAAAAGAGCTACCTCCCCAGGAGAATTAATTCATGCTGACGTTTGTGGCCCCTTCCAAACTACGATGTCTGGCAATCGTTATTTCGTTATGTTTAAAGACGATTTTACGAGATATCGGATGGTTTATTTCATCAAACAGAAGTCTGACGTATTCCGAAAACTTGAAGATATGTTAGCTGAAGTAAAAGTTAGTGGACATGCTGTAAAGGTTCTGCTTTGTGACAACGGAGGTGAATTTGACTGTGGAAATGTAAGAAATATTCTACAGCGTCATGGAATTCAACTTCGATTAACCATGCCTTGGACACCTGAACAACATGGGTGTATAGAGCGGGAGAATCGTACCGTTGTTGAAGCAGCACGTTCACTAATGTACGCTCATGGAAAGATACCTCAAACGTTGTGGGCGGAAATGATAAATACGGCACAATACGTTTTGAATATCAGTGGACCATCCTCAGTTAGCGGAAAATCTCCTTCGAACTTTGGACAGGAAAGAAAGCATCCTTGAAACATCTACGGATCATTGGGAGTACCTGCTATGCTCACATACCCAAATCTCAAAGAAGGAAGATGGACAGGAAAGCTGTAAAGGGAATTTTAGTCGGCTATGACGGTTGGGATGGCTACCGAGTTTGGTGTCAAGAGAGGAACAAATTATTTAGATCCCGAGATGTTACATTCAAAGAGGAGCCGCTTTTAACCGTTTCACCACAAATTAATACACCTCAAAACTCTAGATCTTCAATTTCAGAAGAAGAGGGAGAGAAGGGTGAACAAGGAACACCAAATGATTGTGACAAGTCTTCTGAAAAAGAGCTCCAGCAACAAGAAAATCGGTCTGAGGACGATAACGTTTCTAGAAGAGTTTTGCGTGACAGATCACAACTTCTTTAGAAAACCTGAAAGGTATCCAAAGTACGTTATGTCAGCGGAAACTATAGGAAACCAAGTTCCAGAACCATTAACGTTGAAGAGGCAATGTGCAGTGAAGAAAAAGATGATTGGAAAAATGCAATGGAACGCGAAATTCAATCTCTCAAAGAAAATTGTACTTGGAGTCTTCAACAATTACCAAAGGGAAAGAAAGCAATACCTTGCAAATGGGTCTACAAGGTGAAAACCAATCCAGATGGAAGCGTCGAAAAATTTAAGGCGAGGCTAGTTGTCAAAGGCTTCTCACAAAAGAAGGGTATTGACTACGAGCAAACGTTCAGCCCCGTAGCGAAGACTGGGACAGTGAGAGCACTTCTGAGTATTGCAGCAAATGAGAATATGCATTTAACTCAATTTGATGTCTCGAGCATTTCTGTATGGGGAGCTGGATGAGGAAATTTATGTTCAGCAACCAGAAGGATATTCAGATGGAACTGATCAAGTCTGCCGTCTACATCGAAGTCTGTATGGACTAAAGCAGGCGCCAAGGTGCTGGAACAAAAGATTTGCTCAATACCTTCATAAATTAGGCTTTCATCAAAGTGATGCGGACCCATGCCTGTTTATTCGAAAGGAAGACAAGGGAATGACAGTCGTAGTTCTATTTGTAGACGATGGACTGGTAGCAACCACAAATGAAAATGAATCAAAAACATTCATTGAACAATTGAAAAATGAATTCAAAATCACAGTGAAGCCAGCATCGTACTACTTGGGGATCGAAATCGACAGAAGGAGAGATGGTTCAATCAAAATCCATCAGACTGCATACTGCAAAGAAATTCTTGAAAGATTTGGTATGGCAGAATGCAGACCCGTTCCAACTCCGATTCTGAAAGAGAGTACCACTGAAGAAACTGAACAGGAATCGAAAGATGGAGGTTTGTTTTCTTACAGACAAGCAGTGGGAGCATTAATGTACCTGATGATCGGTACACGCCCAGACATTGCGTACTCAGTCGGTGTTGTGAGCAGATCCCTGGAAAACCCTACGAAAAGGGACTACGAAAAAGTGAAGAGGATTTTTAGATTTTTGAAAGGCACTCAAACCTGCGGCATTATTTACAAACAGGACTTCAGGAAAGGTCAACTGTTGTGTTTCAGTGATGCAGACCACGCTGGAGACAGTACGACTGGAAGATCCACAACAGGAGTTGTTTGTTTGTATTCCGGAGGTGCTATAACTTGGCTCAGTCAAAAACAAACTGCTGTGGCGATTTCGACAACAGAAGCGGAACTCGTTGCCGCTAGTGAAGCTACCAGGGAGATGGTTTGGCTGAAACGGTTGTTCAGTAGTGTTGTTGAGTTGTCAAATATTCCAATTCTGTACGTTGACAATGAAGCAGCAATTAAATTGTCGCATAATCCCGGGCTACACAGAATAACAATGCACATCCAAACGAGGCACTTCTTCGTGAGAGAGCAAGTTTGTGAAAGGGAAATACTAATTGAAAAAGTAGCCACGGAATTTCAAGTAGCAGATATGATGACGAAACCACTACACAAACCAAGGCTCAAGATGATTTGCGAAAGGATAGGGCTCGATTTTCAAGAACCATAAACTTTTGAAATCAGTTGATGAGGGAAGGTATTGAAGTGCATCAACTTGTTAGACAATGTTTATGGTTACTTCATTAGTGTTACTGTTTTCAGTTAATCACATGTTGAGCTTTGTTGTTTCAAAACATCTTATAAAAAAAATACATTCTGATTTCTGTTCTAGCAAAAACAAGTCTTATTAATTAGTCAAGTCTATTATTCAAAATTAATATTCCTTCTATCACCGTGCAAGTTGAAAATTCAACAGATGTCATCTGCAAATGTTTTGATATGTCCTTCTCAGATCACCATTACCTTCTCTAGTGCTAGGTTGAAGAGGAGGGTTGACAACGCATCTCCCTGCCTCAAACCCCGGTTGACCTGGAACTCACAGGAATCCTTATATATATATTTTTTAAATATGTCTAATAGACGACCGATAGATGTCTAATGATGACAGGGTGACCATCTTCGGATTAAAAATATTAAACTCAAATTTTGCAGACCAATGAATGTCATCAACTGAAAACTCGTGCAGGAAAATCGACAGTCCAACACGGCTGTATGACTCGCGTGTTATAATCTGACATATCGATAACTTTAAAATACGATATAAAAGATACGATATTAAGATGGGGATCCATACGAAACAAAGAATTACCGAAAACATCTCAATTCGATTTCGAACGAATAAGTGAGAATGATTAATCAGCCAGGAAATGGGGCTGGGAAAATTAGTCACAACGTTATCAAATCCCTCTGAACCCGATCCGATCCGAACCCTCACGATTCTCTTTTTATCTCGTTACAGTTCTTTATCGAGTTACAAGCGAAAACGTCGGCTCGAATTTGTTCTCAAGTCCCTCCGCTCTTTTCATTCATTTATCAAATAAACGATGGGCCGCCAGGAAGAATGATCAATGTGTCAATCAAAAGAAGTTTGAGAATGACAATTTTAAAGTTTAATTACACATAAAATGACTTGGAGATAAGCTTTGTCTAACAGCATGGTATTTTGCCTAACAGCAGGGTATTTCCCCTGTTTAAAATGTTATCCTCACTCATTTTTATGGGCTATCAATTTGTCGATTACTATTTCTAATAATAAGCCTTTATAATCTTGTAGCATGACATTTTATACGTGTTTTAAAATTGCCTCCTATGTGGATGTACACGTTTCCTGGTATACAAGTTCCATCGTCACTACTCAGCGAAATATTTATTGGGGCTGTTATATCCACTTATACTACGAAAGAACATACATTCTACAATGGATATCCGCCTCAGGAAAAAAATTGGATCAAATCAAGTAGCCGTATTAGCCCATTATTTCATTGTCTCATGGTTTTTCCTCACTCCCTACAACTTTTTGAAAAGTAGCCCCCAACAGACAGGAAAGGGTGTTTATGAAGTTGCTTCTGTTTTGTTGACATCCGTTATTCAAGATGGTCCCAACGCTGGTGGTTGGATTTTGCCTAGACCTTCCCAGTCAGTTCTACCGGGAAAACCATCCCTGGAGGCAGCAGTGTAGGTTTTTAAACTAACGCTTCCCATTCCAGTAACATTCTGACTGTGGCAAGTGAAACTTGATCACACTTGTTGACAATTAGTGTAGTTGTTGGAAGTTCGTTGACAACATTTTGGTTCAACCAGTTTCAATTGATTTGTGGCCTGCAAAGGCGGTGAAAGGCTATATAACCTTACTCCCTACAATATCCAGCCAATAGCCCCTTAAATTGTAGGGAGTGAGATCTGCTCGTAGCAAGTGAGATATTGGCAAGGAAACCTTAGTATTTACTGTAGCTAAAATTAAGCTAATTTGTGCTGTTCCACTCACCTAAATTGAAAGACTTGAGCGTTGATTCCCATGGAGGTTGGAGGCTCAAGAGGGGGGAAAAATAGTAGTGTATACCTCACTCCCTACAAAAGTTTTTTTTTAAATGTCGTATCAGCAGTACGGTTCAAGATTATGTGTGCTCACTTGGGTAATATGCCGAGAGAACCGCAGTGATTGATTAGGAACAATAAAATTGATCAAGTTTCTTTTTTTTTTCAAGTTTAATACCCAAATGTGATTGAAATTTTGAAATGACCCATATAGCTTCCAGCATATACGCTACAGCTTCAAGTTTTACTGAAATACGGAAATAGATTTGAAGGGGGATTCGTGATTTCCGCAGATCCTCGATTAATTTCCGATGTGCCTACCAGAAGGAATGTGCCGTAGGTCGGTTTTCGGGGTTGGTTGCTAGAGATAAGTTGGAGGGAGATCGGCCTGACGTTATCTAGCCCTGTTGAAACTCAACTGCCCGAATAGGGGCAACAGCCTACAGATAAATCTAGGTTAGGTTTCCACCACCTCGAAAACACTTTCCATTTCTCTCAAAAAGCTGAATCTATCATGAATTGTTCGATTTCGATTGGCTATTCTCAGTAATAAACCTTGGTAATTGAACAATAAGACGCTTTAAATGATTACATAGAGGTTGATTATTTCTGTAGTAGAAAACCCCTTCCACTTGAATCACTTAAATCAAAGTTCTGCAACTCGCTCCTCCATACATTTTAATCTGCTTCTGATGTTTCATAGACTTGAAAATGCCTATTTGGTCCATTATGCTTAATGTGGTCACAACCTAAAAATCCAGGCATTCATCGACAGAAATCTAACGAAATGAAATAAACACCTACTTACGCTCCACTTGTACCCAACAATATAAAAACGCTGCAAATTCTTTCACTGGGGTTTATTATTCAATTGGCTTGCGTTCATGATTTGCATTTCTACTAAGCTTTGGAGTGTGCGTGTTTCACAGGTGAGAGAGCGATTATTGAATTTCAGGAGGTATGCATAGAGCACGTAAATCTGTTCTCGACCAAAATACCTATTTGGATTGATCAGTTGATCATATTTGTGTGCCTCCTTTTTTATTGTTATCAGAATGCTTCAACCCGTGTATCGGCTACAAAGCCTTTTAGGAGGTAACTCCAGTATCCACATCACTACATCACTTCGTCACTAGGTTACTAATATCAACACAAAAACAATAATAAACCAAAATAACGCGAATGTTGGCACCATAAATCGGGCCATAGATCGGGAATGGTTTGACCTACGGACCTGGGGAAGGGCTCATTCGATTCCTCGTGCAGTGTTCTTCAAAACGATTACAAATTTAGGCCGCCTTGACTTGTTTTGAGGTTTTTAGGGATTTTACAAAACTTTGACAGCCCTTAAAGGTTTACTTTAAATTGAGTGAGAGAGCTGGCTCAAGGAATTGGGGCGTCGTCGGACCAAGATGGATTTTTCCTGAAAATGTCAGATCTTTTGCTCCAGCCGTTCGGGAGAAATCGTGCGTACGGCGTACGGCCGGAAAATTTTTATTGCAGATTCGGATTCTACACCCTTTGAAACGTAAACCATGAAATTTTCACTCCGTCGATTAATTAAACCTCATTGTCCGTTAATCCCGACATGTGAAAATATTTAAAGCACCCCTTGTTCGATTTTCGATTTTTTTTTTCAGAGCGATTACAATGGTTTATTATTGAATAATAAACCAAAAGGAGAAGCTCTAGTGGTCGAACTTTAATATACACAGTAGTGAACCGTTTTCACAGAGTAGAGATAAGTAATGATTTCACGGAATAGAAATAGATGGATAATTCTTCCGTTCCTCTGCTTGGACAAGAAATATTCACTTATAAATAACGAATTCTTATTTGATAGAAGTAAAATATAAATCCACACTTCTTCATAAATTCAATTGTGTAGTGTCAAATGTTTCTTAAGTTTAATGTTCTGTGGGATGTGGCATGTGTCCTCAGAATTGTAGTGGGAAGTAATTTCCTCGTTGTAGGTGCGCTGTTGAACTCTTAGATGGTTCATAGACCCCGAATTTGTGCCATGAAGCGGTAATGTCTGCCTCCCCCACGCCTACGAATTTTCATATGCTCGCACTTTCACGCCTTTATGGATTTTAACGAAATCCGATGAAGCGAAAAACCCGTATCCCTTCCCTCGAAACGGCAGTGTCCCTAGAAGCGTTCCATCCAGTGCCGCCTCGTATTCCTTCCCTATGAATATACCTGAGTAGGCAGTTATAAACGGATTTACTTCCATCAAGTTATTCGCGTTCCATCTGTGCAGTCGTAATGGCGATTTGATTCTCTCTAATTTTGGATGTTTCATCATTCAAAAACAACACCATCAACAGTTTGTAGATAATCCTAACTTCAGATCTTGGAAAACCTTTTCCTGAATAGGTACGTTAAAAGGTTTTTGTGGTTAATTGACATAGTTGAGCTCAATTATCATGAGTTCTAATTGTGGCTTGTCTATCAGACTGCAGCAGTATCCGTGAAAGTGAAGCGAAATCATTTTAGAACATTTTGATTGAAATGGAACGCTCGAGCAGCGTAGAAGTCCTCTTCTCAGATAATCGCCATTTCATAAGGTAAAATATTCATTATTCATCACTTGTAAATAATTTATTACTTGAGTATCAATGTTTATTACCAATGCCGCACATAAATGATGTATAGGTTAAGGGTTTAGTGGAAGTATCAGTAGCAAAATCCGTTTGTACGTTCATCTTCTGTTTTGTAGCTAACGTAAAGGTAGCTGAAGCGTTGTTTTCACTTTCAAGAAACCAAGATCCATCTTAATTCTATGTTTTAGACCAGTGGTTCCCAAACTATATTTGACCGTCGCCCACTTTGGCCTCCCGAGTTACGTCATATCCCCCCCCCCCCCCCCCATATATACCGAAAAATTTCTTCAACTGAAGACTGAGCTAAAATGTACCTAGTCAGTCCAAACTTCGAACAATAAAAACATTGCAGAAAACACACTTAACAAAAAAAATTGTATATTTACGGAATTTATGTACAACATACATACATCAACACATTCACACACATATATCAAGAAATTCGTTTTTTTTACACACAAATTCACAGCTAGAAACATGAACTAGTTTGAAAATAATTTGAAAAACTCAAATGTGATAAAGAACAAAAAACGCTGACATTCGAAAAAAAAACCATATTCAAATCAAATCAAATCAAATAATTTTATTTGTAGAAATCACTTGCGTGATTGTTTCAATAGTTCAGAGTGTCATGTACAGCAAAATAAATGTCATTCTTAACTTGAAGAAAAAAATAAAAAATTAAAAAATCATAAACTTCACACAGGATCAAATGTTTTACAATATTAAATTTAAAATCATAGTCGGCCTCTCATCACTCAAACATCGGAAGCAATAGAGAGTTAACATTGCACTACACTGCCCATTCATTAGTGTAGCTTCGAAAAGGTGAATTTCAATTTTTGGGAAAAGCTCATGCTCTCAGTTGAGGATCAGGTGGGTATGCATTGGTAGGAAGGCAACATCAACCCAGTTCGTCCAGAGCAAATGCTCTCAGCATTAGGGACCTTAATGTGAACTGATACAGCTCGTTCATTTTCCTCCTGTCATGTCCCGTATCGAGCAGAGAACGAAGTACGATTTCCTCTCCCTCCGATCGAACATTGCTAATATATCTTCCTAGGTAGTATGTTCTGTAGGGGTGGTATAACGGACATATAAGTAGGAAGTGAATTACCTCGTATTGTAGAGCGTGAGTGGACTGGACGTTTTCATGGACATGGAGGTTGAGGGCTTCTCTCAAAAACTTCCATATTTGGAAATTTTTTTTTAGAAAAACTGGTTCAAACTTGAAACGGAGGCTAGTGAGATGGGGGAACTTGATGAGCGTGAATCAGCTGTTCTACGTTGGGTTCAATTTTGGTCAACTTCAGCCTCAACTCTCCTCTTGATGAGATCTGCAGACGGTCTCTTCTTAGAAATTAGGTCGAAAACTATGCTGAATCCGGGCTCTACAAGATAGGATGACGGGAACGCAATTAAATATTTCTGAAAGATGGCCCATAGACGTGGATATTGCTGAGCTATATTGCTGTTGTACATTGAAAGCAAAACATCGATAATCGAATCATCGAATCGGTTCCGGAATGTTTCATCACTTTGTTAGAATATTTTGTTAATTTCCTATTTGGTAATTCAAGGAATTTTGTGAATATTTTCAGTAAGAGTTATCTTCAAATTCAGCAAATTGATCATCGCCCCCTTATCGCCCACTTTTCGACTCATTGCCCCCCTAATGCCCATTGATCTCCATCGCCCCCCAAAGACCTCTCATCGCCCAGTTTGGGAACCACTGTTTTAGACCATTCTGAACATCATTGGTTTCATGTGTCTTACAAACCGCGTAACTCTCGTATTAATTTCTTCAGTTTTCGTTCGATTTCGATGAAATTTTGAAGGAATGTGCGGGTTTCGATGTGTTCAATCCCTTATGAATTACATTGCTCAATCAATTCAGTCTGCACGTGGGCAAATTTATAAGAGGAAATACGAATGAGGATATAAATAATCACATTTTGTCGTAAATTTCACCAAAAAGCCCTTTTTCCTGAATTTCCTTGAAATGTACCTCATTTTGTGTCAATGGTCGAAAATTTTCCCCGATTTTACAATAAGTTTCTCTAAAATTCCAATTTTTTGAATGAACTATAACAAAATTTACAGTTTTTGTTTCGACAAATTTTATTTATTTTCATTTTTTCTCCTGTAAATCTATTGAAAATCCTCTATTTTATAAACATGGCCTCTTTTCAATATCAGTTTTACAGAAATTCAAAATTTGTAAATACCTAATCGTTGATGAATTTTGATTTGTGGTTTATTGTTTCCAATAAATAGGTTCGATCTCACTAAAAATTGTGAGTTAATGGAAAAAGAGCGGTATAATAATGTCAAATCGTTTCCAACATGCTCATATCGTACGCCCGTTGTAAAATTAGCGCGATAAGACCCGCAATACGTGTCAACTAATGCTTTGAAGGCGTGGATTCATACTGGACCATGTTGTGCAGCATTTCTGCGCCGTGTTTATTGCTAATATTCAGTACAGTTTTCCTAATATCGCTGTAATAGTGGTTGTTCTAACAATATCAAATAACAAAGGTTATGGGGCCAGCACGCTTCAACTGCTCGGGGTTCCCGTAATCAAGTGGTATAATCAATCAGCTGTAAACTGCGAAAAGAAATACTGTCAATTCACATAGATATCAAAATTCCATTTCGTCCGTGATTTGATGAAATTTCAGAATTTTACTTTGGAATATATAACTACAACGGACAATGTAGCTGTCCTTCAGGCGAAAGCTTTACTACGACTGAAGAACCAAATTTTCAGTGGTACTTTACTTGGAGGGGAGAATCAGAGAGAAGATAGACAAGAATTTTTCCGATTGATTTTTCCAATCAATTGATTTTTTTCATCAATTGAACCAACCTACAATATTTTTTTGGCACACTAGGGAGAAAATTGAACGCTCTTTCCAACGGCATACTCAACATTGAATTTTCTTAAGTACATGAGAGACTTCTGGCCGTTTTAGTAAATTGAGATCAAAAACATGAAAAATATCTTGAAATTGAAAAATTTCACTCGAAAACGAAGTTTTTAAAACAAATTTCTAGGATGCAGTTTTTGTCAGAAATGATTTGTTGAATCATTAAAACCCTGTATCGTTTTCTTGACATCGCTGTAATTTCGGTTGTCCTAGTTGTAAAGAATAGCATATTGCTAGTAAATCTTTTGAAATTTATTCCTCTAAATACGTCAAAAACTATTTATATATCATTCAATGAACATTCCAGGGCTATGCAAAGCGATCTTCAAAATTTTAATGTCATTGCAGACTTTTTACCAGCTTGATGGTTTTTCTCCCACTGAGCTTCGGATCAGTGTCTTTTAATGGAAAGTCCATCAGTGTTTTCTCGCGAACATTGGAATCTATTTCTCAAAATACGTCAACAACTATTTATCCATTATTCAGTAAATAGTCGTCTTTATATAGTGTGATTATTCAGTAAATAGTCCTGGCCTATGCAAATCCATCTTCAAACTTTTAATGTCTATACAGACTTTTGACCAGCTCGATTCGGGTTTTCTCCCTATCGGTGTCTCCTAATGGAAAGTCCATCGGTATTTTCTCGCGAACGACTTTCGACCAAGTGATAGCAGGACTCTTGAGCCTTCATGACAAAGTGATCGACTCAAGTCCTCGGGCGATAAAGCGGCGAAACAGCCTCAAACGTCTTCTCTCCGCCAGGTCCCGGTGATAAAAGTTCACCGACCCTTTCGTGACCCGTGAGGCCATAAAGACGCGCCTGCACCAATACCGACGCGTTGATCGTGTATATCAGTTGCATTGACACACCAACACGCTACCACTTCGTTCAGATGGTCGGCTATTAGCCCGTGAAAGATTCTCCTTCAAAAAAACTCTTCCTTCTCCGAACTCATTTTGTTTTCATCGGAAATCGATCGCAATGCTCCTGGGCGTTAAACAGTTTTCACCATCTCCTTTTAGAACGAACGTAATCTAATTTGGTTCATTAAATTGATTGAGGAAACCTGTTCCAACGTTATTTGACAATCTCTCGCTTCTAGCTCTAATGGCTAGCTGCCTTGACTACCTGTACAATTCATTTCTATCCATCAAGTTAACTTATTAAATCAACAACAAATAAGAATTTTGAATTAAACTATTCGGAGATTCTTCCTAGAAATCTTCTCTAATACACCTACACAAACTACCACCTACTATTGTCCTTGTATTCGGTTCGTATAACTCCTAGAGTCAGTTCTCAAGACTAAAAGCGCTATTTAGCATAGAGCGTCTGCATTTGCTTCTCGCTTCCACGTTGCGATGTTCATTGAAGAGAAGGAAGACAAGTTATTTTAGCGAATTGTCTTGAAAAATGAAGCTATTGCAATATCTCTGAAGGTTTAAAAATGGAAAAGCTGCAAAGGATTGCGTAGAGGTTTATTATTTCTGTAATTGTAACACATTTGTAACAATTTACAAGTTTCATAGCTTTCCGGGTGGCTAAGTAATTTGAACACCCACGTTATGATGAATTCAGGCTTGGAAGGGCACGAACATTACACATGTTAAACTTGTGTCAATTTCAAGTGTAATTATAGTTTTCTAGATAATTTTAGCGAATTTTTAAGGTTCTACATGTTTGGTAGGTATACAAATTTTTAAAGCAGGTCTCTTTGCCTTTGACTTGGGATATTTGAGGCAGTAAAATGTCCTTTTATATCTCACCAATCACCTAAGTGATGTTTCTTGATTTAACTATTTTGTTTGAATGAAAGCTTGTAACGTGCGGGGCCCGGGGTGAAGGTAGATTTTGTGATAATGATCTACTAGTAACTTGGTGAAATGTGCACCAACTGGAAGAAGAACAGGGTATTTTTGGTGATCGGGTATTTGTGCATGTCTCAGACGACCACCAACGCGAAAGATTCCTTTTGGATCTACAAAAGGCTGCAGCTTGATGAATTTTCGTATAGCTGGCAAAGGATTAGAAGAATCACCGTTGAAGAAGAAGAATTCTTTCACTGGGGTTTATTATTTTGGGTTGCGTTCATGATTTGAATTTATACTAAGTGGATGTGCGTGTTTTACAGGTCGATTATTATTGAATTTCAGGAGGCACACAAATATGATCAACTGATCAATCCAAAAGGTATTTTGGTCGATAACAGATTTTGGATCTCTACAACAGTGAAACTGCTACGCAATTGAATAATAAACCCCAGTGATGTTTTTATTTTTATTATTTTTTTAATGGTTATATGCGTGTATCGGCAAAGGAGTTCAGTATCCACATCACTACGGTTACTGATATCAACACAAAAACAATAATAAACCAAAATAACGCGAATGTTGGCACCATAAATCGGGCCATAGATCGAGAATGGTTTGACCTACGGACCTAGGGAAAGGCTCATTCGATTCCTCGTGGAGTGTTCTTCAAAAATACAAATTTAGGCCGCCTTGACGTTTTTTGAGGTTTTTAGGGATTTTACAAAACTTTGACAACCCTTAAAGGGCACTTTAAATTAAGTGAGAGAGCTGGCTCAAGAATTGGGGCGTCGCCGGACCAACATGGATTTTTGCTGAAAATTTCAGCTTTTTTGCTTCAGACGTTTGGGAGAAATCGTACGTACGGCGGACGGACGGAAAAATTTCTATTGCAGATTTGGATTCTACACCCTTTGAAAACTAAACAATGAAATTTTCAGGGGGGAGGGGGTTTAAAATTTTTTTTCAAGAGCGATTGCAATGGTTTGTTATTGAATAATAAACCAAAATATGATAGTATCAATTTGATACAGGTCTATCGAGATTCTTACGTTTCTAAAATCGTATATGCTAGAAATGCTCCAAACCGTCAAGATTTCGAGCTCGTATATTTTTTGTGCAATGATCCAAGATATACATCGGAGAAGTTTTGAAAGGGAAGAGAAACTAGACATCCACTCGACACAATCTGGTTGATTGTTAATTACAACCATAGAGAGATTGGTCACCATTTCGGGAAGTTCGGCTAGAGTTTCAGAAGAATTTGTCGGCCATGCTTCCTCAGAAAGGCATAACCAGTAAGGTCCTTTCCTTCACAGGGGGAAGGTAACTAGATTTCTATCCTACCGGAACGGAATCTTGTACAGTTTGGTCGTATAGAAAATGGGTTTGCTTCGAAAATTGGAGAATATCTTCATTTTGTTCAGATAACGGACACCCTGGAGTATACCCTCGTATGCGCTGGTTGTAGGACCAATAGCGATGATTAGCAGTGTGTTCAGGTTAGCGTGAAACGGTCGGACTTTTTAGAGACGTGGCGCTCACTTCCAACTACGGGAACTTCCATCGGGCGTTGTTAGCAAATGTAAAAATATGTGTTCCGCCGTTCTTTGAGAATCCTCGTCGTCGGATCGTGAACAAAACATCTAAAGGGACCGCAGTAGTTGGCCCCACGGTGAAAAGGAAGGCTGGAGAACTGTGGCGCAACTTCGGCACTTTCAGAATCAGTAAAAAGGACAATTGTCGACGAAGCGACGGGAAGGAGTAGCTCATTTCCCAGGGGAACTTCGAATTACTACAACCAGACCAGCGTTCCTGGACGTGATAGTTAAATCTCTGAAGCCCCTAGAAAAACTTGAAAAAGTACGAACTGTGTGGGTTATGTCATTTTGATTTACGTAATATCCAAACATTCAGTGTATACGTTACGATTCTTATACATGAGACATGTCACATAAAATTTCCGGTTCCACGTCAGAAATATTGAAAACGCTGGATTTCAAGGTGATGTTTGATCACTCGACATTTCAGTATTTTGTTTTTGATTGTTGATTTAGCATCTAATCACATACAGGTGGTACGGATTAGGTATGTCTGGAAGTAGTTGATTATAGTAAAAGTGTATTCCATATATATTTGGAAGGACTGGATTTCAAGGTGTTGTTACATCACACAATAAATTAGTTTTACAAAACATTTCTGTATTACGGTTTTGACAGTGGATTTTGCATCTAATCCATCCTACCTGTATGCGATTAGATGCGAAATCCTCTTTCAAAAACATATTACTTATATAGCATTTACTCTGTGTAGTAAAAGTTTATTCCATATATATTTTGAAGAACCGGATTTGAGGGAGATGTTTGATCACACAGTAAATTAGTTATACAAAATTATTGTGTTTTCGACAGTTACGCTACGCAAAAAATCGTATGTTCCAAGTCCCCGAGGAGGGCAGCACGTCGGTTGCCCTGGGAGACGCTCACCCCCTTCATTGGAGACCCCTTCACTGGCGGGGTTGGGGGGGGGGGGGGGTTGAAGCGTATTCTGATACCTTCATCTTTATATATACGATGGGTCATTCTAAAATTCTGGCTGATTCTATGTAACTACCCCTAGTCTACCATACCTACTATTTGTGCTACAAATTCGGAATTTTTTAGAGTGTGTAAACACCTTGTCCCCTACATATATCCACGGATTTTGAGTTAAAAAGCTAATCACTTATTTGTTACTACCCAGTCACAAGGTCCCAGTTGTGTCACAAGGTGTTGCTTCTATACTTGGCTTTTTTTAATTTAATGCCATAGCTCATCATGAAAAAAATTAAAAACACGTTTTAGTCGGAAGGTTTGAGAATACATGACTGGAAAAAGCAAAGTTCATTGTTGAAGGAGATTTTCTTCTAGAGAGATTCAGTTCTAGGTGTGTCACAAGGTTTGGTTCTCACGACCTACAATTTTTTTCAACCTTTCCCCACGCTCTGAAAAAAAGATTTTTGCCTGTCGTAAAAATTTTTGGCAACAGGACTGGAACATGGCTTCCTCCGGTTTCTTGTTTGTTTTTCATCAGTAACAACTGTTGTGATCTGCGTTTCCGGAATTCGTTGAGTGTAATAAATACTGGCGTATTTTAATACATTCTCAATACCAACAACAGAGCTATTCCTCGAGAATTTAGAATTGGGGGACAGGTTGTCCGAGCGAGCTAATGCATCACTCCTTTGGCTGTTGACTTTCAGTGGGAGTACTGATTAGCCCCGTTCGAATCCGGCAGGCACCAATGACTAGGGCCAAAATCCTGTCGTTTGACAGTTCACCTCTGATCTCGTTATCACGTGAATCCAAATCGCTCCCAACCCAGGGGCGTGAGGCAATGGGAAGCCACGAGCGAAATCGTCAGACCTAGTTCCCATCCTCTCTGGAGGACGGCTGGCGACGTCCGCGACACCTCCGGGTAGTCGGGCGAAAATCCGAGGTGAAATTCCTTGTTTACTTTACTTTACTATCAACATTTTTAGAACTGGGTGTCAGACAGACGGGGTTCTATCGTCCAACGGAACGATAAAATTAGATTTAATGAGGAGCAACACAATTACGTGGGTAAGGTTTAATAGGAACTAAACCTTTCCTGCAACAGGTGAGAGTGGGGGATTGAACCAATGCCTTCACAATCTAACACACCTCCCCAATCTCACAGTCGATACAATTTAAAAACGCTGCAAATTCTTTCACTGGGGTCTATTATTCAATTGGCTTGCGTTCATGATTTGAACTTCTACTAAGCTTTGGAGTGTGCGTGTTTCACAGGATAGAGCGATTATTGAATTTCAGGTGATATGCATGAAGCACGTAAATCTGTTCTCAACCAAAATACCTATTTGGATTGATCAGTTGATCATATTTGTGTGCTTCCTGAAATTCAATAATCGCTCTATCCTGTGAAACACGCACTCCAAAGCTTAGTAGAAATTCAAATCATGAACGCAAGCCAATTGAATAATAAACCCCCGTAATAATATTGAATAATATTCACCTATATAATATATAGGTGATAATATTATTATCAGCGTTTCATGCATATCAGAATGCTTCAACCCGTGTATCGGCTATAAACTACAAGCATCCACATCGGCTATCACTCCAGTATCCACATTCACCACAACTCGACGCTATCGGCCGGACATCACTAGGTTACAAACAAACAATAATAAACCAAAAAACGCAAATGTTGGCACCATAAATCGGGAAAACATCGGGAATGGTTTGTCCTACGGACGTGGGGAGGGTCGCATTCGATTCCTCATGGAATGTTCTTCAAAAAAAGTACAAATTTAGGCCGCCTTGACTTGTTTTGAGGTTTTTAGGGATTTTACAAAAGTTTGACAGCCCTTAACGGGCACTTAAAATTGAGTGAGAGAGCTGGCTCAAGAATTGGGGCGTCGTCTGACCAAGATGGATTTTTCCTGAATATTTCAGATCTTTTGCTCCAGCAAATCGTGCGTACGGCGGACGGACGGAAAAATTTTTATTGCAGATTCGGATTCTACACCCTTTGAAACGTAAACCATGAAATTTTCAGGGGGGTTAGCATTTTTTTTTCCAGAGCGATTACAATGGTTTATTATTGTATAATAAACCAAAATACAACAGTACAAGGATTTCAAAAAACTGTCCCCTAAACCTGCAAAACTTTCACTTCACTTTCCACAAAACTTAAATATTTTGATCGTAATACAATATTAAATATAAATAAAATTAATCGTAATAAAATATTATGATTAAATTTTAATTCATTCAGGTTTTGCTTCATAATTGTACACATTCTTTTCAACTCCCAGCACTTTTCTAAATTCATTAAACTATCACTAACTATCACGAGACAGTTATTGACATATAAAAGACAGGGAGAACTACCCTACACGAAGCCCTGCAACCACTTTTCTTACATCCTAGTACTGTTCTTACGCCTTTCAAAAAGGAAAATTTCCAAAATTCCATATCATCAAAACTACGCAGTAAAGTGTGTTCCCACTTCAAGTTGCCCTTTAAGTTGTCTGTCTAAGGGCAGTTTCAGGAATCGGAAGGGACAAAAAATTGGGAAAATCAAATTTCAATTTAGAGATTTTGTTTGCCCTCAAAATCACCCATATATTTTGAAGGACTTCAGAAATGTAGACCTGTACATGGTGACTTTGGTTATTAATTCATGACTGACCAACCTACTTAAGAATTTCATACTTGAGTTACCTCCTTTAATTTACCTACTTTCCACGTTTTTACTATTAATAATCCATTAAACAAATCATATTGATATGGTATCGGTTTCTTGGCTTGTGTATTAACAACACTCAATATAGAATCAAAAACCATTCACAACCTTCTCAAGTTGAGTAACTTTATTGAATTCTACCGCCAGTGAACATTTTTTCAGAGCTTGAATCGCAATAGGTCGGTTCTGCGAAGCTCATTTTAACGGAAAAATACAAAATTGGTGATTAGGTACTGCGAAACGAACGCGAAGCAGAGTTGACTAAAAAATTTTAAAAATATCTCTGAGGATTCCTATAATTCACCCTACATTATCAAATATTCTGAAATATTTTCTAATTGATGTTGGGCACTAGATGGATAGACACGGGAGGTGGATATAATGAAGCTTCCATACACCTGACATTGTGTAGGTTTTACACGTGAAAGTAAAGCTAATTTCTTAATTACGGTGATTATTTCTTCCTCGTGTTCGATGTATGTGTCTCAAGCACATCCCTATTACGAGTACGCTGCCTTTTTCCTAGCTGCATTCGAAACGATTTCCTTGTTTCATCGTCCACACAACTAGTGAGTTTTCATATTTTCTATTATTCTGTACTAGTCCCTTGTATTCTACACCGATCGATGTGTTCTATCTATTCCATCTACCAAAACTTCAAATTCAAAAGACCTATTACGGTGTTAATCGAAGTTTTGGATACAATGAAGCTATATTGCATTTAGTCGGGAAATACTGGCAGCTACTTTTTCCAAACATTTCTAAATGGGAATCCTTGAATTATTTTTCATGCTTATATAGCATCTCTGTAAATGAAACTTCTAACTTTGGAACCAAGATTTGAATCCTCGTTGCGTTCGAAACGATTTCCTTGTTTCATCGTCCACACAACTAGTGAGTTTTCATATTTTCTACTATTCTGTACTAGTCCCTTGTATTCTACACCGATCGATGTGTTCTATCTATTCCACCTACCAAAACTTCATATTCAAGAGACCTATTACGGTGTTAATCGAAGTTTTGGATACAATGAAGCTATATTGCATTTAGTCGGGAAGTACTGGCAGCTACTTGTACCGAACATTTCTCAAAAGGCGGTGAATCATTGTTTATCCCTATACGGCATCTCTGTAAATGGTTGGTCTAACTTTAAAACCAATATTCAAATCCTCGTTGCTTTCGTAACGATTTCCCAGTTTCATCATGCGTATAAATTAGTGAATTTTGGTTTATTATTCAATAATAAACCATTGTAATCGCTCTGGAACAAAAAATTCTAACCCCCCCCTGAAAATTTCATGGTTTACGTTTCAAAGGGTGTAGAATCCGAATCTGCTATAAAAAATTTTCCGTCCGTCCGCCGTACGCCGTACACACGATTTCTCCCAAACGGCTGGAGCAAAAAATCTGAAATTTTCATGAAAAATCCATCTTGGTCCGACGACGCCCCGATTCTTGAGCCAGCTCTCTCACTTAATTTAAAGTGCCCTTTAAGGGTTGTCAAAGTTTTGTAAAATCCATAAATACCTCAAAACAAGTCAAGGCGTCCTAAATGTGTACTTATTTTTAAGAACATACCTCGAGGAACCGAATGAGCCCCTCCCCAGGTCCGTAGGTCAAACCATTCCCGATCTATGGCCCGATTTATGGTGCCAACATTTGCGTTTTTTGGTTTATTATTGTTTGTTTGTAACCTAGTGATGTCCTGCCAAGTTGTAGTGAATGTGGATACTGGAGTGATAGCCGATACACGGGTTGAAGCATTCTGATATGCATGAAACGCTGTTAATATATAGGTAAATATCAATAACCAATAAATAGGTAAATATCAAATTAATATATAGGTAAATATCAAATATCAATAAATAATATTGAATAATAAACCCCAGTAATAATATTATTACTGGGGTTTATTATTCAATATTATTACTGGGGTAAATAAGTATTCTTTCACTGAGGTTTATTATTCAATTGGCTTGCGTTCATGATTTGAATCTTACCAAGCTTCGGAGTGTGCGTGTTTTACAGGTGATAGAGCGACTATTGAATTTCAGGAGATATGCATAGAGCACGTTAATCGGTTCTCAACCAAAACACCGATTTGGATTGATCAGTTGATGATATTTGTGTGCCTCCTTTACATCAGTCTACCTTTGGTTACATCGTTATATTTAGATTTGGGGAAGTTTTAACGCAATACGAGTGCTGAAGGACTTGATAAATTATACCTTTTTTTATTGTGAGGGGGGGGAGGGGTGTGGTATTGAGGTTCAATAAAAAAAAAAAAAACGTTGCAAATTCTTTCATTTGGGTTTATTATTCAATTGGTTTGCGTTCATGATTTGAATTTGTACTAAGCTTTGGAGTGTGCGTGTTTCACAGGTGATAGAGCGATTATTGAATTTCAGGAGATATGCAGAGAGCACGTAAATCTGTTCTCGACCAAAATACCTATTTGGATTGATCAGTTGATCATATTTGTGTGCCTCCTGAAATTCAATAATCGCTCCATCACCTGTGAAACACGCACACTCAAAGCTTAGTATAAATTCAAATCATGAACGCAAGACAATTGAATAATAAACCCCAGTGAGAGAATTCGCAACGTTTTATATTTTGCTTTCTTCTGTACCAGTCTAATTATATTCTACTCCAATCGTAGAATCGTATTAAAAAAAAAATTATAAATATCTCAGTAGATGCCTAAAATAATTGTAAATTATTCACCCCACAGTACCAACTGAACTGAGAAAGTTTTACATTGATGACGAACAGTAGGTGGACAGATATGGGAGGTGGATGCGATGAAGCTTCCATACACCTGACATTGTGTAGGTTTTACACGTGAAAGTAATGCTAGTTTCTCAATTACGGTGATTATTTCTTCCTCGTGTTCGATGTAGGTATTTCAAGCACATCCGTATTGCGTTACGTTGTTCCTAGTTGCATTCGAAACGATTTCCTTGTTTCATCGTCCGTACAAATGGTGAGATTTTATATTTTCTATTATTCTGTACTAGTCCTCTTGTATTCTACACCGATCGATGTGTTCTATCTATTCCACTTACCTGAGATTCATATTCAAGAGACCTATTACCGTGGAGAGTT
The DNA here is from genome assembly GCA_031894815.1 of Creontiades dilutus. Lineage (NCBI taxonomy): Eukaryota > Metazoa > Arthropoda > Insecta > Hemiptera > Miridae > Creontiades > Creontiades dilutus. The sequence continues at coordinate 437,447 of JAVIWC010008305.1, forward strand.
TGTAGTTTATAGAGGAGATATGCATAAAGCACGTAAATCTGTTCTCAACCAAAATACCTATTTGGATTATTCAGTTGATCATATTAGTGTGCCTCCTCAAATTCAATAATCACCCTATCACCTTTGAAACACGCACACTCCAAAGCTTAGTAGAAATTCAAATCATGAACGCAAGCCAATTGAATGATAAACCTCAGTGAAAGAATTTGCAGAGTTTCATACGTATCAGTGTATCGGCTACATAGCCTTTTAGGAGTTCACTCCAGTATCCACATTACTACATCACCACATCACTAGGTTACTGCGATGAAAACATATACAATAATAATCCAAAATACGCAAATGTTGGCACCATAAATCGGGCCGTATATCGGGAATGGTTTAAGCTACGAACCTGGGGAAGGACTAATTCGATTCCTCATGAAAAATTCTTCAAAAAGAGTCCAAATTTAGGCCGCTTCGACTTTTTCTGAGGTTTTTAGGGATTTTACAAAACTTCGACAACGAAGGCCCTTAGAGCACTTAAAGGGCACTTTAGATTGAGTGAGTGTTGGCTAAAGAATTGGGGCGTTGTCGGACCAATATTGATTTTTCCTGAAAATTTCTGACACCCTTTGAAACGTAAACCATGAAATTTTCAGTGGGGAGGGGGTTAAAATCTTTTTTTCAAGAGCGATTACAATGGTTTATTATTGAATAATAAACCAAAACTGTATGAAAATTGGCATACATTTTTAATAATAAAAAATTGTTATTAGTCTCACTTACACATTCAAAAATAAATTATAAAGCCTTCCTTCTTGCTTTCTTTCGAGCAAATGCGTCTATAGTGTCAACGTAGGAATTCGCTTGAGGGAGCTCAATATTTTTACACAAAAATGCCTTTAGATGTGAACAATCGTCTACAATCACTGACTTAAGATCTTCAGGATATTTACACACTAAGTGTCTTGTATAATTTTTTATGGTGGAGAGAGAAAAAACATTTATTTATCATTATATGGTGTGGAATGTTGGAATAGTTGGGGTTGTGAAAAGTATAAATTGATATGCCAAAAGCTCGAGTTGGTATGCCGAAATTTTAAATTGAGATGCCAAAAATATTAAAATTTATTGGTGCCAAAGGTTCAAATTACTTTGCCAAAATTTCCGATTGATAATATGCCAAAAATTCAAATTGATTTTGCCAAACTAATCCGATTTTATATTTTTTCCTAAATGTGTGTGTGTGTGTGTGTGTTTGCGGGCGTGGGTGATTTCATTCTTCTGGTAGCCAAATTGCTGCTCCGTCCTCCAGTCCAAGTCCTCGCACATGTTGTCTTGCATAATTAGTAATTTCGGTTGCCTCCAGGTTTTGTATACCTATTCCCAAGAAACCCAAATCTGCTGTGAAAATTAGAATATTAACTTTCACGTCTTTTTATTCAGAGTGTGGAGAGAGTACAGTATGCAGCTAAAAGTGTTAACACGGAAGTCTTCCGACCCTGTAAATTGAACATCACTGCTAGGACCACCATATTCACCAAACTTAGCGGGTACCTCCCTTTTGCGCCGACAGTCAGCCTTATACTCTTTTTTACATTTTTCTTTTGCTGACCATTCCAGATCGTGAAAATTTGTCCTTAATTCCTCCAGGAAGCCACACAAGGATTCATATGTTACAAGTTCCCCATGCTCCAAGGTTTCATACTGCAATTTTACATTTATTTTGTTAAATCTTTCTAGAATTGATCCCCATAGGACCGTCATAAATGTTGTTTCAAGGGTACTCAGATTTTCCTTTGGAGTCCTGGCTTCATTTCTTGTTGAGGGCTTTTCGTCACTATCACTTGAAATCTCATCCAAACTTTTAAAAATACTCTCTCTGCTTTCGTTGGAAGCTCGGCAGGAGTCGTGACGAGCAGACCATCGAGTCTTTGACAGATTTTGCAACAATAAGGAACAGTTCCTCTTCTAAATAGCCCATCTCTGGGGAGGACTAAAAAAGTTATACAGCTCTTGGAGCAATCCTACCACTATCGGCGGGCGGCCAGTAGAGACAGTACGACGAACGGAACGGTTTGAGATTTTGGCAAGCGGACGCTTTGCCTAGGTTATGACCAGTAACACAGATAGGAGTGGACATTACACGTTATTAAGTTTTTATATGGCGATTGTAGAGCAAATTTACATTCCTCACAAACGGTAAACTCAAATAAAATTATTTTTATTCAACAATAGACCTAATGATTCATTTAAAAAAACGTTTTCTAATGCAAACTAAAATTATGCGTAAATCCAGGCCTGTATATTGCATTCAGTCGGGAAATACTGGCAGCTGCTTGTTCCAAACAGTTTTAAATGGGAATCTGAATAATTTTGTATGATTATACAGCATCTCTGTAGATGGAAGGTTGGGTGTTCTTCGGTACCCTCCCCCCCATTTTCAAACGCTCGTCGCTTCATGAAATTCCAACAAAAATTTGATGTTGGGTGATTTTTGAAAACTTCAGTTAGTCTAGTTTCATGTATAGTGAACCTCAATTTACCAGAATTATATAGTAATGGTGAATTATTCAATCGAAAAAAGTGGGGGGGAGTATCGAAGTATTTCGTAAACAGGAAAAATCCATGTTTGTCAGGCGACGCCCCAATTGTTGAGCCAGCTCTCTCACTTAATTTAAATTGCCCTTTAAGGGCTGTCAAAGTTTTGTAAAATCCCTAAAAACTCAAAAAAGTCAAGGCGGCATAAATTTGTACTCTTTTTGAAGAACACTCCACGAGGAATCGAATGAGCCCCTCACCAGGTCCGTAGGTCAAACCATTCCCGGTGTATGGCCCGATTTATGGTGCCAACATTCTCGTTATTTTGGTTTATTATTGTTTTTGTGTTGATATCAGTAACCTAGTGTGTGATGTAGTAATGTGGATACTGTTGTGAACTCCTAAAAGGCTTTGTAGCCGATACACGGGTTGAAGCATTCTGATAACCATAAAAAACGCTGCAAATTCTTCAATTTTTGGGGTTTATTATTCAATTGGCTTGCGTCCATGATTTGAATTTCTAATAAGCTTTGGAGTGTGCGTGTTTCACAGGTGACAGAGCGATTATTGAATTTCAGGAGATATGCATAGAACACGTAAATCTGTTCTCAACCAAAATACCTATTTGGATTGTTCAGTTGATCATATTTATGTGCCTCCTGAAATTCAATAATCGCTCTATCACCTGTGAAACACGCACACTCCAAAGCTTAGTAGAAATTCGAATCATGAACGCAAGCCAATTGAACAATAAACCTTAGTGGAAGAATTTGCAGCGTTTTCGGTTTTAGCATGCAAAAATCCATGGGAAACAGTAAAAAAATCATATGCAGTTTTTTGGTTGCAGACCGTATTATTCACCCCACAGTATCAATGGGCTGAAATATTTTCTAATAATTTTCTATCAATTGATGTCGGGCACTAGATGGACAGATATGGGAGGTGGATGCGATGAAGCTTCCATACACCTGACATTGTGTAGGTTTTACACGTGAAAGTAATGCTAGTTTCTCAATTACGGTGATTATTTCTTCCTAGTGTTCGATGTAGTTATTTCAACCGCATCCCGATTCGTTACCTTGTTTCTCGTTGAATTCGAAACGATTTCCTTGTTTCATCGTCCGTACAAATGGTGAGTTTTCATATTTTCTATTATTCTGTACTAGTCCCTTGTATTCTACACCGATCGATGATTTGCATCTATTCCACCTACCAAAACTTCATATTCAAAAGACCTATTACGGTGTTAATCGAAGTTTTGGATACAATGAAGCTATATTGCATATAGTCGGGAAATACTGGCAGCTACTTGTTCCAAACATTTCTAAATGGGGATCCTTGAATTATTTTTCATGCTTATATAGCGTCTCTGTAAATGAAACTTCTAACTTTGGAACCAAGATTTGAATCCTCGTTGCGTTCGAAATGATTTCAAAGTTTCGTCATGCGTACTAACTAGTGAGTTTTTATATTTTGCATTATTCTCTACCAGTCTCTTGTATTCTACACCAATTGATGTTTTTCATCTATTCCATCTACCAAAACTTCATATTCAAGAGACCTATTACGGTGTTAGGTTAGTCCTTCTATCAAAGTTCTGTTCTATCGAACAGTTTTAAATGGGAACCTGAATAATTTTGTATGCCTATATGTATAGCATCCTTTCTGTAAATGGAAGGTCTACCTTTAGTATGACGACACGATTTCCCAGTTTGATCGTCCGTACCAAAAGGGAGTTTTTATATTTTCTATTATTCTGTACCAGTCTCTACACCGATCGATGTGTTCTATCTATTCCACCTACCAAAACTTCATATTCGAAAGACCTATTACGGTGTTGGGTTAGTCCTTCTATCGAAGTTTCGAAAAAAATAGAGCTATATTACATTCATTCGGGAAATACTGGCAGCTACTTGTACCGAACATTTTTCAATGGGCGGTGAATCATTGTTTATCCCTTATACGGCATCTCTGTAAATGGTTGGTCTAACTTTAAAACCAAGATTCAAATCCTCGTTGCTTTCGAAACTATTTCCCAGTTTCATCATGCGTATCAATTAGTGAATTTTTATATTTTCCTTTCTTCTGTACCAGTCTAATTATATTCTTCTCCAATCGTAGAATCGTATTAAAATAAAAAATTATAAATATCTCAGTAGATGCCTAAAATAATTGTGAATTATTCACCCCACAGTACCAACTGAACTGAGAAAGTTTTACATTGATGACGAACAGTAGGTGGACAGATATGGGAGGTGGATGCGATGAAGCTTCCATACACCTGACATTGTGCAGGTTTTACACGTGAAAGTAATGCTAGTTTCTCAATTACGGTGATTATTTCTTCCTCGTGTTCGATGTAGGTATTTCAAGCACATCCCAATTACTTTACCTTGTTTCTCGTTGAACTCGAAACGATTTCCTTATTTCGTCGTGCGTACCAACCAACTAGTGAGTTTTTATATTTTCTATTATTCTGTACTAGTCTCTTGTATTCTACACCGATCGATGTGTTCTATCTATTCCATCTACCAAAACTTCATATTCAAGAGACCTATTACGGTGTTGGGTTAGTCCTTTTATCGAAGTTTTGGAGAAATTGAAGTTCTATTGCATTCAGTCGGTAAATACTGGCAGCTACTTGTACCGTACAGTGTTCAATGGGCGGTGAATCATTTTCTATGCTTATAAAGCTTCTTTGTAAATGGAAGGTCTAATTTTGGAATCAAGATTCAAATCCTCGTCGCATTCCAATCCTAATTCTGAATCCCCGTATTCTATACCAATTGATGAGTTTCATACCAAACTACTTATTTACCAATATTTTACTACCAACATTTCGTATTCAAGAGACCTATTACCGTGTAGAGTTTGTCCTCATATCGAGGTTTTGGTTAAAATGAAGTTATATTGCATTCTCTCGGGAAATGCTGGCTGCTACTTGTTCCGCATATTTGTCGATGTGAATCCGTGAATTATTTTGTATACTTACACAGGGTGTCTACACTAACTATGGGCCAATCTCAAGGAGTCGATTCTACAGGTCATTCAGAAACAAAAACTGCATCTTAGAGATTTTTTTTACTCAAATAAAAATCCGGTTGCGCACAATCAAAAACACTTTTTGAGGGATCAAATTTTCATAAAATTTTGGTTAGAATCCGAATCTGCAATAAAAAATTGCGGTTCCTATTCAAAATAAGAAAGTTAGTGTCATTTGCGCATCCGCAAATGAAATTGACGATCCCAATCAACACAAACAATACACAATTACATGTTAAAAACGCTGCAAATTCTTCCACTGGGGTTTATTATTCAATTGGATTGCGTTCATGATTTGAATTTCTACTAAGCTTTGGAGTGTGCGTGTTTCACAGGTGATAGAGCGATTATTGAATTTCAGGAGGACACACAAATATGATCAACTGATCAATCCAAATAGGTATTTTGGTTGAGAACAGATTTACGTGCTCTATGCATATCTCCTGAAATTCAATAATCGCTCTATCACCTGTGAAACACGCACACTCCAAAGCTTAGTAGAAATTCAAATCATGAACGCAAGCCAATTGAATAATAAACCCCAGTGAAAGAATTTGCAGCGTTTTTTCGGCGTTTCCGAAGCGGAAAATGTTGAACATAGTGTACTTCTTTACCCACCAACATTTGAGGAGGGGGTTGTCAACTTGTGGGACACCCTGTATACCTGAGATCACAAGAAACTTTCTAGACTTCTTAGAGTCGTAGGCCTCTTGCAACAATCTCATCTTCGCCTGGTCGTCAGACCGTTTTTTCTTTCGGAAAATTTTCTTTGTTTATCTACAATAGCTGGCATCTATTTTCAGTAGACCTAGGTAACGTGTTACGAACGAAAGTTTCAGAAAACTGATGAACAATCCATGTGATTCGTCATTAAAATTATTCTTTGTTAACTTCAATACTCTAGAATAGCTCTCGCCCGTGTTTACATTTATATCATTCATTGTAGATGTGGCATGAAGGCGTCACAGAAGAGGAAAACTTCTTCCCGTTGTCTCGTCGGGGACCTTGATAAAAATCGACGAAGTCATCACCGGAAATAGCTGATCGTTTTCGCAGCTCGTTCGAACCGCTTCGCCACATCGGTGGAAAAGAAATTGCCCGCTATTTACGGACAAGTCGAGAAACTCGTCTGCAGAATTCAGATACCGATAGGAATCCGACGAAGCCATTTTCATATCTGTCAGATAACACGATTAATGGGTATGTTTTACCTTGAAGAATATTCATTATCGATGCCCAACGATGAGCGGTTATTTTTTGCTGAGTTTATGAATGAGTCTCTCACTGACGAACGCTGATGTCAGTTAGAGATTTAGAAGGCCTCGAAAAGTTTTCAAAATCTTCTATTCTAGCGTATTTTTGTTCTATAGATGATTACACACACCCCCCCCCCCCCTCACAAAGTTTCTGAACTATTATTCTAATTAGGGGTTTCTACGTATTTCGGTATGCTAAAAACGAATCTGAAGTCAGAATTTCGGTTTACCCTTAAAAATTTTGCGCTGCGGTCAACAAACCCCCTTAAAAAGTCGATTTTTCTCATAAACATTCAGAAGCTGATGAAAGAATTAAAATACCCAAATAGACCGTCAGATTCTACTCACAGCATCAAATTTGAGATACTTATTTAAAGAAAATCTCTCTCTCTCAAAAAAAGTTTTAAATCGCCCCATTTAAAACATGACCCCCCAAAAGCCCCCCAAAGGGGCAAATATTTTCCTTTGATCAAAATTTAAATTTGTTATTAGTTCTTGGGTTTCTTAGGTCACTGACAAGGAAAATGCTTACAGAAAAGAATATTTTACCCCTCCTTCCCTTAAGAGCCTCTTTGCCTCCTATAGGAAAATATTAATAAAGACGAAATATCCTATAGGATGGATTTTGAAAATTATTTCTCCATTTACCAGAAAGTAAAAACATTGCCGCAACCTAGTATCAAACGCGGATTAATTCAACTGTGTGTATTTACGTTTATAAGAAATTACAAGCCCTCAGGGTTACAGACCTCATATCTGGAGTATGTATGGTATTTTGGACGTTCGAGAGCCGAAAAAAAATGGAGACAGAAATTTGATTACAACTTTCGGTAAAGTTCGGCGCCCAAACTTCAAAACTCTTTGACGTATATTTCCCTCCGCTAAATCCTCGAGTTTCCACCGCGTTTTCCTTAACTTCCAGCTGAGGAAGGTTGTTCGGAAGTTTGAGGGCGAGCACTGATAAGCTATGTAGGCAAAAACATATTCAACAAACATAATATAATCAATCATCGTGGAAGGAAGGAACTGAGAGGGCCTAATTTAATTTACGATCTTGAAGGCAACTTATTATATTTTTAAGATGTTTCTCAGTTTATTCTGAAGTTTCTGAGATAAACCCTGTGAACTAAGTAACAACTGTATAATGTTGACTCTTAATTATGTTCATCGTTGAAGAAAACCTTTTAGTAATGTACTGTCTTGAACTTGGGCTATCAGTCACGCAATGCGAATATTGTCTACGTACTTGGGGTTTCCTTAACGCCCCTTTATTTTCATGGGAGTTTTCATGATTTTCTCAATTCGATTATGACGTAGTTTTGGTAATTTTACCCCCCCCCCCCCCCCCCCCAACTGTTTTAAACATCCTATCCCGCCATTTTGGCATTATTGGAACATATTTTTCTATAAGAAGCTGAGACATCAGCCATTTCAAATCCCGCCTCGTGAGGTGCATGTTGCTACGATAAGGATCCCGACTGTGGGAAGTTCAAACCGCAAAACCATCAATTTATTCTGGTTGGTTTCAGATGATTTTTGGTGTTCCAATTATATTTCTTAGATGCTGTCATATCTGATGATGGGGAAAACAAATTAAACAAAAAACCTTTCAAGAAAGCTTTTATTTAAATGCCCTAAATGATATGACGATTGAGTTTGTATAGCATCCATCTTGGAACAGGTCTGACTCCAGCCACTTTTGGTGTCCCCGCTTTGAAGACACACCTGCGATTTGTGAGAGAACCTCCGATTTTGTTGATTTTATTGAAGAGCTAGACTGTTCCAAATTAACCGGCTAATGACCTTGCAACAATGATGCTTTGAATGAGATGAACAGACTCAGAAACCTAGCTAGCGATGACTAAAAAGTAATAAAACGCTGCAAATTCTTCCACTGGGGTTAATTATTCAATTGGTTTGCGTTCATGATTTGAATTTCTACTAAGGTTTGGAGTGTGCGTGTTTCACAGGTGATAGATTGATTATTGAATTTCAGGAGGCACACAAACATGATCAACTGAACAGTCCAAATAGGTATTTTGGTTGAGAACAGATTTACGTGCTCTATGCATATCTCCTGAAATTCAATAATCGCTCTATCACCTGTGAAACACGCACACTCCAAAGCTTAGTAGAAATTCAAATCATGAACGCAAGCCAATTGAATAATAAACCCCAGTGAAAGAATTTGCAGCGTTTTTTTGGCGTTTCCGAATCGGAAAATGTTGAACATAGCGTACTTCTTTACCCACCAACATTTGAGGAGGGGGTTGTCAACTTGTGGGACACCCTGTATACCTAAGATCACAAGAAACTTTCTAGACTTCTTAGATTCGTAGGCCTCTTGCAACAATCTCACCTCCGCCCGGTCGTCAGACCGTTTTTTCGTTCGGAAAATTTTCTTTGTTTATCTACAATAGCTGGCATCTATTTTCAGTAGACCTAGGTAACGTGTTACGAACGAAAGTTTCAGAAAACTGATGAACAATCCATGTGATTCGTCATTAAAATTATTCTTTGTTAACTTCAATACTCTAGAATAGCTCTCGCCTGTGTTTACATTTATATCATTCATTGTAGATGTTGCATGAAGGCGTCACAGAAGAGGAAAACTTCTTCCCGTTGTCTCGTCGCGGACCTTGATAAAAATCGACGAAGTCATCAACGGAAATAGCTGATCGTTTTCGCAGCTCGTTCGAACCGCTTCGCCACATCGGTGGAAAAGAAATTGCCCGCTATTTACGGACAAGTCGAGAAACTCATCTGCAGAATTCAGATACCGATAGGAATCCGACGAAGCCATTTTCATATCTGTCAGATAACACGATTAATGGGTATGTTTTACCTTGAAGAATATTCATTATCGATGCCCAACGATGAGCGGTTATTTTTTGCTGAGTTTATGAATGAGTCTCTCACTGACGAACGCTGATGTCAGTTAGAGATTTAGAAGGCCTCGAAAAGTTTTCAAAATCTTCTATTCTAGCGTATTTTTGTTCTATAGATGATTAAATCCCCCCCCCCCCCCTCACAAAGTTTCTGAACTATTATTCTAATTAGGGGTTTCTACGTATTTCGGTATGCTAAAAACGAATCTGAAGTCAGAATTTCTGTTTACCCTTAAAAATTTTGCGCTGCGGTCAACAAACCCCCTTAAAAAGTCGATTTTTCACATAAACATTCAGAAGCTGATGAAAGAATTAAAATACCCAAATAGACCGTCAGATTCTACTCACAGCATCAAATTTGAGATACTTATTTAAAGAAAATCTCTCTCTCTCAAAAAAAAGTTTTAAATGGCCCCATTTAAAACATGACGCCCCAAAAGCCCCCCAAAGGGGCAAATATTTTCCTTTGATCAAAATTTAAATTTGTTATTAATTCTTGGGTTTCTTAGGTCACTGACAAGGAAATGCTAACAGAAAAGAATATTTTACCCCTCCTTCCCTTAAGAGCCTCTTTGCCTCCAATATCCTATAGGATGGATTTTGAAAATTATTTCTCCATTTACCAGAAAGTAAAAACATTGCCGCAACCTAGTATCAAGCGCGGATTAATTCAACTGTGTGTATTTACGTTTATAAGAAATTACAAGCCCTCAGGCTTACAGACCTCATATCTGGAGCATGTATGGTATTTTGGACGTTCGAGAGCCGAAAAAAAAATGGAGACAGAAATTTGATTACAACTTTCGGTAAAGTTCGGCGCCCAAACTTCAAAACTCTTTGACGTATATTTCCCTCCGCTAAACCCTCGAGTTTCCACCGCGTTTTCCTTAACTTCCAGCCGAGGAAGGTTGTTCAGAAGTTTGAGGGCGAGCACTGATAAGCTATGTAGGCAAAAACATATTCAACAAACATAATATAATCAATCATCGTGGAAGGAAGGAACTGAGAGGGCCTAATTTAATTTACGATCTTGAAGGCAACTTATTATATTTTTAAGATGTTTCTCAGTTTATTCTGAAGTTTCTGAGATAAACCCTGTGAACTAAGTAACAACTGTATAATGTTGACTCTTAATTATGTTCATCGTTGAAGAAAACCTTTTAGTAATGTACTGTTTTGAACTTGGGCTATCAGTCACGCAATGCGAATGTTGACGCCCCTTTATTTTCATGGGAGTTTCCATGATTTTCTCAATTAGATTATGACGTAGTTTTGGTAATTTACCCCCCCCCCCCCCCCCCCCAACTGTTTTAAAAGTGGTTTTACATCCTATCCCGCCATTTTGGCATTATTGGAACATATTTTTCTATAAGAAGCTGAGACATCAGCCATTTCAAATCCCGCCTCGTGAGGTGCATGTTGCTACGATAAGGACCCCGACTGTGGGAGGTTCAAACCGCAAAACCATTAATTTATTCTGGTTTCACATGATTTTGGGTGTTCCATTATATTCCTTAGATACTGTCATATCTGATGATGGGGGAAAACGAATTAAACAAAAAACCTTTCAAGAAAGCTTTTATTTAAATGCCCTAAATGATATGACGATTGAGTTTGTATAGCATCCATCTTGGAGCAGGTCTGACTCCAGTCACTTTTGGTGTCCCCGCTTTGAAGACACACGTGCGATTTGTGAGAGAACCTCCGATTTTGTTGATTTTATTGAAGAGCTAGACTGTTCCAAATTAACCGGCAAACGACCTTGCAACAATGATGCTTTGAATGAGATGAACAGACTCAGAAACCTAGCTAGCGATGACTAAAAAGTAATAAAACGCTGCAAAATTCTTCCACTGGTTTATTATTCAATTGGCTTGCGTTCATGATTTGAATTTCTACTAAGCTTTGGAGTGTGCGTGTTTCACAGGTGATGTAGTGATTATTTAATTTCAGGAGGCACACGAACATGATCAACTGAACAATCCAAATAGGTATTTTGGTTGTGAACAGATTTACGTGCTCTATGCATATCTCCTGAAATTCAATAATCGCTCTATCACCTGTGAAATGCACACTCAAAGCTTAGTAGAAATTAATCATGAACGCAAGCCAATTGAATAATAAATCAGTGGAAGAATTTGCAGCGTTTTTTATGGTTATCAGAGAACTTCAACCCGTGTATCGGCTACAAAGCCCTTTAGGAGTTCACTCCAGTATCCTCATTACTACATCACTACGTCACTGGGTTACTGATATCAAAACAAAAATAATAAACCAAAATAACGCGAATGTTGGCACCATAAATCGGGCTATAGATTAGGAATGGTTTGACCTACGGACCTGGGAGTGTTCTTCAAAAAGAGTACAAATTTAGGCCGCCTTGACTTTTTTTTTGAGGTTTTTAGAGGTTTTACAAAACTTTGAACTTTGACAACCCTTAAAGGGCACTTTAAATTAAGTGAGAGAGCTGGCTCAAGAATTGGAGTGTCGCCGGACCATGGAGTGTGAATTTTTCCTGAAAATTTCAGCTTTTTTGCTTCTGCCGTTTGGGAGAAATCGTGCGTACGGCGGACGGACGGAAAAATTTGTATTGCAGATTCGGATTCTACACCCTTTGAAACGTAAACCATGAAATTTCCAGGGGGGGGGGGGGGGGGTTAAAAAATTTTTTTAAAGGGCGATTACAATGGTTTTTATTGAATAATAAACCAATAAATTAAACAAAAAACCTTTATAAGAAAGTTTTTATTTAAATACCCTAAAAAGAAGGGAATACATTTTTACTTACAAATTTTAACTGTCTACTTGTAGCCTATATACACAATTCATAAAATCATAAAAGCTTGTCGCGAGATTTGGGCTTGTGTAAACTAACTAGTTCCTGGATACCTGTTTCATTGATCAACTTATTCTGATATGTTTATTTTTTAATTCAGTTTAGTTAGGTAAATACCTATCTAGTACCTACTTACGCAAACGTCACGACAAACTTTTATGATTTTATCACAAACCGAGAGATTTTGGCCGAGTTTGACAAAGTATTATATGGCAAAAGTCGTTGCAAATGAGTGGAAGAATCGATCCCTGAAGTTGGGCCAGTCGGGTCTGATACATTCCGTATAAATGTTTATAAATAACGGTTTACGGGGTGTGTGGTTCGGGAATCAATTATAGCGATTATGCGTTGAGCCGGTCGGTAATGTTTATGATGGCCGAGAGCGGCGGAAATTGGCCCCGTCTGGTTTGCTGACCACAAAGGTGCAGACTCCCGAGCAAAACACAATAAAGCCGTCAACCTCACCTACGTTCGGTCAAAGCAACGGTTTCGATCCGAATTGCGATTGAATAGGTGACAACCCTTTTGTATCGAAAGACCCGAAATTACTACACAACGGATTTTTTCTATCTTGGAAATGGATGAAACTTCAGAATATAAGGTGATCATCTGCCTTGATCAAAAACTTGGAATCAAACCAACCAATTCATTTCTTGAAATGCTTAGGAAACTTGGAATAATGGCTTTAAAAATTTGGGGATGGCACATAGCCAATGAAACAATCAAGTTGAAATTGATGTGAGATTGCTAAATAAATAGGCTTCCCCATCAATTCTACAAATTTGAGCTAGACCGGGGCTCTAGAACCTGAGAAAAAGATGCTTGAGGGATTTTACGTTTGTGCATGCTCAGAGCAGTGGGCCATTCCAGAATATTGCTGTAAAAGTTAATGTGATGCAGTGGCGTAAAGTTTTTTTCATCTTTTGCCCCCACCCCCCCCCCGCCCCCGCAAACTTCATTTTCCCCCCCCCCCCCCCCCGCGGACTAGGCCCTTATTAGTTAGTGAACCATCAATTTGAATTTTTTACTATATTGAAGACCACGAATCAATTCTAATATTTTTGGCATCTCAATTTAAACTTTAATACCCGAGTTTTTAGCTTAAAAAAATCAACTCCAAAATTTACCTGGCCCCCCCCCCCCCGCCCTTATTATTAGTATAGTGAACCATGACCTAATTAATCCCAAAAATCAACTAAATTTACCTCAAAACTAAACTATAGATTTAGATTAGACGATTTACAAACAAACACATCCATTTGCCAAACTTTGTACTGTGAAGTTAACTGAATACTCGAGGCCATAAAGAGGTAAACCAGAAATATTTGGATAATAAATTAACGAAGAACACCTAATTGCGATGATTACCCTCATCTTTGAACACATGACCGGATTCTTGTGAAATGTGGATCTACATTGTTTTGAAATTTGAGAACTTTGTGTGCCCAGAAATAGCCAGTTGTTAGCTAGGTATCAATTTTTCGACAATACAATTTTTTTCTAAATAATAAGAATTGGTAACTAAATATTCCAATCGTTTTGGTCTTAGACATACGCAGTGTACGAAAATACGAAGTACGGTTGCATAAAATAACATTCATCACGAATTTAAACAATAAAATCCGTTATGATTAGCCATAATTATACCAGCCCTCGCACTTCGTGCGATATCGCCGGTTCCCGCTCACTATTTCCCTGCGGGCCCCTCTGTTACGCCACTGATGTGATGCCTCTAAATACATCGTATCATTTGCCTGATGAATTCAGTTTTATAGAAAACTTTCAGTTTTCATAAGTCTTTGCTGCAGGCAATCTTATGGGGTCAGTGCCCGTCCTTGACAATTTGAATGATTTATTAATGAAACCATCAATGAACCTTTGCACTTCAACAACTTCTGCAATATCAGTTGAATTTATAAATGCCTGAAGAGTTGAAATTTGGTAGGTTACTTCTGATCTTCAGGTACTTTTCCTCAAGAATCTGAAGAAAGGCAAGTTTTCTTGTAGATTGTGACCCACCATATTTCAAAGTCATTTGTTCGTCAAGAACTTCTTGAGTTTCCAAATGCGTCAAATTTAAACTTAAAATTTAAGATACGAGAATGAGAAGTATCATTTTGTAATTTATACCCAAAAAGTAGTAAAATGAATGAACCGAAGCGAGACAAACCAGCACATATTGCAGAGAGGCAAACAGATTGTTAAAAGGTCAAGAGTCGTTTTACTCAAACCATTTCTACATGCATCACGATCATCTTAGTTGTGATTCCCTCAGTTCCAGCCACCTGACTGATGCCATTTCTTCACAAATTATGTATCGAAGAAAACCCGTATGATGAACCGTGAAAAAAACGATTTCTGCAAATTTTTGACTTATGTTCATTCTGCAATCATCGCCTCAATTATAAGTTAGCTTCACAAGTTTGTTTCGTAAACACTCGATCGTTCGTAGTGTTCATTTTTATGTTGAAACAAACGATGAAAACAATGAATGGAAATCTCTTCTTGCCTAGCGACAGGCGCTAACGCGATCCAGACGTCTATCCGACGTCAGATTTCATTATAAGAAGGTACTTAAGGACGAAGAATAGACTCTAAACGAAGAGCCTCCGAAAATACTCCATTAAGGTCTAGGGCCAGTGTTATTCCGGGATCTTCTTCACAGACTGGCGCTGGGACGGGGCGCGCCCTTCCCCATTGAACCAGTGACAGTGGCGAGGAGCCAAAACGGATGAAATTGATCGGTGTCACGAGACTCGGTCGTCACGTGTCTCAAATCGAGTGGATTTCAGTTCAGTCTGAAGGTGCCAGATTTTTGTCGTCAATAAATGCGCAGTAGGAAGGTCATTCTTCGGAAATGGTATATTAGGTTCGTTTTTTCAACATTTTCATCTGTATAGTTTCCAAGTTTTGTCGCTGTAAATGTCTCCTAAATTAGCACCTTGATAATCTCAGCAAGACAGCACACATTAATATTTACAGATTTCAAGATGAAGATTTAAAAAAAATTTTTTAATTTGGAGCTAGGGAGTGACCTATTGAACCAGTAACAGTGGTGAGGAGCCAGAACGGATGAAATTGATCGGTGTCACGAGACTCGGTCGTCACGTGTCTCAAATCAAGTGGATTTCAGTTCAGTATGAACGTGCCAGATTTTTTTCGGTCAATAAATGCTCAGTAGCAAGTTCATTCTTCGGAAATGGTATTATATTAGGTTCGTTTTTTCAACATTTTCATCTGTATAGTTTCCCATTTTTGTCGCTGTAAATGTCTTCTAAATAAGCACCTTGATAATCTCAGAAAGACAGCACACACTAATATTTACAGTTTTCTAGATGAAGGTTTTAAAAAATTGGAGCTAGGGAGTGTGCCCTATTCAAACAGTGACTGTAGCGAGGGAGCCAAAACGGATGAAATTGATCGGTGTCACGAGACTTGGTCGTCACGTGTCTCAAATCGAGTGGATTCCAGTTCAGTCTGAAGGTGCCAGATTTTGCCGGTCAATGTATGCGCAGTGGGAAGGTCATTCTTCGGAAATTTTGAAACATAAAAAACATACGAAATTTTGAAACACACAAACATTTAGCACACTCTCCTGCGCAGGTTTTTTCAATTGTTTTCATCTGGTTTTGTTTGGTAGATGTGAATTCTTGAACCTTGGCGTCAATTTCGTTTTCTAGTGGGTAACTTTTTTGAAAACCATCCAGGAATCCATTCTACTAACAAAACCTTGCTACAGATTTTTAAAAAACATTTTTTTTTAAATTTTAATGGAATTTTTCAGTTTAATTACTCAATAGTTGTGGTAATTAATAAATAACCCCCGTAGTAGTCCTTGTACTTAACAATTTTTTTTAAATCATAAATTATTTTATAAGGAGTTATCTATGTTTTTAAATTGGAACAACAAAAATAATATAGGTTTACCACAATTTTCGCTGAACCCTTTATTTTTCTCTTAAGGTTGGTGTCATAAGAAGATCAACTGGTCTTCTCTTGATTCTTCTTCCAGTACGTCAAGCTAATAGGCCATCGATAAATCCATGGAAAGTCGGGTTTGGGTGGTCTGATAAGGCTTAAAACTGTCGTTGAAAGGTTTTGGAAATGACATCTTTCACTTCAGGGATGTTTAGACGGTGTGTAACCGAATTCCTCACATTCCACTCAGCATTTGTGATCAAGCGAAGCACACGATTCTGCTGTACTGTAGCCTTGTAATTTGTGCGGCGCTCGTTGATCCCCATATTGAGCCCCCGTACTGCCATATTGGTCGGATTAGCACGAGGTATATAAGCTTTTTGAGACTCCAGGTGAGGGATCTTGGGCCCATCAGTGTTTTCAGTACATTTGCTCGAGTCCTCAGCCTCTTGACCAAGTCCCCAATGTGGTCGGCAAACGTAAGTCTTTGGTCAATTATGATTCCTAGATATTTAACTGATTTACTTTGTGGTACTGTGTTGCTGTTTAGTGTGATGGGGGTAACGTGATACTATCTTTTGTACGTGAAGGTTGTTGAGTTAGATTTGTGGGTGTCCATCGATGTTCGCCATTTTTTATTCCAATCGTCTAGGGTGCTCCTGTAGTTGTCTCTACTTCTTGTTTCAGATGTTAAAGCTTGTTTTCAGTTTCTGATTAATAATGATCACATTACTGTTCGAATGACCAGCAGTGGCTGACCGGTATAAAAAGGAAATCTAACCAGTTGACCAGTTAGCCGGATCGTTGACGACGGCTGAAACCCATTTTGTTTACGAATCGTGCTCTTTGCCCGTGAGCTGTTCCGTTCGTGACCAGAGGGCCGTCCCGCCTTGTTTGTTCCTGGAGCTATCGCGGGAGGCAGTAGCCCACGTTTGTAACGTACACAACGTCGTAGAGAAGAAAAACACGACGACGGATTTTGATCCAAATATTGGGCTTGTTGGCTGTTAACTCGGAAACTTTGTGATGTTTGTGGGGCACAAAAATGAAAGTATTTCCAGGGTCAATACTCTGCTTCGACTCTTTTAGTGAAAACATTGATCGGAGTTGAATGTGGACTACAGGCTGTTTTGGCGTCTGTAATGGATTATTCCCCCATTAGAAGCTCGGATTCGGGTTATGGATTTCAAATTACGGAGTAGTTTTGCTAGAAAACTTGATAAAATAATGGAAATTCTTGAAAATTTAAACTCTTTTGGAAGATTAAAGTTATAAAATGTCATCACCATCACTGTTCCATGAAGAGCAAGCCTATTTTCCAATGTGTTTTTATTCTGGGAACATTTATGTGGTTGGCAAGT
The DNA here is from genome assembly GCA_031894815.1 of Creontiades dilutus. Taxonomy (NCBI): domain Eukaryota; kingdom Metazoa; phylum Arthropoda; class Insecta; order Hemiptera; family Miridae; genus Creontiades; species Creontiades dilutus. Next base: position 455,271 of record JAVIWC010008305.1, read on the forward strand.
CCTGCAAGTGTTTATCTTGCTTAACAGTTTGTGAATACGTTTTCGCAATAATTTATAACATCTTTGTATGAGGGGATCATCAGAATATGAGTCCCTGATAGCGTTAATGGTGCTTAGTGAGTCACTGTAGATCACATAGTTCCCAATCATTCCAACAACTGGAAGAGTTGAATAGGCAGTATCACAGCCCACTGCTCTGCTGTGAACACAGACGCATCAGGTGGTAATCATGTGATGGACCATGGAGCAAGGCCAAGACCATCAGGTGTCTTTGAGCCATCAGTGAATAGTTGGAGGTTCAGCATATATCTGAATTGCCTCAAGGCAATCTGAGGACATGCAGGGGTGTATTTCCTCCAACTCCGACCATCAAAAGGTCAATATGCATCCCATATAGAGTCCAGGATGGAACGGATGGCACCATACAAGGTACCTGAGGGTATCTCTTTACTCCGCCTCTCCTGGTGCACTGGTGAACACAAATACGCAAAGGGCTAGTTCGAGTTGGGAGCCTGGAATGTTTCATCTAACTTTGGTAGAGTGATTGTGTTATGCCGCGTTTGCCTAGGGAAATGGTATAGGCGTTCTGCATTGCGAAGTGTCAATAGATTTCGACAAATCCTGAAGGGAAGCTGATGGGGTAGTATGGGCAGTAGCCAGACGATGACCCTTGTTAAATATATTTTCCACTCTACGGAGCAAAGACTTCCTTGCTGATCGATAAAATTGAGAACCATAATCAACGCTAGAGCGCACCACAGCTCGAAAAATCCTGAGGAGGACATCCTGCTGGGCACCCAGCTAAATAATAAGAAAGAGCTTAGAGTAACTGTACACCCTGCGTAGTAGCATGGCAGAAGTACTCGGTATGCTGTGTCCACCGCAGCTGGCAATCTACTACAAATCCACGAACATCTGTGAGTGGAATAATTTTCATATCTGCACCTATTGTGAGTGGATGCTTATTACGTGCTTTGCGCTTTCCGATAAAATGGATTTCGTTCGATTAAGAATTTGGTTTAGTTTACATATGTGTGTTGTTTTGTGATCATGTTTATAAGTGTCGTCATGTAAAAATCAGACGACTGTTCCATCGTTATGTCGAAACCCTGCCCACGTAAAGACTCCAGGTTTTAATTTAATGGTGGTGTGAAGGAGGGTCCACATTTCCCCATTATTACAGAGTATTCCTCGGCCAGCAGCCGAAATATTCACCTTAATAACGGCAAAATAGTGCTTTTTCATGGTTGTGAAACGGTTTGACATTTGCTTTCAGGAGCTCAAATGCCTGATGATGCGGCAACACTCATTTAATGGGTTTTGGCCGATTTGTTATTGTTACTAGTTTGTGGAGGAACGTAATCTGTTTTATCACAAATATAAACATCCGCAATCTTTTCCACATCTGAAATTTTGTGCTCCGTCGGTTGTCAATGAATTGTATTTTTTCTTCTTTGACCCGAAATTGTGTCTTTTTCTTTGGAATTTTCCCGTTTTAAATTGGAAGTTGTGCTTTATTTCTCAGCAAGTAACATTTTATTTTGATCGTATAATTTAAACTAGACATTTACATACATACAAGAGAGTCTACTGCTGCGGGGGGTTCGATTTGTCGCTCCGAACCATCGATTGTGAAGGTCTAGTACTACGATAGATCACTCCTGCGGTCTGCCACGGTTGAAGTGGGGGCCCCGCTAGTTGTCCCACTTATTTTTTGTGACCGATTTCCCCGAGAAAGGCCCTCAGTTGATGTTTTCCGGTCTGATAGAAATAGTGTCGAGTTTTTTTTTCTTTTTGAAGAGACCTCGAAGATGCCTTTTTACGATTTTTCATGTATTGGAAAACCCCTTTTACATAAATCATACGTATATGTTTATTAGAAATAATCAGTATTAAATTATCTACCGCTCCTCGCCTTCAAATCTTCCAATTAAATTCTGCAAGCCATAACAAGAGCCTCTTTTATATTTTTGCAAAGTAGATCGATTAGGAACGAAATTAGTTATAAGGGTCCTTCAGCTGATCCCTGTGCCTCCTCAGCCCGTAATTGACTTCTGGATGTCTCAAAGACTCCGTTAACTTCGTGAATCCCAACCTCAACTAGTTCAAACGTACTAAACAAACGCTGATGTCAAAATACCTACACTGTATATGGACACTACTTAGAAATCCGCGAGTAGAACAACTTGTAAAATAAAACAACCACCTACGCTCCATTTGTCCACAGTTCTATACCATAAGTCTTGAAAAACTCGATTTAACTATCAAAAACTTAAGTTCCATTGCAATTATATCAGCTAATATCCTCACGTGACAGGTCCACTAGGCGATTTCAACTGTGCCCAAGCTCGTTCACATTCACATTATTGTTCATGCTAATATGATAAATTTCGTTCATGATAATTTCTATGTTTTAGCGCTTTGATTCCCCCTTGAGATTGACTGAGAGTTTTGCGTAGAATGCACTCCCAACTAGATCTCAAATGTGATTTTTAACTCAAATTTCATTAATTTTATTTCAGTAGTTTCGGAGAAAACCGTCGGGTGGACGGGCGGATTTGTTTTCATCTAATTTTCGGATTCTACACATCTTGAAACGTGATCCAACAAATGTTTAAGCGTTATTACTAACTTGGAAAAAAACTTCTTGGTTGATTACAAAGGTTCTTTCGGTAGGTATTGAAAATCACAAAAGTTCGTAATTTCTCGAGTTTTCTCTTTCTGGACCAATATTTGCAAAATTGAACTTCAATAGGTACATATTAGGGGGCTTTCACACTGGTTAGACATGAGATATCAGAAGACAAGGGATACGCTTTTTCAAATCCCAACCATTGACATGATTGAGTTCTTTCACACTGAAGAGATCCGGCAGGCTGGAATTCGGGTATGTCCAATGGCATTGTGGGTTAGTATAGTTGCCCCTTCTATGAGTTGAATGCGGATAATGCCCGCAACACTCGGAGGATGTCCCAGACGCTGGAAGGCGTCTGGTATATCTACCGAGGCGACAGATTGAAGAAGGGCAAACTAACCATACCTATCACAAATGGCAGGCGTCCCTGGGTGCCACACTCTCAAAGAAGTGGATAGTGGTGCTCTAATTTTGAGCAGGAGTGTTGCTATACCACTTGAAATAACTACTAACGTGAGGAATATCAGCAGCCGTTCTCTCGCAGCCACAGCTCTTCTAAAATTGGAATCCTTCTTCCGAAGAGCTTGAGCGTTTAAGAGCATTAAATTGAACAACTTCTCAAAAGTTGGTATTTCCATTCTGAAGTAGGCTCGGAACTTACATGTATGGGATACAAGTTGTTTGGAAAACACATACGGACTGTGGTCCTCCGGATTTCGCCAGCAGGGATGGACCCACAGTCGAGACCTATGAAGCCTCCTTGTCCTACTTAACCCACAGCAATTAGTAACTTATCTTCTGAAAATGAACTCATTTTCGACTCACTATAGACAAGAAATTCCTTGCCTAATGTTTCAAGTCGCGTTATCTACCGGTCTAATGTCTCGTGTCCCACCAGTGTGAACTCCTCCTTACATTACCTGAATGTGTTTTTAAAACAAGAGATATACGTGGGTACATTTGATATGATTCATCTCGCGTACACTCTGAATTCAGTGAGTAGGTATATGAAGATGAAATAATGACCGTTTTTGTTAACAAGGTAGTAGTAAAGGATATACGCGTGAGAAAGTTATGGTGTGATAGGTAGATACTGCAATTTTGAACCTTTGATCAATCTTAAGGATCGGTCCTAGACTTCCTCTGTCTATACCTAAATAACTACTGGCACTTCATACTACTGGCATACTTTAGGCATTGACATAGTTGTGCCACCACACATCTCTTCATTTGAAAACCTAACAATCAAGAGTTTTAGTTTTGAGCTTGCTGTAACACTATCCCAGTAACGTTCCGAGTAACTTCAATTCAATTCGTGAATTATTCATTAAATTTTGTACTTTCAGTTGATGGGAAGGACGAGAAGCGTAGAGCAGAGATAGTTCCCGAATAGTTTGATAATTACTGTGTCGTATCTAGTTAGTTTACTGTTACAGGTTGCGAATACAGTAATCATCTCGAAAGACGAGTTTTCGAGGGTCTAGACCGAACAGTACTGGATGTTTCAATGAATGTTTCAAACAACAATAGGACAAAGGGCTTTGTGAGTGAGGACATGGTAGAAGAGAGAACCATTAGCGAAACTGTATTGAATTGACGTTCAACAACGTAAGAGTGACCCTACGTAACGATATTATACTGCAACAGAGAGTACATCTAGCGGTGGGAGTTCTGTCACTTCATTTGCTTCGGCGAAGGACATGAAACCACGGAAATGTGCCGACTATGATGTGGGTTGAGCGACATTCCGTTCCACTGAAGCGTGTGGTTCTTTAAGATGTTTTTTCTCTTCTCTGTTCCGGCCTTATGGTCTGATAAATCTCGGGCTCAAGTGGGATTACAGTCACCTAAATGACGCGTCGTGTCGCAATGTGCGGGCGATAACGTTTGCCCCAATTACGTCTAGGTGGATGAGACTTCTGTCAAACGAGTTTACGGAGCGGAACTATTAGACATACGCCGCTGGAGTAGTAGACTATATGTTCAGTTTTTCAGGGAACAATAAGTCTTAAAAAGTTCGTTGAATGGTACGATAAAAACAGAATGTTGATAGTGAATAGCTTTTTTGACCTTCAAATTACTCTCCACTAGCCACTACACACTTCTGACAACGTTGGTATAACGCTTGAAAACTGTTGGAGAAGTCTTGATGTGGAATCGTTCTCAGAATAGCCGTCACATGGTTCTGAACCTCCTCGACGTCCGGGAACAGTAATCCCTTTAAGGCCTGTTAAGACGTGGAAACAAAAAAATTCAGCAGGCGCCAGATCTGAAGAGTACTCTGGAGAGTGGATGTTGCAAAACTGTCATGCCATGGTCGTACCATGGTGTTGGTATGCGATGGTGCATTGTCGTGCAGTTACATCCAATTTCCGGTCTGGAATATCTGTGGCCTAACTCGCCGGATGCTCTGTAACAAAATGTTTGAGAACCTGCAAGTAGATTGCAGCATTCACCGTTTAGCCGGCAGGAACGGATTCCTTCTTTGTCATTGTTTTACCCAATTTGAAGCAGAACTTGATGTTATGTCGTTGCTCCATGACGCGTGCTATTCGGAACACGCAATTAGACCGAATGCAATAAGCACTGAGCTAGTAGTTACAGAATTCGAACTAGACTTGTCTAAAACGGCTCTATCAAAGTCTTTTTAGACTCACCTCGTAGATAATGGCTAGTAGCTTCCAGAGTAGAGTGGGGAAACTCCTGGAAAATGGTGAAAATTATGTATCTAATACGTCGCCCCTAACGTGGGCACCATTTTTACGAAGTTTGAAGAATGTGATAAGTTCATTAAATTCGTTTCGACTATTCAAACTACAGAATTCCACAAACGTCTTCCGAGGTGTGGCACATAGCTTCCTCATGGAGGTAACAAGAATGTATAGATGTTTTGAGATGTCTTGGATACCCAATTTCGGAAGATATAGAATCTACTCTTGTATATGTTTTTCACTATGAATCATGAGACGGAAATGGATGAACTACGGTTCAAAGACTGAATGCTTGTTACTACGGTTCAGGTTAGTCGACTTAAATTGAGGGCATGTCGGGTTAATTCTGCGGAGGATAGAATGGATTTATGGTCATTGGCTGATTGATGGACCTCAAAACCACACGCACATAACCAAACACAATAAAAGTGCGGTTTACCCTACGCCGGCCCTAGTTACTTGGGAGGTTGAGCAATATGGAGGAGGGAGAGAGATATGAAAGGAAGTGCCCCTGTAAAATGACCACGAGTGAGATAAGATCCCCAAATGACGCGGATAGTGATACCACGGAATGATCCTGCTGAGATGCCAACTTGAGGAGCTTCGTGGCACTTTTCCTGGACCACACTCTCTGCCATGACACGGCCATTCCCATGACTTCGATGTTATAAGGCCCCTCTCCTATTAGGTCGGATATCGCTTACCGCTGGTCATTTCTGTCATATTTACTTATTTTAGCCCTCCAGAACTGCTCCATGTCTGCGCTGCTCCTGATAACTTATACATCCAGGATTATTGTAGACAAATCAGGCTTGATGGCAACGATATCCGTCTTCTTGCCCTGGTCGCCCGGCATGTATTGCCTCTCCCTTTCCACATCCCAGCCCCTGGATGACAAACCACCTGCTATCTGCAACCTTATCCTAACGTTGCCACTGTCCCACGACCTCCTCTAGAACACCTCACCGTGGTGGCTAATGTAGCTACCTGGACAGCCAAGACTCTCCCAGGTCTAAAAACATTGGCTCTCATTATTTGCTCGTCTCGGAAAATGGATTTATGAACATTGATTCTCCAGAATCAACATATATAGTTCATTTCATGTCCTAACAGACAAGATGAAACGTGTGCACTTCTGGCAATTGTTTTTAACAGCGAGTTGGGTTTACACCTAATTATGCACTTGACTGTCATTGAGATGGACTCCGCTGATGGAAATACTAGCGCCGCGCCTGGAGTAGAATGCCCCCAAAGTGCCAGATTCCATCTCAGTTACATTGAATAGTTATGATTTTTCTAGTGCTTTACGGTCAATCACGTCATGAAATCGAGTTTTCTGGAACACTGAAGCGTCCATTTTAATTTTATGATACATTTTCGGATTCAGCATTAAATTTCCTATAAGATAAACATAATTTCAACCTCATAAAATTTCGATAACTCTGTTCAAAATCGCAGTGAAAGGGAAAATTTGAAAAATCTGAAATTTGTCGATAAAATTCAAAACAGAGCCGACGTTCCAAAAATAGGCCAAGAAGTTGTCAAATCTCATAAAAACTTCCTCATTTCATGAGCTTTCCAACGGTATACTCAATTTCAGGATTACGACATTTTTTCTTTTAGAAATTAAGTTTCAAATACAAAAAAACCAAGGTGGGGGCGTCAATTTTGGTATGGAAGGGGGTGCAAGGAGTTGACTCACGTTCTCATTTCTCTCTGTTTCTTTATTCTTATTTTCTGTTAAAAAAACCTGCAACTAACCTACAACAAAAAAAATGAATTTAGGTTAACATTTGTTCAAACTGACGTCCCCTGTTACGAATGAATAACCTAGCTCGTTTTCGAATAGCTCTCACCTAGAGGTCCCCTGATCTCTACCCCATGGACTTCTTCGTTTGGAGATTTTTGAATCAAAAAGTCTACAAAACGCAGGTGAACACAGAAGAAGAGTTAAGGGGAAAAATTGTAGCAGCAGCTCAAAAACTTCAGGAGAAGTTAACACTCTCAGTTACTGTGAGAGCTATTCGAAAACGAGCTAGGTTATTCATTCGTAACAGGGGACGTCAGTTCGAACAAATGTTAACCTAAATTCATTTTTGTTGTTGTAATTTGCAGGTTTTTTAAACAGAAAATAAGAATAAAGAAACAGGAAGAAATGAGAACGTGAGTCAACTCCTTGCACCCCCTTCCATACCAAGATTGACGCCCCCACCTTGGTTTTTTTGTATTTGAAACTTAATTTCTAAAAGAAAAAATGTCGTAATCCTGAAATTGAGTATACCGTTGGAAAGCTCATGAAATGAGGAAGTTTTTATGAGATTTGACAACTTCTTGGCCTATTTTTGGAACGTCGGCTCTTTTTTGAATTTTATCGACAAATTTCAGATTTTTCAAATTTTCCCTTTCACTGCGATTTTGAACAGAGTTATCGAAATTTTATAAGGTTGAAATTATGTTTATCTTATAGGAAATTTAATGCTGAATCCGAAAATGTATCATAAAATTAAAATGGACGCTTCAGTGTTCCAGAAAACTCGATTTCATGACGTGAGGTCGGAGTTGACCGTGAAAGCACTAAAAAAATCATAACTATTCAATGGACTGAGATAGGAGCCCCACTTTGGCGGCATTCTACTCCATTTTTGACGTAGTTTTACCAAAAAAAAAATTTCACACTGATCCCCATCCACCCTGTATATTTGTTTATCTCTTCGCTGATGGAAATACTAGCGCCGCGCCTCGCTAGTACTCGCGAGATTTACACACAATTACATTTAAATCTGATTTGATCTATGTAGTAGATATGGTGAGAGCATAAGGCATCATAAACACCAAGAATACTGTTGATTCACCTCTTTATTTTATTCTGTTCCCTTGGAATGTACCCATTCTGTGACAGATGCTGTAGATTGTCACCCATTTCAGGATCTTAAATAAAATTCCTTACGGCAACCGCCAAGAGGTCCAACGGATTTCACCCATACCAAACTCAATGATCTCACTCCGGTCATTACAATCTTAGCTGATTCGCACAATTGTGATTTGTGGTGGCTGTGGGTTTGTGTAGTGATAGGCGTTCGTCCCCGTTTTGGGAGGAAGAGAAGTATTACTTGCTCAGTGGGTCACACTGACTGACAGCCTGTCACACAAATAGTCCCAATTCCATACAGATAGCAGGAAATTCCGTGGTAACCTAAATTGTTCTTTTCCGTTGCCTAACGCCCGAATTCAGCTCAAATCTACAATCGCCAGTCACCTATTGATGATACTTCATCGTCGGGTATACTATTATTTCACAGCAAATTGAAAATTATTCTACAAAGATTTATAATGATTGACCACCTGAAACCCTTAAATTCTTGACCAATTTCACTCGGGTACTCAAATTGATTGTTAGGATCTCCCATTGATCCCATCCCAAAAGCTCGGCGAACAGTTGGATATTAAGGAAAGTCGGGATTTTTCCGGCTTTCCGTGCTGAGCGCTTGCTCGTTATGAAAGATGAAGCATAATGTTTGACAACACTGTCTAAATTAAGTGATTAATTCGCTACTTCGTATTCTTAAAAAGTCCGATTTTTGCTATTGAATGGAAGAGATTTTCGTAATCTTTTCATTACGATCCTTTCGGGGATGTAAAGCTATTGAAGAAACAAGCTTACCCTCTTATTGGTTGATATTTTTTGTAATGATTAATATCAATGAATAGAATCCTCCGGTAATGGGTACAAATCACGTCAAATTGAAGAGCTCTCTTTGGGACCTTTGAAATCCGAAGGAAAAAGGAAAGAACCCGGTTCGCAATAAATTGGATATAATTTTTTCGCGTGGGCGATCATCCGGATCGAACAATAATTGTGTCCTCGACCGGTAGGACGATTTTTTGAGCGATTTCTTCTTCCTCCGTCGAAGGAAACAACGCGGGAAAGATTTTCTTTGAATCTTCCAATCAAATCAAATCTCCTTCCAATTAAAATAGCCGTAAATGTCAAAAAGATTACATCCCGCCAAATTTTCTGGCATTTCTGGCGTTACTTTCACGGTCATTAGCCGCAGAAAATTAATAAGGAGTGTTGATTCATCAAAATATGACAATGGCCCTGTCTAGCATGAACATATGAGCTTAAGTCCGTTCGTTTGAATCGAATTCTGATTCATTATCCTTTTCGCAACAGCTAATGAGCGATTTTCATGCCCTAAACAGTTGAAAATGTACTAGAAAATTTCGACTAATAAGTTACTATACTCTCAGAATTCCAATGCCATGTGATTTCAGTACATCCGACCAGGGAAATTGCCCTGAAAATCGCTTACTTGTTGAGTGAGGAGGCCAGAGAGAGTCATCGTGCGATTCAGCAAAAAAAGGTTCATAAAATCGGATATCCAGTTTGAATGAACTAATTTTTTTTTTTTAGCGAATCCAATTATGGTAAGAAACAATGTTTTCACCGTAAAAACCGCTTTGTTTTTTCGAATTCAAACGTCATTTTCTCCTAAAATGTCATCGTAAAAAATTCTTCTTTCCTTATATCGTTAGCAAGGTGAGATTCTGGCCACATTTTTCCTGGGAGCGAGAAACCTCTTTATCATAACCAAGAGAAAACATTGAAAAAAGTGCGAAAGGATACGGGAATTAGTGCATCGTGGGCAAAATACGAACGAGGAGGGAACTTTGACGCTTCAGGAATACGTCTGAAAAGTTGGCTTCCGCAATCAAGCGGTCCTTGTAAATAAGAAAAAACGCTGCAAATTCTTTCACTGGGGTTTATTATTCAATTTTATTCATTTGGGCATTCATGCATTATTGAATTTCAGGTGATAGAGCGATTATTGAAGAGCACTTAAATCGGTTCTCAACCAAAATACCTATTTGGATTGATCAGTTGATCATATTTGTTTGCCTCCTGAAATTCAATAATCGCTCTATCACCTGTGAAACACGCACACTCCAAAGCTTAGTAGAAATTCAAATCATGAATGCAAGCCAAATGAATAAAAATAATAAACCCCAGTGAAAGAATTTGCAGCGTTTTTTATGGTTTTATGATGCTGGCACTTGTGACACGTACATACAGCGTTTTGTGTTGTCTTGGGCCTACGTGTGTCTGCGGGGCACAACGTTTCTCTTGTGTCCAAGTGTGTATACCATATTTATATGGGGCAAAAATTTTCCTGCCGAACGTGAGGAACGAAACCGAGGACCTGGGGTTGTGAGTCCCGCACGAAGCCCCTGTGCTACGGGTCCTACATCAAATCACCTTCTAATTTGTTAACTTACCAATGCGAAGACGGCTGTTGGCATAAGATCATGCCATACATCGGGAATGGTTAGAGCTACAGACCTGGGGAGGGGCTCATTCGATTCCTCATGGAAAGTTCTTCAAAAAAGTCCATATTTAGGCCGCCTTGATTTTTTTGAGATTTCTAGGGATTTTACAAAACTTTGACAACCTTTAAGTGGCACTTTGAATTAAGTGAGAGAGCTGGCTAAAGAATTGGGCGTTGTCGGACCAATATGGATTTTTCCTGAAAATTTCAGATTTTTTGCTCCAGCCGTTTGGGAGAAAACGTGCGTACGGCGGACGGACGGGAAAATGTTCATTGCAGATTTGGATTCTACACCCTTTGAAACGTAAACCATGAAATTTTCAGGGGGGGGGGGGGGGTTAGAAATGTTTTTTTCAAGAGCGATTACAATATTGGTTTATTATTGAATAATAAACCAAAAGTAGGTAGTTTTTTTTTTTAAATAAATTCTCTAAATTTGTTATTTTGTCTGATTTTCCACCTTCTAAGTCACGATGAAAATTTCTTAATTTGGCTTAGCTGGGCGGTGCCTGAAACCAGTTCAGCATGTACGTAATGTTAGAAAATTGAATTTTTAATCAACAGCTTACTTTTTTTTTTTTGTTACTTTTCATGTTTTCCTACGTAATGTATTGCTGTTACGTTTATGTTCCAAGATGCCTACATAACAAACCTTCAAGTTTGTAAGCAGTACCTGCATTATCTCTCACGAACTCCCAAGTGACGAATGATATAGAGATATATTATGGATGTGTCATTATTAGAATACTGACTTAACGAGATTCACAGAATACAATCAACGATCAGTGTAGAAATTCTCTTGCTGTTCTCGACTTGTTTTGTAAATAAATATCTTGTTTTCTACACAACGTTGAAAAACCTTGTTTCGTTAGGTGGCTTGGCGAAACAGAAGTAATCAACGGCTTGTCTCTGTCCGACCATCGCCATTGTTAACTGGAAATAACGAGTGTTGTGGGATGAACGTAACTCGCGCATCCTCGCCGCGCACCTCTTTCGCAACGCCAAGGACAAATGTAAAAATAGACGAAATGAGCTCGTTCTGCTTTCACGTCGTAACTATATGCAGGGTTGCAACTTGCAACTCATGGTAGGTTCGTTGGTTTGGGGGAACTTATGGGTACATCCATACCTTGAAACCCAATTGACAGGTTCTGCCTGTATGTTTGCTCCTTGGATTTTCAAGAAACATTTAAATTATTTCACTAATGTTCATGAAAAGAGGAGTGCCAAGTTGGATGGGCAGTGTAGCTTCCTCACTTGTTGTCATACTAGCTGGTTTACCCGGCGTTGCCCTGATTTGAAATAGGTGAGGAGTTCACACTCATCATTGTCACACAAAAGACCAGCTGGAGTCCTGTTATTGATTTTCTCTTTTGGTTTATTATTGTCAAAAATTAACCTTCTTGATCGACCACGAAAAAGTGTTCCAACTACCTACCTTTCAAAATTTGTTGTTTTACGCTTCAAGATTTGCAGATCCGAAAATCGAATTCAAAAACAATCCGTCCATCCGCCGTCCAGAGCTTTTCTCAGACACTACTGGACTATAGTCATTGAAACTTTGATCAAAAGTCACAATGGAATCAATTTGGGACTGATTCTAATCATCGGTATCTCTCAATCCAAAAGGGTGAAATCAAAGGGTTGAAATATTCGAAAATCAGAATACCGAAAACTTTCGAAGTAACACTAACGTTTTCATGTTCGTTATTGATAGATATCAGTTTATTGAACCAAATGAGCCCATTCGGACCGCAGCTTTTCGTTCATCCGTACGCTCACCCTAAAGGCTAGAACTTAGATAGAAAACGAGAACGTCAACACGAATGTGAATGTCCTTGGACATAGTTGAAATTCCCTGGTGTCATGTGGGGAATCAGCTGACACAATTTCAATGGATTTTTTCAAGAGTTCCTTTCGAAATCGAGTCAAGACTTATTTGCAGACAAGTGAAGCGTAGGTAGATGTTTTATCTTATCTTGTTAAACATCAGACGATTCATGGATTTCTCAACCGCGTCCATTTAAAGATATCAGGTTTTGTTTCGCACACAGAGACTAGTAACGTTAGCTGTTCACGGAGTTATATTTAAACCGAAGTCACTAACCTGTCTTATGGGCCTCTAGAAATCAATTAAAAGGTACGGAGTTACAGTGATATGCTGAAGTACTCTTATGAATAATTTGTTTCTTAATAAATTTTCGGGGATGAAGCTTAAACGGAGCTCTTTTTAGGGCATCTAGGATAGAATCACAAGGTCGGTAATCGGCGAGATTTTCTTGGAACAAATTGAAGGAAAAAAATGGAATTCTGCTGGTTAGAACTTCTCCTGTTTTACACCAGAGAAGTACATTCGAGAACAGTCCATTTAGGTTTATTATTCAATAATAAACCATTGTAATCGCTCTTGAAAAAAAATTTAACCCCCCCCCCCCCCCCCCCCCCCTGAAAAATTCATGGTTTACGTTTCAAAGGGTCTAGAATCCGAATCTGCAATAAAAAATTTTCCGTCCGTCCGCCGTACGCACGATATCTCCGAAACGGCTGGAGCAAAAGATCTGAAATTTTCAGGAAAAATCCATCTTGGTCCGACGACGCCCCAATTCTTGAGCCAGCTCTCTCACTCAATTTAAAGTGCCCTTTAAGGGCTGTCAAAGTTTTGTAAAATCCCTAAAAACCTCAAAACAAGTCGAAGCGCCCTAAATATTTCTCTATTTGAAGAATATACCATGAGGAATCGAATGAGCCCTTCCCCACGTCCGTAGGTCAAACCATTCTCGATGTATGGCCCGATTTATGGTGACAACATTTGCGTTTTTTGGTTTATTATTGTTTGTTTGTGACCTAGTGATGCCGATAGCGTCGAGTTGTAGTGAATGTGGTTAGTGGAGTGATAGCCGATGTGGAGACTTGTAGTTTATAGCCGATACACCGGTTGAAGCATTCTGATATGTATGAAACGCTGATAATATATAGATAAATATTATTACTGGGGATTATTATTCAATATTATTACTGGGGTAAATAAGTAGTCTTTCACTCAGGTTTATTATTCAATTGGCTTGAGTTCATGATTTGAATCTGTACTAAGCTTTGGAGTGTGCGTGTTTTACAGGTGATAGAGCGATTATTGAATTTCAGGAGATATGCATAGACCACGTAAATCGGTTCTCAACCAAAACACCTATTTGGATTGATCAGTTGATGATATTTGTGTGCCTCCTCAATGATCAACTGATCAATCCAAATAGGTATTTTGGTTGAGAACAGATTTACGTGCTCCATGCATATCTCCTGAAATTCAATAATTTCTATCCTGTGAAACGCGCGCATTCCAAAGCTTAGTATAAATTCAAATTATGAACGCAAGCCAGTTGAATAATAAACCCCAGTGAAAGAATTTGCAGCGTTTTTGTCGGGCCTGTGTTCATAGTTTACCTGTGGCCATCGCAAAGAATTGCAGAACTTGCCACTTCACAAATTATCGACAGTTAAACAATGCAGAAGCTTCAAACTCCTTCTCCTATTCTTGCAGCTGGAAGCTCACATTCCTCTTGTGTTGCACTCCCACTTCCAAATTATTACAACGGATTTTATGTCCACCAATCCCTGTCCTCATCTTGAAAATTCTCTGTCTACGAGACATCGTTTGAAAAAACCTAGGCAGCTCGAAAACAAATCCGAAAAGAACAATGCCATTCTTTATGTAGGCAGTTTTCTTGTTCCTATTTACGTAGGTAGGAACAGATTCGTTCCTAGCAACGAATCTGTTCCTACTTTTTTTTCCTGTAATATCATGGATAATAGAATGGAATAGTTTCTTCGCACAGAGGAAGAGTTGCCAAGGCCTGTAAGTGGTCTGGGCCGGGCCAAAATTTAAAGCTCTCTTCCCAACAAAATCTATTTGTTGACCTCTGTGTACGTTTTTCTCATTAACTACTCAACAGAATACAGAATTTCAAAAAGTTTTCCGTTTGTGGGTTCTTCCTCCGTTTACTGAGTTCTGGGTTTTTAGAAGTGTTGGGAAACCTAGTAAGGGTGGCCAACTTTCCTACGCAAAATTTGGGGAGAAAAAGGTTTTTTTTTTTGTAAATTATCTGTAAAGTTGGCAGATGGTTATAACAGCATAACTTAGTGTTGAATTCAGAATACTGCCTTTCAATTGGAAAAAAAATCATTCAGATCACCAAGTATTCCAGAAATGAAACATAATATAGGGTAGATTTCGCCTTTTTTTGTCAGGTTATGCTGCCCCCTTGTATGTATGTACCGACCAATACTTTTGATGAATAGAGTAGAGATTAACGTATAAAGTAATTAAACACTTGTTCCTCAATTATTTTCATAATTTGACACTCGACAGTATAAATGCAAACAATGAAACAGCAGCGATAAAAGGCCTACGGATAAAATGGCAGTGTCTTCAGTGGACCAGAAAGAAATTACCCGCAAGCCTCACATGGTTCGTTCTATTACGAACTGTGATATTTCTTATCTGCGGCAGTATTATTTCCACTTAGTCATAGCTTTATTTAGATTTTATGATTTTATGGTATCCTAGTCATCTAGATTAGGGATCTCCAAACTATTTGCCCCAGGGGCCGTATCACAGCGAAAATTGAGTAACTGTACCTGGGAACATATTTACCAGATTCTTAATCGAATAGGTAAAGAAAGGTTTGAATCGGTCGAGAATTCTAGCTTGAGCAGCGATAGACACAATTGACTGCTACCATCTTCATTCCTTCAAATGTCAGCAGAATCAAAATTTCCGATTTTCGTTGCGCAAATGGACTAAAATTGGGTAGTAGGGCGGGACAACAGGCCAAATTTTGAAATTGGACACTTGAAAACAGTGTTCTTAAGCACTCCTAGACGAGTAGACAGAAATATCTGTCACTGCTTTTTCCAGTTCCTTGTTACCGATATATCGGTGACAAACCCATATCAGTGACTTTGTCACCGGTACAGAAATATCGAACATCTCTGCTTTTGACACCCCCAAACCCGCTAATTACCTACCAGGTTGAGTTTCCGCCAAATTCTTTTTTAAGAAAGCATGAATAAATTAATTGTAAACCTTTGTGTAATAATTCGCATTGTTTCATATAGCATCTTAAGGCCTGTAACGTACGTTTTATGAATTCGACAAAGAAATGGTCTCGAGATATTCGAGAATGAGCGGTGGAGCCAATTTCCCAAAGTAGGGTGCGTAAGATGTGCCGCCCCGGAATACTGAAATGTACGAAAGTTAACACCCTAACAGCTTTTTCGTTACCTGGTTACCGTCTTCAAGGGGGGGGGGTGCGAGATCGCATTACCTGCGAAAAAAAGCCCGAGAAAGGGATTCCCTCATAAACAAATTTCTGGCTCCTTCGAAAGAAGAAAAAAATCTGCATTGCAAAAATACATCGAAAAAGATGAGACGATTTTAATATGAGTCGTCGTTGGCTCGAGAAAAAAATATCCTCCCTCCCGAATATAAGGGAATAATACTTTTTTAAGGCTCTATCTCTTTGAAATATTCTCTCTTTCCCCCGGAAATATCGTTCCAGCTCCAGTATTGATGGGGCATTACTAGTTTTTATTTGGCGAAGGTTGCGATAGAAAAAGTTGTGTCTTTATCTTTCGGCGAGTTTACGCTGACGTGCAAATTGAAGTTGTTAATGGTGGAAGGACGTTGACTTGTTAGTTACCGAAGAATTTTAATGAGGATAATTTGAAGTAGTTGCGAATGAGTTTTTCACCATTAGTTTGAAAGAAAAGAAGTCTTGGTGTTGATAGATGGATAGTTTTTATTTTAAATCATACAAGGTGCCAATTGTCAAAATCTACTAAATAACAATGTCAAAATTAATTCATGCATAAACTTAATCATCACTTGAAAATCTGCGTTGAGTAATAAAATAAATAGCCTATTGGCCCTATGGCTGCTCGGCCGAATCCGGACCCACCCACCATGGCGGCCTCCGTAGGGTGCAAAACCAGTACTGGATAACACCCTTATCACTATTATACAACTCATCATTACACGACACCCAAGCCGAAATTCGACAGTAAAAACTACACATATATAAATTAAAACTACACATCAATAAATTACGTACCCCCCCCCCCCTTCAATTTAGAAAAAATGAAAATTTTGTATTAAGAAACGCGTATGTATGTATAAAAATAATTTATTGAAAGACTCAATCGTTTGTTTTTCGAATCATTGACTGGATCGTTCTGAAATCCCACTTTCTGGAGAGCGAATGATTGTCTTATTTACTTGAAATTGATTGATTTGTCTTATTTACTTAAAATTAATATCATTTTCTTAATTGAAATTATCGTTAATGAGTACATGCGTGATGCGTGAACCTTTGATTTGTGTAACCAGCATGGCTTGTCACAGTTGCATTCCGATTTCGATTAAACGTTCTAGGATGGAATGGCTTGCCGTCTAAAATTCAGATTTTAACGAAGTTCAGTGATCTAAATATTCGTTTCACGGATTATAGAAAGTTTTGTGTACTATTCTACTTGGTATTTTTTATTACCAGTATTATCTTGCGGTTATGATTAGAAAGTAGTAGGTTCACCTGTTCTAAGCATCTATTTATATTGTTATCAATGACTGCATTGACCAATAAATCCTTTACTGAAGGTTTGAAACGTTTGTGTGCAGGATGGTGGTGGAGAACTCGGTGGCGCCAGCTGCGAACGTCAAGAAGCGCAGCGGAAGCCTCCGTCGCCTCCTGTCGCTTGGATCGTCGAGAACGCGTCGGGTGGAGACGGCCTTTCTGTCGTCCGCGTCATCCGAGCCAGCCCCCAACTCTCCGTCATCTCCTGAAGAAATCAACGAAAAAGTGAGTGCAGACTATGTGCAGAATATTAACATCTTACTTTGGAGGGACATTATCAATGATCTCTCTTCTTGGAGAAGGTTGATATTTGTTTAGCAAAAGTATATCCTTTTTGGACTAAGCTTCTCTCCCCTCCCCACACCCTTCGCCTGCAAGCAGACCGGACAACTAGTCAAGCCCAGAAGGATGAGAGGAATGGTTTGGCTTGGCTCATCATTCAGGAGACACTGTTCAGAAATGTAGGTTGTGCTGAACCCCCTAGCTGGTTCTACCAGCTATGGAAGCTGATACTCCTAGTTTTTAAAGCCACTGGAGATGCAGTTTCTGCTCCTGGGAAGGACTCTTTGGACTTAAGAATTATCCATGGCCTCAAACCTGGAGCTAGCATGGGTGGCCAAAATAGTTATTGCAGATCATCATTTTCTCATCGCAACAGTAGTGGGTTTTGCTCCAAAATCTTACTTGATTATGCACCCCCCCCCCCTCTCCTGTCTCTCCTCTGGCTGATAGGTAGTGCGTCTCAGATGGGCCGCATGGAGATCCAGGTTTTAGTGCCCAACCAAGCCTTCAACAGTCTATTTAACTGGAAACCTGGACCCAACTTGAAACTTAACTGAAATTAATCAGAATTGTAACACATTCCACGTATACTCAAATGCAATGACGCTGAGCAATCCATCCAATCTAGCACATTGTTGATTAGTCTTCACCTGATTTCTTTATGCCTTGAAAACACATGATACCGTTGGGCTTGCTCTATGGAGTCATAACTTCCAAGTCACCAGACGGTTCCCACCTGTTGCACCTGCGTTCTCAGCAGAGCTAAGGGCAACGGGCTGTTGAACACTGCCTGTGTTGGTAGTAGAAAATTGTGTAATCTGCAGCGACTGCCTAAAATACCATTTATTGAATTAGGGACTTACAGTCTGATTATCCAAGTATACAAAATCTCTGTATATCGCTGCATCATCACAACTCGTGGTAAATCCATCACCCTTTGGTGTGGCGAGCCATGTTGCTGTAGGTGGCTATAAGTTTGCTGATGCTTTTGCAGGGATAGCCATTAGTGATAACTATTGAGATTTCTGCTCTGCAAAATGAGGCTTTCCTACTGGCAGCATTGAACTCATTGTAGCTGGTTTTAGCAATGGCAGGGCGATGTTACTGATCTGGGTGGACTAAAATTCCCTAAAAATCGATGAATTATCATTATTATTTAATTTTTTTAGCTGTATGTTACTTGGAAAACGTTTAATCAACTGAGTTAGAACGTCAGAAATTCGTCCTTAGAAATGTTATATACAGTATCCTTGAATTCAATGTGGAATGCTATAAAATCAATAAGAACTGAGTTTATGCGTAAAGCAGAATATTAGGGAGGAAACATTTTTTATTCAATGAACTCAGAAATAATCCAATAGGTGTGCTAATGTGAATTGAATCTCATTGTTAACCAACCTAGCAAGAATTGATTGTATTCTGAAATGCGAAATGTTTATTTCCGACTTCCTGGTTTAAGGATTTCCGTAGAACGTTTTACTAAGGGGAATAGACTCTTTTAGATGTCAATGTGTTCATAATTTTTAACAGAAACCAATTTTTTTTCTTCAGCGGTATTGTCGTGTTTGACAGTTTCCCATATTTCATATTGCATTGATGTATCTATAAGTAGTTTCGTAGATGAAATTTCCTCACATCTGGATTGTCTATTTTAGCAAAATGAACATCACGTTTATCAACTGCAAGTAACAGCAAAATGGTTGGTTTCAGATTTACGAGAAGGTTGAGTATGTTCCTGTGCCATCACCTAGAAGAGGACCAAGTCCAGTGTATGGCTCTACCAAAAAGACTGATGGATCAAATCCCATTTACGGTTCTATGAGGAAAGCTGATGGTGCTAATGCAAATCATGGCTCTACGAAAAAACCAGACGTTCCTAATCAGATATACGGCACGCCAAGAAAACCAGAGGCACCCAGTCCAATTTATGCTACTGCAAAAAAGCCCGATGGTCCGATTTATGGATCAACGAGGAAGCAAGGTGCGACTAGTCCTGGATTTGATTCGAGAGATGGGAATCCAATTTATGGGTCCACTCGAAGAGGTAATTCTTCTACCCCTGTGAGTCCAGTTCGTGATGGACGTGGAGATGCAGGTGGTCACAGCAGTGTCAGGAGAGCGGATGCTCAAAGTCCCGTGGAATTTAGAAGACCGGATGGTCCAAATTCCATTTATGGATCGACTAAAAGGCCCGAAGGTATTTATGGGTCTGCCAGAAGGGTTGATGGTCCAAGCGCTCCCCAAGATGGGAGAATCATTCAAGATGGGCGTCGCCCCGACATCCAAAATTCAATATATGGTTCGACAAGAAGGCCAGAAGGTATATACGGCTCTGCCAGGAAGATCGATGCGCCAACCCCAGTTCAGGATTTTAGGAAACCAGACGCACCAAGCCCTGTTTACGGGATTGCGAAAAAAGTCAGTAGCAGACCAACTTCTCCAAACCAGGAGCCAATCTACTCCAGGGCTGGGGGGCGGAGCCCAGGAGGCCACAGCTCTGATTCTAACAGTCACAGCCCTTTACCGCCTCATGTTCGATCAGGAGGTGAGCCCATTTTCACTATCTTCTTATCTTTTAATGATGTGATTTCATTCGTATCAGTATAAATCACTTAGATCTGCCGAAGTTTCTTTCAATGGTTTAGTTTTATATGCTTTTAATGAATGGGCTTGTAGAGATGGGAGCGTCTGGCCCCTGATCTGACGGCCGAACAATCGCCACGCTCCTATCGCTCCCGAATGCAAGGACTGTTAGCCAAAATAGTTATCAAAAGTAGATCGCGATGTTCTTCCTTCTTCTGCCATAAAAATGTGATTCATATTGTAGTGTTCCGCCAAGTTATAGTTTTCTATCTAGTTTTTCCTACTACCTATCTACCTTTTCTAACGTACCTACTGATTAAGATTGGGATTGAGTTACCTACTTGAATGCTTCTAAGGATTTCTCCAAATGATTTTAATTGAAAGTAAATACATATTATAATGTATCCCTAGCAGAGATGGGCGCTAATCGATTAATGAAAACTTTTGCGATTACAAATGTAATCGTGAAAAATATTTGTTGATTACGAATTATTGCTTTTGAAGTAATCGTTATTCGTTGGCAACCTGGCAACTAATTAGGGAGTAGCTTTTTAGTTGATGCGTTACTAATCGCTTTTTATCACAATGATAAGAGTCCTGTGACTGGTGACATCCCACTAGCTGCATATATTTTATATTATCCGAAGTGGGTCACTACTGTCTACACCTATGAAAAATGTTTAAAACCATAAATCGTTTCTGCATGTTCTAAATCACATATCCTCGAATAACTTTTCAAATAGTACCATTTTCTTGCATTATTTTAGCCACTCTAATAGCTTTAAAGGAGCCATTCCGTTCGGCTTGTTCAAGACTGTATTTTTAGGACTCATAAATTTCTTTAGTGTTTTTCATTTGTGCAGTTGAACGTTGGAATGAAGTATAACATTATCACTCTCTCGATATACCTGAATATGATCAACAGAATGTTTTTTACTGACTGTAGACTACATTTCATTTTACCCTGAACTATTTTTCGTTTGTTTTATTCATGTGGTTTTGTTTTAGTTAACGCATGAAGTAGTTCATCCAATAAAAAAATCATTTGATTTTTGATTTGAGTTGTATCTCAAACTCAAAAAACATTTGCAAAGACAAAAAAACACCTCGAAGAAGGTGAAGTGAGACTTATGTGCAGATACGATTTTGTGTGAATTTTAAAAGTTTTGATTTACCGATTGCAAACAAGATGGTGGATTGGTAGTTTGATAGCTGATCATTTCTACGATGGTCCTCAATACTTAGTTCTGGAATGTTCGAAGTCTCGATGTTGCTATTATCAGTGTAGCCCGACAACTGCACAACCATAAGTCCGCACAGGTTCCAGGACCTGCTTATAACACATGAGCTTATTTGGAATAGACAGCTGAGAGTGTCTATAAAGCCTATAAAGCTAGCACATTCTGATATCTCATACAAAACTCCTTATACATATACTTATCTCACTTCTTCCTAGGCTGAAGCTTAGCTCTCATCCTGTAGAAGTCAATTTTATAGTTATATAGCACTCTTACCTACTGCTGAGCAGAATATCCGAAATCAGGTGATTACAACTAATATTTTTTTCCGTTATCTAGGCGCCTCCAGCCCGATGGTTCGACAACTCAACAGCCAAGACCGTATCGCATCACCCAAGACCGTCTCCAATTCCAATCCCACCTTCGTACCTGTCAAATCATCCGGCTCCCAGGTGACATTCGACTCATACTATTCACCCTTACTTCTGAAGGTTGTACAGTGTACGCAATGTTAATGAACGAAGTGGTTTGAATAACTTCTAACAATCACTGTCTCGCAGTGTTGGGCAAACTGTAATCACAACTATCAACTACAACTACTGTAGTTAAGATGTAGTTACAACTACTAATTACTTACATTTGTAGTTAGTACTTAATAATGTTTAACTACTTTTTCTAATTGCTAGTTAGTAGTTAGAAAAGTTTAACTACTAACTAGTAGTTGGAAAAATTAGTTTCAATTTTTTGAAATCACTAACTACAACATAGTTAGTAGTTACTAAGTTTTATAACTACTAACTACATTCTCCCGAATGTAGTTACAGAATCCGAGCGTGCCAAAAATGTTGACCTCATTAAAATACTAATCCGTTTCAGAGCATTCTGAATCAAATCCTGGATCTTGTAATTATAGTGACACAACGAGAATACTTTGTGGGACTGGTTGTGGTTGAAAATTAACTTAGCAACTTGAACATTATTTGTATTACTTACTATTATTTTTATCATTATTATACATTCTTTTTCTTTGTTATTTCCAAATAATCACATAAAAATGAAAGTTATGCTTTTACATATTATTGTTAAGTTTTTAGTTGACAAGTAAACCTAATTGAAAGTTGATGTCGTAATAATAATTGATAATGAATGTCGGTACCACTGCAAAGTATGGAATATTTTAAAATGAACATAATAAATATAAGTTGGTAGATATAAATGAAAGCAGATTTTATAGTGTTTATTGGTAAATGAAGAAAATGAACATGGCAGCCCAAGAATAAACAATAACATTCCCGAAGTTTGGCGGAATGAGTTGTAGACCCAAAGTTTAGCAGTACCTACATACCTACTTGTCGTTATTAAAAGAAACAATAATGATAAATAAATAAATAGGAAAATAAAACACTGAAAATCATGAAATCGGTAATAATTGTGTAGTACTAGTCGTACTCAACAACCGAGTAGTTAACTAGCTTAGATAATTACATCACTATAACTACATTGCAGTTAGTAGTTAATAATGTTCAACTACTTTTTCCAATTGTTAGTTAGTACTTACTCCTTTCTAACTACTAATCAGTGATTGCAAAAAAGTAGTTACTTCTCTGTAACCACTAACTACTAGTTGTTAGTTGCACGATGTAACTATTCAACTAGTAGTTAGTAGTTAACTACTGCCCAACACTGCTGTCTCGTTCGAAACTTAATTTTTGATAGACCGAAAATCTCGAAACACATTTAGTTGTAAGGTCTTAATATAATCAAAGCAGATTTAGTTGATGCTTCATAACTCAACCTTCGACTGAACCCGCTGTCATTTCCTCAAATTCACAAGGCTTTTCGTACTGAAATAATTTTTACATCTTGAATTTATCTCCATATCTATCGTTTTAAGGCTGGAAGGACTTGTTTTTCACATATAAGTGATACTTTTTTGTAGTGTTTGAAATAATTCAGTTCTGAAAAATGAAGTAATTTTAGTTCCTTGGTGTATTTCAGAGCCCGTTGGGTGTGCCCTTGGACCAAGTCAGGGATCGAACGTACAGCCCTTTGCTTCTTCATCCGGGCAGCCCTGCTTACCTCAGGCAGTTCACAGCCAGTCCCACTTATGCCAGATCCTTGACGCCCAACAGTCTAAGGTACTTTATTATGGAATGCAGAATGGATTTTACAAAAAAATAAGTTTTATTGATACAACTGTAAGCAGTAGCTTCATTTTGATTAGGGTTTTGTGGTTCATAGATCACCACCGCACCTAACCACCACCATCTGATCTCTTATTGCCATTTGCAATCAATATAGCAGCAATTGCACATCACTTCACTTGGTCATAACTATATTACGTTCAAGGAGATTAACCTTAAGTCAAATAGGTTTAATTATATCGGCCTTACAGCTCAATCTGTCGAGTTTTTGCAAACAAAGGGAATAGTTCCTCTTAATACGAAGGACACGAGTTCGAACTTACCCAGAGATATCCATATTTTTGTGCTGCGGCAGTAGGACCCTCAAATAGTACGAAACGATGATGATTTATAACCCTCTCGTTCCAAAATACTGTTAACATCACATTCCTTGGTGTAGCATCTTTCAGTTTCTCACTCACTTGAGTCAAAACACACAACATGACAATTACCTCGATCGAATGCTGAATTCTTCCAGTGAGATTCTGCTGAGCCAGCGCACAGTGGTCCGGAATCGTCAAAAACCGGTCAAAACCTCAATTTCTGAAGAATTTTCCCTTACCTTGTCGATCTCAAATATGTGTTGAGAACATCCCAAAGAAGTTTTTCCTTGAGTTTCAGGTGCCAAAAATGATTTGGGAGCCACCAATAATCGTTACTATCACAACATTTGTGGAAATGTCGAAAATTGTCATGCATATTTACAATTTTCTTATTCTTATAATTTTGACAACAGGTGATAGGAGCAATTTTTTCTTGATACATTTAAGGTGTCAAGAGGGCAAAACAAATTTTGTCTCGTAATTTGAAGTCTTTTTTGTGAAGGGGTTAATGAAAAATTGACGGATTTTCGAGTGTCAGATTTCTTTTTGACTTATACCTTCAATTCTTGGGTTGGGCACTTCCTAAACATGTATAGAAAGACCGCAAACCGAAATTAGCTGCGACCACCTTGGGACCCAGAGCTCACTGAACTAGGAAAAACGTGATCCAACGGACTCTCGTTCTCGCAATGTAAACAATGAACCTGAGGAGTAGGTTGTCACGATCTGTTCAACCCTTATTGGAAACATGTCAAACTGTGATAATTTTTGGACTTTATTTAAAAAATGTTTGAAATATATAAGTAGAACCATCATTTTATTGGCTTGTTCATTATCAGGCACACCTGTACAGTGAACACACACTGCTACATGCGACTATGTACCTCTTCTGCATAAACAAATTTTCCCTTGGATGAAAAATTTGAGTTAGCATCATCATCATAAACTGGCCAACTTTGCGGTTTCTTTTTTTTTTACGAATATCCATCATTTAGGTACATCCTGTACAAATAATTATACCAAAACAATAAGAACTTCATAAAAAAATGTTTTAGCGTTGGTACCTTCATTCTAGTTCTGTGACTGTGCCAAATTTTAGGTTTGCAATTTGCAATTACACAAGGAGATACCAAGTTTTGACAGGTTTTTGATGATTCTGGATCACTGTGTAGCGCCCTGGTTTATTTGGTCATATCTGTGTAAAATGCTCTGGTGGGGTGGTGGTCCATGTAAGGTTGCAAATATCAATAAATTGTTGTAATTTTTGTGTGTACATGCTCATTGAATTTGAAAGAGGCCTAAAATAAACACAATATCCGTCCGTAATACATAATAAACTCTTTGGAAGCCATTTTGTTGCTCTACAACTCACCCAATTTTGATTTTGTGTTCATTCTCATGTTAGCAAATTATTTATTAAAATATTTATTTCAAGGAGCTAAATACTAAACAAATAACAAAAACCGTTGTGAGGTGTCAGGGGCTCTTCGCTCAACAAAAATACTAGGAAGAATGTATCCTATGAAATTTTCAACTGAAAGTAACCCAACTCAACTGAAAAACTCGATTTTCAAACACACAATGGAAGGAACTGATGCCTTTCCTATCAGGAGCAGTTGGACAAATCAGGATTTTAGCAAGATGAGTTTAAAATGATAAAGATAAAATGGACAAATGTGAGCCTTAGGAAAAAGAATATCTCTTCCTTGAGAAAATAAATAAAAATCGTATCTGTAAGACTTCGATAGAAAATGGTGTGTTATTTCATTTTGGGCAAGCACCAGTCAACAATGTTTTCCAGTTTTTATGAATCCATCCTGCTTATTTCAAATCTAATGATTGGTAACCCTTAATATATTCTCAATCCTGTTGATATAATGACAATATTGATGGGATTTCGGTGATACTGTGTGTATACGAATCGCGGTTTGCGGGATAGTGGATGATTGTGTTTGCTCCTCCCTAGGAATATCGTCTTTTGTCCTGATCACAAGAGCGACTCAGGTATTTGGTCATGCGGCGAGCGGAGGGAGGTTAATCAATATTAATAATTCAAGGGTACGACCCATTCGAGACAGATTATGTTGTGAGGCGATCTCTGGACCAACAGCGTTCGTTAGAATAGCTCGTATTAACATACATGAAGTCCTCTAACATGCGTCGTGATTGCACGGTACTTCGGAGCTCAAGAACGCATCGCTCCAATATTGACCTGCTCGCAGTTTGAAAGTGAAAATTTAACCCCACGATGTAATAACACTGTGGGGTCAATCTGACCCCAATGTTTGATTCGAAAAGCGTCTTCCTTTTCTGGGAATCAAACTTGCTTCTCTCTCGTTCCTAGCTCTCCCGTTGATTTTCTCGTAACCACTGGTCAGTCGCGTTCTAGTTTTTGACGAATTGTCAAAGAAGTGGCTTTGGGGTCCCCCTCAGTGCAGTTGTCAGATAGTCAAATTTGGCACAATTTCAGCAAAGTTTTTTTCGAAAAATGAAGCTATTGCAATGCCTACCAAAATTTTAGAATTCAAGTTTCATAAAATTGGTTTATGGACATTTGTATTGAGGGATTCTGAAATGATTTCTGGATTTTAAATCTTTATATAATTATATGTAAATAACGTGTCCTGCACTGTGTGTAAAACATCCTTTGGTGTAAAACTAGATCTAAAATGGAGTAAAATATTGCCAAAATATGATTTTTTGAGGGTTTTTTCTTCAGGAAAAATCTGACTTGAAACACACGTGTATTCGCTTGTACACTACTTTTTTTCAACTTTTGACAACCTTTTCGGACTTGGCGTTAGATTTTTTATACGCCTAGTCCACATTTATAATTAACAACTAGCACCTTATGAGAATCACAATGGCAGTTCAAACATTGAAAATTAGGTTCTTCACATCAATAAGTCGAGTTTGGTTCTGATCGTAAGAGTGTTTGTGTTAGTCGGACGTGAATTGGGTAATAAGCCAGAGCAACATTTTACTTTGTGGTTTGTACACTTGAAATGTCTTTTGATATCAATCAGATACCTAGGACGAATCATTTAGATTATAATCCGATATTTAGCTATGACCTTGCTAGCTACTAAACCTTGTTTACTTACCGTGGATGCAGTATTGTAACTAGGAGGTGATGGGATGGAAGTTGCCCCTTCAAAGTGCTGAAACGATATGCCTGCAATGCCGAGAGGATACCACTGAGGCTAAAATGCTTTAGATTTATTCACCAGTTCCATGAGAAGAGAACAGGGAACTATTCATATCCTTTAAGGCGCTCTCTGGGCAATTGTAATTCCGATAAAGATAAGGGGCATTTCTTGCAGATCTCTACAATCTAATTGTGTCAAAACAAAATTTCTAGACGTCGTGAATCCATTTCCCAACAAATCCAGAATGACTTGACTCATTTACTCATTATGAAATGAGAATAGTATCATAAGATGATGAGACGAAGTGCGATTCACAGCTGTGGAAAGAAGTTTGAGGGGGTGACACTCCTGATAACCCTGTCCTAACCCTCCCTGTGATCCAGTTAAGCTTCAGAGGATACCATTGCCACAGGTCTACCTCCCAGAGTATCTGCCCCTTTGGGTACCTCTGTTTCTTTCTTAGCAAAGATCTGTGGAATTGAAAATTCCAATTCAATTTCCAAATTGAAATGAAAATAGTATCATAAGATGATGAGACGAAGTGCGATTCACAGCTGTGGAAAGAAGTTTGAGGGGGTCACTCCTGATAACCCTGTCTCAACATTCCCTGTGATTCAGTTAAGCTTCAGAGGATACCATTGCCACAGGTCTACCTCCCAGAGAATCTGCCCCTTTGGGTACCTCTGTTTCTTTCTTAGCAAAGATCTGTGGAATTGTATTCTACCAAGAGGATGAAATATTACGTTGTACCATTTACATTCATTCTTAATATCAACCCTTGTCAAAAGACCCAAACTGAGAATAACCTTTTTAATTGTGTTGTTTCAGGTAATTTGTCCAGACGGTTGCATAATTTCCCTTAGACTGAACTGGTCCATTACGAATTGAAGAGTATCGCGTCACGCATAATAATACCCGGCTTTGAAAGGGCCTCAAACTAGATTACGTGCCCCATCCCACTTGATTAGGCCAATAACACGTTGACAGCCAATTTAGCGGCAACAATTGCACCGCTCCCGGTCGGCACGAGTCGCCGAAAGTGGGAGTCAAGGCCGCATTTACTTCTGTCAGACCTTAACAGAACGTGACAAATTCTTACGTCATGTGGATGCAGCTCTGAAAGGGCTACTTGAACTCATGCAGGGTCAAGCGGGATAGTTGTGTGAGTCTTTTAAAACGTGTGATCTCACCATCCTCTGTTGAGGTAGTTTGGAGCTGTAAATGGTGTTTATGCAAGATTGGACATCCTTACATTTTCTTAAACGTTTTTCTCTCGGTCTTTCTTGACAAAACTTAAAACTAACTGACCCGCCAAATGTTGTTTTGCCATATAAATTATTCCTGGGGATGATTTTGATAGAAAAAAAAACACTCAAATTGTTGTTTATTGTTAGAGGTTTATTATTTCTGCACTAGAATAACTCTTCTACGTAAAATAACTGATCTACGTATATTAGACACCATCTCAACACCTATACATCATCTAACCTCAGCAGCTTCGAGCCTCAATTTCTTATCTTGTCCAGCACGTTAGATAGATTTGGTTCGAAGTTAACCCCAAGGGCCTTCAGCTGATCACTGATCTCCTTATCTCTTCTTAAATATAAGTCCGTGAACACCAACATTCGCTAGTCCCTTTCAGCGAAACACAAGCTGATATCGAAATAGCTCACAAAGCTCTGAGAGTCAGGCCGTGGGTCACTCCACATCCTTCAGCATGTTCTGTTGGAAACTCCTCCATTTATCTCAAATCATCAGTTATCGTTCAAATGTCAGCTTTCCATTGATTAGTACAAAAGTACGAAGTATGGATAGACCAGAGTGTAGGTCTGGTGGACAGATAAGGAAAGCTGTGCTATGCAATATGTAATTTTTGTGTAATTAATTTCTTCTTTCTGTACGTTCTCTTCTTTTATGGCTCATTAGAGTAGGGTGAACATCAGCTTCTTCTGCTTTTTGTGCTGGGGATTAGCTGTGGTTTGATAAATGTGTTATGATTGCAGAGCTGGTTGCACGTCTCCCAACGGGTCCAAAACGTCTGGTTTCACGCCTGACACGTCTCTCGTTTTAGAGGAAAGGAAGGAGCAACTGAAGAGACACGACTGGAAAGAGTCTGGAGCAGGATTGCCGCCTTCTGGAAGGAAGCTTCTATCACCCGGTAAGTCATCCCCACCTACCAAACTCATTTTCAACGTTGTGCAGTTCTGCACTCTGTTGTGACCGTAGGTTACTCCATTTCTACGGCAAATGAGAAAATCAGCTATTTAGCACAACATACGATAATTATTCTTACTAAGGTTTCTAGGCGAGAGTCCACCCACCATAGCGAATGAACAACATACGATAATAATTATTCTTACTAAGGTTGTTTTACGCAAATCAACGCTCTCAAGACAAACTGTTACGTGTGAGCCATCAAGTGATTACCCACACACAGATCTAATACGAAATATCACGATTCATGGATAGAAGAATATCTTATCCCTCTGGGCGACACTACGTCGAAATTTTCCCTATCCTACCTAAAAAGCCATGGTTCACGTCCGCTCGCAGTGAACTACCAAAAAGCTTTTATAGAACATTGACCCAATTACGGAGCGGACATGGACGGACGCTGGTGTGCCTGAATAAAATAAAACCTCGTCAATTTCCATCTCCAAACTGTTTCCACTGTACCTATACACCGGAGACAATGCTCCACATTGTGCTGATTTGCCCCAGATATGCGACAGCAAGACACCATCTGATTAACAAAATTCCCCGGCACACCACGAAACCATTTAACCTGGATACCCTGCTTACATCCTCAAACCAAACTGTTTACGAAGCCTTGTTTGACTTTTTCTGTGAAATAAACGTGCATTTGTAGACATCTACAGTCATGAAAATATAATATAATAATATATAACTGTTTGTAACGGCTGAATGTATTGTCGAAGCCAATAAAATTAAAAAAAAGAAGATCAATGCTGCGAGCCATAGTGATGATCTTACGAGGAGCCTGGATTTTGCGTGATGCTTTAATTTGTGATAGGGGATCACCTATAGCGTAATTAGCTAATTTCTTGAAAATTTCATCGAAATCAGATGAAAAGTGTGGGAATTGGATTTGTTACAAGATTTTCGGTCATTCACTATAGCATACTATTGCATTGCAGTTGCTATGGGATACTTGCACTTTTCTTCGCCAACTATCCAGGAAATTGAAATTGTTCTTGGTTGAATCCCAGCTGCGCTGGCTTGTATGAAAGTCCGTGCTGACAGGTTGTGACTGTATTTATTGTGTGAACGTGACTTAGATTGTAGTCGAGAATGGATCTGTGATAATAAGTGCAATTTAATAGCTTAGGGATCTAGTATGTTGGTAGGATTCGTGATAAGCTGGGAGGATATTCAGTACTCGTCTGAGTCCTTTTTTTAACAAGATATGGACCCAACAGAAAATGACGTCCGATAATGGGAAGACCCGAAGTTAAGAGAAGATGTGGTCTAGTAACTAGGTGTCATTAATTCCTGCCTCATCCAATACAAACCGGGCACTTCCACGAGGTCCATCCTGGGTACACTTAATGGGTCTGATTACACCAGAATGGGATGAGAAACAATCTATCCCACTCTGATGTTCGTACAATTAAAATCAGAGAAAACAATGCTTGGTAGATTTTACGTTTCCGCATGCTCAGACTAATGTACTGATTTGTGAGCGATGAATTCATCGGGGCCCATCTACTTCCCAACCCACACGTTCACTGAAAATGAGTCTTAATCGCATGAAAACTGTAGGAATTGGGCTTGTTGCAACGATCTGCGGACAGACAGACCGACATGGAACGAGAGTTGTTTTGAATGACCGTAAAATGATAGTGGATATTAAAGTAATTTATTCCAATAAACAAAATGGTCACAGCAGTACACATCGATAAGGTTAAATACAACAGGAATCATGTTGACACAACTTAAAGTTAGTAGTGGGTGTAGGTAGTGGGGTGACCAAAACCCAATGAATGAGTTTTAATTTTTACTTGCAGCTCTCCACTCTCCCTTTTTGTCATTCATAATAGAATTGTTAATAATTAACGCAGTTGATACCAACGAAGTTTTTAATCATGACATTTTGTATGTATGAAAAGGATGAGAGAGCATTTTAACAACTTCACTTACCTAAGCTTCAAGTAATAAACAACAACTGAAGAGATGTGTGGTGGCACCACGACGTCAATGCCTAAATTCTACTTATACTTATGACATAGTAAGTTATAGACTGAAGAAGTCCTCGCTGCAGGACGAAACGTATCTAATCAAATACGAAGAAATAAATACTTACGCTCCAAACAAAAGATTCAAACTTAAAGTTTACTAAACCCTGACGTACGAGGAAAATCGTTCCTGAATCTGGGCTACTGCCCACGATAGGGGAAAAGTCAGTCCTGCGGAAATCAATATGGCTGATAACAGAATTGAAGAAGATTTCGTTGAAAAATGATGCTATTTTCGTTCTGTATCAAGTTCATTATAATAGTGCTTTAATAATTTGAATTGAAAACTATTATTATCAGAAGATCCTAATAGTTCAGCTCGGAGGAGTTTAAGTGAATTGTTTAAATCGGAGGAGAAAGTATTAATTATATTCACCGATTGATAAAAGAAGTTTTGCGCCAGTGTGGTGCTATACCTCTGAACTGATATATTGCTAATTTAAGAAATACAGTAAAAACACCATGTTTTGGAACTAAGGACTGGTTCGAGGTTTGTTTTGCAAAACTAGACTAAAATTGGGATCAATCAAAAGTAGAATCACTGAAATCGGTAGAGAACTTCAAGCTGAGTAGAGTCGATCACATTTCTAGCGAAAAACACGTTTTGGTTTATTATTCAATAATAAACCATTGTAATCGCTCTTGAAAAAAAATTCTAACCCCCCAGAAAATTTCATGGTTCACGTTTCAAAGGGTGTAGAATCCGAATCTGCAATATAAAATTTTCCGTCCGTCCGCCGTACGCACGATTTCTCCCAAACGGCTGGAGCAAAATATCTGAAATTTTCAGGAAAATAACAACAACGCCCCAATTCTTTAGCCAGCACTCTCACTTAATTTAAAGTGCCCTTTAAGGGTTGTCAAAGTTTTGTAGAATCCCTAAAACCTCAAAAAAAGTCAAGGCGGCCTAAGTTTGTACTCTTTTTGAAGAACACTCCACGATGAATCGAATGAGCCCTTCCTCAGGTCCGTAGGTCAAACCATTCCCGATGTATGGCCCGATTTATGGTGCCAACATTCGCGTTTTTTGGTTTATCATTGTTTTGTGTTGATATCAGTAACCTAGTGACGTAGTGATGTAGTAATGTGGATACTGGAGTGAACTCCTAAAATGCTTTGTAGCCGATACACGGGTTGAAGCATTCTGATAATTTTCAGAAAAAATCAGAAAATCTGAAATTTTCAGGAAAACGCTGCAAATTCTTTCACTGGGGTTTATTATTCAAATTTGGCTTGCGTTCATGATTTGAATTTCTAAAGCTTTGGAGTGTGCGTGTTTCACAGTGATACAGCGATTATTGAATTTCAGGAAAATGCATGGAGCACGTAAATCTGTTCTCAACCAAAATACCTATTTGGATTGATCAGTTGATCATATTTGTGTGCCTCCTGAAATTCAATAATCGCTCTATCCTGTGAAACACACACAATCCAAAGCTTAGTAGAAATTCAAATCATGAACGCAAGCCAATTGAATAATAAACACCAGTGAACGAATTTGCAGCGTTTTTTCGGTGTTACTCTCTCCGATTCCTCCCTTCTGTCGTGAAATTTAAAATTCTGAAGTTATTTGCTCAATTGAAGTGAATAATTTTAGTCTGGCGAAAGACACTAAGCCGCAGTTAATCTTGTTAGAGTTGAACCGAATAGGTAGTTAATGTTGTTCTATGAGCTTGTAATGTTTGCTGCTTCAGGTAAACTTGTTGGATAAACTACAGCCGATGGCTCAGAAATGTATGAACTTCAACGTTGAATTGATGATTCTAAGGGGCCAAAAGTTTAAATTCGATAGAGTCAATTTCTGATTTCTGGACGTGGTGCGTTTTGCTTATGAGTCGATGATATTTTCAAGTGTGTAAGAATGGAAGATTCCTTCCCTGCTTACTGTTTTCTGATCAAAAGTTGCCGTTTCCCGAAGATTATCTTCACCCAGATAGCGTGATATCACGGAAAGCAATGTATTTACCAGAGTGGCCGCGCCATTTCCAATCATTGGCCCATTAAAGCGACCCTCCTGCCGGCGCCATTCATCGGGTGCCACCACGAAAACCGGAAATTGGCGGCCTGGGGCATCGGTCGAGGAAAAGGGTCACAAACAACCGTCGCAAACGGCTGTTCGATCAATCATTCCCACTTTTAATCGATTGCGAGTTTAAAATCGAGCTGCCCGGATCGAATTATCCCTTCGAAGCGAGCGAGGGGCGAAATAGGTTGTTTCAAACGCATCAGGTGGGAACGCGTATCCTAAACACACGTAGACTGTCCCTGCTCCGCCAACGTCTAACAGAAAACTGATCGTGTTTGCACTGACACTCATTGTTATTAATGAATTTAATAAATTATTTGATTGTTTAGTAAATTATAAATATCTAACATCCAATTTACAGCCTTATTCGTAGGGAAGCCCAGTTTCAATATCAGGAGATATGCTTAGAGCACGTAAATCTGTTCTCGACCAAAATAGTTATTTGGATTGATCGGTTGATGATATTTGTGTGCCTCTTGAAATTCAATGATCGCTCTATCACCTGTGAAACACGCACACTCCAAAGCTTAGTAGAAATTCAAATCATGAACGCAAGCCAATTGAATAATAAACCCCAGTGAAAGAATTTGCAGCGTTTTTTATAGGAGTTGTCCTGAACAATCGATCTCTGGATATTTAAGCATTAGGTTCGCTGCACGCTGTACATTCGTGCTACCTAAACGAGGAAGCAATGTGCCACACCCAACTTGAAAAACTCTTTTTATGCCGGTTCTACGCCTTTCTGGGTAGAACGCCTCTCAACCGAGCCGTGCGGTGGATGACCCGAGCATTTTCCACGTTATTGAGTCTTTCGACCGCCAGAGCATCGGGCGGACTGCGGTCAGCCCAGTTTCCTCTAATCAAATTCATTTTTCATCCCCTTGACCGTCAAAACTTTTTTTTCCCCACTTTTTTTTCTATCGTAGGACCCCCGTGTTCATCAATATTAATTGAATCTCCCGCAGATTCCGTGACCGTCCTTTTCCATGCGAATCGCGACTGAATTCTGACACCGTATCGAATACGGCCGTCTCTCATTCAAGTTAACAACACAAAAGCTTTTAGCGAACGGTTTTGTTACTTCATTCGCTTTTGATTAATTACGGATTCGGACAAGGTTTTTCGTTGCGGGCGAGTTTAGGTAATAAACCGCAGACAACGTCTAATTAACAGATTAACAGAGATTAACATAGAAGGAAATACATAAATAATGAACATTTTAACAACAATTTGCATAGTTTTTATTGATTACATAAGCTAATTAATGAAAGTGGCGAATTTAAACTTCATTCCACTAAAAAAGTGTAGTTTATTGACCAGAATTAAACATACAATCCTTCTAGATCCTTCTTGGACAATTATCACATTATTTCTGATAGTCAGAAATACTGACCTTGCTTTAGGGTGGATCATCGTTATCGATATTATCGAAATATCGATGTTTTGCCGATAAAAGTACATTACACTGGTAGTAACCTTAATGGGTTCAAGTAGTTATTGCAGCAATAAAAATTGGTTAAAGATAACTCAATAAAAAGTAACTTTTAACAATACCGACTTGAGATAATTCGAAATTTGAAAAATACTTCTCAAAAATGTTCTGATAAACTTGATTTTGGCCTCATGTTACGATATAATGTATGTGATGGCATTAGGCTCCTTTCATAAATAATTTTAGGAAATCGGTAGCTTTTCAAATAGCTAGAAAGTAATAGAAAGAAAGGTCTGCAGGACTGGACGTGTGTAGGTTCTTTGCATGGTATCAAGAAAATGATGACTCAACAATTTTTGCATGGCTGCAGGACATAGTATAGTTGGAGACTTAACGCAGCAATTATGAGGTACAATAGCTTACGTAAGCCGATTTTTGGCATTTCTTTCATTACTTCTCCTGTTATTGGGCCATACCCTGACATTTTTCGAATTGCCAGCTCATCTGACGGAATAGTTTATTGGGTCTCCACTAGTCTAATACTAATATTACCATTCTATTCGGAAAGCTTCAGCTCTTGAAGTAAGCAGAAGAGGAGAAATAGTTTGCTAATGGCGATTTTCAAACATATCTGCTTTCTCCTTATCCCTCTTAGCTTGATATTAAGAATACTGTGTTTTTTTTTAAGCTTTCATTGCAGCGAGTAATCTCATTAACAATATAAATCTGATTTTATTGTTACAATACATCATCCACGACAAGATAGGTCCTACATCACTTTGTCACACGCCTCTCGAACGCATGTCATTCACTTGCTATGCGGTTTCAGACGCCTAAGGCATCGAGTTAAAGCTTGCATACCCAGGTGCTTAAAAGCTTCCTTGTTCTCGTGATAATGTTGTTTGTTCGTTGCCTGCTTTTTGATCCCCTCATCCACACATTTCGGAAGTCCCGCACCAGATCTTCGATACATCGCAGTGCGGAATTCTGGAAACGTTGAATGATTTGTCTGTCGGATTCAAGGTTAGTTAAACCTCACCTTAGTTAACTCAGCCTGGAACTGTTAACTACTTAGTAGTTATACTATAGTAGAAGAAATTGTTTGATTCCGTTCCTCATCCTAAAATAGTTGGAGGAGATCTTAACGTTCATTTGGTATGTATGGGCTCTAGTTATTCAGACAGAAAAGGAGTACAACTTTTATGGTTGGTGGGCAGAAGATGAAAATTTGCTTTTAATTGTAACATATTTTGACTAGTACTATTTTCTTGCTGTCAATAAATTGATATTATATTCTATTCTATTCTAGCGTTTCGGGTGAAGCTTACGTTATTCAACTACGCGTTCCTTTCTAGTCACACTGTTGGGAAAGTAAAAAGCCGTTGAATTCCTAACGAAATGCGTGGCGCAAGGGACGCTGGTAAAGTACACGACGGGCTTTCCCTCCGTCGGTTGTCCGGAGTCATTTATTCAACGTTGTGTAGCATTTTCCGCGAGGACGCCGGGAATTTCCTTGTCAGTTTGAACCAACCGTCTCCGTGTGAGTGAAAGGGGGCTTTGTGGTTACACGCCGAAACCGCCGTAATTGTGCGAAGACCGCATTAGGCTCTGCGGGTGTGACATCGTCGGAACAAACGGGACGTCCCTTCAAGTTCGGGTCAAATGGGGGATCCGGGTACCTGGTGAACTCCGGGCGTTCATTATTGACCGCGGAGGATTTGCATAGATCATTTGCGAATTCTTCTGGGGCGACCTAATTTTATTGTAACGCACTAACAAAACATAGCAAAGTCGGCAAACCACCGGTTTTAAACATGGTACATGTTAATGCCATCATAACCAGTACAGGAATGAGACAAAATTACAATTTTGGGAAGGAATTATGTTATCATTATGATTGTGTAGCACTGTCACATATAATGCAACGCAGGAAGCTGAAGATGAGACGACCAAACTGGTTACCAAGGAGCTGTATTATCTCCAATGCTATTTTCTTTCCTATTAAACGCAGGAAGCTGAAATTTGTGAGAGTGGGTCAATAGATAATGCTGAATAGATACTGCACGTGTGTTATCAATGATCAGGTGAGTGAGTTCCGAAGCCATATTCGCTCCTATTCAACGCAAGATGCTGAAATTTGAGGGGGTTGGTCAATTGAAAATGCTGAAGACGGCTAAGTGAGCTCCAAAATCATTTTCTCTCCTATTCAAAGCAGGAACCTGAAATTTGTGAGGGAGGGTCAATGGAGAATGCTGAATGCACCTGAATCATGACTGATCAGTTTAGTGAGCTCCAAAGTCATTTTCTCTTCTACTCAACCCATGATGCTGAAATTGGAGTGAAATAAAAACCAATTAGTTCTCCGCATCTTTATTGATGCAAAAACATGTTCCATGTTCTGTCAACATTTAGTACTCAGGACTGAAGGTGCTGTTAGGGCCCTCGTATTTGAATTAGAAAATGCAAAACTCAACTGGAAAACGTCTGCCAATTCAGGTGTTGCACGAAGCTTCCTCGTATAGGATCTTTTAAAATGTTTTTGATAGTCTCTGGAGTTGTGGAATATGTTTGTTACAACGATTCTTGGGACCAACGCCTTCAAAAGGTTAGTAGACATGTAATGCGGGTCTATTGCGCTAATTCTATAGCGGATAGAATGATGATAAGATCTTGTTGAAATTCATAGGTTTTCTCCGACTATCCTCCAAATGTAAGCGGATCGGACCATTAGAGTCTGAGAAAATGACGCTAGGTCGATTTCTCGTTGGCGTATGCGCAGAGTGGAGTATTAATTTTTAGCGATGAAGTTCATAGAGGATCATCTACTTCCTAACTCTCGCATTCCATGAGAATTTCATCATAATCAGCTCAGAACTGTAGGAATTAGGCTGGTTACAAGGATTTTTTCGTACAAGGTTCATGTGCAGTGGCTACTAATGACACTAAATCGTTGAAATAGGTATGAGGTTTTGAAATCGTTTCTGTGGTCGGACCTCTAGTCCCTGAAAAAATTATCCTTGGTGGATTTTTCGTTTGCCCATGCGCAGATTGGTGTAACATATGAAAGGTTACAGTGGTAAGAAAAATTTGAAATGCATCCTCTCCTTGTTTCACCCTTGTTGGTCCTGTAGGTCTCGTGGTCATGACTTCTTTTGCACTCCGATACAATAGCATTTTCACGTCGATTTGGAGGTTTTCCATTTCAAATTGGAGGTTTTACGGGTGATTCCTATTTTACGGGACAATCGCTGTCCTTCATTGATAAATAATTTTCTATTCAACTTTTTCCAAAAATGATTTTTGTAGATTTTATGTGGTAACTAGGCCTACTCATGGCTGTCATAAAGTTCGGCTACTCTTCATTGAACATGCCGGTAATTGATCGAAATGTACCTCCAATCTCATTGTCATGGTCTGTCCGTGAGTCAGAATTTGAACCTAATCCGAAATGTTATCCGCTCAAAGTACGTTTTACCGGAAATATTTTAACTAGTATTTTTTTAGAATTAGTTACTGGATGTTAGTGTGCTTACAAGTGGGACTAACTTTTAGATAGTCTGTACGAATCAAGTGCTCAAAGTTTTTCCAAAACCTTCTGTCTCATTGTCATGGGTTTGAAGGAAATCATCGTAGCTCTCTCAAATGAGGGCATTTTTTGGCAATTCAAAGTTTTTTCGGCGTTGGTAACCCTGCCCTTTGAGGAAACACCATGCTTCCGCCATTTCTATACAGTTGGGGCTCAAAAATGAAGTTAGCCGTTTGTAAAACTGGTGTGTACTCATACTTCTCATTGTTATGGGTTTGAAAATCACTCTTAATCAATCTTATTGATGCGTTTAGCATTCATTTTGGGATAGAGATGTAAAACTCTATTTAATGCAAGTTTCAATTTCTATAAGTGTTCATTAGACTCCTAATTGCAGAAGGTTAATGTTGATTTCTCATTGTCGTGGCGATTTTAAACTTCATTGTTGTGGCTACACAAAAGCCGTCATGGCTGTTTGAAACAATTTTTTTTTTCAAGTTTGGCATTTGATACTAAATAATAACCGGTAGTGGCCACTCCAGTAGTGGCCATTTTAAAATATTTGTGATACTTGTTCTAGTGGCTTCAAACACTCATGTCATCTTGTAGTCAAGGTTGAACTGAAATCATTGGATATGTGGTAAACTTCTCATTCAACCGTACCTACACATCGTTTACGTAATTCTATCGTTATTTTGAATTTAATGATACAAAGCTCAAAGTCATGGATACATACCATACTGGAAATCTCGTAATTTGAACCTATAAAATTAATAAAAAATAGAAAAAATTGTTCTTTTGATAGTTTTAGGCAAACAAAGGGAAAATCTATATTCTAAATGAGTCCTGAAGAAAGTCAGTACTACTGTTAGCCCACAATTGTCAAAACTAAAGAAAAAAAATTCTTAACTGTGGCCACTACCGGTACCGTTACCTTAAATACTAATGTTAAAATGTGATACTTGTTCTAGCACAAAGTCAGGAAAAACTGAAATCAGATATCTGTCTCATTCAACCTTACCTACACATCGTTTACGTAATTCTTTCGTTATTTGGTTGACAAAGCTCATA
Source organism: Creontiades dilutus (assembly GCA_031894815.1). NCBI lineage: Eukaryota > Metazoa > Arthropoda > Insecta > Hemiptera > Miridae > Creontiades > Creontiades dilutus. Next base: position 494,639 of record JAVIWC010008305.1, read on the forward strand.
GTCATGGAATACATTCTCGTAACTATAAAATTGTAAAACCTGAATCACGAAAATCATGTTTGTACATCACTATACCATTAGAGTAACATCTAGATTGTATAATAAAAAAATCATAAATTTAGGAGAACAAATTTTTTTAGTCAGAATCAAAACCTCGATTGTCCCGTTAAATGAGAATCACCCTTACACATCAATTTCAAATTGGAGGTTTTAACACATTTCAAATTGGAGGTTTTAAACATCAATTTGGAGGTTTTACATTTCAAATTGGAGGTTGACGGAATGGTACGTTTCCCATTCGTTTTAAACTAGCCCGCGTAGAAGGCGGAAACACCCCGTGATTCTGGAAATACCTACTCCGTGCAACACAACATGAAGACATTCCATCCATCCCTTCCGAATGCCATTCTTTTGAAGGTGACTGTTGATTCGCCTAATTTAAAGTCGCTATTAGAGACTCTCTAATTGCCGCCGTTAGTTACGACTTGCTTTATTTTTGTGACTTGAGTTCGGACGACGAAGAAATACGACCGCGTTTCCTTTGCCGATCGAACTATGCGGTAAGAAATATAGTATGTAGTATAAGAAAAGAAGTATGATGAAAACGAGGGGATCCCTTCCACTACCCGACGACGTCGAGGACATTACGGTAGGTGCACTATAGTCTATAGTGTAGAAACATTTGTCTGTGTTCTATAGTATAGAACAAAGAAAAAGGTTTCTTAGAATGTACGAAGAAGGACATGCTACTAAACATGCGGCTTCTATAATCGGCATCAAAATTTTGTCATTCTTTTCCGTTCATTATGTTCATTTGTACTAGTTGAATGTTACGTTTCACTCGCTAATTTGTTGTTATTGCTTTCCCAGAATTAAATCATGTATTTCTGTCATCCATCAAATTGAAATGGATGACAGTTCAGTGGGAGTACTGATTGCCCCGGTTCGAATCCGGCTGGCACCAATGATAGGGCCAAAATCCTATCAAGTGTTGTATACCTGTCCTGTCGTTAGACAGTTCACCTCTGATCTCGATATCACGTGAATCCAAATCGCTCCCAACCCAGGGGCGTGAGGCAACGGGAAGCCACGAGCGAAATCGTCAGACCTAGTTCCGATCCTCCTTCCTTCCTATATCCTTGAAATGCTATACAGTCTAACGTTCGTTGGGTCTTGTGTGTCGCACAAAAATACGGATGCAGAAACATCACATTCGTCCGTTCTCTTTCAAATTCGGAGGTAGTTAGGGAAACACTATTCAATCACGATTGTAGATTCTGCGGGCGAAAATATGAAATCCTTGTATCAAGTTCGGTTTTTTCAGTTGTCATCCGAATTTGAGAAACATTTCAAACCCTGAAAACTTGATAGTTCTTAAATGATACCGAGCCTGATTTTAATTATTGACATCTTGAGACATTTGTTTGAAGCCTTTCTCCGCGCAAATTTAGGCGCAGAGTTAAGTAGGCAGTAGTTGTAAGTAGGGAAGAACTTACCTTTCGCTCCCTCGCTCGATTCATCATCCGGAAGACAAAGTTTCGGCGCTGAGCTCGGAACTTAGTCGGGGAACTCCCAACTCTTCAAAGACAATCTGCAGCTCTATGGATTTAATCCTGAATAGCACTCGGGGGCCAGGAGGGCTTGGGCGACGCCCACGGTAAATTTAGGCCGGATGTCGGAGTGAGGACGAAGCGATGTGAGACCAACGCATTAAAGGCTGCAAATCATTACAGATAAGCTTAATATTTTAAGACAACCATGTTGTATATAGGTAATATGATTGCTTTCGAGTCCACCATATATGTAGTGGAAGCTTTGTTTTCGCTTTCGGGAAATGCAAATTTCTTCTCCACAAAAATTGAAATTTCCACTCGCATTTTGCGTTTTAATCCATCCTGATCAACTATCGTTTTGTGTGTTCCTTGTTCCTATCCGTTCGTTCTTCCTGAGGTCTTGGAATTTAACAGAATAAAACAACGTCAACTCGAATATGAATGTAAAAGTCGCACTCAGTAACAATCGCCTAAAAATTAAGTGGATTGTGACGAAATACTCAACTGAAAAATCGCTAATAAAATCTTGTGTGTGTGCTGAAGGACCAGTAAAGTACATCTTTGGTGTGTATAGAAATCAATTACAAGGAGGATAACCACTGATCATGTGAATGGCTTTCCTTGTAGGTATTAACAATATCTTATCGTTCTTGGGGGATGAAGTAAGAACGGAGCTTTTTTTAATGCATCTAGAATACAATTACAACTAATGTGTCATTTTCAATGATGAATCTTTGTATTCGACGAAGACACATTTTTTGGCAACCCCAAGTTGTTGGTTCATGTTTCGAGGTAAATGGATTTCAAAAATCGATTGAAGAAAAATTGCATCCGCAATTTGAAACTACCGGACCATAGTTTTTGCCTCAACAATCCAAAATCGTTTCGGGGTATGCCACTAATCTCAGCATCTGTCTACCTATCTCCTATCCTAAATTGAATTCAAAATGAAATCAATAATAGTGCTTCATAATCTTGTCGATGCGGCTAATAAGATGACGATCGCAAAACACCAACATTACAACAATTTTTTAAATTGTCCCGATGAGGCCACAATTCCTGGCGGAACTAGTAGACAGAATCAAATCCTTTTGAAAAATCCAGATTCACTTCCAGCCTCAATCTGTGCATTCCCATTCGGTATGGAAACACCACCGACCAATACTCTTTTAGTCAATTTGCCCGCTACTTTACTGCCATTTGCCATTTGGCGACACAGTTGAGTGATTGGTAGTTTGTGGTGATTCTGTACTCCAGCCGTAGATTCTATCTCCCTTCATAGACATAAGATCTTGTACTTCGTGGAAATGAATGATCCGAAGGACATTGTTGATGAGAGTATGCCTGATTCATACAGTTGTAGTAGTTGGTGTTATCTGCGTTGCTCTTTTTCCTCCGTTCATTTCTACTATTTCATTTATTCCGTTCATTTACTATCATGATCTATTGTTTTCCCTTCAAGGAGGGATTTCAAAAAATTATGAGCTAGGGAGTATCCCCATCTGCTTGTGAGACGTGTGTCTAATTCTGGTTAATCGAAGCAAAGGGGTTATATTTAAGGGTTTAACTATCAAAAAATCAAAATGGCGACCCAAAAAAGAGCGCGTTTGATCCTATACGGTTATATTCTCCATAACGCCATCATCTCTCATGCTTCAATTCAGTGAAGGAGAACAATCAGAAGCATTCTTCTTGTCTGTACTTTCATTTCACCTCGTTAAATTTCAGTTTATACAGTCAAGTTCTGATAGTCCGGTGATCCGCTAATGTAGAAATATCAAACCTTTGTGTAGTAATTTGCATCGGTTCTCAATTTAAGTTCAAAGTTTTAGATATGTCGATTCCAACTCAACATCGAACCTAGAAAATTTTGTTGACTCCCCCACCCCCCTAGTTTTTGCTCTACGTTTCAAAATAAGTAGATTTAGAAAATCCAATTGGGAAATTTTTTCTTTTTTATTCCACACCTTCCGAAACTGCTGGACTGCAACTTATGAAGTAAGGGAACAACATCATTGTTTAGGGATGTGCCAGTAAACGCTGCATCTTCGTCAATCGAAGGGGTCATATTAAATCCAGGATTAAATTATAGAAAAATCAAAATTTCCAAGCATTTCGGTGTAAGAGGGTAATTTTTTCGTTTGATTTAAGAGGAAATTATTTCTGTGAATCGAATGAGTGGTGTACAATCATCTTTTCGCTATCAATTTAAAAAGTCAGTCAGGTTGACGGTCGGGTTGCAGACCCGTTCACTGTGGCTGGCGAGAGACCAAATAGCTTGGTTGATCCTATACGGTTATATTCTCCTTAACGCCATCTCCCAAGCTTCAATTCAGTTAAGGAGAACAATCGGAAGCATTCTTCTGTCCTGCACTCTTATTTCACTTCGTTGAATTTCAGTTTGATTTCTGCATGTTTCCTAGTGTACCTATCAAGCATTGTCTCTGGTTGTAGACTCCACCATTGACACTCCAGTGCAGGGACGTAACCAGGCCGTATTTCACCCGGGGCAAGAAATAAATTTGCCCCCCCCCCCCCCCCATAGTCCTGATATCTCATGACTCATACCATCTTAATATACCAATGAACCAAAATATAAATATAATATTTGATTTGTTCACAATGTATAAGACTCTTTGGCCAAAACTTGGTTAACTGTCACCCAGCCCCAGCCCCTTAGTTCAGTGATACGCTTTGAAGCGTTATGTAACACAGAAGGAATCAAACTTCCTGTAGTAATTTGCAGCGGTTTTCAATTTGAGTGTCCAGTTTCACTTTAGATATGTCCACTCCAATACGTCCCTTATAAGTTATAACCAGAGGCGGGACGTTTATGACTTTTAGTTTTCAATTTCATGACCTTTTTTCTATGACTTTTATGACTTTTTTCACCCCATTTTATGACTTGTTTTCCACAAATGTTGATGTTTTATGACGTTTTGGGTGAAAGTATGACGTTTAAAGAATAATTTTTACCATTTTGAATATAACTAAAAGTTGGTCAAGTGAAACAATCCAATATGTGAGTAGGTAAAATATATTTTAATTTTGACAATATTACATGTATATTCTTGTAGGGATATAATTATGTACATGTTTTGTTTAAAATCAAAATTCTACAATAATATTAAATTATAATTCAAAACGATTGTAAAAAAACAATCAAATGCTCCTCAATATCCACAGTCAGATTTGTTCTCTTGTCTGAAAGTAGCGTTTTGAATACAAAAAGCATCCCCTGAGTCTGCAAACTTTCCATTATATCCGGAATGGAACCAAAGTGTTCAGCGATGTATTGCAGGTGGGTTTCTATACCTTGTACTGCAAGAGCTTCCTTTGCCTTTCATATAGATTGTGCTTCGTTAGCATCGAGAGATTCAAAAACCTCTCGAATTTTATCAAAATTGTCGGCGTAATATATAGCTGCTTGAAGCCATTTACCCCATCTGGTTACAAAGACGCCCATTGGCTATGTGTTTTCCGTCCAATTTCCAAACCAAGACGTTTACCATGTTCCGCCCTAGCCGATCGGTGGTCTCATCCACGCTGCACCAAATCGCAGAATCTCCTATCTCAGACCTTATTTTTTCCAGGACTTCAACGCTTCTCGCGGGTGCTACTAGGGACAAAATATGACTTTTACTCCAAAAAGTTGCAATTTATGACGTTTCAGCGAAAAAAGGCCATTTTATGACAAAAAACTATGACTTATGACGTTTATGACTTTTTCCCGTCTCTGGTTATAACCCTTCTGCGATGAAAATGACGATAACTCTCTCGGCCCCAGCTGGGAAGGGCGTCTAAGGAGGATTAGCTCCCGGATTCTGCTCCCTCTAGACAACGATCTCAACCCCTTGAAATCTCACCCCTTTTGTCCCCACCCTTCCGAGTTCCCCGTTCGACGCCCTATCCCGGGAACTCCCCGACATCAGCGCTGCCTGTCGGCCCCGATTCGAACCCTCCCGTACACTCACCCCTAGGGAAGTCTTGGTGATCCAGGTGCGGCCTTTCGCGTGTCCCCCCGATCTTCCCTAGTTCCCCGTTCCGAAGGGGTAAAAAACCTTCGATTTTCGCCGAAGCGCCATCCCCGCCCCCTCGCGTTTCCCTTACATTCTGTTTTTGTTTACCGCGTCGAAATCCGAAATTTCTCGAAATCCGTTCTAGGGAGAACACCCCTCAAAATGCCCCTCCTTTGAGATCGTTCCCGTTTTTTTTCTTCGTCCCGATCCTGGGGGGTAGAAGAGGCCCCAACTCCCGTCAATCGAACAGGCCCTCGCCACTCCTGTCGGATTTCATCCCTTGAAACTTTCTGCCTCGACTTTCTTTAAAAAGAAACTTCATTTCCTGAACGCCGTGATAACTCGCCTACCGTGCGATGCTCATTCGGTGGAAAAACAAGGACAAAGACAAAATCTCAAGTTCCTCCGGCTCTAGCAAATCTTCGACGAAAAAGAAGAGAAAATTCGGCACTCGTAGCGAAGGTAACAAACTAACAATTTATTGTATGCATTTCAATTATTAAAAGAGATATTTAGTATCAACATCATACCAATTCATACTAACATGTATGTGTCCAACACCGTTTACCCCTTTTCAGTTAATTTTTTACTCAGAAAATTGGAAATCTATCAATGAACTACCGATTGTAATAAAATCATTAGATCAGCGATATGATGCGACTTTTAGTCAATCGTACTATATCAGTTTGGAAGCATCAATCCTTGTTCAAATTCAACGCATGCTAAAACCATTTACAGTTCAGTTATCTTTACACATATCGAACTATCTCATGTTCAATTTACTGTGATGTGAAGGAAATTTTAAATTCGGCTTAAATTGAATTTTGTCTTCGAGTGGACAATTTGTGCGACACAAGTGTCGTTTTAAGGGTCGAGAGGTGAGGGTTTTTCCTACGAATGAAAATATCGTTTCGTTCGAGCTTCCTTTTCATTTTTTCTTGCTAAGAAGCGAAAATGAGAGAAAATGTGCGTTTTTTTTTCTTTCGACAAAGAGCGTAGTTACGCCCAGTTTTCCTTGACAAAGACTGGTACAATTACCACCCCCACGACATAGACACCCCCGCCCTCTCGGACCTCATTCAACTCCCCTTATTTGCTCTTTCATCCCTCGTCATGCAGATAGCATCTCCACTCTGTCTAGCTTTTGATTCTTGCCCTCCCTCTATTTTCTTGAAATTACTCCTTTTTCCCACCCATCTTGGGAGCGGGTTTCGCTAACAGAAGCTTTTCCTCATCGGTTTTGATTGATAATAATTCAGAAACGATCATATCATATCACCGAGCTTTGCCTGTATATAGGGTTTTTTCCATAATCCTGATACAACACAATAAATAAAAACGGAGTAAGATGGAACGTTGTCTATATTTCCTCGTAAGTAAAGAGTTACACTGTTAAATCGATTTCGACGGTTAGGTCATCATCAGTAACAAACATGAACTGTTAGTCGATTTAACAGTGTAACTCTTTACTTTCGTGGAAATATAGACAACGATCCATCTTACTCCGTTTTTGTTTGAAATGGGTTTCCACAACTTCGTCGCGAGTGACTTAGTCCGTACAACACAATAATTAAAATCAGATTGAAATATTGAAGATCTGATGATTTTTCACTTTTACCTTCAACATTCACCCCCCTCCACAATGAAATTTTAAAGTTTTAAGATATATTTAAAAACTAGTCCAAATTCTTAATTGAACGAGAAAAGAATCAGTCGCGAATTCTTGCTCGAGTAGTGATTGAAAGGATTGGCTATCACGCCCCTCCATTTCTCCTCCTGAGGACTAGTGCAAAATTCCCGACGTTCGTGTCAAAATCAGACTAAAATTGGGAATGAACGAAATAAGAATCGAAATTCAAATGGTAAGATATTTCGGGAAAACACGTTTTATTTTGGTATCAATCTTTCCAATTCCTCTATTCCGTCATGAAGGTGGGACAGCGTCGACAAATATGTCAGTCTATGACACACACAGAGAGAGAGAGAGAGAGCGAGAAATGTATATACAATCACGCAGACACACACATATATACTGTGTTCAAGTTCTCGAATGCTATATGCATATCTTTTGAAAATTACATGGAGATCTTGACAGTCAGAGGTTGATGAAACGCCAACGTTTCGTTCAATTTGTACAACTTCTGGGCTTGGAGGTTCTTTAGGATTTAGAAGCTAAAAAACGTGTATCACGTATATCCTGGCGCACGTTCGTGATATACGTTTTTGGCTTCTAACCATCACCTTCACGCCCTGAAGAAGTTCTACAAATAGAATGAAGCGTTTTCGATGAAATTGTTGCTCTTTTATCAACCTCATACTGACTCTCAAGATCTCCATGTAATTTTCAACAGATATATATGTAAGAGGGACATGGAATGGCCCAACTAGATCGTAAAACAGGAAATCACAGTTAAGTCCACGAAGGAAAATGAAACAAAATAAATTTATATTTCGGCTAATTTGCATTTATCAAATGTTGAACTAACAGTTGTTTATATCTGTGATTCACTCTTAGAATGGTCTGAAACGATTTGTATTCAGTTATTTTTCACGGATTCACTCTTACAGTGGTCTGAAACGGATTTGTATTCAGTTATTTTTTTCTCTCAAGCTCGGCTTATCCCACATCCCCTGGATCAATTCCAATAGACGTCCCTTTATTGACGTAGTCTTCCTTCAGAGGGCGACCTAAACAGTAGATTTTATAGGAAACCTCCTTAAACTTTTCCCTCACTGTATATGGGCGGGTTCAATACGTTTTCAATAATCGAATTAATGAACTAATAATCAGTGATCCGAGAAGGGGTAACTTATTATATCGAGGCGTGTCTCGTTGTTTTTGGTTGACTGAAACGGTTTTAAATCGTGGAATACAATTGAGGATGATCAATCACCTCTAGCCCAGGTTGATCAGTGAAAATTGTATTTCATAGTTACCTAGTCCGATGGTGACAGTAGTGACTTGGCTTCACAGTGGTGATGCATCGGCTTTCGTTGGATAGGCAAAATCCCGCAACACTCGGAAGCTATGATGGCTCACTATAATCGACCACCCCTGAATGAAAAGAATCGCGTTGAAATAATATCTATTTGGTATCGTGGACAGGTAATTAGTTTTAAATATTTTCGAAACTCTTCTTAATCAACTGTAAACAAATTTTATGGTTATTGGTATTTTGATTATCACTTCGGAAAAGTGATCGAAATAGCCTTGGTTCGTTTCTGAAAACAATGAATTACCTAATGATTTTGTTGTTATTAAGAACCCGCTGCAACTATTACGAAATTTTTCCATTGACAAATAATAAAATTGATTTTTATATCAAAAAAGCAATTGTCTGCCATCCATACTTTTAGTTGTTAGAAAGTTTATCCAATTTCAGAAACAAATTTGACTTGATCAACCTTGAAATCTAGTTCTGCAGCAAATACCATTAGTTAATGTTTGACGCTACAGATATTTTGCTCAAGTTCATTTCCCATACATTCGAGCAGTTTGTGGTAATTAATATAATTTACACGCAAAATCACATTGCAACCAAATACGTTTTCTCAGTAACATTCTGCAATAAAAACCATTACCTACTAAAATTATTTTTGCGTTTCATAGGATTTTTGGAAATTTTATTGAACTATTACCACATTCCTTAGCACTTTTTTAGAGTAATGTTGTTAGCTTTCTATTTTGTAGTTTCTGCATTTTGTCGAAGTATCTTTTCCCTTATTAGATATGAATTTTATCAAATGTTCAGCAAATGTAACAGCTACATGTACGTACCTAAATTCGGTGAGGACCGATAGTGCTAGTTGTATCAGATTCTCGGATCCATTCGTTTGACTTATCTATAGATTACTAAAAGGATTAATTCAGGATATTATGTCATTATTGAGATGCGAACCAATGGAATAAGCAATGGAATGAAAAAAATGAAGGGGATTCTTCATTACCTCGACACAATGCCACAAAACCGTTCTTGCTTCCAGTCATTGCTTATTTTAAAAAAATTGTTTTCTGGAGATCTACTCAAAAAGCACTCGCGATCGACCGTTTGAGCACCCCTGCTGTAGATGTTTCTTCATGAATAATCTTCGAGAGTAATATATATATTTTTTAATTTTAATCAACAAAAACTTTTGTAACAAGTGTTACTGTAAAGTAACACTTGTTACACAAGTTTTCGTTGATTAAAATTAAAAATTAAAAAAATATATTCGGAACATCGCCACAACCGTTGTAAATAATTGAGTCCCGCGGAGTTACTGGAAAATGCTGAATGGTTTCCCGCGTCTACTAACCAAATCAAAGGACCGGAGAAAGACGGCGAATTCATGAGGGTAGCGCTACGGGCCGCCCTAAGACGGGGCCATCGACCCACCGCCCGAGATACCCTGATCGCCGACGAGACGAAAAAAAGGGATTTTAGTTCAAACGATTTTTTCCCCCCCGGAATCGAGAAAGTGAAAAAAAAGGGGAAACCTCACAATCCCATTTCGTTGGGTGTGGGGGGGTCTTTTTTCCCCAGAAGTGGAAGATAGGGTACCGCCTCCAAGGAATTACTTTGTCGGGGATTTTTCCTAGTCAACTCCTCTTTCTGGCCAAGGAAAAAGAAAATCCGTTCGAATTTGCAGTTTTCGGCATAACCGAAGGAACTCGATATAGGGGTAGGGTATTACCAGGGAGGTTTCAGGGTCAGCTCTCATCATCCTTTCCCTATCTGAAAGTGTAGGTATTTGAAAAACCTTGAAGGGGTGCTATTTGTTGGTGATAGGTTCAGAATAAAAGCATGGGAAACGAACTAACAAACATTTCCGATTACCACCAACGAGTTCGGAACGAAATTGTAAAATATGAGAAACAGAATGCTAACAGTCATGATTTTATGAGCGTATTTCAGATAATTTCGTATTCATTCTAACAATTTTATCTACTTTTAAAAATCCAATTTTTCAAATCTACATTTTTTTTGTAAGGGATAGGCTGCTAATAAGTTTTTATCACAATCCCATCGAGCGTTATCATCTGGAATCACACTTATATATTCCATAATGCTTCAAAACCGGTGGTTGTCAAAAACGGGAGTTGTCAACGGTACTACCACTGCCACCTACTATCCACCTAACAGCTACATGTACGTACCTAAATTCGGTGGGGACCGATAGTGCTAGTTGTATCAGATTCTCGGATCCATTCGTTTGACTTATCTATAGATTACTAAAAGGATTAATTCAGGATATTATGTCATTTTTGAGATGCGAACATATGCGAATGTATGTCCCTACAGGAACGGGCTGTTGTTGGAAAACATGTATACGGTGTAGTTGGTAGTTCAGCGTGGAGTAGGAGCCTACCTATATACCGCACATTCGCTGCAAATTTAATAAAAAACGGATACAAACTGAAAGGAATCAGGCTTGTTATGAGAATTGCACTTTCGCGCCTTCGCAGTAGCTACTATTAGGGAATTAGGGGAGGGTAAGTGAATGCCGGTCACTTAACTTTGGATTGCCATATGTTGGCCTCATTGGTGCTGCAATGATGTTCCCAACGCGGTTCGCTTCCAAAATTATCTAATTTTAATAGTCAACCTTAGTTTTTTTTTTTTTCATAATACACCTAGGGTGGTGTCACCAGTACCATACACGTAAACGGAAAATATCCAGTTTTAGCTCAATGCCTAGGCCAGATTACATCCTACAAACAGTTCAGGGGTCGAAACCGATAACATGACTTTTTAAGAACGCAGTAAAACCGAGAGAAGTAAAATATTTGGTTTCTTTTAGATTTAATGAACCTTTTTTGAACTAGGGCTATCAGTCACGCAATGCGAATATTGTCTACGTACTTGGGGTTTCCTTAACGCCCCTTTATTTTCATGGGAGTTCCCATGATTTTCTCAATTCGATTGTGACGTAGTTTTGGTAATTTTACCCCCCCCCCCCCCCCTATTCCTATCCCGCCATTTTGGCATTATTGGAACATATTTTTCTATAAGAAGCTGAGACATCAGCCATTTCAAATCCCGCCTCGTGAGGTGCATGTTGCTACGATAGGGATCCCGGGACTGCGGGAGGTTCAAACCGCAAAACCATTAATTTATTCTGGTTTCAGATGATTTTTGGTGTTCCAATTATATTCCTTAGATGCTGTCATATCTGATGATGGGAGAAAATAAATTAAACAAAAAATCTTTTCAAGAAAGCTTTTATTTAAATGCCCTAAATGATGTGACTATTGAGTTTGTATAGCATCCATCTTGGAACAGGTCTAACTCCAGCCTCTTTTGGTGTCCCCGCTTAGAATACACACCTGCGATTTGTGAGAGAACCTCCGATTTTGTTGATTTTATTGAAGAGCTAGACTGTTCCAAATTAACCGGCAAACGACCTTGCAACAATGATGTTTTGAATGAGATGAACAGACTCAGAAACCTAGCTAGCAATGACTAAAAAGTACTAAATAAATTAAACAAAAAACCCTTTTAAGAAAGCTTTTACTTGAATGCCTTTAAAGGAAGGAAATAAATGTTTACTTACAAATTTTACCTGTCTACCTATAGCCTATGTACACAATTCATAAAATTATAAAAGCTTGTCGCGAGATTTAGGCTTGTGTAAATTAACTAGTTCCTAGATACCTACTTCATTGACCAACTTATTCCGATAAGTTAATTTTTTTTTATTTCAGTTTAATTAAGTAAATACTTACCGATACCTATCTAGTACCTACTTACGCAAACGTCGCGAACGGGCATTTAAATAAAAGGTTTTTTGTTTAATTTATTTTACGATTGTAGTTGCCTTACATATTGTCCAGAACTCGTCTGCTGTAGAATTGATTCGATGTCTTCCTTGGCTCGGCAGGATCTTCAACGCGGGAGCCTGAAGCGCGGAACCCCGTCGAAGTTCAAGTGGGCGGCTATTGAATTGATAACCAACGTCAGAGCCACTCCCTACCGGCTCCCCCCATCTGCATTCAAACCCTACTTCCACTGTAAATATCATCCTGGGAAACCTCCGATTCCTCCCTTATTTCCTCGATTGTTGATTTCATTCGGCGCTTCATTATTATCGTTTTAATTGATCAGAACAAACGGTGCTTACGTATTGTTCTGTTGAGCTCGTTGGCGGGTTACGAGGTCAAGTTGGAGGGGCCACACCTCGATTTTCCACACCCATCCGAGGCGTTGTGACGTCGCGGATTCTACCGCTCCATCTCGTTGTACAGCGTCTAAACTCAAGCAGAATTTCAACATCATGAAACGGAATGAGTTCAGAAAAAGAGCTTCCAGCTGAGGCGATAGTTTCATGTTTGGTGTAGCCCACTAAAGGTTAAACTCTGATCTATATGAGAATGTCCGCTGCGTTACGAGCCCATACCTTTAGGGCTGCTTTTGGAACTAGAAGTTACTTTTATTTATTGATTTATATTCGGGCAATCTCAATCTAAAATAGATTCGTACTAGCAGAAATAATAGAAATTAAGAAAATACAATATGGGAGGGTTACAAAAACATGCAGCAGGGTGTTTTAAACTGGAATAATTGCAATTAACTGAATTTAATGGGGGAAGAAGAAATTAAGGATTTGAGTGCGGTTGGAGACTATGAAAAACGCTGCAAATTCTTTCACTGGGGTTTATTATTCAATTGGCTTGCGTTCATGATTTGAATTTCTACTAAGCTTTGGAGTGTGCGTGTTTCACAAGTGATAGAGCGATTATTGAATTTTAGTAGGCACACAAATATGATCAACTGATCAATCCAAATAGGTATTTTGGTTGAGAACAGATTTACGTGCTCTATGCATACCCCCTGAAATTCAATAATCGTTCTATCACCTGTGAAACACACACACTCCAAAGCTTAGTATAAATTCAAATCATGAACGCAAGCCAATTTTCTTTATGCTTATCAGCATGCATCAACCCGTGTATCGGCTACAAAGCCTTTTAGGATTTCACTCCAGTATCCACATTACTACATCACTGCATCACTACGTCACTAGGTTACTGATATAAACCAAAATAACGCGAATGTTGGCACCATAAATCGGGCCATAGATCGGGAATGGTTTGACCTACGGACCTGGGGGGGGGCTCATTCGATTCCTCGTTGTGTGTTCTTCAAAAAGAGTACCTACAAATTTAGGCCGCCTTGACTTTTTTGTTTGAGGTTTTTAGGGATTTTACAAAACTTTGACAACCCTTAAAGGGCACTTTAAGTTAAGTGAGAGAGCTGGCTCATGAATTGGGGCGTCGCCGGACCAAGATGGATTTTTCCTGAAAATTTCAGCTTTTTTGCTCCAGCCGTTTGGGAGAAATCGTGCGTACGGCGGACGGAATTTTTATTGCAGATTCGGATTCTACACCCTTTGAAACGTAAACCATGGAATTTTCAGGGGGGGTTAGATTTTTTTTTTTCAAGAGCGATTACATTGGTTTATTATTGAATAATAAACCAAAACCGAACATGTCTGTTGTTCCTCCTCCTGTTCAAAATAATCAACGATCAAACACGGTAAATAGTCGATCAATAACAACCAACAAAATTTGGGTGGTTAGCATCCTAAACAAACGATTAATGTGAGTACTTTTCATAATTACTATTCCGAAATTCAATTTTGGTGTTTTACCGTTCATTGTGCTATTTTTGCCATTGATTTTCTGTTATTATGACTAATTAGTGCTAAAAGTTAGCCATAGGGGCTTTATTAGGGCATTGCTATTTGAGGACTAGTTGGTCGGGGATGATGCACAGTTTACTATTCTTTCTAGTAATCTAACGAGGATCATTATGAGGATGTAACGATTGACAAAATTTGTCATATGATATTTTTGAGGCTTGGAATATGCAATAAATTTATGTATAAGGAAGAAAAATTAAATTTTAGCGGAGCACTGCTAATTGATTGAGCTTGATATGGATGCAAGTTTCCTCAGTTACCTACCATCCATCCTCCATCCATAAGAACAGAAGTTATTACGCGAACATCTGATCATTTGTTCGGGCTATCTCCATATGATAGCGATTATCATGGTTTCCTGCTCTTCATTGTTCGTAATTCTGCTCCCGCCTTTTATGTTTGATTTTATTATTCTTTCGTAATATTGTCTCGCGTGAAGTATCGAACTTCGTTTTTGATTATTCGTTCAATAAACGGGACATCATTCGAGTTCGCAAGTGTTTTTATTAAAGTAACCTTGAGGAAACTTATATGGATTTTTAAGATTGTGGATTTGTCTTGTTGTGGCAGGAAACCCCTCATAAATACCTGTATAATTATTAAAAACTGTAATATCATTCAAACAATCTACAAGGCTCCTTTGGATCTACCTTATTTCGGGACCGCATTGCGCGGCCCGCATTTTCGCCGGCCGTCCCGAGCCCTCCTACTGCGGCGGCCCATTCGCTCGTTAGCCTCCTCGCCGAGGCTCCTGCCCCGCCTCCCCCTTATCGTTTTCCTCCATTGTTTTCAAAGTAATCTTCCCGCCTCCGGGAAAGGGAGGGTCTAAGGGTGCGAAACCACCCTTCTCGTCTGGCGAGAGAAAATTCAGAAAGGGGGTTCGCTATTGGTGTCGGGGCAAACTGGAGGGGCCCCTTGTTAAAGGGAAGATAGGCCACTGGAGCAGGAGATATCCCCCGTTGTTAGGGTTATTAGACTCAACTTCCCATACCACCAATTTCCTTCTGCCGGCGGATGAAAATGAACATCTGGCGCCCTCTTCTCTCTAGTTTTGGTTTATTATTTTCAATAATGAACCTTGATAATCGACAAGTCAATTTTTACCTACCCAACAAAATTCGCCAATTTACATTTCGAGATAAGTAATTTCCCAAAATCGATTTATAAACGCTGCAAATTGTTGCACAAAGGTTTATTGATATCGTATTATTATTTCCAATATTAAGTCTTTGTCATTTGCAAAAAATGTTAATACTTACCCCCCCCCCCCCCCCCCCCGACCTCTCCATCAAAATTTGTGACTTTACGTTCTTCGATCTGTATTAATTCTAAATTTTAAATGTGTAAATAAAAATGGAGTAAGATAGAACGTTGTATAGATTTCCACGAAAATAATGAGTTACACATTTGAATCGATTTCAACGGTTAGGTCATCATCAGTAATGAACATGAACTGAAGGTACATCACAGAAATAAGAAAGCACATCTTATATAGGCTCAGGTGAAAGGAAATTGAATCCTATTGGCCCAGGGAAGTGGAAGGGACGGGGAGGACCAACCAATGGCACTTGAGGCTTACAATTGAAAAGGGGCACAAACAGTCACATTACGGAGAGGGGGAGCCAAACTTATTGCAGTAACGAATCCAATAATGGTGAAATATTTAGATGAATAACCTCATTTAAACATTTTCCTGGCCTATCTTTCTTATCAATTTCGAATTTTTCTAGTACGTCCAACATAATCTCCCTTTGGGGGGGAGGAAGTTTGGCTTCCCCTTCCATGTGCAAACCTAAATCCAGTTCACATTCTAATGATTCGATCAAGCTCAAATTTTCAGGGTTGTTGGGAAGAACGGTTTTATGATCCCATATAAATTTAAAAATTTTAACGTTGTTGCCTCCTGCGCAAGCGCGAACGTGAAATGATTGCAACATTATTAATTCCTTCATTTTTCATACGATTTCTTCAGTTGTCATCGGCTAGAAAAACAGTACCCGTAATATCTTATTGATCGTAAATATTGCTGAATATTCAATCTAGCCCACTGTGGAACGCGTCCCCTCAGCATTTTTTCTGGGGATGTCCCATCAAATACTTGAAATTTGTTTGTTAAAATCGATATAGTATCATTACTGCTCACGGCCCAAGCATGAAGGTGATGTGATTGGAACAAGGTTAATTCACGTACTTTTCAGTTGCACATGGCAAACGTAAAATCCAACAAGCTTAATTCGCTCAGATTCCAATGGTCCGATCGAGCTCAAATTTTCGGGGTAATTGAGGAAGAACCGTTTCATGATCCCTTATAAATTTAAACGTTACAGTATCCTCACTGCCTACTACGCAAACACGAACGCGAACTGATTGGAACAATGTTAATTCATACAGTTTTGATTGTTGAATATTCCATCTAGTCTCCACAGTATTTTTTTTTCTTTGGATGTCCCATCGAATATTTGAAATTTTTACAGCTGTCATCAGGCTTTCGCTGGAGAAACAATACCCATGATGTCTTGTTGACCGCAGTATTGCTGAATATTCAATCTAGCCCACTGTGGGACGCGTCCCCTCAACATTTTCTTTTTAGGGATGTCCCATCAAATACTTGAAATTGGTTTGTTAAAATGGATATAGTGTCATAACTGCTCACTGCCCAAGCATGATGAGTGGTGTGATTGCAACAAGGTTAATTCACACAGTTTCAATACGATGTTTTTCAGTTGTCATCGGGCTCTCGCTGGAGAAACAATACCCTCAATATCTTGTTGATCGTTATTTACTGATAAATGTTCAATCTACCCCATTGTGGGACGCGTCCCCTCAGCATTAGTTTAAGGACGCCCGGTCGAATACTGAGTCTTGCACAATTTTTATGGTATCGTTTTTGCCTACTGCAAGCACGAACGTGATATGATTGTAACCTGTCTAATTCCGACAGCTTTCAAACGATTTTTTTACTTATCAACTGCCTCTCCCTGGAGAAACAATACCCAAAATGTCTGTAACTTGAGTTACTTAATATTAATATATGAAACTATTCGGTTTTCGGGAGAATCAGAAATACCACGAGTGCGATTAAATTCAACAAGTTCACTCAACGAACTTTCTACTCTTTTTCTCATCCACTCAATGTAGGAACAACGTTAGCGTTTGCTGACACGTGGAATTGGTTTCTGCATGGAGGGTCACCTACATCACTCCCCCTCCTGATGCAAACGCGCTTAACAAAACAATTGAAATAAATCATTATAGAAACATAATTTTGGCTAAAAAACACAACTATAGATCTAGTAATATAAAATTTGCGAATGAATAATAAAAATACAACTTAATGAGAAACATTTTCAAAAAATCGTTTCGGGAACCTCACAGCACGACCACTCCGAGTGGAAATCACTTTTGGTTCACTTCCAGTCACTGAACAAGGAAACTTTACCATTGCATTGTGGGTGGTATGGGGTGGTTCGCTTCAGCTGAATTCCACAAAGAGCACTTAGGTGCTTGAATAGAGCAGCTTCAAATTGTTTTCCCTGATCTGTGGTGATTGAAGAGCAAACGCCAAATCTTGAAATCCAATTTTCATAAAAAGCTCTTGCAACAGTTTCAGCTGTAATACTTGGGAGTGGGATGGCTTCCATCCTATTCGAAAATCTGTCAATAGCTGTCAACAGATATTCGTTACCATTTGAGGTTGGCAGTGGTCCGACTAGATCGATGTGAACTGCAGAGAATCGCTCATCTGATGGCTGAAATGTCCCAACAGGTGTAGTTGTGTGACGGGTAACCTTGCTTTTTTGGCAAGCTATGCACGTTTTTGCCCATTCACGAACGTCTCTTTTTAAATCTGGCCAAATGAAACGTGAAACCATTTGCTTGACAGACGAGTTGACACCAGGATGGTTCAAATTATGAATCTGATCAAAGAATGACCTTCGGAATTTCAATGGAATGTACGGTCTCACTGCGTTTGTTGAGATATCACACCATAAGTTTTTTTGACATAGTGGTAGTTGAAAGCTTTTGAATTGTAGAGATGAATTCCCACTATTTTTGAGTGTTGAAAATTCTGCATCTCTTTCTTGAGCATCTGCAACTTTGTCCAGGTCGATGGTGCTGTTAGCCTCAATTCGAGACAGTGTGTCAGCAACCTCATTCAATTTTCCACTTATATGACGAATATCTTTTGAAAATTCTGAAATATACTGAAGTCTACGTCATTGGAGTGGAGTTGCTTGTTCATTCTTCTGCTTGAACACATAGAGTAATCTGCTGACACATGGAATTGGTTTCTGCATGGTGGGTCACCTACGTGTCTTATTGACCGTAATATTGCTGAAAATCCAATTCTAATCCACTCTGGGACGCGTCCCCTTAGTATTTTTTTCGAATGTCCCATCGAATACTTAAAATTGTCTTGTCAACATTTGTGACAGCATCATTACTGTCTTCTGCGCAAGAACGAACGTGAAATGATTGCAACAGGGTTAATTTATACAGTTTTCATTCGACTTTTTCGTCAGCTGTCATCGGGCTCTCGCTGGAGAAACAATACCCATAAATGTCATTGACTGTCGTATTGCTGAATATTTAATCTAGCCCAGTGTGGGACGTGTTATCTCAGTATATCTGTTAAGGTGAACCAAAGGAAGATATAAACGGTTGTGCAGTTAACTGATGGAGGCTGTATTTCAAATCAATGCGTACGTGCTCAATCAACGAGTATGGAAATACATAATTCAATTAGTATTCGTCGATACAGTGAACCAATCAAATAAATACAGGTGTTGTTGAATAAAACCTTAGGGCGCTTCTGCCAAAGTTGCGGTTTCGCGGGTAGCCAACAATATCACAAAATATGCTGCTTTGCCACTACTTAGTTAGGAAAATGAAGTCACTTTGATAACTGTGATATGAAGTCAGTCAGGTTAACAAGGGTGTAAGAGCCGGCTAAAACGAAGGAGAGAACTGACTCCAGACTCTGGTTAAATTTGGGGAAAATTTTGTTTGGAGGGGTAGTGAAGAAAATTTAGAGTGGGGAATCGCGGGGAGTAGAGAGAGGGGGATAGTAGAAACCAATCAGGGACGGGGTTACAACTACCCCAGGAAACCCCAGGGTGCTAGGGGGGAGACTACGAGTAACTGACCGTGTGCCAGAAAAAAGGGTGGCTTGAGAAAAACGGCACAAAGCAGCTTGGGGAATTTGGAGTCCATTAAAGGCTTTAAACACACTGGAGACCAAAAAAACCGGCGCACTTCAAGATTTGTGTTGTTCTATCTGGTAGAGAAATAAAGTTGGTCTGTCGCCCTTGGACGCCCTGATCCCCAGCCTTCTGGTGTAGCCACCAGTTTCACGGTACCTCTGAACTACCCGTGGAACCGTAGTTTCAGGCAGCCCAAGGGCCCTGGACGCATAACGTTGGCTTCGGACGTCCTCTATCAATGCAACGAGTCTTGCGACCACACACGCGTTTAAAACCATTTAAACGGCATGTAAACTTTTTTAAAAACTTAATTCAAAAGGAAAAAGATCGAGAAAAATGTTTTAAAAAGTCACAATGACAAAAACCGCTTGTGTTGATCGCACTGAAGGCAGACTGTTGAAAAGCCATCTTTCGTCCTTTAGGCTTCTATCGTGAATTCAAGAGAGCATTACAGGAAAAACTGAATAGTTGAAGAAAAACAGAGATGGACCATGGCACATAATCTCTGTTAATCTTGTTATTGACCTAACTATTGACTCAAACCCAACTGTTCAATGTGGAAACAATTCAACTCGGTTTCAATTCAACGGTTCTTTTGGTCTCCAGTGTATTTCACATAGGAACGGGATTATCGAACAATGAGGTAACCAACAGTGGCAAGTATGGTCCCGTTGCCTGCGGGCCTTGAATACGAGTCAAGTGTGGTTTTCGAAGAGATACATCTGAACAATATCTTTTCAGTATGTCCCATCGAATACTTCAAATTGTCTTATCAAATTTGTATAGTATCCTTTCTGCCCACTGCGCAAGCACGTACGTGAAACGATTGCAACAATGTTAATTCATACAGTTTTTAACTTGAAATCGTCTCGTGAAATTCGCCGACAACGAAATTTTGAAGGGAGTTTGTCGGGGGTGAAACTAGGGGTGGTAGAAAGGTCAAAACGCGTTTCCATCCCCTCCCACTCGGGAAATTTCCCCCGTTTAAGGGTGGGGTTTTCCGCCCCTATCACCCCCGACGGTGCTGCGCCCTGCGCGGCCGCCCCCTCAAACTCCGACTCAACAGGTATCAGTTCACTCGGCCACCCCATCCGTGCTTGTGTTCAGTGCCGCGATATTATATATATATTTATTTTTGTTGCAAAAAAATAGAAAAATAACATACCACAATTCATATTTTACCAGAAACCCTCACAGTAATAACATAAAACACGAATTCTCCCCATCAACCCACCTAATTTCCTCCATTTCCGCGCAAATACCTCCATAAAAATGACAACGGCTACACTCGAAACCTAAAAATTAGTTTTTCATCATCAATACAAACTCCCAATCACCTTAGAAACCCCTCAATAAAACACTCAAAGGACCAATAATCAACTTTCAGTGATATTTCATGTGATATATGTTCGTTTTGCGTCAGTGCGTGTCTCTAGGTAAACACAATTTTTTTTCGATTTTGGTGTTGACAATGTTTTTGAGTTTTTGAAAGAGTTGTTTTTCATATGATTTTGCGTCGATTATCCATCATCCCTTGATCGATCAATTCAAATTTACATTTCGATAGTTTTTGTGTTTCAATGGAATGCATCCGATTCTTTATCCCAAGTGTTTTTGGTGAAGTAGTTTTTTTTATCGATGTATTTTCATTTTTTTCGGTATTTATATGTTCCTACCTCATTCATTTAAAAATGGCAGTTTAAACTACAGAATGTGATGATATAATATTTAGACCATCGAAACTAAAATTTGAATTTGAGCTTTCATGCAAGCATTAGCTGGCAAGCTTGCAGCTTCTCGTACTACACCTGGTGTTGCTCGTTTCTTTTCAAATTCTCGTACTTAATTTTTTACTCTTCTCCGGATATTTTTACTGAATCACATATCGGATCTCATTTTATCTTGAAAATAACAAATAAAACTGATAGAAACTTGGCGGGATATCATGATAACTTCTCTATGCATTTTCACGGTGGGAATCTGGATCAAATACCTTCAACGTGAAATTTGGCGTGGTGTTAATATAACTTCTATGTGCATTTACGGGTGGGTATTTCCATCGTATACCTTCGACGTGATTCCGATAAGTTATTTGGTTATTTTTTTCTTCAGTTACAACTAAGGAGGGATTTTATCTTTAATTTTTATAAATTTCGCATAAATCTTTTGCTTTCCCTTGCAATTTACTGCTCAACGGCAACTATACCCGAACAGACGATCAAGATTCGAGACAGAAATTGGATTCAACTCAGGTTTAAATCTTTTGTACATAAAGTGAACGTTGGGATACCTTAGTTTTTACGTTTCACGGGGTTCGGATGAGTTTGACTCCGTGTGGCCTATTCTCCGACAAAAATCTTACTAATTACAACAATTACTGGTCGGATAATCGGGACGATTCCAGTTATTGCCCCAGTTAAACCCCTTGCTGTTCCTGTATGAGATTGTTGACTGTTGAACTAACCGAAATCTCTTCAACAACTCCAACGTGAATTTCACGACTCGTGATAAAAATACACAAACGAACTAGAACTAAGTTCCAGTTATGTCGTATGATCGCATGAGCGAATTCCCATGAACTTTCTCATCATATTTATGTTGCAGTGTATTGAAATTTGATCACTTTATATACGTAGAAATAGTTAACTATCAATTCAATTTGGACAAGTTTTTTGGAATGATGATCTGCTATCAAATACAATTTTTGGGTTTTGAAAATTGTTTTGCAGTTTAGGAACATGGAACTTCAGCACGTATCAATGAAATTTCGCTATGTTTTTCCAACATAGTTTAGCACACATCTTTTAAAATCTTATTATTCGTAATTCATAACTTTTTTTTACATTACCAATCTTCTAAAAGTTACAGTTTGATAATTTATTAGCCATTTTTTCTACTTTTTAGTGATGATTGAGGTTTTTTTGGGTTTTAACCAATTTTTAGTGTTCAAAAAAGTGTCACCAACAAATTAATATTTTCTCGTGTAGTTTTTTGGTAAAAAAACTTTCCCAGTGGAATAGAATCAGAAAAAAGAATTCAACGTGAATTTAAAAGAGAACGTGTGTTAACTTGGTTAAACATGTATGTTGCATTGTATTGAAAATTGATTAGTTTATGCTCAAAGAACAAACTTGAACTTAATTAACTATTAATTTTAAATTTGAATAGTTTTCTGGAATAATAATCTGCAATCAAATTAATTGTTCACAATTTCTTTTGCAGTAGGTATTATAGGTACATGGATTTTTATAATATCAATAAAATTAAACTACCTATATTTTTTAGCATAAATTACCACTCAACTTTAAAATATTCTAAAAACTAATAACCCGTTAAGGAACATTAATTTGAGCGTTTATTAAACGTTTTTTAAATTCTTAGTGATAAATTTTACCAATTTTTAGAGCTCAAAAAGTGTTGTGCAACATACTGATCTTTTCTTGATTAGGTTTTTGGTGAACGAACACTCTCCTCATGGACTGAAGATAACACGAATTTGAATGAGGGCTCTTGTGTACTCGGTAAAAAACGCCTTAGAAGTAAACCACGTCGATCGGTGATATTTGTGAACGTCAACATTAAAGTTGATGGGAAATAATAAATTGAACTGACATGAGTTTATTAAAACCTTAATCTTATATAGATAGACTAGTGAAGCATGGGTAGGTGTTGAATTTTATCTCAATAGTGTTCTGATAGTGAGTGCCAACGTCTCAGTCAGTATTTTCGGATCTTTCGTGCACTTGACATACGACTAGATACCACCACAAATTCCTATAAAGAAACCCAGAAAACCGGTGTTTTACCTAATTAATTCATTTTCCTTCAGTACACAACATTGTTTACAGTTATATCTATATATTGTAACTTGGTTTACTTTTAATAACCAGTGACCAACACAGATGGGCTATCCGATTGAGGATTCGTCAACCAAGTTGATTGTGGCAATTAGCTTCCTCTTATAATTAACACGAATTGTTACGTAGATCATCCACAGTCTAAACTTTAAAATCGTGGAAATTCTTGGAAAATCAAATGGAAAAATTGGAAGTAAAGCTTGTACCGAAAATTTGAGGCATACATTTTTCTTATGTGTTATGCGGCGTTTCTTCCGTGTTTCGAACATAGTTCGTTGGGGTCCGTGTGAATTACTATACGTGTTAGGGCACAGATAAACATGAAACATGGTCTTAAACATAAAGCGCGTGTGAAAAACATGAATTTATAGAAGAAAATTCCCTCTTACGGAAGTGAAAACAGGACTATCTATGTTGTAGGCGCGGAATGAAATTAACTTTTGTGTTATGCTGCGTTATGTTCGTGGTTCGTAAGGGTCTGTGAATTACTGTACATGTTAGGGTTTCAGGTAGGTGAATGCAAAACTAATGTTGTTCAAGTTGGTTTAAAACATAAAACGCGAATAAAAAACATGAATTTATCGGGGAAAGTTGTCTTCTTAGAAAAAGTGAAAACAGGACGATCTATGTTGTAGACACGGAATAATAAAATGTAGTATGCAGCGTTTTGTTCGTGGTTCGATTCTTCGAGAATTACTATAGAAATCCCAACAGTACCCTAGTACTGGTAGACAAGAAACTACTGTTGTTCAAACTGGTCGAAACTCAAAGCAAAACAAAACTCAAGTGGAAATCGTGAATTTGAGAAAAAAGTGTTTTTCTTTCAAAAGTGAAAACAAGAGTTTCTATTGGGTAGACACAGAATAATAGTAAATTTTTTCTGTTATGCAGCGTTATGTTCATTCGTTCGATGCTATGTGAATTACTGTACACGTTAGGGTAGAGATAAACGCGTAACTAATGTTCAAACTGGTCTAATATATAAAATGCGAGTGTAAAAAATTAATTTGTAGGACAAAATTTCCTTCTTTCAAAAGTGAGAACAAGAGTTCCTATAGGGCAGACCCTGAATAATTATGAAATTTTGTGTTATGCAAGGTTTTGTTCGTAGTTCGAGTCTGTGTGGATTACTATAAATGTTAGGGTGCAGATAAACACCAAACTTATGTCGTACCTACGAACTGGTCTAAAACATGAAACGCCAGTGGAAAACATGAATTTGTGAAGAAAAAAAATGTCTCTTCTTACAAAAGTGGAAGCCAGACTTCCAATATGGTAGACACGGAATAATGATAACATTTTGTGTTATGCAGCGTTTTATTCGAAGTTCGTTCGAGTCTGTGTGGCATAAGTTACAGACAAACACGTAACTGATGTTGTTCGAACTGGTCTAATACATAAAATAAGAGTGAAAAACATGAATTTGTAGAAAAAAGTTTTCTTTTTTCAAAAATGAAAACAAGACTTCCTTTAGGGCAGACCCTGAATAATAATAAAGTTTTGTATTATGCAGCGTATTGTTCGTGGTTCGTTCGAGTCTGTGTGTCATGACACCCTAAGTTACAGACAAACACGTAACTAACGTTGTTCAAACTGGTCTAAATGAAGTGCAAATGGAAAACATGAATTTGTGGGGATAAGACTCTTTGTTCTTTCAAAAGTGAAAACAAGACTTCCTTTATGGCAGACCCTGAAAAATAGTAAATAGTATTATTGTGTTATGCAGCGTTTTGTTCGTGGTTTGTAGGGGTCTATGAAGTACTGTACACGTTAGAGTACCGATGAACACGGAATGATTGTTGTTCAAACTGATCTGAAACATGAAACTCGAGTGGAAAACGCACATTTGATGGAAAACGTGTTTCTTTTAGAAGTGAACACAAAACATCTTATAGGGCAGACACGGAATAATAGTGTACTTAGTTGTTATGCAGCGTTTTGTTCGTGGTTCGTTCGAGCCTACGTGAATTACTGTGCATGTTAGGGTGGTAGGCGCGAATTTAATTTACGGGTCGTGTGCTGGAACAGCGGGAATACGATGAAGTGTCTTGTTGATCCTCCTCATCCCTTGACCGCATTCCAGTATGAGGCCGTCTCGGACACACGACCGCCCCATCCATTATAGACGTCAGCTGCCCCTACGACTGCCTCCCTTTTGTCCCGGTTGTCGAATATTCTGCCGGGAAAACGCTTTCAACTCCTTCGAAATTTAGTAGTTTCCTTTTTTCCTGGAGGTTTGAACGATGGAAAAACTCGGAGCTCCGCATCTCGCCTGGACAAATAAAAAGGAGTAAGATGGAACGTTGTCCGAAAGTAAAGGTTACACTGTTAAATCGATTTTGACGGTTAGGTCATCATCAGTAACAAACATGAACTCGACACTTTTGGTTAGAGCAGGGGTCTCCAAACTACGGCCTGTGGGAACAACACAACCATGTGATCTATTCAGTCATGTGATCGATTACAGTCAACTAATCTGTTGCTTGAGAGTTGAACTAATTAGTTCCACAAATTGCTAATAGAGTGCCTTGGTATGTGGGAAAAAATTAGACTACCGCCGGAACGTGATGAATTCAAGGGAATCAAGAGTTTTCCCAGACAAATGATAACAATTTTTGGTTCAACGTATGTTTGCGAACAAACCTTTTCAAAAATGACACATGTCAAACCCAAATATGGAGCGATACTTTCAGAAGAACAGTATGAAAATTTGCTCATGATTGGAACAACTAACTTTGATCCTAAGTGGAAAGACACTGAAAAATATATTTTATATATAAAAAAAAACAATTGCACACATCACATTGATAGTTTTTCCAAAAATACTTTTTTTGAATGTAATAATTTTTAATAAATAAATACAAAATATATTCCTCTTAAATGCTTTGTTTTTACATTCCTGAAATGAAATTGTTATTATTTCTTATTAAACGATGAAAAACTAATAATCATGGAATTAAAAATTTTTTAATCACTAAAAACCAAGTTTTGGTTTCTAGATTAGGCCTGATTTTGAATTTGTCAAATTCGTCTAGGAGTGCTTAAAAACCCTGTTTTCAAGTGTCTGACTTTCAAAATTTTCCATACCTGAAAATTCAATTGTTAATATTTTTTATTGAACATAGAAAACGCTGCAAATTCTTTCACTGGGGTTTATTATTCAATGATTCATGATTTGAATTTCTACTAAGCTTTGGAGTGTGCGTGTTTCACAAGTGATAGAGCGATTATTGAATTTCAGGAGATATGCATAGAGCACTTAAATCGGTTCTCAACCAAAATACGGATTTAGATTGATCAATTGATCAATAATCGCTCCTGAAATTCAATAATCGCTCTATCACCTGTGAAACACGCACACTCCAAAGCTTAGTAGAAATTCAAATCATGAATCATTGAATAATAAACCCCAGTGAAAGAATTTGCAGCGTTTTTTTCAAGAGCGATTACAATGGAAAAATATTCGATTTGAAAATTTTAAATTTCGTAGGCGAAGCATGCAAATCAGAATGCTTCAACCCGTGTATCGGCTACAAAGCCTTTTAGGAGTTAACTCCAGTATCCACATTACTACATCACTAGGTTACTGATATCAACACAAAAACAATAATGAACCAAAATAACGCGAATGTTGGCACCATAAATCGGGCCTTAGATCGGGAATGGTTTGACCTACGGACCTCGGGAGGGGCTCATTCGATTCCTCGTGGAGTGTTCTTCAAAAAGAGTACAAATTTAGGCCGCCTTGACTTTTTTTTTGAGGTTTTTAGGGATTTTACAAAACTTTGACAACCCTTAAAGGGCACTTCAAATTAAGTGAGAGTGCTGGCTAAAGAATTGAGGCGTTGTCGGACCAATATTGATTTTTCCTGAAAATTTCAGATTTTTCGCTCCAGCCGTTTGGGAGAAATCATGTGTACGGCGTACGGCGGACGACGGAAAATTTTTTATTGGGGGGTGTTAGAATTTGAAACGTAAACCATAAAATTTTGAGGGGAGGTTAATTTTTTTTTTTTTTTTTTTTCTTTTCCAGAGCGATTACAATGGTTTATTATTGAATAATAAACCAAAAGTAATTATGGAATTTAAAATAATACAATCACCAAAAACTAATGTTTTGTACGTATACTATTCCTAATTTTGAATTGGTCAAACTGGTCTAAGAGCGCTTAAAACACTGTTTTCAACTGTCTAATTTTAAAAATTTTCTGGGGGGGGGGGGGAACCCACTGTTGGCCCGCACCACTGCCTCAACATTATGATACAAATAGCAGTAGTCTGGCAAATAGTTTGGTGACCCCTGAATTAGAGCCTAAGGCTAAAATTCGAGAAACGTGGAACATGCTTTAGCATCCCCTCGATTACACAATAAAAAAGAAGAAAGTGAAAGTTGAAAACTCCTGTCTGTAGGGAAAGTAAAAAAGAACATTGCTTTCCAGTACTCTAAATTACAGACTTTCGTTGTGTGCATAGATTAGCATAGAATTAGTTACCTGAATAGAATAAACCCCTTGGGTTGCTGTGCGGTCATACATTCGCTCACCGTTTGAAAAACGTCACCTTCGTGTGATGACAATCCGTTGACTACGATCAGGTAGACGGTCGACCAGCAAGAGCCCGTTCAACTTCAGCTCTTGAGACCGAACAACTGGCAGCTGCTCAAGTATTTTCATTTTTCAGCTCTCCTAAGTGGCAATAATTTGTTTGTTCCGTTGATAATACAAAAATTAGGCGAATCAAATGCTCGACGAAACGGAGCATCGAATCGTTTTAATTATGAAAATGATCGAGCTGTAATATCAAAATCGTAATCATTCGTCCCAAAACATTTTGGCTTTGGATGGAATTCTGGTGAGGGTCGTAAAATTCTAAATTAACAAAGTTGATCATTATCTTTGAAATTGATTGTTTAATAACGCTTCATTTTCAAGAGTAGAATCCCAACACTGGGGCAGAAATTTTCATATTTGCTTTGATGAATTTTAAACGCCAGTTACAAAATGATGCAGTAAGCGACAGACAGACTACCGCACCTTAAACAGACCTGATAGGGACACATTATCTATCCTGACGAGGACCATAATTTTAGAGGAGTTCCGAAAATAACTTTGTTCAGGCCGATTATAGGCTTATAGCAGCCCTTCGGGGATGTTGGGAAAGTAGGGAACACTTTAAACATTACGTAATGTATAGACTTAGGTAGCTTTCAGGGCTTATTTACTCGTTAGGTAAATAACGATCCCGGAATTTCCGGAATGTGGGTCACTGATCCGCTCCGCTGCGGGAGGTGCCACACCCTCTTTTCTCCCCTTTCAGGGTTAACCCTATTGTGTTCGCTCACTGGGTCATCCGTAACCGCTGACGGATTTTACCGCTTGCGTTGCTTTTGAACACCGAGCAATACGTTGTGGAGTTGGTGGGTACACTGAGTTAGTATCGCGCTCATCTGCTGTGATAAAGGCACACAGCTTGCGTTAACAGTAAAGAAACTCTTTAACGAGGCTGGTTATTTACCTGCTGCGGCCAGTGACATCAACATGTCGTCTAATATACGAGTAGCCTATGTCTACAACCTTTACTGCACTTATGCTTCTACTGCTGCTATTTGGATGCTGATAGTACTGTGTTAACCTATCTGTATTGAGTTTGCTCGTTGATTCATCAATAACAGCTTTGAAATCCCAGGCAATACTTAAACTGTGGACTTGGTGGGTAAATTGAGTCAATACCACGCTGATCTCCGCTGATGGGGCACGGTCGCTTATACAGTGCAGTTCAATAAGGCAGAAACGCTATCGTACTAGCGATCCATCTGCTAGAGCCAATGACATTAACATAGCTTCTAATAAACAAGTAGCCATAGATGTCTTCAGCCTATTCTGTAGATATGCTCCTACTGCTGCTGTTTGGATGCTGACAACATTGTATTGATCTATCTGTATTCACTCACTGATTCATCAGTAGCAACTCGCATGACATGACTTCGGTACCGGGCCATACGTTGTGGACTTAGCGGTTAATCTGAGTTAATACCTCGCTCATCTGCTTTGATGAAGGCAAAATGAATGCTAATACAATAGTTTTCATATTGGTAATTTACCTTCCAGAACGACATTAACATAGCTTCTAATACATCCATTGAAGACTACAACCTTAAAATAACTTGTGATGTGCTGCTGTTTGGATGCTGATAGCATTGTATAACTGCACTTGGTTTGCTTACTGAATCATCAGTAATAGTTTGCTTGCGTTGTTTTTGGAACACAGTTGTTGGACTGGTTGTTACATGCGAATCAGAACTCCACATATTTGTTGAGATTGATTCAAACATGGTTGCCCTTACATTGCAATTGAAAATGGCTGAAACTGTATCGGTTGTTTACTTCAAATGTTCACAACCATTGAAGACTCTAATATTGTGCTTCTGCACTACCGCTACTGAGATATCTGCTGTATTGCGTTCGAAGCAGATTCATGAGTAACAGCTCGCTTGCGTTCTCCTTGGAACACTTTGCGGATCATTTCAGACTGGTTGTTGGTGATATAAATTGATGAGAAGCCTTGTTCACCTGGTGTTACTAGGCAAAATCTTTGCTACATCATCAGGACTGAGCACAGTTGATTTCTTGTATTTTGCTGACCGACCTTTTTCTACTAACACGATTCAGCACCACTGCTTAGGTTGCTATGTCCATACTTTGTTGCTAATTCACTTCCTGATAGCATTGCGATAACTTACCCTTATGACATTTCGTCATCAGGTTTGGCTGATGGATTTATTTCTTATGTTTGCTTCGGAAACATCAAATGGATTTGTGAACTGGTTGCCAATTAATGAGTTGGAAGCTCGCTCATCTATCTCCTAGATGAGTGGTGAATTACAGTTGACCGTAGCTGGAATGCTGTAATTGTAGTCAGCTTTTGAGACTTGTCTCTCACGTTTATTTACGGTGCTGCTGGTCTGATCGACAAGCTGATAACATAACGATAACCAAACCGTGATGTGTTGGATTACTTTCCCTCCCTTGGAGCCCGTGATATTTTATTACAATAATTTCCCACAAAAATTTCTTCATTTTGCTCTTTATCCCGTCCATAAGAACACTCCTTTGGAATCTTTCAAGGTTATTTAGAACATTTCAAAGATCTGTCCTTTCGTGTTACGCATGCTAGGATGTGCCACACCCAACTTGTAATAATTTTCATGTTGAATTTTTCCGCTTCTAAAGTCTTAAATTGGCATTTCGCAATGGTAATGCTGACCATGGCGATTTTAATCCATCATCATAATTCCATCCAAATAATTCCACATCATTACATCATTACCATAAATACTGACCGACATTATGTCATAAAATGAGCATTTCATCTCCATAATATCATCGCGTTTTCCCCAAAATGTTCACTAAACGTCACCTCCATCACCTCATCGGTCGCTAGCTCGCAGGGAGTTGAACCGTTTTGATTAATTACGTGATTAAACCGCACTAACTAAATGGCCATTAGCCTGCCTCGACCGATGAAATCAATTCAGTAATTTATGTAATCAACTAAATCTTGCGCCCACTTTGTCTTGAACCATTAGGCCGGGAGAAATTGAGGATTCAGTAATTGCTGCAAAATCGGAACCTGCAATTTATCCACAACCTGTGATTAACGGTTTTTACGCTGTTCGAAGGCTCGAGCTTAAGCTGTTTACGCAGTTCTTATTGGATGAAAATGGTGGAAATTATGCTTGATTAGGAATGTTTCACTTTACGATATCATAAAGCTATTAGTACAACGGGGATGAAATCTACAGTGGACGTTCGTGCAAGGGGTGACGGCCTAAATTCATCAAACTTCCTAGAACTCGTTTCCAACCAAAAATGCCTTTCTTATTTGACTCGAAGTTTTTTTATGTTTACAAATTGACTTCATAAAAATGGCCTTAACTATCTTCAACTTCTCTAAAAATCGATTTTGAGGAAACAGTTGGAAAAAAAAAACAAGTCTGGGGATTCACATGAACCTTTCCAGTTAAAATTCTGTTGAAATGGGAACAAAATTTGTGTTTACTCCGTGAAATCGATATTTTTCAATCTACCTCGACTTGCTATAAGGGGCGAAAAAAAAACCGTGCTGCCAATCCCGACATATAGTTTTATTAATTGTTTAAAAACGCGTGATTGGTCTGCTGGTGTCATTGTGACATTTGGGTCGCTTGGGTTCGAAAATATCGATTATTTGTTACCGGTGGATTGATAGGGATTGGAAACCTATCCCAGTCGATTTTACATACAAAATTGCTAGGAAATGACACTCACTTGCTTATGTCTGTGAAAATCTCGAAAAACCACGTTTTTTGACCAGTTTTTGACGAGTTTATTATTTTGTTAATTATGCGTTATTGTCTGTGTCACTGTTTGGTTTGTAGGGTCACTTTTAGGTTACGAAATGGCGATTATTTGCTATAGTTGAATTTCTGATAACCTGAAACCCATCCCAATCGATTTTTCATCCGAAATTAGTTAAAATCGTGCCCACTTTTCAGTAGACCAGTAGAGTTTTGGCGTCCCGCTCAAGATGGCATCTGAAATTAACCCCGTTAATTCATTTTTATTGGAGAATAGAACGTTGAAAGAAAACGTAAATGGGTACATGAAGTGAATCATGGGAGATCCACAAATGGAGAAGATCACGATTTGTACCGTCATCTGCCTGAGGATGAGGAGCGGTTTTGGTGCTACTTCAGAATGGGTACAATCACATTTGACTACATTCTGTCCCGAATTTCAAATGCAATGCAGAAGCAGCACCCCAATAGTCCACACAATGCTGGACGTTGTTGCACGGCATAATCAATTTTTCAATGTCCATTGGGAATATTCATTTGAATTGGAATAATAGAACAGAATAACGGAACATGAATTAAACAATTGAATGGGAATTCAGACAACTCGCGCAAATCTGGGTCTCGATCGCTTAAATCTCTCTCAATTCCTCGGAGTGATGGAACTCAGCGCCATTTGCCACTCAACAACCTTAGTCGCCGGTATTTTGTATTTTTCGCGCGTCATCGCTTGTAATCGCTTCGCATAGCATCGCATCGCTTCGCGTGCAGTGTAAATACAACCTTATCCCTATCCTCCACTAGAAGCGTTTTGAAGCCACGTGACATTCGTTACGGGTCCTCCATTGGATTAGAGTATTCGCGCGTAGTCTGCCGCCGAGTCTGTAGAAGTGAGTGAGTAGAGTAGAAGATCCGATATGTATTTGCTCGAAAGCTGTTATTTAAATGTTTTACGATTGGTGCCAAGAAGTTGTCATTGGGTTGACCCATTCCTCGAAGAAGGGGTAGTTCAGGCGAGTACCACCACCTACACGAAGCACTGAAAATCTCTAACAGCATCAATTATCTTTCTACATCCACTGTTGTAAGTCGACGTTTAGGAGAACGACGAAGCCGTATTGAAATTCAGGACGATCCTGAATCACAGGAATCTTTCGACACGCAGAAAAGGGTCTGAATAAGGAGAGAGGGGGCTCATCGCCTAAAATCGAGTGACAGGATGAAACGGGATCCGTCGCTCGTCGCTTCATTTCACTCAAAACTGACGCTTCGAAACGCGCGCAGTTTCTCGTAATGGGACCAGTCGCTCGAATACGAACGTAAACGTGTAGTCGCTTCGTCGCGTCAAAACGCCTCCAGTGGAAGACCACTCCAAGGCTGTGGATGATGTTCAACTTCCACTACGTGCTGTTTAATTGCTATTTGTAAACAATTTTCTCGTTAAATTTGGGATGAGCTGTAATGAACTTATCAAAAAATAAGAGGTTCACAAGCGGGCATCTCTCGAGTTTTTCCATTGTATCGTCCAGTTTTCGAGATCCACTGTTTTGACTCTTAAAGGAGGAAGTGTATGAGGGAGAGGGAGTTAGAGGTTTTCGAGAAGAGGACAAGTTGAGAGTGGGGACATTTTCTAGAGGAAGCTCACGTCTGGTTGTGAGAGACTCTTTTGTCTACGTTTAAAAAAAGGACAAAGAAACAAAAACAGAAAAAATGTCTTCTGGGCTCTCAAGTACTTTAGAGGGGGGGGAATCCCCTGTTGCTATATTTGATTTCAGCTTGTTAAAAAACTGTATAAATGCTCCCCATAAAATTAAGTGAACTGAGTAACCTGCAGCTTGTGACATGTCTAGGGAGAGATAATTGGAGGTAATTAATTAATTTCAATCATACAACTAATCGACATATCTACCACAAATTTATAGGCGAAGTAGGAGGCACTCAGACGCATAACACTGAAAAAACGGGAAATCTCTGCTACCCAAGATTCCATTTCAGAAGCAATGTGACACTGAATAACCCATAATCTTAAAATGACCCATCCATGTTTGTGGATGGTTTGTAGTACTTCCACTGTGTTCTGTTTAATTGGTAACAATTTCTCGTTGAATTTGGGAGGAGATGTAATGAACTTGCCGTATTAATTTGTTGAATAAGAACTGAATATTCTCGATTTCTTCGGAACAAGGCAACTTCAAAACGGGGGAAGTCAAAAACAAACCGGATTTGTTTTGCCTAATGAGAAAAACAAATCGACCTTTTCAGAAAATCCGATTTTAAAAAGTCGAAAAGTTTACGTCAAGTTTACTTCAAAAAATAAGAGGTTGACAAGTGGGCGTCTCTCGAGTTTTTCCATTGTATCGCCCAGTTTTCGAGATCCCATTGTTTTGACTCTTGAAGGTGGAAGTGTGTGAGGGAGAGGGAGGGAGTGAGGATGATGAGGGGTGTCAAGAGTGTGAGAGAGATAGAGGTAAAGGTTTTCAAGAAGGTTGGGTGGGAAGGGGAGTCAGTGGGACGAGTTGAGAGTGGGGACATTTTCTAGAGGAAGCTCACGTCTGGTTGAGAGAGACTCTTTTGTCTACGTTTAAAAAAAAAAGGACGAAGAAACAAAAACAGAAAAAACGAGTGTTTTTTAAGCCTTTTTCTCCTCCCTTCTACATCTTTGGTAGTCTTTCTCGAAGAGACATCTTGCCCCCATCCTGTCTCCTTTGCCTGCCTTCAACGTCTCTCCTTTGCCCTTCTTCGCCCTTAACAGATATCCCTTCTTTACCTTGTATTTCCCGGCGCATGCGCAGTGGTTTCTCGCCTTAATTTCCCCTCCTTGCCGGGCTGAGGGGTGGGGGGGCTCGGAGGCCACGTTTGGCGGCAACGATCGACCAGAGCTGGGCGGTTTCCCCTCCGCGGAGCTGGTCCCACAAGTTCGCGTCTTTTTTGCCGCCCCTCTCGCTCCCACCCCCCTCTCCCCTTCAGAACCGGCGTTTCTATGTCATCTCTCGAAATCTGTCAAACGAACTGAAAATCCGAAATACCAAAATCCGACGTTGAAAAAGAAACCGCAAAACCGCCAAATTTCACGTCGACGCCCGAAATCCCCCTCCCAAAAAATTGTGGGTCACCCCACCATACAATTAAATCGCTACACTAAAATCAAATTTTGAATCTCAACATAGCGAAAACACCTCGAAAATTGCCAACTCTCTAGTTTTATTTAAAACCGAATGTGCTCGAAATGCTCCGAGTGTTGCAAGGATAGTCCCACGCGGTCAACAACTGGTGGGTAAACATTTTCCAAATTTTCTAAATTCCATTTTTTTTATTGTTTACCGATTTTTTCGAACAAATTCGTCTCGCATTTTAATTTCATTTATGCGTGAAAAACTTTCTTTTTCGAAAATACTCATGCTGCACCAGTTTTATTTTCATGCCCGCTACAAAAAAAACCGCTTATTTGCTCCTCGCAGTTCATACGTGTTCGTATGAATGTTCATGTTTGTTTCGAATGGTTTTTCCGTATTTATTTTTTACATTTTCGACAATTTTTATACCGCCTGGAAATACTTAGATTACCTACTGAAGCATGGCATCCGTTATTGCAATTCGCTATCAGCAACCTGAAAATGAAGAGATACATCGCCGTTTTTTCTGGAAATGTTTCGCCTCTTTTATGTTTTTATTGTGCCGATTTGTTTTTGCTTGTAAATAAATGGAAATCGTTTTCTTTCGAGCCTGTGCAACACTCGCTGTGACGTTAGTATGGAACCGAGCATGCTGATTTTGGGGATTGGCGATGCGATACCCTCAAACAGGATTTTAACGAATTCCCGTAGAAAATGAAGCTGAAAGTTTTAGAATACAAATTTTCAATAAAATTTGCTTCATAGAAATCAGTTTTGAACAAGTCTGGAACGCTTTCATAAATTTTATTTTTCTTTGTATGCATATATGCGTATGTCTCATTGCAGAAAATTACTCTATTTAGGGTATAGATAAAGAGTCCGTACGCTGACCAAAAAAAGAATCAAGCTTCCCAAAAAATAACCCACTAAAAATGAGAAAAACCTTGGCATTTTTATATTTTAGCTCAATACTATCAAAAAAGTTTATCAGCTGTGTACTAGCTCATTAAAAATGTGTGCACAAATTTTTGTTGAAGAACGTACTGCAATTTTAATAACATTTACTGAAAAATGAATGAAATGCTAAAAATTCAAATTATTAGTTTGAATAGAAGAATATTATTTATACTTGTCTTGTATCGCCACAAAATTGATTGCTCCGTGCTCTAATATCAAGGAATTTAAAGATAAATAGAAATAGGAAAATTCGCTTCTGTAGTCATGCTGCATGACTGGAATTCTTTCTTTCTTCTGTTGTCCGTGAAATTTCTTTCAAAAATGCATCGTTCACAAGGGAATAGTTAAGCGAATTTGTGAATATTTGTGAATACATGATTTCATTTGATTCGAAGGAGTTATTTCGGGGAAGTGCGTTGCAAAAGTTGTGATATACAGGGTGGCCAAAATTTAATGGACCAGGCATTTAACTCCGTAATTTCCAAGCCTGAAAGAAAAATTTCAAATGATACTAATTTTTAACGAGTTGAGAGTAGGGATGAATTATGATTTTTGACGCGAAATAAGCAAATTTCGGTCATTATTCCGCAAAAATTAAGTTATAAAAAAAAAAAAAAAAAAAAAAAAAAAAAACGGATAGCATCACGTGAATCAGCTTTTAAAATCAATTAAAATTCATGTTCCACACTTTACAGATCACCATCATCAACTATTAAATAGTTAAATTTGACAAATTCGGGGTTGCGCAACTTTGCGTGCTCGCTGAACGCGGAATAAAACAATTTGGTTGAGGGGTCAGATTTTCATGAAATCTTGAGCAGAATCCGAATCTGCAATAAAAAATGTAGGTTCCCATTTGAAATAACAATGTTGATGCGCAAATCTCTCATTTGCGCACGTGCGCGAGGCGCGAAACTGAGATTTTTGAATTCCTTGTTACAAATTAGTGAAGTTATTATTAGAAATTTTTTTTAGGCTCGGAAATTACGAAGATAAATGCCATTAAATTAAATGTCCATTAAATTTTGCCCACCTCTAGAAGGTAAGTCTTAGAAGGAAGGAGGATGACCGTTTCGGGTTGGTTTTTTTGGGTAAAAGTTCATCGGATTTTTTATTTGATTTTTCATTCATTTTTGAATGGAAGGGTTTTGTAGCACTACACACATATATTCTCAATATTTGGAGGAAAACAATCATTGACAACAAAACAACTATTTTTCAATAAATATTTCAGTTTATAAATGTATCTTAAACCTAAAGAGAAAAATCAGTTTTGATTGGAAGTTGTGACCTTGATGTATAGAGAGATGCAGTTAAACGTTAAAAGAACTAATATTGATTTAAACAACGTCCATTTTCACAGAAATAAAGAGTTGGAATGTTATAGCGATCCACGCCGCGCAGTGGGCTCAAATGGGCGATTTTTGGGAGAAAAATCTTTAATTGCAAGAAGATGATCATTAAATCACCATATTTCTACATTTCTGGATCATTGAGTCGATAAGATGCAAATTCGAAATGAAAATAATAAACCAAAATCACTATCATCTGTGTAAAATGGGGGACAAAATAGATAAGTATTCCAAAATGAAAGAAGACAAAAATAAAGTAATGAAGTATTTTATTAATCAGTAAATAAAGTTTCACTTGGGTGCATTGATAACTTCTAATAATTAGGAACAATAAAAAAGCAGATACAACTGAGATAAAAGAAAATTTGTAGTTAAATTAACGTTGTTTTTTCAATCAATTGATTATTTTCCTTTTTTATTGTTCGAGATGATTGAATGTCGTTGGATAATGTTAAATGATAAAAGTATATTCAGTTAAAAAAAAAAAAAAAAAATTTCATCGTAGAAAATAAAAACCATAAAATTAGCTACCTATCTGCAATTAAATTCAAAAGCTTCTGAGCTTTGTTTTGTCGTCGTAACGAGCACGATTGGAAGAAAACAATTTTCTGGCTTAAAACAAACACAAAGTTGAGTTCTTAAAGCCAATAGGAAATCGTAGAGGATATCTAGTAGAAAGATTGAAAATTATTAATTCATGTTCAAACAGAGAAAATTACAGTGTCTACACAAGATTTCGCGTATTAGCGTTGTTTGCTACGACTACAAAAATGAACTGTGGCCAAACTTGGACGAAAGTGCGTCTGAAAATTTCAGAGGACCTTTTGTAATACGTTGACATTTCTCTCATATCAGGAAGAGGGGTTAGGTGATATTGAAAACGTTCGAAATAGACTATTTTCTTGGTATTTCGACATAGCATACCGAGCGAACTGTCGGAAGGTACAATGGTACCCATTTTTTCTATAGACGTCTTCACATTTATGTCGAAGCGAGAGACGCATGAGTTCTAAAATTTGATCAATTTCTTTAGATGATAATCCTCTAACAGAATGCTATGTCGAAATACCAAGACACTCTTCAATTTGGTACGTTTTCAATATCATCCAACCACCGAACCCCTCTTTCTGAAAAATGTAAACGTATTACAAAAGATCCCCTGAAAATTTCAGACGCAGGTTCGGCCAGGTATGACCTCAGCTTATTCTTGAAGTCGTAGGGAACAACCTAAATACGCGGCAGGTGCGCTCGTGTTGACTCTGAAATTTTCTCGAGATCAAAGCAATTCTGTTTTTACCTGAATTTATCATTTTAACTTGTTCTAGCGGATATTCTGTTCGGTTAGGAAACTACGGATACTAATCCGTTGTGAGAACTCAACGTTGTGTTCATTTTCTGTCCAGAAAACAATTTTTTTTTTCAGTTGTGCGCATTAAAAGGACAAAACAAAGCTCTGAAGCTTTGCATTTAGTCTATATATAGCTAATTTTTCAAATATCTTCTTTTGGTCATTCAAAATTATTCAACAGTTTTTGATTACCTCGAACAAAAAAAAAAAAAAAAAAAAAACTTGTTGATTGAAAAAACCTTAGTTTAATTTCTAATTCTCATTTTCCTCAGTCGTACCTAATTACGCACTGAATCATAAGTACGTTGCGCGTACGTTCCACGAAATTGTAGACATCCACGTCAAGAAAAAAACACTTTTTAGGAGAAAACGTAGTCTATTTTTACAAAGATTATAAGAGTTGCAACGTTGAATAGATTTCGGCGGTTAGGTCATCATCAGTAACAGAACAATAACTCCGCTACCTACCTTTTTTTATTGACTCTTCATAACGATTAGATACGTTTCTTTAAAAGTACGTGCTAAGTGATTAAACATTATTTTATTGAAGTGAAACTTCATTTACTCATTAATAATAAACCTAATAAACTGAAATGACTAATTGATAAATTGGTTTTTCCTTTATTTTCCAATTTATGTCTACGTTTTTCCATTTTACCCCCTTGATAGTGATTTTTTGCTTTTGAATTTAGTACCAAACGATGCCGTGACCAAAAATGGAAATAATATGATGTAATCATGTTTGGATATTTTTTTCTCCCGAAATCGGCCATTTGTGATACGTACGGCAGGCGGACAATGCAGATTTTTAATCTTCTCACATTGAAACGTTAACTGACGTTTGAAAAGGGGAGTTATGAAAACAATTATACTGTACGGTTACAACGGCTTATTACTGTAAATCTTGAACCCAAATCTCTAAGAAATTTCTTTATACTTGGTATTTATACTTTTGGTCGTAAATCGGTCGGGCACGACTCGTGTTACAACTGTTTACGTATATTTATAACAATAACAGGGTATGGTTACTGTTGATATGCAGAGAATGGAACTGCAGGTATGCAGAGATCAACCTTGATACTAACGTTCAGCCCCCACAATTCATATTCACCAGCTGGGGCCAACGTCGTTTAGACTAGCGAAGGCCATTTTGCCGAAGGTGCCCGACAAAGTTGTTCCCTTTGTTTTCCTCCTTTCGAAGCCACTTTGCCTAATGAATCGTGAAATATAAAAACGTCCCGTCGACTTTTCCAGTTCTCTATCCTACTAGAGAGAGTGAGAGAGAGAGTTTTCCTTCACCTTCGGTCGAGAGAGACGGAACTCAGATATCCCTCCGCCAACCACATATCGACGACAAAAAGACGACATTATCATATGTTTACCTTACCATGTTATGATTATTGTAACATACTCTAGACGCTGCAAATTATTACAAGAAGCTAATTCTTCAACTATAAAAGTTAAAAATTATTACACAACGGTTTCCTATTTCCAAGTTTCTACAACTTTAGACGAAAATCAAAAACCTCGAATTCTGAAGTGAGTACCTAGAAATTTAGAAATGACCTGAACGTTACCCTTAATCAACGTGAAGGGTGTGATGATAGAAACTAAAAACACAAAATACTGTTGTAGCTATTTGTAGGTGAGCTCAGTTCACTTGTAGGGTGCACACAATATTAGTAAAATTTTGAAACATAAATGTTACTTAGTATTTGGATTCATTCATCCGTTTCAGACTCTATTTTGCTTCTTCCTTGTTGATAAATGATGGATATCAGTTGATTCGAGGTATAAGTGTTTAAAATCTAAATGAAATATTGCTGTCATTAGAACTGTGCTGTACTATCAAAGAGCTGGCGACTACCGCAGTGAATTTCCACCAAAATTTCACGAAAACTTGGAAACCCTTTTCTACTCTGAGAGGTATAAAAACATTGTTGAAGAGGAGTTGATAGTACAAACGATGTTCACAATAATGTGATCCTGAAGATGAATTTATCTGGTTACAGCGAATGTTGATGGATTTTTGCGTGTACCCCTCCCTCACCCCATAATGGTGAGTTTATTTAGTTTTGAGGAATAATCGATTCTGCAGAATTACTTGCTGTTCGAATGCGTTTTAACAGTATTCAAGTTCTGTTGGTGTGGCGTAACTTCCAAAAATGAAAAAAATATGGATTTGGTTACCACCACCTAAATAAGTTATAATGATTGGAGTTGATCACAAACGGTACTTTTTATCGTTAGATTAGCACAACCGCAAGAAGACAGAAACCACCACCGTTTCCGTTGAGGGTTCCCCGGCTGTATGGATGTATTGGTAGATCGCCGCTGCAAATTCTTCTACTTGCGAGGAGTAGCCAATTTTTAAACACAAGATATGACAAGAGGAATCCTGCGTGAACCGCTCACAGAAATCTTAAAACTTTTGATGTTGAAATTAATTATCAATTTTGACTTTTGAATTAATTGAAACGCGAGCTGATTGGTGGTGAGATGGAAGGGGGGCCTACTTGATGGGGGAAGACAGTACATCGCTCTGCCAGGAGCCTTTGATTCTTGTTTTGTCAACAAAGTCGCGTAGGCAGAAACAGTGGGACTTACTAAGTGGCAATTACATGTAAGAGGTTTGGCTGCTGAGGTGTGCAAGTGAGTTACTTTAGGTGTTCACTGTACCTTAAAGACACAGTTTCAGTCGTGAGCTGTTGATTGACCTGAGGTGCTGAGGAAGCAAATGTGCGGAGGTGGTGGAAGCTGTTGGGTACAGTGGCAGTTGGATTCATGCAGCCACCGATCAATAAGTTATCCGAACCTGCTGTACGTGGTTGTGCAGAAAGGGACTTATCAATTTTGAAGAAAACTTGTATTTGGCTGTTCGAGATCCATGAGCGTCTGTAACGGCAGAACACCTTAAGGAAGAGATAACTGAGAAGAATCTGAGCAACGCTTCATTGTACCTTGAAGATTCGTACCCGATTGACTTTCAATGCCGACAGGCGCTGATGAAGCAAACGTGTGGAGATGGTGGACAGTAGCAGGTTCATCATCCAGCAAGCGATCAGCCATTTATCCGAACCTGCTGTACCTGTCCGTGTAGAAATGGAGCAATACTCCTGTTCCACCTTTTGCTCATCAATTTGGAAGAAAACTCATATTTGGCTGTTAAAGATCCATGAGAATTCGTAAAGGCAGAACACCGTCAGGAAGAGATGAACTGAGATGAATCTAAGCTAGTTTTTATTGTTTCATTGTTCCTAACCAATTGACTTTCAATGCCGGCAGACGCTGAAGAAGCAAACGTGCGGAGGCGGTGTACGTTGTGGGGCCACAGTAGCAGGATCATCCAGCTAGCGATCAATCACTTATCCGAACCTGCTGTACCTGCCTGTGCAGAAATGGAGCAATACTCGTGTTCCACCTTGTGCTCATCAATTTCGAAGAAAACTCATATTCCGCGATTGAAGATCCGGGAAAATCGGTAAAGGCGGAACACCGTAAGAAGGGGGATGAACCGAGAAGTATCTAAGCCATTTTTCACCGGGCGAAAAGGCCTCTTGAGGGGCGGCTTTTTCGGGGGCAAAGGGATGAAAGTGAACGGTTTAATAAAGCCGTGCAGTGAACAGAAAGCGAATGAAGAGGAAAAAGAGAAAGTGAGCTAAAGATAAAGAGAGAGTTAGGATGAGAAACGTTCGAGGGTCGCTCGAAAAGGCAATATCCGCTATAATAAGGCGTAACTTCCTGCGTATGTGAGTTGGCGTGTCGCACGTGGAAATAATCATACTACTGCAACGTATAGCGAGGGAATTTATTTTAAATTTATGAAAGATTCACTAGCTTCACCTTAATAAATTCTTGCATGCAGGCCCGCAACACAGAAAAGTAGTTCAGAAATGGGAATCTCGATGTTGTATCACAACAATTTAGTGAATGTATAGGATGTATAACCTTTATCGACAAGAATTACACTTTTTTCCGGAATTTAGGTGTGTTGTCCCAATTCGATCAACATTCCTGTAGCTCCCTTATTTGGTAAATTTGTTTTTTCGTGTTATATTGGGGGGGCTCCCATTTAAAGATGTCGTTTCGGGTCTAAGTAGATATAGGGTATATCACGGCCCCACAAAAAAATATCTATGTATAAAAATAAAAAATAAAAATAAATGTCAAGATTTGTGAAGTAGACTAGGGTATTCCTATGTATTTTTCGATGCTGAATTCGAATCCAAGGTCCAAAAAATCCCCTGACCCCCAAAATTTTGAGCTATGGCCAAAAAACTACCCTTAAATAGGTGTCAACCTTCTTTTTGAGTCATGAGATTAGGATGAACGACAACATCTTTTCAAGTGAATTTCTACATTTTTCTTTCAATTTCTGGC
Organism: Creontiades dilutus; assembly: GCA_031894815.1. NCBI lineage: Eukaryota > Metazoa > Arthropoda > Insecta > Hemiptera > Miridae > Creontiades > Creontiades dilutus. The sequence goes on from JAVIWC010008305.1 coordinate 537,436, forward strand.
AAGGAGAGTACTTGGGGAAACTACCTTCCCCTCAATCACCCCCGCCACCCCCTCACTCCTAGGGGTTGAAATTCTCACGCCAAGTCGAATGGTGTGTGGAATTGTATGTTTTTGGGGTTCCTGAAATCGAATTTGAACTTCCAAGAGTCCTTAGACACCTCTTGATCACTTAATCTTCGAATATCACACAGATATCACAAGAAAAGAGAATGAAATCCGAAAGAATTAAAAGTCATTGGAGGAGACCCTAACAAAGTTTGAAATCATTTTCAAAAATCGTATACAATTTCAGCGAACCTGGGAACACAGGAATCCTTACCTTATTCGACTTGGCGCGAAAAATCCAATTTCAACCCCTAAGAGTTGGTGATTAAGGGGTGAAGAGGTGTCTACGGACTCTTGGAAGTTCAAATTCGATCTCAGGGACCCCAAAAACATTGAAATCCATACCCCACTCGACTTGGCGTGAGAACTCAACGTTCAACCCTTAACTGTCCTTGTCTTAAGTTGAAAGAAAGGTAGTGATAGTTCATCCCAATCTCAAAACTCAAAAAGAAGGTTGACACCTATTTAAGGGTAGTTTTTGGGCCATAGCTCAAAATTTTGGGGGTCAGGGGATTTGTTGGACCTTGGATTCGAATTCAGCATCGAAAAATACATAGAGATGGGTATCCCTATGTATTATTCGCTGCTGAATCCGAACTCAAGGTCCAACAAATCCCCTGACCTCCATAATTTTGGGCTATGGCCAAAAAACTACCCTTAAATCAACTTAGTCAACTTAAAACTACCCTTAGTCTACTTCACTAATCTTGACTTTTCTTCTTCTTTTTTTTGTGGGGCTGTGTGTTTGAAATCAACATTAAATTTCATATCCTAGTTGCCTATATAAGGATTTTTTGGTTCTAGAATCTAATTTTCCCCAGCTGTGTGTTGTTTCCATGGATCAATGTTCTAAGTAATGTTGGAGCTTTAATGCTGGATTTGTATGTATGTGGAACGACGGAGTTGCGGAATTATATTTCTCAAAAGATGAACTCCGGAAAGGAGTTTGTGGGCTTTCTACAGCTAATCAGAACGTTCTGCTGTTCCGCATACATGTGAACCCACCTTAAATGTTCGTAATATCAGTGTCAATCGCTTAGACACATCGGAAAAGGAATATTGAAAAGCTGTAATTGAACGATAAACAATTTATTCGCCCACGGATTTGCTGATTGCTCTCTCTGAATCCGAGAGAGGGCACAGTTCGCAGATGGTGAACACGATGTACGTCATGCGCGCCGTAGACGCCCAGGGGCGCCCCATCTTGTATCTCCAAGGTAACATCACATCAAACGCGTGGACCCTCCAAGTATCACCCATTACTACCTAATGCCCGTTATAACCTTGGAGGAAACCTTGAGATAACCTTTTGACTTCATCCCATCCCCGCGAAAGCCCTCACAAAGGGACATTTATCTTGTAAATCTCACCGTTTGGCAAGTAGGTACCTACTCCAGTAAATCTAAGTTACCCTTTTCTTTGTACTCGTAGTTTCAAAACCGTCCATGAAATTTACAACTGCTACGTAATAAAATGTTGATCTCGAACCTAGATGCTGATTTTTGAGAGGTAATTGTGATATCTGCAGAAACTTACGTGTTCGCCTAGATAGTCCCTCTAAAGGTGCTCTCTCTCCTTAACAACATTGACACACCTATAACAGTTCACAACCCTTGATATAAATGTCAGAAGAGAACTGTGTTGTTGAATTTGACGTAGTTGGTATTTCAGTAAAATCCAAGTAGTTTGATCATATACTTCCTTTTTTTTATTCATATGAAATTATACTTAGAAATTATCATTATTTTAAATAATCTTTATTGTTATAACTGTGTACACATATAGTAACTTCATTCTGATCACATATTATGGTTTGCGGTTCATTACTCACTGCTATCACTCATCATATCACTTCTGTGGATTCTTTCTACTAGGTCCAGCGGTTCTTTCCTTTTCAGTCTATTTACGAATGTTGGTAGTCTACTAGGATGTTGGTAACGAAAGAAAATATTGATATCCAATATATCGTGGAAAATATCGATATATCGAGTCATCATGAGCGAAGGAGGTAGGGACAGGACGATACTTGAAAGTAAACACTTCTTTCGTACGATATTTAAAATAACGTATCGATACTCGATACTCTAAAATATTGATATTTCAAAAGTATCGATACTCCGATATATAGCTTTTCCAAGTCGAATTGAGAATTTTCCAAGTCGAATTGAGAATTTTCCAAACCAAATTGAGATTATTCCAAACCAATTTGAGATTTTTCCAAACCAATTCGAGAATTTTCCAAACCAATTTGAGAATTTTCCAAATCAATTTGAGAATTTTCCCAAACACTTTTAGTTTTCCAAACCGAATTGACAATTTTTTAAGGCAATCCAACACTTTTATTGAAAACAAAATTAGTGAAGCAAAAAAAAGGCAACAAAAACATTGAAATCAGAATGTCAAAATGAACGAATTTTGGTTTTGGTTGATTCAATAGACCAGCCAAACGCAGAGTAGCCTCGATTTTTTCTGTTCTTAAGAAGACCGTAATTTTTATCCTCGTTCATTTTGTGTTTTTGATTTCAATGTTAATTTGTTCATGAAGTGCTATTCTTTCATTTTGTTTCACTAATATTGTTTTCAATAAAAGTCTTGAATTGCCTTAAAAAATTGTCAATTCGGTTTGGAAAACTCCCTCTTCCTTTTTAGTAGTGAAAGTTTCTTAGATTGGAAAATTCTCAAATTGATTTGGAAAATTCTCAAATTGGAAAATTTGGAAAATTCTCAAATTGGTTTGGAAAATCTCAATTGGTTCATCTCAATTGGTTTGGAAAAATCTCAATTTGGTTTGGAAAATTCTCAATTCGACTTGGAAAATTCTCAATTCGACTTGGAAAAGCTATATAACGCTGAAAAATATCGATACCTGCTATACCACCGACATTAAAAAAAAAACACATTTTCTTACTATTGCAGATGGTAAGGCTCATGTAATAAACCAGTTGCTGAAAAACAATATTTTTTACTTGAATGAAAATTGAATTTTTACAAAACGAACTTTTTAAACATTGGTTGCAAGTGGCTTCCTTTTGGTCGTTTTTGTGGAAATATTTCCAAACACTACTCTTGGGAGGCATTGTGTGAAGTGATGTAAAGAATAAGGGTGGAACGTGAAAAATAAATCGTCTTGAGGAAAGATTCCGATAAACAAAGTGACGAAAGAAGAAAGGTACCCAGGCAGCAGGTTATAGAAGCTATAGGATGAGCGATATAGGAGGTATCGATGAAGTCTAGGAGCGATGTGTATTTGTTTCAATCGACCACATAACGTGGGTGATCACAAGAAGGGAGTGAGATGAATGTCATTGTTGTTAATTTTTGTTCTTGATGTATACAGTACCTAACTGGCACTTTACTTCGTTGAAAAAGTTCCGATACCTTCCGAATTGTGTATCGAGGAAAAGTATCGATACAAATATCGGTATCGATATTTAAAAAGTATCGATACTCCGATATCGGTGGTATCGTCCCGTCCCTAGAAGGAGGGAAAACGCACCCTCCGACAGTGTTGGACTGCACCAACCAAAACCCCACTCCTATCTTTCTTCTTTGCAGACTACCCTGGAACTACTTTCCAGCATTACTTCGGGGTAGCCCGATGCACTGCCCTATCATGGACCTCTTCTAATTTTTTTTTTCTTTTAGTACTCTTCCCACTCTTGGTTTACTCCTTTCATCTTCAGGACAGTGATCACAAAGTTGGCCACTAAGTTCCAATTCTCTTGGTCCTCCAACATCTTGGTTATCACTGTGTCAACTGTTAATGAACCAAGGTGTGTGATCACATTTCCTCGAAGAGCGCTCCATTTGGCGCAGGTAAAAAACGTGTGGTGCACATCTTCGTCCCCTTCTCCACAGTACCTGCATTTGGGATTGCCCAATTTTCCGATTTTGGTCAGAAACGCTCGAAAATACCCGTGGCCAGTGAGGAATTGGGTCAGGTAATAGTTGACTTCCCCATGTTTTCTTTCTCGCCATTTCATTATGTCTACTATCGATGTATCGATAACATGTTTTTACATCATACGAATGTCGCTTTAGAAAATACATCTGTAGGGAAACTTGATATCTTGGTTCCTCTACTATTTTACTTTCTCTTCAGAAGGAAGATAGTGATTTTAGTAAAGTTTTGGTAAGCGGATCAGCTGGAGTTGGCAAAGTATTTAGGCTCAAACTGACAGTGAGAATGGAAGATGAGTTAAGGGTGACGGTGTTTCCGTGAAATATAGTCCACATACACTAGTCACTCTAACTAGGAATAGGATGGATATTGAGCGTAGGAAGTTGATGATTCCGGACTTATGTCTGCAGCATCAGACTTTGTATCTCCGAGGTGAAGAGAGGAGGTTGAGCAGGTGACTCGATGTTTCCACAATGCAACTTCTGTGTACATCAGAGTTCTTACTCAAGGAAAAAGGCTAAAATGGTACTTGCAAGAAGAATACAGTTGGGGGGTTTTAGCTTGAGAGAGCTCACTGACCAAGTTAAGTACCGGCTCGGTGTCTGGGTTTTTATACCCTTGTCACTGGAGTTTATTGGCATAATTATGTGTCTTCCTGGTAATTTCTCTTACAACAGCGATTTAGAAGTTTATTTTATTAATATTCATCAATTATTCTTCTCGTAAACTGCAGCTGGTGATGCTTCTAGAGTAGAATAATTTTCCGTGAAAATAAAAACGAGTGTATTGGCTCACGTGGAGGAACGCAGAATAATTTTGCACCATAATACCTGTATATGATAGAATAGATAGAACTAATCAAGTATAGATATTTCACGTAACATCTGCAATATCTTCAGGGGAAGAAAATATCGGTTGCAATGTTATAAAAATGATATCGATGTATCGAGGGGAGAAATATTGATGTTTTCCCAGAAACCCTATACAGGGTGGCTCTTAATGAACGAACCACTCTTTCTATTTCCGTTGATTGTGGAGAAAGGAAAAAACTTGTCGAAGTAACCTCCCCTTATTTTTTTGCAAAGAATTTAACGATTGCATTTTTGCGCTGCGCGCACCAACTTTGTTTTTTCAAATGGAACTCCTCAATTTTTATTGCAGAATCGGATTCTACATCCAATTTTATTAACATTTTATTTCGACGACTTTTTTTTTGGACGCACCCAGGAGCGTCCAGAAGTGCCCAAAGTTTGCCTACGCCTGAAACGTGATGGTTTGAAAAAAATGGAGAAATCACCTTACCGTGGCTCTTGATCATTTTTGTTTTAGTTAGATGAGTTTTTAGGCTAGCTGTTCGGTTCCTGCGCCCAGAAGGATACTCGGAGAAAACAGGAATGTTAAGGTGCAAATACGTTTGAATAAAGATATCTTCAAAATTCATCCAAAAATCTTCAAAATGAAGGTGCGTATCGAGTCAACAGGGATCAGCTTGGGAAGTTGTAACGTGATGGGTTTGTAAAGTCTCATCACAAAGTGCAGCAGATAAGCAGTCCGAGAGTTCGGCGATAAATCCAAGTTTTTTACCTCTTGTGGATCAATTTTATTCAAACGTATTTGGCACCATAACATTCCTGTTTTCTCCGAGTATCCTTCTGGGCGCAGGAACCGAACCACTTGCCTAAAAACTCGTCTAACCAAAACAAAAATGATCAAGAGCCAGAATAAGGTATTTTTTCATTTTTTTTAAACCACCACGTTTCAGGCGTAGGCAAACTTTCGGCGCTTCTGGACGCTCCTGGGTGCTTCCAAAAAAAAAAAGTCGTCGAAGTGAAATGTTCATAAAATTGGATGTAGAATCCGATTCTGCAATAAAAATTGCGGGGTTCCATTTGAAAAAACAAAGTTGTGCGCGCCGCGCGATGCGCAAAAAAATAAGGGGAGGTTACTTTGCAAGTTTTTTGATTTCTCCACAATCAACGGAAATAGAAAGGGTGGTTTGTTCATTATGAGCCACCCTGTATGTAGGTCACCGCTGTTGCCCAAGAGGTCCAGTATTTTGACGTTTATGTGTCAATTGACAATATTCGAGTGGGAGAACTTTCAACACCTTCAAATTTTAGTTTCAAATTTAAAATCCCCGTTTTAGTTGTGAAATGTCTCGAATTTGCGAAAAGCTCGCGCTCAACGACGTGCCGAGTGTGGTAGGGTCGCGACCTGTTTCCCTCCGGAGGAAAATTGACACAAATGGGGCAACCGAGGGCACGCGGGCGGGTCTCAAAATCGATAGTCGTCCAGATGAGGGCGATAAGACGCACAATGGGGGTCCAGAAAGTGAATCTGAGCGAAGGTGCCCCCGTTTTCCACCCTCGTAAATGCGGTGATGTTGGAAGTTTTGATTAGTTCTGCCTTGTAATGAGGTCGTTAGAGTCTCGAGGACTCTGGTCTGTAAAAAAAAAACAAAGTCTGTAAAAGTTTGGTTGACAGTTTGCTCACTCGTTTATGACATAAAGAAACGCGAAATAAACCACATTTAACATAAAAAAAATAGAGAAATTAAGAGTTCCGATTACCAATAGTAGTGCATTGTTTACAACTATCAGTGAACGATTTCTTCGTATATCTGAATTAGGGCTCTGGTCTGTTAAAAAGAAGTCTGCCAAAGTTTGGTGGACAGTTCAGACCCTCGTTTATGACAGAAAGAAACACGAAATAAACGTTTAAAAAGAAAAATGTCGTCAAATTTAACATCAACAAATGGAGAAATTGACAGCTCTGATTACAAATAGTAGTGCACTGTATACAACTATCAGGGAATGACTTTCTCGTATATCTGAATTAGGACTCTGTTCTGTTAAAAACAGGTCTGCCTGAAGTTGGTTTGACAGTTCGCACCTTGTTTATGACAGAAAGAAACACGAAATGAACGTTAAAAAAAACGTAGTCAAATTTAACATCAACAAAACTAAATTGACTGCTCTGATTACAAATAGTAGTGCATTGTATACAACGATCGGGGAATGACTTTCTCGTGTATCTGAATTATGACTCTGGTCTGTTAGAAACAAGCCTGCCACAGTTTGCTCACTCGTTTATGACAGAAAGAATCACGAAATAAACGTTTAGAAAAACATCTTTAAATTGAACGTCAATAAATAGAGAAATTGACAGCTCTGATTGCCAGTAGTAGTGCATTATTGACAACTCTCAGCGAGTGACTTCCTCGTATACCTGAATTAAGACACCGATCTGTCCAGACCAGACTTTGGCAGACAGTTTGCTCACTCGTTTATGACAAAATGAACACGAAATAAACATTTAGAAAAACATCGTCAATAAATTGTCGTTTGCGCCAAATTTAACATGGAATTTGCGCCTGCCACCGAAATTGGACGAATGCGCCAGTGAAACAAAAGAAATATCACTGTACGTTTGCGCCAAAAATCAGGATGGTGAAAGTAAAATATCAACTCAAGACCAGTTACAGATTTTATGAGTAGACAGTCGTCAAACATTCACAGTTAGCAGTTATTTCATGAAATGTACGAGTATAGCAAAAACAATAACACGCTGTCCGTTGGTTAACTGAATTGCGTGTCCAGCAACTTGATTGCATTTTCTCGAAATAAACATCTAGAAAAACATCGTCAAATTGAACGTCAATAAATAGAGAAATTGACAGCTCCGATTACCAGTAGTAGAGCATTATTTACAACTATCAGGGAATGACTTATATCTGAATTGGTACTCTGGTCTGTTTGAAGCAAGTCTGCTAAAGTTTGGTGGACAGATTGCCCACTCGTTTATGACGGACCGAGTACGAAATTAACATTTTAAAAACAGCAATAAATGGAGAAGCTTACATCTTCGGCATTAGGGCACTATTGACAGCTATCAGGGAATGTCTGAATTTCAATTATTTCCAATAGGGCTTCAATCGTGAGAAGCTCAAGGTAGAGAGCAGCACGTAAATATTGACTTCACCTATGTGGATGACAGTATGGTTGTTCGTGTGCAGTAGGTTATATCCAATTTTGTCTCAATCTCCAGTGGCCATAGCTTGTTGTTTGTTACCTTATTAACGGATTCGATTCATGAAAATCCTTTCTGACTACACTTCCTATATCTTCTGGACCTCCCGGTTTTCTCATTTCCGATTCATTCTCTCAGAAAACCTTAGCGATTCAATTATCGAACACAAAACCTTCCCTGGCCGGTCCGACCGGTGGGTTCGCCGGCCTATGAACGAACGTTATTCACGCAGTTTGGATTCCGCCTCATAGATTCAGAGTCCAGACCGAATTTCCGGGTCATTGGCAGAAGCTCGTGGGTTTAGATTGAGGGCGCGCCGCCTCCCCATTCAAACACGGGCTGTTGGATCATTTCGCAATTATCTTCCCTTCACCCTCCCTCCCTCCTGGTGGTGTCTCTCCACGAATAGCTTAGGAAATCCAATCTGATCAGTCTAGGATCTCCCAATCCCAACAATGGCTTCCGGAGCAGGCTATTAACCTGTGGCTGTTGATACAGCAGATATTGCTACCGTTTGTCTCTGTAGGCTTGAACAAGATGTACGATGTTGGTACCAGTGTATCCCCGTTTGATATGATAAAAGATACATGCAGGGCGAAATTATTACGGTTTCGACCCTGCAACAAATTGTTCTGAAAAGGCATTTAATTGACATTTGTTATAGGTAGGGTGAGTTCTCTCATTTGGGTTTCTGAAACTGTCGTGCTTCGGCATGTACCAGAAGCTTTTTAGCTTTCAGCGTATCTTCAGGAAGTTGTTAGGCAAGTCGCATCAACTCTAAGAATGGAGTAACTACTTCAAAAACTATCTTTTCCTTGTTGTAAATTGGTATACAATGAGGGAGGAATTCACAGTCCTAACTATGTTGAAAGTGAGTGCTCAAGTAAAGCTCTGAGAAGCTTGAGGGCTAATAGTAAACGATTAAGGGAATTCCTCTTATAAATGCTCCTTAGGTGGGCTTCTCAAACCAAGCAAAATCTCAGCCAAATGGGCAGAGAGATCAAGATATTTTGAGTTCTACCTTATGCATTCGATTGGTGAAAATTCTTCAGTTCAACCTTGACTCTTCTACGTTTTCCTTCCAACAGTGATTTTATAATCAACTACCTAGCCAAATGGACGAGTGGGATAATGAGTATGTAATTCAAAATGCGAAGATTGGAATACCCACAAAGGTTCATACACGATGGAAAAACGTCTGCCAAGTTGGTGTGGCACATAGCTTCCTCGTATCCATAACATGACTCTGTAGACCATTGAAAATTATTATTGACTAAAGAACTTCGTTCAATTAGGCGAAGTAACTCCCGGAGTTATGCTTGTGGCAAGGATTCCACGTTTGCGCATGCGCTGAGGCTACTATTGATCCGGGGGTCATGAAACTTATAGGGGACCATCTACACATCAAACCGAACAATCCCTGAAAATGTCATCGAAATTGGTCAAGAACTCCCGGAGTTATGCGCGTAACAAGGATTTCACGTTTGCGCATGGGCAGAGGCTACTATTGATCCGGGGGTCATGAAACCTATAGGGGACCATCTACACCCCAACCCGCACAATCCCTGAAAATTTCATCAAAATCGGACTATAACTTCGTGTAGTTTTGCCCTGAACAAGGATTTGCTGACAGACAGACAGACAAACAGACAGACACGGAACCAAAATTGTTCAGAGAGGTCTAAAACGCAAAATGCGAGTGGAATTTTTGATTTTGGAGACAAAAAATTTTTCACATTCCGAAAGTGAAAACAACGCTTCCGCTACCTTGGTAGACTCGGAAGCAAAAACCATTTCGAATTGGAGAGTGTATGGATCAGTGGTGATAAAGCAAGCCTCCCTAAATAACCGAATCGTTGAAACAGATTCCTGTTAGGATCTCTTGATCCTCGTTGTCATTCGGTTCTATGTTAATTTGGATTTGTTTTTCATGTTTGGGTATTGGCACCCACACGAAATGGAAATTTTTTCCAACGTTGTTTGTTCCAGCAAAACTTCCCAAAGTTGAAAACAATCCTAGCTGCAAGTCAAGATATTGGCTGTGGTGAAGACTTCACTTTAACTATCAATGACAAACTACACCAAGCAATTGCTTTAGAAATTTCTTTAATTTCCCGATTCAAGGATAATCTTGACGGCTATGAATTCTATCTTAAATCATATTCATAATCCTGGAGCCGAGGCAGAAAATTGATGTTAGTTACAGTAGAAGGTTTGGATTCTGAAAATGTATTCCATTTTGGGCAATAAAATCTTCGTCTGACATCTCAAAAATTGGTGGACTACAAAATGGCATCATCCTCTCAAAGATGGCTTAAATAGCATTTTTAAAAGTTTTGTTTTCTGATATTTCCACATTTGAGTAATAGAACGGAATTAGTTCAACCTTGTAAGAGTCTCACCATCTTCCACTCTCAAAAACTCACCTTTCCTCGTGCACCTCGGCTTTGTTAGGAAATGGCTTTCAAGATTTGCAGTGTGTCTTGTCCATCCCAAGGCTTGAGGATAGGATCGCCCCCATTTCACCGCAAGATTATGGGTCATCCTCTTCAGAAACAGATTGTATTCTTCATCCCTTCAGCTACTGAACAAACAAGAATTGCGATAGAGCCCCATGGTATTACTTTCTGTGCTTCTCAGCCGTTGCTGTTCGAGCCACTAGATTTCAGCGATGTACAGAATGCGTCAGAATCAAGTCTGCCAAAGTTGGCTCGACTCAGAACTAAATACTTCCCGAGAATCGTAGTAAGGAGCAAGTTTCTAGTTCAGAACTGTTCCTATTGACTTACAGCACGACTCATAAATGTGTCAATTTACGAAGGAAATCCGCGGAAATGGCGTTTCATATTTTAATTTGATGGAAAAGGCTCTCCAGTGGCCTTCGGGTGTTACAAGACTCTGAAGTTTACTCTGGCCCTGAATAGTTCTTGCCAATTTCCCTGTTATTCATCCATATGTGGTGATCCTTAGAACGTGGCTTTCATGTGGTGGAGTATAAGTCCAATATGTCTAACCACTAATCAGCAGATTGAGCTAAGAAGTTAATTTTGTTGCTATGCAATTCAAGATACTGAAATTTGGAAACTTGAATATCTGAACCCTCTCTGATTGTGTTATTGCAAGTTGCAGTTATTCTTTCCTTCGCATTACTGACCCGATTTATTTGAAACAAGTATGATGGTGTAATGTGACGTGCCTTTAGGATGAGCGAGCGAGCATAAAACAAATGTTTCGGTCAACGAACGAACCTCAAACTTGGTTTTAATTATAACCACATACCGCATGCATTTGATCCAATATAAACATTCCTTGTGTAATCACATCCGTAAAGTGAATTAATCAGAATTACTGCGTTGGGATTTCATTTGAAATTGAATATCATCCACTGGCACTTTCAGTTTCAAAGAACGTGACATTTCACGATGTTCATCGAAAGCAATGTATTATGTTGCCTGTTCACTTTCCTCGATAAAGAGCATAGCTGCAAAACCTTTCGCTTAAATACAAGTGAATTATGTTCTTGAAATCCAACAGCCTTTATCCAATAATATAATTCCATTCGTTTGGCTAGTATGATACCATGAAATGGGGAAAGCGAATTCATTCCGGAAAAGAGTTTGCGGAATTGAAGAGTAACAGAAGAAAAGTCAGATAACTCGATTTTTCCTCGAAAATGAGCTAATGTTGAATTCTTATGGTTTGAAGGGTGTCGGATCCGATGAGATCGAGGAAAAACCGGGCCTAATGCGTCAAATCATCGAGTGGAGGTTTGGTACACAACCCAGGTCCTCCGACCTGGCAAGGGAAGAACCGTGTAACATTGTCTCGTCGCTTGCCCACATCATCAAATCAAAAAGCAACGACGGAAATACCTGCCGACTAGTTCGGTGTTCTTAAATGAATAAGCCATATCGTTTCAAGTTGGGAAAAAGTGGATGAGTCCACATTGGGGGACTGGATACGTTTCCTGACTCCAAGTTACCTACCAAAACCTCCATTGAAGTCGAGGCCCATCAGGGTACTTTTTGAATAACTACTTCCTGCAGTGTAAATGAGTTTTGGCAACGAAAATTAGCTTTCCTCAAAATGTGAAAAATCTGAATTACCCGCTTATTTTCTCTGCACTCTTCAATTTATACGATGTTTTTCGCCAAAATGTTCAATCAACTGTATGTCAGCAAAATTACAAAATAAATTAACATTACCTATTAAGTATGATTTAGTTCACGGATACAACGGTTGATGTTAATGCATAGTATTAAGCTAACTCTTCAGTCTTCTTTCCTTTTTATGGACCCTTTCGCCGATTCAATTTTAATTTTTCTTGGTTTAATTTCAGACGAAGAATGGAGCGGAGATGGCGGCAAGAGCGGGCGAAATTCGAACTCAACATCAGACCAAGGGGGTGAGTTTAATTTAGATCAATCGACCTATAAACACATATATATGTAACTATGCAAAATAACTCAATATTTTAGTTGTGGAACTAACCGTAATGGTTGAACTTCTGACATTTCACTGGAGTTTCTGTCCCTTCAGACGTAACTTCGATGTGAAATTTTACATTTCTGTTGTTGTTTTTTAAATGCTTTATTTCCGTAATAAGAATACAAAATAACAAAAGAACGACAAACATTATGCGACTTGAGCTGTAAAGCTATAAGTATGCCGGGATTTACATTTCTGTGGGGGAACAATTAATCGTGCTGGCGATAGTCGGAATTTAAGCCTTGTTACTACTTCCAACTCTTCACCGAACCATTCTGACTCATCCACTTGTTAGAGGAATGTTATCGAGTGTGTTAGTGGTGATAGGAAGAAACCTTCAATCATTCAGTCTTCAAGATCAGAACAGAAAACTTCAATATCCTGCTGTTAAGGAAAAACGCTGCAAATTCTTTCACTGGGGTTTATTATTCAATTGGCTTGCGTTCATGATTTGAATTTCTACTAAGCTTTGGAGTGTGCTCGTTTCACAGGATAGGGCGATTATTGAATTTCAGGAGATATGCATGGAGCACGTAAATCTGTTCTCGACCAAAACACCTATTTGGATTGATCAGTTGATCATATTTGTGTGCCTCCTGAAATTCAATAATCGCCCTATCCTGTGAAACACGCACACTCCAAAGCTTAGTAGAAATTCAAATCATGAACGCAAGCCAATTGAATAATAAACCCCAGTGAAAGAATTTGCAGCGTTTTTTTATATTGAACCTCAATACCCCCCTCCCCCCCCCACAATAAAAACATCTATAATTTATCAAGTCCTTTAGCACTCGTATTGCGTTAAAACTTCCCCAAATCCAAATTTAAACGATGTAACCAAAGGTAGACAGATGTAGAGGAGGCACACAAATATCATCAACTGATCAATCCAAATAGGTGTTTTGGATGAGTACCGATTTACGTGGTCTATGCATACCTCCTGAAATTCAATAATCGCTCTATCACCTGTAAAACACGCACACTCCGAAGCTTAGTAAGATTCAAATCATGAACGCAAGCCAATTGACTAATAAACCCCAGTGAAAGAATACTTATTTACCCCACTAATAATATTGAATAATAAACCCCGGTAATAATATTGAATAATATTTACCTATATATTATCAGCGTTTCATGCATATCAGAATGCTTCAACCCGTGTATCGGCTATAAACTACAAGTATCCACATCGGCTATCACTCCAGTATCCACATTCACTACAACTCGACGCTATCGGCCGGACATCACTAGGTTACAAACAAACAATAATAAACCAAAAAACGCAAATGTTGGCACCATAAATCGGGCCATACATCGGGAATGGTTTGACCTACGGACCTGAGGAGGGGCTCATTCGATTCCTGACGGTATGTTCTTAAAATAAGTTTACATTCATGCCGTTTGGACTTGTTTTGAGGTTTCTAGGGATTTTACAAAACTTTGACAGCCCTTAAAGGGCACTTTAAATTGAGTGAGAGAGCTGGCTCAAGAATTGGGGCGTCGTCGGACCAAGATGGATTTTTCCTGAAAATTTCAGCTTTTTGCTTCAGCCGTTTTGGAGAAATCGTGCGTACGGCGGACGGACGGAAAAATTTTTGTTGCAGATTCGGATTCTACACCCTTTGAAACGTAAACCATGAAATTTTCAGGGGGCGTTAGAATTTTTTTTCCAGAGTGATTACAACGGTTTATTATTGAATAATAAACCAAAATTATTGGAGCCATCGTCTGTAATAGCTGGATGGGTCGAAAATCCAATTCGCAGCAATACTTGCAGTAAATTAGTTTTCCGAGGGTCCAGATAAGATAGAAACTTGAGTCTCAAAGATATATCATCGAGAAAATTCGAGAAATTCAGTCTGCAAGTGGACTAAATGTACTGTTTTGTAGTTAGCAATATCAAATTTCTCTGAGAAACCTTTAAACTCTGAGGACGTTTGTTTAGTACCGAATTCATTTATTGGATTCCGTTGTAAATCTTGAATTATGTTGGCAGTTGTGTGATTCCACTTATCTATTTAATGGCTTCATGGTTTTATTCAATCGTAATATGTGTTATTAGCTTGTGGAATATCGGTAGATGTGATGCCGACGCATTAAAGAATCCACCCTCAACCGTTCCACGCGACAAGAAAAGACATTGTAAAAATGTAACTCTGTTATCCCCGTCGGAAAGACCAAAAGTTTACGATCCAGCTGTAAACAGGTGTAGGTGAAACGGGAGTAGGGGGAGGACGGCTGAAGTTTTTATTGCCGCCTTGATCTACGATTTCGAGAGGACCTCTCCTCCGTTGTTATTAAGACGGAAGAAGAATTCATACGACCTTATTATTTCTCGCTCCCTCGTAAATCCACGGCAAGCGCTGCAGCTTTTGAAAACTAAAGAATTTCCACAGACCCGTGGATGGGCGAAAAACTCTTTTCATGAACTTTGAAAAGGAAGCCGTTTTCATTCATCTTGGAAAATCTTGAAGTGAAATTCTGGAATGGTTCGACGACGGGTTCTCGCCACTGTTCCTCGTGATCTACAAACTGGGATGGGGTTTTCGTTCAGTCAACTTTTCAAACTGAGTTGGAAAAATTCGTTCTCAGACGTTGATTCCTAGATGATCTTTCAAGTTGAGATTCTGCATGACGGCCGTGTTATTTCAGTCCACAGAATGCTTTCCAGATCAAACCTATCAATGTTATGGGTGGGTATCTTTCGAATTTAACATTATTCGCTGCAAAATGTACTCTTCATAAAAGAAAAGTTATTCGCATCAGAATCCTCTGAAAATTGAATCAATCGTGTTCAATTCAATGTTTACATGTTTGAATTAATCCATGAATAGTGTTGGAATTATCTATGGTAAAAAACACATATTTCCACCCAAAAAACCTAATTTACTATTTCAATAATGTAAACTTGAAAATAGGAATTAATGGTGAATTGGGTATTTTTATGAATAACAAATCAGATTGGAGTTTATATATTTATTGAATCTGATATAGGTCCCGATATGAAATCAAGAGAGAATTTGGGTTATGTTAACCCATTAAATCGGAAATATTTATTTATTTATACGGGACGAGCCCAAATACAGAAAAAACAACATAAATATACAAATTGATTAACAATAATAGCATACCAACAATTAACAATATGGAGACAATAAGACAGTAAATGAGAACAATGAGACGGGAAAAATTATAAATAGTGACAAAAATTTAACGTATACCTAGGATCTCAACAGATGTTTTATTTTTGCAAGGGAATCGTTAAAAAAGTCTTAGTTATGAGCCGAACAGACCACATTTGCCTCCCTTGGCATTCTCAGAAATATGGAAAAAGAGACTTAGCAGTTTAAGAGAACGCCGGAGTTACGACTGGTTTAGTGACGTAAGATCGAAAACACGAAAAAACGTCTGCCAAGTGGGTGTGGCACATAGGTAGCTTCCTCGTATCCAAAACATGACTTTATAGATCATTGAAAATTATTATTGACTAAATTAGGTGAAGTAAATTTTGAAGTAGGGTAAATTTATTGTTATGCAGGAGCATAACTTGAGAAAATAAAGGTAGGCATGTTCAACTATTGAACAAACTATAAAATATACCTAATAAGTCCGAACAATCCCTGATAATTTCATCGAAATTGGTCGAGAACTCCCGGAGTTATGCACGTAACAAGGATTTCACGTTTGCGCATGCGCAGAGGCTACTATTGATCCGGAGGTCATGAAACTCATAGGGGACCATCTACACATCAAATAAAACAATCCCTGAAAATTTCATCGAAATTGGTCGAGAACTCCCAGAATTATGCGTGTAACAATGATTTCACGTTTGCGCATGCGTAGAGACTATTATTGATCCGGGGGTCATGAAACTCATAGGGGACCATGTACACATCAAACCGAGTAATCCCTGAAAATTTCATCAAAATCGGACTTTAACTTCGTGTAGTTTTGCCCGTAACAAGGATTTGCTGACAGACAGACACGGAACCAAAATGGTTCAGAAAGGTCTAAAATGCAAAATGCGAGTGGAATTTTTGATTTTGGAGACAGAAAAATTTTCAATTTCCGAAAGTGAAAAAAATGCTTCCGCTACCTTGGTAGACTAGGAAGCAAAAAGCAATCCTATCTACTTAAAAAGAACCGAAAATAATCTTTGTGTTGATTTTTTGAACTTTTGAGAGGTAAGGTAACAGTAACAGTAGCTATAGCCTCCTACTGCTGACTTCCTACTTTTTCTTTCCCTGTTTTCCATCTAGTATTAAAGCCACTATTCCTTTACATTCCAGATTCCATTAAAAGTGAGAAATAGACCCAAAGATTTGTTGGTGAGTTCTTTGACTAGTAAGAAAATCGACCAAAGAAAAATATTAAAACCAATTTTTTTAAGCTAGTGAGAAAACATTTGCCGAAATTTCGATATTCGATATTTCGATCGGAATTGAAGTATCGATACTCGTTTATTTTTGAAGGGCCCAGTATCGATACTCAACGGTAAAATACCCATACCTACGCGCCCGTCACCGAACGTGATCTGACGTTCCTAGGGTGTTCCGATATTGTCGATATCAATAAATATCGATATTTTCTATATTATATCGATATAAGGATTTCGATATTATCGTCATATCGAAAGATTTAGGTGAATATCGGATTTCGATATTGCATTATTTTGAGTTAGCTATTTAATAAACATTCGGGTTTTCAATCGCAAATGGCAATGATATTAGTTTGATCCAAATACATTTTTTTAAATAAAGAAACTAAAATTTCATTCTGCCCATGTATGCATGTAAGTTTTGCTAAATATTATCTTTGGGTGAAAAGGTTTGTTTTTCAGTTATGCCTATTCCAACAGCACATTTGCAATATAAAGTTTTAAAAAATGTACCAGAATTATTTCTGTTTTCGTACTGGAAATTCACTGTGTGATTGTTTTGGATAACTTATATTAGCTAAACTAAAAAAAAATGTTTTCAACCAAATTTTACAGTAAGGAATGAAAATTGCTTCCAATTTATATCAATTTACCCAATTTTCTACGTTATAATTCATTATAAAATCAGTTTAAGATTGTAGTAATATAATCACGTGAATACAAAGAGTTTTGTCATATAATTGTGAGCAATCATAAAAATTGCGTAATATCATTCGATATTGCTGATATCGATATTTTGTTGCGATATTATCGATGAGTCGATGTTGATGGTTAATATCGTTATCGATATCGAATATCGGAAGACCCTCGATATCGGAACAACCCTAGACGTTCCCGCTACCGCGAGTGTGAATCGAAAACAGGAACGGCACCGAGGCGACCGCCTGTGGGTCCCTCCGCCTACCTGCTCGTATCGGAGAGCGGCATGTCTCGACCTGTCTTCTCAGGTCCTTGTTCGGGCGGGCGGTCTCGACCAGTCTTCGTTCCGCTTTCGGGCGTGGCGGTCTCCGGCAGTCTACTCCGTTCCGTGTTTCGCGCGAAAAGTGTTTCATCATCCATCTATTCGGAACTCGAATCTTCATGGATTGGTTCAGCGGAATGCGGGAACACGCAAATACATCGGTAAGTACCAAGTTTTTCCTACAAAATCTCTAATAACAAGTCATATAGGTCGAGATTAGGTAGGTGCCGCATGTTTAGGAAGTCCCATGCAATGATTCCCTTTCAGGCTTTTCTCAGACCAAAATCGTGGAAAAAAACCAAAAGTTTTTCTTTAGTCTGCTAGTGCGCCTTTTTTCTCTCGAACCATGTACGTTCTTCAAGTTTTATAATGCACGTATAAATTCGCTAGTGTGGTTGTATCTTACACTACATTTCAGTTTAACGATTATCCGTAGTTGAACACGGAACATATTGCGTAGTTGAACATATTTGCCAACTAGACTATTCCTACAATGTGCAAACATGCTACCTACGAGTTTAACGATTATCCTTAGTCGAACGCTTCGAAACAGCCAACACATCGAAAATAGTTCCCTGATCATACGTATATTTGCCAACTAGAGCCTCAATGAGCAAACACGTTCTTAAATATTTATTATGCACGTATAAATTCACTAGCGTGATTGTTGCTTGCACTTAGGGACGTTCCGATACCGCTTTCGGTACGATATTTGGTATCGATATCGATACAGTATCGAAAGAAATGTAGTATCGAATGACAAAGTAAATTTAATTGACTCGGAACCTCGAAAGCAAACAATTCCAGACAAAACTAGACTTTGTGATCACACAAGAGTATAACAATACAAAAGGAAATAATATAATAATAAAATGATACATATAATATATGCAGGAAAATAATATACAGGTAGGTAATACAAAAATAAAAAACATGGCTGAATAGATCATTGAAAATTATTATTGACTAAAGCACTTCGTTCAATTAGGAGAAGTAAATATTGAATTCTCTTCATTACTCACGAGGACCATCTTTACATCAGTCCGAACAATCCCCGAAAATTTCATCGAAATCGGTCAAAAACTCCCGGAGTTATGCTTGTGGCAAGGATTTCACGTTTGCGCATGCGCAGAGGCTACTATTGATCCGGGGGTCATGAAACTCATGGGGGACCATCTACACATCAAACCGAACAAACCCTGAAAATTTCATCGAAATTGGTCAAGAACTCCCGGAGTTATGCGCGTAACAAAGATTTCACGTTTGGGCATGCGCAGAGGATACCATTGATCCGGGGGTCATGAAACCTATAGGGGACCCCTAACCCGCACAATCCCTGAAAATGTCATCGAAATTGGTCGAGAACTCCCGCAGTTGTGCGCGTAACAAAGATTTCACGTTTGCGCATGCGCAGAGGCTAATATTGATCCGGGGGTCATGAAACCTATAGGGGACCATCTACACCCCAACCCGAACAATCCCTGAAAATGTCATCAAAATTGGTCAAGAACTCTCGGAGTTATGCGCGTAACAAGGATTTCACGTTTGCGCATGCGCAGAGGCTCCTATTAATCCGGAGATCATGAAACTCATAGGGGACCATATACACATCAAACCAAACAATCTCTGAAAATTTCATCGAAATTGGTCAAGAACTCGAGGAGTTATGCGCGTAACAAGGATTTCACGTTTGCGCATGCGCAGATGCTACTATTTATCCGGGGGTCATGAAACCTATAGGGGACCATCTACACCCCAACCCTCACAATCCCTGAAAATTTCATCAAAATTGGACAATAACTTCGTGTAGTTTTGCCCGTAACAAGGATTTGCTGACAGACACACAGACAGACACACAGACAGACACACAGACAGACACGGAACCAAAATTGTTCAGAAAGGTCTAAAACGCAGAATGCGAGTGGAATTTTTGATTTTGGAGACAAAAAAATTTTCACATTCCGAAAGTGAAAACAATGCTTCCGCTACTTTAGTAGACTCGGAAGCAAAACGTCTGCCAAGTGGGTGTGACACATAGCTCTTATCCATAACATGACTGTATAGATCATTGAAAATTATTATTAACTAAAGAACTTCGTTCGATTAGCCGAACAATCCCTGAAAATTTCATCGAAATTGGTCAAGAACTCCCGGAGTTATGCGCGTAACAAGGATTTCGTTTGCGCATTCGCAGAGACTACTATTGATCCGGGGGTCATGAAACTCATAGGGGACCATCTACACATCAAACCAAACAATCCCTGGAAATGTCATCGAAATTGGTCAAGAACTCCCGGAGTTATGCTTGGCAAGGATTTCACGTTTGCGCATGCGCAGAGGCTACTATTGAGCGGGGGGTCATGAAACTCATAGGGGAACATCTACACATCAAACCGAACAATTCCTGAAAATTTCATCGAAATTGGTGAAGAACTCCCAGAGTTATGCGCGTAACAAGGATTTCACGTTTGGGCAAGCGCAGAATCTACTATTGATCCGGGGGTCATAAAACTCATAGGGGACCATCTACACCCCAACCCGCACAATCCCTGAAAATTTCATCAAAATCGGACTGTAACTTCGCGTAGTTGTGCCCGTAACAAGGATTTGCTGACAGACAGACAGACACACAGACAGACACGGAACCAAAATTGTTCAGAAAGGTCTAAAACGCAAAATGCGAGTGGAATTGTTGATTTCGGAGACAAAAAAATTTTCACATTCCGAAAGTGAAAACAAGGCTTCTGCTACCTTGGTAGACTCGGAAGCAAAGTCTTGAAAGTGAAATAACTCGAGAACGAAGCCTCTAAAAAAAATCTCTACGAGGTTTTTTTTATTGGAAACTAGTTGTAGAACAAGTGTGCGAAGTTTTTCGGATCATACGCTGAACACCCTGTATATAGGAATGTATTCATACCATGAACTAAACTTTACGCTGTATGCGAAGCTTCTGTACGCAAAGAACGAGGAAAGTCCCTCGAGGACTCTCATTGAATTTACCTTCTCTTTAAAAACAAAAGAAAAACAAGTAAAACTGGGAACAGCAAAACAAATGGAGGACGAAAAAAAACGAAAATGGTCCCAAAAACTTGTGACAACTTCTGCCCCCCCCCCCCCCCCCCCTCCAGCCACACTCCCCTTTCCGTATTATATCAAGCATCACACACTTTTCCTTTTTTTTTCTGCTACAACTTCAAACAGCCGTTCCTAATACAACTCCGGTACAACTGAGGGGGTTCAACCCCGGCTAACCCTCCGCTACCCCCGAACTTATGGGTTTCGACCCATCCAACTCCGAAACGGTCTTTTCCACCAATCTTTCCCGTCTTTCACACTTCACTTCCCCGAGACTTTAACGCAAAACTTTTCAAGTTTTCCCATTTAATCAGTCTACCCCCCCCCCCCCCCACCACTGCTCTCTTTCTCTCTTTAGTTTCCAGCGTCTCGAGGTTGTTCTTTAATCTTTAGTTTTAATCTGGATTTTCCTTTCAGAGATCCGAGACAACTTTCCACTTGTATATTAACCCCATTTTTTTCGGTTGAACCTCGGGAAAGTCTTTCGGGATTAAGAGTTTAGTGGAAATAGATACCCTTAAAGCGGTTCGTTATATTTAATATGTCAACGGGATCCGGAATATAAAACTATTCAATATACTCCTGACGCTCAAGAAAAATAATGTGAACCAACTCCTTAACAGCCGCCAAAGTTATATTCCCCTTCTATTCTATCGTTCCTGCATTTTCCTAATCTTCCCTTGTGGTTTATTATTCAATAATAAACCATTATAATCACTCTTGAAAAAAAAAAAATTCCAACACCCCCTGAAAATTTCATGGTTTACGTTTCAAAAGGTGTTGAATCCGAATCTGCAATAAAAAAATTTCCGTCCGTACGCCGTACGCACGATTTCTCCCAAACGGATGAAGCAAAAAAGCTGACATTTTCAGGAAAAATCCATGTTGGTCCGGCGACGCCCCAATTCTTGAGCCAGCTCTCTCACTTAATTTGAAGTGCCCTTTAGGGGTGTTCAAAGTTTTGTAAAATCCCTAAAAACCTAAAAAAAAGTCAAGGCGGCCTAAATTTGGAGTTTTTTTGAAGAACTTTCCACGAGGAATCGAATGAGCCCCTCCCCAGGTCAGTAGGTCAAACCATTCTCGATGTATGGCCCGATTTATGGATTTATTTGCGTTAATTTGGTTTATTATTGTTTTTGTTTTGAGATCAGTAACCTAGTGATGTAGTGATGAAGTAATGTGGATACTGGAGTGAACTCGTAAAAGGCTTTGTAGCCGATACACGGGTTGAAGCATTCTGATAACCATAAAAAACGCTGCAAATTCTTTCACTGATTTGAATTTATACTAAGCTTTAGAGCGTGCATGTTTCACAGGTGATAGAGCGATTATTGAATTTCAGGAGGCACACAAATATGATCAACTGATCAATCCAAATAGGTATTTTGGTTGAGAACAGATTTACGTGCTCTATGCATATCTCCTGAAATCAATAATCGCTCTATCACCTGTGAAACACGCACACTTCAAAGCTTAGTAGAAATTCAAATCATGAACGCAAGACAATTGAATAATAAACCCCAGTGAAAGGATTTGTAGCGTTTTAATTTTCGATTTTGGGATCTACCTATCTTAGAGGAAAACAATACATTTTATGGGATTTATGTAAAAATTACTAATTGCCTTTGCCGATTGAATAAGCAAATAATCAAAATTGGCAATAGGTGGTTATTTTTATTGATTCATTTCCTTCTGGTCGAAGCCTACGTATTTGTAGTCAGATGTGGACAATGATGCCCCGTTGGCTCAATTTGATTTTTATTATTGTGCCAGTGGACTTGCATGAAAAAACTGTTAAATACAGACATAATAAACCTTTCTGTAATAATTATCTGCAGTTATATATAATTAAGTCAACACCCTGAATTTAGATTGCCGGATTCCTCTCACATTTCTGTTCTATTTCGACTCGATGAAATAGAAAAAAAAAAACGTTACGATCCGCCTAGAAGCAGCTGAGAGCGCTAATTTAGTTTCGCAAGACCGTAAAAGCAACATATTTCCGTCGAACCCAGTTCGCAAGCCTTTTATAACGAGAGGGAAAACTTTTCCTCGGATTCGCAAACAAAACTTGACACAATGGTCGGTAACAAGCTCCAAATGCGAGAGGAACTCGAAACGAATGCAGAGCCTTCCCCAAGCGATCTTGACTGTAACTGAAACTTGAGGGAGAGAAAGAGGAACAATGCCCCAAAGTCTGCCAGAATCGCAATTCTGGTTTCGTTGTTGCCGGAAATGTGTTACCGAATTATGAACAATTCGCGCGTATTGTTTGAGTAGTTTGGAAGTTTAGGGGTGTTGGCAGTTCGGTTGCGGACGTTTTAGTGGTGGGCATTCTATAGGCTCAAGCCTGAGGGTTACCGATCCACTTTTCCGGATTAGTGTTCTGACCTGCAAAATAACGGAGTTAGATGCTGAGGATTTAACCGAGACCCTGTTACCGTTTCACGATTCAGGATCGGAAAACAATGTTTCAAGTCACCTTTATACATTGTGTCCCATCTATATGGGCCCATTAAGGATTATTACAGCCATACGGTGCGATTTGTCAAAAAATTGAACCAGACCTTTCCTATAGTTTTTCACTCTGCTTGAAGGTGGTGGAACCCGTTTTTCATTTTTCTGTGTTTTAGCGTCAAATTTCCTATCAACAGAAGCCAGTTTGCATTATACTTGAAACGCTAATAATCTGAAAAAATGAAGTTTTCCTAAACTTTTGGTTGTTGAAAAAATGTTAAAAAAAAGAGTAATTTAATAGAGCACGAATAATTCAGTATTTTACTCATTTAATAGCTTTCGAAAATTGGTAATCAATATCCAATGCGATCATACATATTTTTAGTTTGGTGGAAAAAATATACCTACGCCTTTTTTGAAGAACATTTGAAACCCCGCGCCGTCTTGTGGAACAGTCTATAGGGAATTTGTTGGTGACTTCAAAAATGTGGTCAAAATCTAAAAAAAATATTGTGTATAATTGGAGAAAAGGCGTTTTTTTTTTTTCTAAAAGAATTCGTCGATTTTTGTTGTTCGCAAAATGTGAAGTAACTCTGAAACGAAGTCTCTAAAAAAAATTTTAACGATGCATTTTCTCCTCCGAATTCAACGTAGAATCGAAAACAAATAAAAAATTGGGGTTAAAAGGTAACCTCAACTTTCAATCCAAGATTTGAGGCACTAAAACATCAAGAAATTAAAAACGGGTTCCACCACTTTCAAGCAGAGTAAAAATGCTATAGAAAAGGTCCGGTTCAATTTTTTGATAGTTTGCACCGTATGGCTGTAATTCCTTAATGGGCTCATAACGATGGGACACCCTGTATATTAGGAAAATATTAGGGAGATAAGAGAAAAGTTACGGGACCTTTTATAGTAAGCAGAAATGTGTTTTGGTAGAATTATGAATCGTTATTAGTGTAGCATTTCCTAGCCAAAATAAACCTTTTCCATATCGAATGTATCCTTTTGCAGGCCAAATGAAATCTGTTGAAAATTGAGGAAATGAGGTACCTAAATAGGTGCGTACCCTACAAATTGCAGTTAGATACGATTGTACATATCGGAGGAAGAAGTTGACAAAATGAAAATTCTATGAATAGGTTTTATTTGATTTGGAAAAGGTTTCATTTGGTCTGCAAAAGGTTTCATTTGGCTTGGAAATGCTACATTATTGTTCAGGATCTTCGGGAGGGCTCATTCTTCCGCGCCACACTGACACCGAGGTTTATTGTGCTGTTCACTCCCGTTATCGCAACTTGAAGCTTCGGGAGCCAATCCCCATCCACCAGACTGAGAATGCTCCCCGTAAGAGAGTTGTTCGTTATTCCGACGGTGTCGGTTGACCTAACCATTATGGGACCAATGCTGGAAGTAGTCCTTTTTTTTAAAGATGGCCCCATCTTGAAGATACGTTATTGACATTGCCCTTCAATTCCATCGTTTTGGTTTTGGAAGTGTGGTTTTCAAATCAAATCAATCAAAATTGGCATTCCTAGTGTATTTTGAAGGTTCTTTGCACGACATTTGAAAATCCATTGAGGAATGACGCTGTTGTGGTGACGTTGACACTCGGAAGAACACCATCATCTAGGTCTCGCCTGAGCATAGTAACCTTTCCGTCCCAAATACAGCGCTTACATCGTGATTTTGGATAAATCAGCTGTTCACACTCTTCCGTTGTCCTATCATCAAACGTTTTCTTTCCCTAGGGATGTGATTATTCGCGGCTGTTCTGTGACCTAACGTACTACAACTCTTTAATTTGTTTACTGCATTTGTAATCTTCGTATTGCCAGTTTATATTCTTTTATCGAACCGTATTTTTAACTGTGAGTATCACCACAATCCGTCTGACCTTTCGAATTCCAGCTAAATCCAGCTAAACCAGCGAGGTCCAGACAGTGATCAGAAAAACTCAACCCAACGGGAAGGTTTTCGTAGGTTATAGATAAATCAGAGGGAGATGCATTGGTGGGAGATTGATGACCATTGTTCAGGAGTTTTCAAGTTGAGGTGGCATATCTCCTGCGCCTGCGCAAATAGAATAGTTCTTGAACGATAGGTAACTTATTTGACCTAACGTTCAACGACGCTCTCCTTTCTCTTCTGGGCCAAGAGCGCCAAAGATTCTAGCTTCTAGTACTGGTCTTTCAAATAGAAGATGGGAGGCCATTGCTTCCTCCTCATCACACAATCAGCACTCTGGATCACCTTTGCATGCTACAATCCTGCTTAGATGAATAGTTTGTGCAGCTCGGATATGGACCAAGAGCGGGATAATCGATTGTGGGCCACAGGGGGAAATACAGTTCCTATTTCAAGTAATTATTGTTAAGTAGGTACTTACTGAAATTTACAAAGTCCTTCATCTCCGTGAGCATAGAGAACTGTGCAAACCGCAATAAATACTTGTACCTTGATTGAACAAAGAACTGTACAAAATAGGATTTTTTCAAGGACTTTACATTAGCGAATACGCAGTAGCTACTTATGTTCCGTGTTGTAATTGATATGAGAAAATTAAACCGTTTTCCATCAACTGTCCTTCATAGAGAGTGTTCTTTTGTAAGCAATTCGATCTATTAGGGTCCATCTACCCCTCATCCTGCGCATTCCCTGAAATTGTCATCGAAATCTGATTAAAACTTTGAAATTAAGCCCGTTACAATGTGTTTTTTTCCCGCCTACCTTTGGTTTTGCAGCGAGCTCCAGCGTAGGAAAGGAAACAGTCTTGATAGAGTATTTTGAGTTATTAACAGGTAATTTGTGAGTAACTAAAATGATTCGGGGGAACTTGACGACTTAACTCGCACATTTCATCAAAATCTAATGGAAACTGTGAGAATAAAGCTTGTTACAAGGATTTGCATATTCAAACATCTAGGTACGAAACTAAAGTTCTCAGAAAAGGTCTGAAACGTAAAGTACAAGTGGAAATTTTTATTTTGACGAACTTTTCTTTCATCACTCGGAAGTGAGAACAATATTTCCGCTCGGAAAACTCAAAGGCAAAACGAACAGGCCTAATCGAACTGTTGATGGTTTTTAACGGCTTGAACGCATTTAATAGCTTGTATTTACCGTCTGCTATGTACAATGAAGTGTAACCAATAGGGAAGAAAACTTTGATGGAACGGGAGAATGAATGTTCAAATTGAAATCCCACGAAACGAGTTTCGGGGCCCTTGTATGCCTAAGCAGCCGTTTAATTTGAGTTGCTTTCCACCTCAGATGAGTTTCAAACGTGAAGCGGAGAATTCCGTTTCCACAGCTCCCCATCAAACTTGTGAAGTGGGAACGGGGTTTTGCACTCAGGCAAAGCAGGTGGAGTTTCTTGCCCCAAAACTAAATGACAACGTTGAAGCCTTGTCGTATGAGTATGCGAGTATATGCCCCGCTTCCGACAGTTTCCCCTTTCCTAACTGGGTTTCAGGCGGGAGTAGCGGAGATGGTAAAAGTTAGCCCCGGTAACGCCCTCGAGAGAGAGAAGGTTCTTTTGCGGAGATAAGGAGGTTTTTGAATGTCGCTGAAGACTAAATGGAGTAAGAATGAAGATATTACTAAAGATTTGACGAAGCCCCGGCTTTCGAGAGAGGTAAGATCAAAGGCAAAATGGAAAGCAACCTTCCACAACCTGTTTCATAGTGGAACATCTTGCGCGAAACTTGAAGACACTTTTTTTTCAACTTGAGTTTGTGGAGTGAATAAAATGCAGAACAGTTCTGCTTATGTTACTCATGTACCAACTATAGAAAGAAAGAGCTTCTTTTCGAGGTATTTCTCAATACTGAGGTTTCTGTTGGAAAGAGCGTTAAATTTCCCTTCTTCTCAGTCCCTAATGAACATTTTTTAAAGGGACCTAAAATGTGAAAAATGAACTCCGACAGAAAAGGTTTTCTAATCTTTTAGTTGAGAAAATTGAGTATCTCAGATACTCATTCAATGAGTTTTAATTTTTGCTTGCAGCTCTCCTCTCTCCCTTTTGTTATTCATAATAAATTTTTTAATAATTAACGCAGTTGAGACCAACAAAGTTTTTAATAGTGACCAGTTTGTATGTATGGGAAAGGATGAGGGAGCAATTTAACAACTTCGCTTACCCAAGCTACTAGTAATAAACAAACAAACTGAAGAGTTGTGTGGTCCATTATGTCAAAGCCTAAATTCTACCTGTACTTATGACATAATAATTTATAGACTGAAGAAGTCCTCGCTACAGGATGAAACTTTTCTAATATGAAGAAAATAAATACTTACGCTCCGAATAAGAGATTCGAAATCAGTATCGTGGAGCCCGAAATCCGCTTTCATCTATCGAATCAATGGTGTGTACATCACAACACAGCCAAGTGATCTATTCAGCCATGTGATCGATTACAGTACCTTCAGCTACCTACCGATGCTGTAATCAAAGCTCAGTAGCTTATTTTGTTTAGCACGCTTTAGCCGAAATAACCGACAACGAAAATAGCCCATTAGGTAAGAAAACATTAAGAAAACGTAAAACTAACCAAAATAGCAGGAATAGCAAAATGAACTGTAGTGCAGTTAAATAGAATGGTGAAAAGAACTGTTAACCGTCGTTGTTTAGGACGCTTACCATGAAAATTCGAGGGGTGATGTAATGGAAACATCACTAGAGTCATTATATTGCTGGGAAGCATCGTAATCACAATTCTTGTTACGAATAGTAGGAAAACGCAATCCACACTCCGATCCTGGCCGTTTTTTTCCGGTGATTTCAATTTTTTTCATTTTCGTTTCCAATAATAGAGAACCGGTCTATCTCATTATACGCCTAGTTGAGTTCCTTTTGCTACCAATCTTTTTTCATTAAAACTCCCACGGTCCGTGACTTCATTTTTAATAAATTGAAACTGTCAATATCGGTCCTTCAGCCTTGAAAGGGATGTCTGCTTCAGGACACGACTCAATTTCCTCGAAGAAAAACGACAAACGTGTGGGATGAAATTTCAAGACTTCTGCTTGTTTTGGTGTTATAGTTGAAGATGAGTGTTGCTATCAAGAACTTGATGAACTTGAAAGGTTGTGAAGCTATGTCCTACGCAGCTTCTGAAATCCGATTAAGCACTCCCGAATGGGGAGCGTTATTCGCCTTTACATTTGCACGTTAGGTGCAATATTCATCAAGTATAAGTGAAACTTGATACACAACTTGCTACCAATGATTCGTTCCGATGACTGCAATTTCGTATACAGAACCACCATAACTTGGAGATCTCGAATTTCGACATAACTGAGTTGCAAGAAGGAAAAACTACATTCAAACCAGTTTCAGAACACACTGAAAACAAATCCGTAGAGAAACTCGTTTATGTCTCTTTGCATAACTGCCAACCCATTTTGGATGCATGCTACTCAATCCTATAATTTTATGGAATTTTTTATGTTTTTATGCTCGGTACAGAAGTTTTTCTGGCGACGCAGTGCTTATTTAGTACGGTAAAAACATCAAAACAACTCTAAAAATTATTCACTAAGATTTACTATTTTGCTGGCCCTTCTGATGCAAAATCAAGCTCTTCTACAAATGTCACTGGTCTACCTAGGTACGTCAGCCATTACCTTAGGATCTTAGCGAGAACGTCGGTTAAGTCAATGCCATGGATATTTTTATGGCTTGGCACCCACATAAAAATAGTGGTTATGTACTTTAGCTCTTTTAAGCAGATAAAATTGCTGAGAGAAAACAAAACAACTATACTTGATTCTTTCTTTTAATAACAACAGCTGATACATCACTCTCTACCCACAATGGTTCTTTAAAAATCTATTTACAATTGCATTTAAAAAACGCTGCAAATTCTTTCGTTGGGGTTTATTATTCAATTGGCTTTCGTTCATGATTTGAATTTCTACTAAGCTTTGGAGTGTGCGTGTTTCACAGGTGATAGAGCGATTATTGAATTTCAGGAGGCACACAAATATGATCAACTGATCAATCCAAATAGGTATTTTGGTTGAGAACAGATTTACGTGCTCTATGCATATCTCCTGAAATTCAATAATAGCTCTATCACTTGTGAAACACGCACACTCCAAAGCTCAGTAGAAATTCAAATCACTAACGCAAGCCAATTGAATAATAAACCCCAGTGAATTTGCAGCTTTTTTTTTATGGTTATGAGAATACTTGAACCCGTGTATCCACGTTCAGTACATCACTATGTTACTGCAATCAAAACAAAAACAAAAATAAACCAAAAAAACGCAAATGTTGGCAGCATAAATCGGGCCGTACATCGGGAATGGTTTGAGCTACGGACCTGGGGAAGGGCTCATTCGATTCCTCATGGAAAGTTCTTCAAAGAAAGTCCAAATTTAAGCCGCCTTGACTTTTTTTTAAAGGTTTTTAGGGATTTTAGAAAACTTTGACAACCCTTAAAGGGCACTTTAAATTGAGTTAGAGAGCTGGCTCAAGAATTGGGGCTTTTTCGGACCAACATGGATTTTTCCTGAAAATGGATGGAATTTCCTGGATTTGGATTCTACTCCCTTTGAAACGTAAACCATAAAATTTTCAGGGGGGGGGTTAAAAAATTTTTTTCCAGAGCGATTACAATGGTTTATTATTGAATAATAAACCAAAAGAATAAAAAAAGACACCTTTCTGCCAAATGAAAATTAATTGAATAAATTATTATACCCTACCTAACATCCGTATATATGCAACTAAAGTCATGAGAAACTATCTTTCTTAATATGTGAATTCGATTGAAATTATATCAGCTGGTAGATGGAAATTTTGCTCTGTTGACATATGAGTGCGTTTTGAAATGGAGCACCTTTAGAGCGTTTAAGATTAAAATACTTGGGCAACCGACAGCCACGAGATCTAGTCAAACCGAGGAGGACTGAAACACTTGATGATATCGAGAGAAGGACGAATTGCCTGTCCATTCTCATTGAGTTTGGTTTGGACTATTCCTTATACATGATGAGTGAGATCAGTGCCGTATGCGTCCATTCCTTCTTTATGATATCCTCATTGCTTGTGAATCCCTCCTTTATGTAGTGTATTCTAGCAATCGAATCTCCCCCTTTCTCACTCCTAACGTTTCGATGTTGCTCGTAGCAATTGATTTACCCGTTTTGTCACTCCTAACGTTTTGTTCTTGCTGCGGTACGAAAATCTCGTGAAGTTTGAACATGGGTAGTGGCAGCGGTTCCGTGATCGGTGTCCTTCGGAAGAATTTCGAGCGAAAGTGAACCATCCAGTGGTGAACATTTGGAAGGAGTCCGATCTCGTCGTCGTCGTCAACTGGAAGTTCCAAAAGACAAAAGGTAATCTTTATTTTGAAATGAAAACCTATATTTTGAATCGGAAAACCTGTAATTTGTTTCGGAAAATGGAGCAGATCTTCAGTTGGTAATTATCCTGAATGTAAACTACTCTAGTCGTGTTCGTGGATTTTAGTTGATTTAGATTGAGCTAGATGTGGGAGTCCTCGGTAGCCCTCGGAGTCGTGATGCCCTATAATTAAAGAATACACACTCTGCTTACAAATGTTGTGTCCTTCATATAAATTTAGCGGACTACTCAGGAAGATGGAGCTCCAATTCGTGACCCTTTCACAGTAGAACAATATTGAGCAACTAAAACTAAATTGATTCTGCTGTCGTCAGTTGACGTTTCCTACGGCCCTTCACATCCGCCCGGGTGTGTTGTGTTTACGGGTCCTACCAGCCGGGGGTGTAAACATTAACACGCTACGCTACTTAATCCATCAACAAACACTATATATCCCCTTCCCCCCTCTCACCATCATGCGGCCACCTCTGTTCAAATCCTCCTTAACCCCGTAAATTCCATTCCCCGCCCTCGATGATCGTAGTTGTTGTCGAATGTTCGATGCGATCGGTCGTGTATCACCCGGGTTATCCGCTGCCGCTGATATAGCCACTGCATTGGTACGTAGTTTTCTGCATATCATAATAAAAGTAGAATTTCGATCCCTCTTTACATTTTTCATTTCAAATGCACCGAAAAACTCAATTTCAGAAAGATACATCCTATTTACACTTTCAATACCTCAACCAGCCAACATTTACCCTGTTTGAATCTGAAATCACTAATCAAAATATTAAAAAACGCTGTCACTGGGGTTAATTATTCAATTGGCTTGTTTGATTTGAAATCTGAACACATTAATCCAAATAGGTATTTTGGTTCATCAATAATCGTTCTATCCTGTGAAACACGCCTAGTAGAAATTCAAATCATGAACGCAAGCAGCCTTTATTTACAAAAAAGAATACAAAATGGAATGGGTTAGTAATTTCACAATATTTCTTACCAGTATTAGATACTGTAAAATGAATACCCTTGATCTCCAAAATTAATATAAATTGTCAGGAGATCAGGAGTTACATGATTGTTATATTGAACTGTACCAAATTGAATAATAAAGCCCAGTGAAAGACTTTGCAGGAATTTTATTACGAATTCAAGGAAAAGCTCAATTTCAGAAAGATACGTCCTATACATTCAATACCCAAAACCAGTACCCTGTTTGAATCTGAAACACTAATCAAAAGATCTGTCCTGTTCTTGCGGAATTTCGGGTCGCTAATTGTGGTTCATCTCGGCTTTCTTGGGGCAGCCTTATGAATGGGGCGAAGTGGCTTGCGCTGGCTAGAGTCTATCAATCAGCTTGGAAATATAGGACAGAATTGGTGTATCAATTTAATTGAGATAGCAGTTGATTGAGCTTGTTGTTTGTTGATGTAGATTATATATTTTGGTTTTGGTTTATCATCCAATAATAAACCATTGTAATCGCTCTTGAAAAAAAAAAAAAAATTCTAACCCCCCCCTGAAAATTTCATGGTTTACGTTTCAAAGAGTGTAGAATCAGAATCTGCAATAAAAATCGTCCTTACGTACGCCGTACTCACGATTTCTCCCAAACGGCAGAATCAAAAAAGCTGAAATTTTCAGGAAAAATCCATGTTGGTCCGGTGACACCCCGATTCTTAGGCCAGCTCTCTCACTTAATTTAAAGTGCCTTTTAAGGGTTGTCAAAGTTTTGTAAAATCCATAAAAACCTCAAAAAACCCCAAGGCGGACTAAATTTGTACTGTTTTTGAAGAACACACCACGAGGAATCGAATGAGCCCCTCCTCAGGTCCTTAGCTCAAACCATTCCCGATCTATGGCCCGATTTATGGTACCAACATTCGCGTTATTTTGGTTTATTATTGTTTCTGTGTTGCTATCAGTAACCTAGTGACGTAGTGATGTAGTAATGTGAATACTGGAGTGATCTCCTAAAAGGCTTTGTAGCCGATACACCGGTTGAAGCATTCTGATAACCACAAAAACGCTGCAAATTCCTCCACTGGGGTTTATTATTCTATTGGCTTGCGTTCGTGATTTGAATTTCTACTAAGCTTTGGAGTGTGCGTGTTTCACAGGTGATAGAGCGATTATTGAATTTCAGGAGATATGCATAGAGCACGTAAATCTGTTCACAACCAAAATACCTACTTGGGTTGTTCAGTTGATCATGTTCGTGTGCCTCCTGAAATTCAATAATCACTCCTGAAAAACACGCACACTCCAAAGCTTTGTAGAAATTAAAATCATGAACGCAAGCCAATTGAATAATAAACCCAGTGGAAGAATTTGTAGCGTTTTTTCTATCTCTTGTGTTGTAGCACCCATTTTATTCCCATCACCAATTAAATCGTAAGAAATGTGGGCGTACTCTGACAGATGGGCATAGCTCATTGTCATTATCCATGTATAGCTTTTCCAAGTGACATTCGGACATTTCGAAAGCAATTTCTGAAATTTCCAAACCTATTTCAGAATTTTCCAAGCCCAACTCAGAAATTTCCTAATCTATTTCAGAATTTTCCATCTCAATTTCAGAATACCTGTTAAGGTGGCTATTTGTAGGAGCTCGAACTCCGGGGAACCCTCTGAAGCAGGTTATTGTTTTTCTGCGAGTTTCTAACAGAACTTCACCAAAAATTGGAAAATACAGGGATGGCGTGTTGATAATGGATAATGCGGCCCTTCATCGGGCAAGAACAGATGCGTCTCCGAAATTTTCGCCGCCAGTAATGACTTTGAAATAACATATTCGGAGAAATGGCTATTGGTCTCGATTCGCAACGTGTTTTGAGGAGCAGGATATCGTTGTACATAGATCTTGATGATAGTATTTTCGAAAGCAATATCATACTGGGGCGGTCGATTTCCTATCCACATGTTTGATTTACTGCGATAGTTCTTCTTATACCCGGCTCAATCAAAATCATTAATTGACAGTTATTAAATATCCAAGCAATTACAATGATCATGATGAAAGATCTCTCCTTCCTTGGTTACGCATTCAAGCTTTCTTTTATTAAGAACTTGTTTAATGGGGCATCGTTGTTCGGAGGAGTTTACCGTAGCCTAAATGTTGATCCTTGTCATGGAGCACATTCCAAAACACACAGAACATTCTTTGATTTTCAATCAAAGGCGTTTCCTTTTTCATTTATTTCATTTCATATCCAGTTCAGTTTATTTTCTACTCCCAGTGGCGATTATTCTTTCATTTCAGCATTTTATTCAGGTCAGATTTTTCCGTTTATACTTTATCATTTTAGCTTAAGCAAAAGCAGCATCATTTCATTTTCTTTTTTCCTATTTTTAGAGAGGACGAGGTGTTTAGTTTCCTATTTCATTTTCTTATTCATTAATTTCCTTCCAAAAGGTTTTATTATTAATTTTTTTCCCTTGTATTCTACAAGATAGTTGAATATTTTTTCCTGGGTAAACCAGGGTGGTAGCAGAGAGCTCTGTTTTGAGATATTCCTCTCACAGGGAATATTACATCCTGAAATTTGGGATAACTTTGCAAAAACTGCAACAAGATCCTTTGTAGACCTTACACGAACGTAACGAAAACAGAAACATGTTTTGTTGGTCTTATAACTTTTATAGCATATTCAGATGAACAAAGGTGTTCCTGTCTGTAGTTTTTTCCTTCAAGTAGTATGATCGCTCATTCAATGTCTACCTTGAACTGAACGTTGAGGAGAGTATTTAGAGATCTCTTGTTTAACCGGGGCACCAACGGAGTTTACTATCGGTGCTGCAGAGGGAACTCGGCTTGGTATAATAGTGTAGTAGACTCCGCCTGTGGTACACAAGGCCAGAACAGGAGCGAAAGGGAGCGGTCGTAGAAGTTGGAGTAAAAGGATCAAGGAGAGGAGGAGAGCATGCCCGCTAAATAAACAAACTCCCTGAAGCCAGGAGATGGGTCTCCAGGATCGATATGGAGGGCGGCAGTACCGGAGGCGGCCGCCAGGGCACACTGCCGTCCCGTCTGACGCCCCATTCATGTCTCGCCTCTTACCCCACTTATTATCCTCCTCTTTGCCCCTACGGGAGTCCCCATGCCCGGTGCAATGACCTATAAAAAATGCCGAGGAAGATCCTTCGTCCTTCTGAACTTCCCCTATACAAATATTTGCTCCCCAATCCCAGAATTAGCCAGGGGCACAGAAGGAATGGCAGGTCCTGGAATCCCAACAATATACCTCTTAGATGAAGAATTCATCTAATCACCAGTGCAACTCTACTACGCAAAACATCAACTGCTGGTATCTTTCTTCCGTCCTTGAAAGTTGTCTAATATCCTGTATCACTACCTATACCAGTAGATGCTCTTCAATTGATTGGACAATCAATCCTGTTGAAGCATTAAGTTAAATGAAACGACTAATCACCACTTGTACTTCATGGAACTCACTAAACAAAATATTGACCTCTGGTATCTTGGAATGTACGACTTGGAACTCTACTCCACAAAATATTGACTGCTGGTATCTGGTATCTTTTTTGGCATCCTTAAAATTTGTCTGATATCCTGGATCACTACATAAACCAGTAGTTTCTCTTCAATTGATTGGACAATCAATCCTGTTGAAACATTCAAGTTGAAAGAAACGGCTAATTTCGATTTGTAGATCTAATGTGTCTTGCATTAAAGCTAGTGAGTATCTACCCGGACCATTTGCCCTCGAAGAATGCCAATAAAGATCCTTCGTCCTTCTAAACTTGCCCTGTACAAATATTTACTCTTCAATCCGTGAATTAGCCAGGGGCATACAAGGAAGTGCAGGTCCTGGAATCCCAACAATATACCTCTTAGATGAAGTATTCATCTAATCACCAGTGCAACTCTACTTCACAACATAATAACTTCTGGTATCTTTTCTGGCATCCTTAAAAGTTGTCTGATATCCTGGATCTCCGATATCCTGGCTGACTACCCAAACCAATAGTTGCTCATCAACTGATTGCACAATCTTGTTGAAACATTAAGTTACTAATGAAACACCTAATCTTGGCTTTTAGATCTAATGTGTCCTGCATTAATCTTAGTATGTATCCGGAGCAACTGCCCACAAAAAAATGCCTGCAAATGTATGTGCTCTTCAATTCCTGATTCTTCCTAAGACATTCAAGGAGTGTTAGATCCTGGAGTATCTACAAAATCCTTCTTACTTGGAGATTTTTTATAATCATCAGCTAACCACAAAATATTACCTCTGGTATCTGTTCTCATTTTGGACTAATTTATGCAATATCGATCCTGCGATGGTTTTGGACCGTTGATGGCTAACTGTAGGTGTCAATAGGTTCTCTTCATTTGATTGGAATTCTGATTCAAAAGCCGTGAGCAGGTAGATTGAGACTAATTCAATTTACCTGATGAAATACAGTGCTCGGATTTCGTTATTGAATGCCTAATAATGCCGACTTGTGTTTCGCATTAAACCCAGAATCTCAAAGTACATGTACTGCAATGTTTGTGGATTGGCTTTGATGATTTGTTGCACTCGAATGTAATGCTAAGCTTACATGCAACCAAAATGATATGACAGTATCGTGCTGATTTCAATCAAGTCAGGACGTTCTCGTTTTAGCCCAAACGCTGGTCTTTCTATTCCAGAAAGGACAACCACTCACTCCCGAGAAGTCTGCAACTTTGAGAACACCGGAGCATTCTTTGAAATTGAAGATACTTTCTTACAAATGAAATAAGGTCGTAGGTAGTAAATCTGTGTGTCACTCACCAAGACCATAAAATCTGAGTGTGAGGAAAACTGCGATTGGTGAACTATTTCAATCACTCTGAGATTAAATTTTCCCATCTATCAATTCCAATGTCTATCATTGTTTCCTTTGATAGACGAAAACGGATGACATCGAACTGTGCGTGACCTCCTTTCATTTTCAAGGAATGAACAATTCTACACCCGAATCAATGTAATCAACGTCATTGAAACATTTTTATCACACTTCACAACACAGGTATAGCAATAAGTACCTAACGTGGAATTCAAAATGGTGGTATCTTGGGGATTCAGTCGTTACCTGGTGTCAAGTCTAAATGGATTACACAGTTACCCAGACTTCACCTGTGCTTTATTCCCTGATAAACAACTACTAGGACGGAGAATTCATCTAATTCCTATGATTTTCAAAAATATTTGCCGCAGAATTGCCTATTGGGATTGAAAGAATGGCAGGTCCTAGAACCGCAATGAATCCTTCCTTATTTTTGAATTCTGAATAAATATCATGTCCCGAACAGCTAGATTGAGACAAATATTTTGCTGGAATTCCATTAATTAACTTCTTAATAATGTCTACTTTTGGTTGAAATGGGTCTTGCATTAAAACCAGTGTATCGAAATATGTGTATTCCAGGGTTCAAGGTTATTTCTATGCACATCAGGTCTGATCGAGGGAACTGAAGAAATTGCAGTTCTTAAAATCTCAAAATATACGAGGGGCTTGCAATAAAAAAGGTTCCCTGGGCTATTAAAAATCGAAAACTTCATTTTGTGGAAAAAATTGTGTTTTATACAAATTCAGCAATTAATTTTCTATTTTTCTACGTAGTCACCATTTCGATCTAAAAACTTTTCGAAGCGTGGTGTCAATTTTTTCAAACCTTCCTCGAAGTGGAGCGCGCCCAAATTGGGGAAGTAGGCGTTGACGGCAGCTGGCAATTCCGCGTCGTCCTGGTCGAAATTCCTTCATTTTCGAGTCCGACGGGGCGAGGTCAGGGGAGTAGGGTTGGTGTGAAAAACTTCCCATTTGAATTTTTTCAGCACGCAGTTGTTGGGCGCACACTTCTCTCGGGATCGTGCTCTGTTTCGCGCCCGTTCAAGAAACTTGTATTCCACTTGCAAACTTTCTGCACACTGAGAACGTTTTCTCCGTAAACACTGGTTAGTTCTTGGTGAATTTCATTACCGGTTTTGCCTTTTAACGCTAAAAAACGGATTACAGCCCGCATTTCAATTTTGGGCACGGCGATCTTCGACATTTTGTTGTTGTTATCGTTGTTACGCGGGCCCAGGTTACAACACGATCTACGAAAAAATTGCCACAACACCCCAACAGGAGATCACTCGAAGTTTCGGCTTTCCCCGTTCACATGGCGCCAAAATATTAATGAGCGAACCTTTTTTTGTTGCAAAACCCTCGTACCTAGATGTAAATTTAGTTAATTGCCAGTAGAAATCTTCCCCACAAAGTGTTTCTGGGTAGATCCATCGTTCCTAGCCGTTTATCGGTCCTGTGATATTCAGAATCGTCTGTACAAAATGTATTGTTTTCTAGCTTGAAATTCTGACCAAATTGTTGTTATGTTTCACTTTGACTGAAAAAACGTTGTATTTTACCTAGAAAGGTTGGATTTAAGTTGGAAAAGGTTAATTTTTCTTGGAATTGCGTATAGGGGCCATTTTTAAATTTCGGTCACATTCATGTCACTGATCAGTACTGCCGTCAAATCTCAACTAAATACAGTTTTGTAAGTGTTTTAAAATTTTCTCCAATGTGGATGTACATGTTCCATGGAAAAGTACGTAAAAGTTGTGCCTACAGGACCCAGGAGAAAACACCAAAGTCCGTATTTCTCACTCCCTACAGCTGTCAATAACCAGAGGTATACAACTTCCATCGTCACTACTCAGCGAAATATATTTTGGGGCTGTTATATCCACTTACACCATGAAAGGACATACCGTCTACAATGGATATCCGCCTCAGGAAAAAAAAATTGGATCAAATCAAGTAGCCTTATCAGCCCATTATTTCAGTGTCACACGGTTTTTCCTCACCCCTCTATAGTGTTTTGAAAAGTAGCCCCCAATTGGCAGGAAAGGGTGTTTATGAAGTTGCTTCTGTTTTGTTGACATCCGTTATTCAATATGGTCCCAACGCTGGTGGTTGGATTTTGCCTAGACCTTCCCAGTCAGTTCTACCGGGAAAACCATCCCTGGAGGTAGCAGGGTAGGTTTTTTAACTTTTACTCCCAACTCCAGTAACATTCTGACAGTGGCAAGGCAAACTTGATCGCTCTTGTTGACAATTAGTGTAGTTGTTGGAAGTTCGTTGACAACATTTCAACAGGTTCAATCAGTTTCAATTGATTGTGGCTTGTAAAGGCGGTGAAAGGCTATAACCTCAATCCCTACAATATCCAGCCAATAGCCCCTTTAATTGTAGGGAGTTAGATCTGCTTGTAGCAAGTGGGATTTTGGCAAGGAAACCTTAGTATTTACTGTAGCTAACATTAAGCTAATTTGTGCTGTTCCACTCACCTAAATTCCTCACTCCCTACAAAAGTTTTTCTTTTTTTCTTCAAAATGGCGTATCAGCAGTACGGTTCAAGATTATGTGTGCTCCCTTGGGTAACATGCCTAGAAAATTGGTCAAGTTTCAACTTTTATTTTTTAGAAAAGTCGATACCCAAATGTAACCGAAATTTTGAAATGACCCATATCGTAATGTTCCAAGTGGTACTCTTCGGATCGTTGAGATTTTGCAAGCGCCACTCCCTCAGATAATTGGGTTTTAGACGCAACCAGGTGATATAAATAATGTCCACTAACATGAATTACTTTTCAAAAAAATGCAGCGATATTAATGCAATCATAAAACAGACCATACGTAGTGCCCCTACCGCCTACCAAATTCGAATGAACTGTCACCGTAATGCACTTAGGTATGTAAGGGGTTTATGTGTCTCTCAATTGATTCACATTCAGCTCACAACCCCTCTGAACATAGACCCTCTCCCAACCCTGGAGCTCACGATTAAATCAAATTCGCTATAGGATAAATTTTGCTAAGAAGAATCGTTGAATTTGACTGAGAAAACGATGGTGAAATTGAATGGGAGCTGATGTGGCACTCTCTCCTGCCAAATGTGTTCACATTTTCAATCTATGTCGGCTTTTATTTATCGCGGATTTGATTCATTTGTTGTTTTTCCGCTAAAGAGTCCTTCTGGTGTATCTCAGTTTATGGAGCGTCTTTGAAACTTCATTGCACAACGGGTCGGTGGATGATATTCTTCCTCCATGGGCGGGAACACACACCCTGTCCTGACCCTAGTTCCTCCCTTGGAAAGCCCTATAGCTTCATTTGTTATCCCTAGACCCTCTGTCAACCTGTCACCTCTGGCTTGCCTATCCAGTCCCCCTTCAGGCGATTATCGCATTCTTCCCGCTCAGTTACCATTTCAACCCCCCACGGGGCTTCAACCTTCCGTTTGACTTATTGATTTTTTTCGACTCGAGGAAACCCCTTTCGCTTGTTTCAACTTCATAGCTGTGATATAGATGTAGTCGTCGCCTCTTATTTCACTCGTGTTTTGACAACGACGGTCCATCGTGTGGTTATGTTTGTGGAACTCCAAACCAACTGGACATGAGATAACAGCTGGCTAAGTTATCAACCATGAAAGGTGAGCGACCTGCCTTGTTTACATCATGCCGCCGGCATCCGACTCAACTTTAGTTAGCCCTACGAGTCTACGATGTTCATTCAATACCTACCTACTCATTGGGTGTGACTTACTAATGATTCTTTCTATTTTCAACACCTAGAAGTTATCAACTTCTTACACCATGTAGTTATTTCTTTTAAAACCTTTATTCCGTTTATCAAATCACTACAATAAGATGCAGCTTACAATTTAGTTTATGCTCCTGATTATTGCCACTTGTCACGTATAAAAATAACTTTTTCTTTCAAATCTCAACGTTAACTATGAGTCATTATTGCTTTACAAGTAAGTGATCTACAATAATGCCGGTTTGGGAACCAATAACAACCTGTAATAATGAAATAATAGTAATAATAACTAAATACGCTGAGAGAATGAAAATAACCTAGGTAAATTAGTTTGCAGCAGGGGGGTGTGGCAAAACAACCATTTTATAATCAACCAGAAAAAAGTAGGTATTTCCTCTTGTTAAATTTGTTTTTTCATGTTTCAAAGTGTGTAGAATCCGAAAATCCATTTTAGAAAATCAGTTTTTCATGTTTTATGGGGTGCTCACTCCAAAATGACTCCAGCTCCATGATGATGTACAATTTTCGTAGAAAACCCCGAATCACGTTTTCTGAAAATCACTGGCAATCATTGAATCAATATGTAGAGCAATGGACCTTTGAATTACACACCTAATTAATAATTAGCTGTATTTAACACAAATCTTATTTTGATCAATCTATTCTTGTCCTAGGACTTATCTAGTCTTTATCGTTCCACATTCAGACCATTCGAATTTCCGCTTGAAATCCTGCATCGTTTTCTTGGTTAATAAGTCTATTGCGTCCTACAAGGAAGATTTGAAATGAAAATTGAACTTAGTTATTTGTTCGTGCAAGGAGTCGAAAAAATATGAGACCTCCAGAATCAAAATTTACGTGCTGATCAATTTCGTTACCGTGGTTATCTGCTCGTCAGTGGTAAACCCATTTTGATATAATTTTCAGATGTTATGAGGGTTAAAGCCTAGATGGTCCCGTATGAATTTCATCGCTCACAAATCAATACTTCACTCTGCACATTTTGTCAGGTTTTAGTGTCCGATCTCGCCGAAATCAGGAGGATAATCGGAGAAGAACAGTCCAATATAAATATGGTTCAATCATTCATCAAATTATGATCAATATAATTCAATTTGATCGTGAAATTC
This sequence comes from Creontiades dilutus, assembly GCA_031894815.1. Lineage (NCBI taxonomy): Eukaryota > Metazoa > Arthropoda > Insecta > Hemiptera > Miridae > Creontiades > Creontiades dilutus. Next base: position 578,968 of record JAVIWC010008305.1, read on the forward strand.
TTGAAACAAGTCCGAATTTTATAGTTTTCATCCGATGTTAATGGGGTTTACAGGGAATGTGCGGATTAGCTGTAGATAGTCCCCTATGAATTTCACCTCTTAAAAATCAATACTTCACTCTGCGAAAGGTCAAACGTGCAATCCGTCAACTTTTTCAGGATCTGATAACCCAGTCTTGCTGAAATTTGGAGGGTTGGTGGGGAAATCCGATTGAACATTCTCATACAAATTTCATCTCGATTATATCATTATTGTATCATCCGTATAATTAGTGTGACAGTCCCGCAATACGTGTCTATTAGCCCAAGGGAAGGCGTTTATGTCTGGGGGTGTATGTCCCGCGTCGTTTTTATTGCTTGAATCGTTTTGACAAGGCATTATTCGACATCTCTCAAGATCATCAATCTTTCAAGTTTGACCTTTCAGTCGTCTATACATTCATGTTGCCAATACGTGGAAGCTATGTGCCACACCTGACTCGGTAGAACTTTGCTTCCGAGTCTAACTCTAGGCAAGAAGCTTTGATTTTACAACATTTTGAATAACTTTCGTTTCGTGTCTACCTGTCGTGTTCGCAGATCCTTATACCAGTACTAATTCCTGTAGTTTTCTTCTGATGTTGATGACATTTTTAGGCAATGTGCGAGTTTGGCTGCAGATGATCCTTTAAGAGTAGCTCACAAATCGATTCGTCAGTTTCCACCTGCAAAAACGTAACATCCTCCAAGCATCATTCATTATCTTAGGTTCTAGGTAGTCTGGGGAGTATGGTCTGATAATTCTATACCGGTTACAACTTGATTTATCATTAGTAACTACTGCGTATGCTTGAACGTGGAATCCCTGTAAAAACCTAACTCCTATAATTGTCACTCGATTTTGATGCTGATTTACTTGATTTGCTGGGAATTTTTGGGTTAGATTGTAGATGGTCCCCTGTGCGATTCATTACTCAGAAATCGATTTGTCAGCCTGTCCATGCGCAAACTCAATCATTTTCCCACGTTCTGAAAGTCCGATCGAGCCCTAATTTTCAGTGTAGTGGAAAACAGTATAATAATGCGCGATAGTTTCATTAGTAGCTACTGCGCTTGCAGGAACCAATTGCCGTTGATGTCTGCTGGAACATGCACAACAGCATTTCTGCCCCTTGAATCGTTCTAATAAGCTTGTATTTTACATCTTCCGAGATTATTTAAAACATATCAAATGATCTATACGTTCTTGTTACCTGGACGAGTAAGCTTTGTGCCAAGCCCTGTTTGCTACTTTTTGGCTTATTACTTTCAAAAATAAGTCTTTTTAATCGGATAGCAACACCTTAGTATAACCCCCTTAATGTTTTTCACTGTCGTTTCAAGGTGAGTAGATTCGAAATCTGCCATGTTCGTTTACCGTTCTCCGTATGACCTATAAAAGGCTTTATAATTAAGGTGGAAAATCCGTTTTTTCTCATATTGACTCCATTTTGCGTATAGTTTTTGCAAACCTCTAGCCATCTAAGTAGCCTCATATAGACGTGGTATGGTTGAAAATTCGTCAAAAACATAGTTTTTCTACATGCATACGCAGATGAAGTCTTTTTCTAATAATTTTGAACGCTAAGTAGTTTGATTGTCCCCGACCATTCCGAGCTCATCAGACATGGAAAATCTCATTTGAAGAGTGAAATATGTTGGAAAAGGGTGTACGTTTTTTTTTTTTTTTTTTTTTTTTTTTTTAAATTTTTTTTTTTTTTTTTTTTAAAAAAATATAATTTGCCCTTGAAAAAGTGGCTGAGGGGGATAGGGGTTTATGAAGGAACTTCGAAAATAATGAACCGTTGAACTACTTTGCGCCGTTTTTTAAAATTTCGAATCTTTGATGCAATGAAATTTTGTGATTGATGTAGGATCCTCGAATAGCTTATAACGGTGCACAAACTCCTATTATAATAGGAACGGCAGTGATAATTAACGGAGTCTCCCCAGATCCATCCAAATTTTTTATTCATCCTTTGAGTGGCACAATAAAAGAAGAAAAAAAAGCCTTATTAAAATCGGAATAGCGATCTGAGCGGCTGTTGTGTTTGAGCCGAGCGAACCGTCGCTCGAGAGGCGGGTAGTTCAAAGGATCCCCCTTCCTTCCTTCTGAGCCCCTTGCAGCCTCCTCAACAAGTACGAAAGGATGTGCTTGCTCTTCGTGGGAATTTGAATAGATGAAAGAGGGAGCGACGCGGCGAGTGGGGTTAGAACGGTTCCGCGACGCTACAAATTTAAGGGCCTGAGGAATGAAAATGACATCAGAGAGAAATCGCGACACATATAAATTTATTTATAATCGTGTCCATACTTATATTCTTTCCATGCGTACAGCTTAGAGATAGTTGCGTTGCACATTTATTTTTATATTTAAAATAAGTGAGTCAAAAAAGTGCCTAGTATTAAAAAAAAAACTTTCAAGTCATTGCACTGAGTGTTACCTATCATTTCTGTGTTAGATAGCCCTTCTACGTAAATCACCGATCTATGTAAATTGGACGCACATTACCTACCTAAACTCAGCACCTAGCGCCTCCATATCTCGCAATTGTATTCAAGATGAAAATACTTGGGCTATCCCCGGACTAGGGTTGAACAAGTATCGATATTTTGTACCGATACTGAATCGGAAGGTAGGTATCGATACTCCAAATAATGGTGAAGCACAGTATCGACATTAATCAATATCGAGTATCGTTTTCAACATCAATTCTTCATAATTGAACTGCAGAAAACCTAATCATAGGATTAGGATTAACTCGAACAGAACAGAAGATAATCTTTGTTTTGATTTTTTTAAACTTGGGAGAGGTAAGGTAACAGTAACAGTAGGTACTATAGCCCTAAAATAGCCTCCTACTGCTGCCTTCCTACTTCATCTTCTTCTTTTCCTGTTTTCCTTCTGGTATTAATGCCCCTATTCTTTTACATCCCAGATTTCATTACAAGTGTCCAAAGATTGGTTGGTGAGTTTTTTGACTAGGAAGAAAATCAACCAACGAAAAAATATTAAAACCTGTTTTTTAAGCTAGTGAGAAAAAATTTGCCGATATTTCGAAATTGATGTATCGATACCCGATATTATTGGAGGGCGGTAAATCGATATCGGTAAAATATCGTTTTGAAATATCGAGTATCGATACCCATCCCTACCTCGGACACGAGGTCTGGCTCAAACCTCACGTTGAATCTGCTCTACTGGCCGACCGCCTACCTAACCAATTTGTCAAATGGTGACCGAACGGATGATTCTACATTAATTCTAAAGGTCTCATTCAATTCAGGGAACTAATTTCTATCCAAATCGAACGAGAAACTATCCTCTTACATCGAAAGTTTTTTGCGATTTCGATTTCTGGATAGATTTACCTTTATACAGGGTGTCCCACGAGTTATGCATCACCCGACTCCTACGTTTTCTACAGTTCATTTCAGACCAAAAGTGCCTCGTAGCAATTGTTTTAAAGAGGCCTCGTTTCCGAGTTATTCGTGATTCAAGATTTTTTTCGTGTTTTCGATCTTATGTCATTCAAACTGTCATAACTCCCTCAATTTTGGAGATAGCTCACACTCGATGACACTGTTGGGAAGAGCGTTAAATTTCCTATCTATTTAATGTCAGAAAACATTTTTTTAATTGCATTAAAGATATGCGATTGCCGCGCGAAATGGCAGTTTTGTCAAAATCTTGAAATCGCTTGTTTTTCACCTCGCCTACCAACCCCATTAATGCTTGACGTAAAACGTGCGCCGAAATGTCAGCTTTCCAATGGTGTAGTCGTTTTTGATTTAAAAAAATCATTTTAGTTAAGGAAATGGTGTTCAACTCCAGAAAAACGTGTGTTTTCTGTTTTTTCAAGTCTCGACAAAAAAAAAGGTTGGAGGATAAACGTAATTTTTCTCGCTGAATCGAATGCTGACAACGCCAGACCTCTCAAGACGATTGAGTTATTGAAGATGGTAGTAACAACCAAAACCTTTGTGACGAAAAAAGGATTAGTAGATTAAAAAAAAATGATAGTTTAGTAGATAAAAAAAGGATTAGTAAACTCTTCTCTTTCCTCGCTGTATTTCCTTCAGCGTCGTTTCCCTATTGCATATTTCCATGATTTTTGTGTACGGTTTTGCCAATGGTATAGTACGAGGGTTGAAGATTATGGAAAACAAAACAGTCTACATGCGGTCATCAAGAAACCCGCCTCCAGCTCAGTCATCCTTCGATATCGGCCAGCACAACTTTCCTGTATGTGACCAATTTAAATACTTGGGAACAATAGTAACAAACAACAACGGCGTTACAACTGAAATCAAGGCACGAATAGATGCTAGTAGCCGATGCTTCTGAGCTGTCCAAAAAGTTCTAAAATTCAGAGGTCTTGCACGACCTACACTAATACAAGACAATTATCCGTCCAGTAGTCATATATGGTAGTGAGTCCTGGGTCCTTACCACTACAAGTGAACGCCTGCTGAACTGCTCTGAGCGAATGATTCTCCGGAAGATTTTTGGCCCAGTCTGTGAGAATGAAAGATGGAGAGTTCGAAATAATGAAGAGCTAAGACAGCCTATGCAGACATTGTGGCTTTCATTCGGCGAGGGCGGCTGAGATGGCTGGGGCACGTAGAGCGGATGCCAGAAGAACGAAACCCTCGTAGACTACTTTATGGTACCCCAGGAGGAAAGAGGTTGAGAGGGAGACCTCGGAAACGATGGTTGGACGATGTGGAGGAGGATCTCGCAGTGCTTGGAGTCCGAAGGTGGAGGAGATTGGCTCATGATCGGAAAGAGTGGAAATCTGTAGCTGAGTGGGCCCTGGTCCTACATCGTCCGATTAATAATAATAATTTGCCAATGGCAACGCTTCTGATAATGAAATTATTGACTTACCCCAGTTGTGCAAACGGTTACTAAAATACCTAATAAAACCTTGAGAAATAATCTGCAGCATTTTTGGTTTCACTCTAGTTTCCAAATAACATTGGGTCTCATTATCCCCTCGTCCCGGAGAAAAGACTCGTTGACGTTGATTCTTCTGAACCCCGCAAGTGCCCCGCCGTCATGAGGGATTTAGTTTGTGCCATCGAACAACGAAATTCTGGTTCTTCAAACGTGGAAATGAGAGAAAATCTCACTGTCAAATCAGCCACGTCAGCTGCGCGGGTTTAAGGGGGAAAATGTACATCTTCCGATATGATGGATGGGTGACGTCTTCCCCAGATGTCTGTCTTGGCCGATATTAGCTGTACCGCTGAGCTGAGCCGTATTTGAGACACATCCGATCCCCTACCGCTCTCCAATATATTTCTTCCCGTTTCCGGTTATTGACGTTTCGGCCCTACCTAGCGGAAAAGGTTCTTCTTCAAGATCACCTATCGGTGGGGTATTTTTCCTTTTTTTTTTCCCTTCCCTATTTCATCTTCCACTTAAGGGATCCCCCTAGCGGTACTTGCTCGCGAGACGAGGTCTAGAGAAAGGGGGAGCTCCCTCCTTTATATTGCTTCCGAACGTCACCTTCAATCAAAGGATCGTTCGGAAAGGTAAACTTGTTATTCGGAGCATATTGGTACAAGGCTGCGAGGGAGAACGTTTCTCTTAGGATAACAAACCTTTGGTGAATATTCGTAGAGAATGAACACGTTGAAGTGTTCCCAATAAAGGAATTCATGTAGATCAGAGGACGGCAGGCCTGAACTGAGTAGGACTTTGAATTGGCTGAGTCTTACAACTGAAATCTCTGATGCCAAAAGAACATCCCCAATCGTCCAATAATCATAATTTACATTTCTTCGCTCCATTCACGTTCATAAGACAGAGCTACTATTCCAATCCTCATGTCCTTCCTTGATAGAATATCGTCCTTCTCCGTCGTCGAATATGTGGAAACCCATTTCAATTAACACTGAGTAAGATAGAACATTGTTAATGTTTCTATGAAAATAATGAGTTACTCAGTTAAATCGATTTCGACGGTTAGGTCACTCAACCGTTGACTTATTTGGGATAGATGATTTTGATCGTCTGCCAATTAACCAAAACCAAGAAAACAAATTGTTGGCGCCCCTCAAAATTTTTCGTTTTTCCGTCCCAAGATGTGTAGAATCCAAAAATCAAATAAGAAAAATCCGTCCGTTCGCCATTCACCGTCTGGAGCTTTTCTACTGAACTACTGAGCGAAAGTTGATGAAACTCAGTCAATCCTATGATGCTGAGATCGATGGGCTGAAATTCCAAATCTGCATCCAGTACATTAAAATAACATAATAATAATAACATTGTTTTTAGTTGTTTGGGTTATTGACAGGAGTGTTTTCAAAGAATCGAGTGCGAAGCCTTTCCGAACCGCTTTATGCTCGTTCGTTCCCTCTCCCCTAGAGCTAGATTTTGACAGGAAAAAGAACGTCAACACAAATGTGAATGTGAACGTACTTGGTCGATAAAGATCAATTTGAAAATCGTCACTATCTATTGTGTGTGGATTCGCATCAGCTGATATAAAAAGGAATTTTTTTTCTAATGAGATACTTTAAAAAAAGAAAATTATCGAAATGACAATAACGATAGTAGCATGTTCAAGTTCAAGTTAGAAAGGTTGTAAGGATGGGAAATCAGTACAAGTGTCAATTTATTTATTTTTCATTCAAAATCGAAAACCTAATCCAATTTTTCAAAAAACAAATACGGTTTTTCATGAAATAGATTTTATTCATTTACTTTTTTATTTTTTAATTGTTTTGAAAAAATTGAAAGTGAAAAAGGTGTCTTATTTCTAGGGAAAACAACAACATTTTCATTTTCGCTTTTGTTTCGTACAAAGGGTCTGGTAAACGTTGGTTTCCACGGAGTTATATTTAAGACGAAATCATACAACCATCTTTGATCATCTACAAGTTGTCTCTAAGTTTCCATGAACTTGGTTCAATTTAATGAGACCCATTTGTTTCAAACTGAGATCAACCTGCCGTTCAGGCCATTGAACGAAGGTCATGTTTCTTTTTGTGAATGTGGCAATTAGGTTACTATTTTTGTTTATTTCAGATTCACGATTAATTTTTTGTTCTTTTTTGTTTCAGGTAAGAACTTATTTTTGGGCCTAGCTAACGTGAGTAAACTTATGGTATTTTCGGCCATGACTGTAAAATATCTATAAATTGTTAACTTAGCATCACATTTATAATAACATTATACAAATTCAGTTATTAAGTATTGCGTTAGCCACTATAGGCCCACCAGGGCCTTAGTGGTCAAAAGAACAAGAAAAAAGTATAGCGTTGGACATTTTCCGTATATGTTTAGAATTGTGAAAAAAGGGGTCGTATGAGGTTCGTTTGATATCCCTCGGTCTGTGGGAACTCATTTTCACGACGAGAAGTGATTTGGGATACTGTTTTGCCGTACAGTTATCCCTGAGAGTCCAGCTGCTAATTTAGCGTCAAAATTAGCCGTCCACCTCAAGGTAAGAGCTGGAATTAGCAATGTTGGGTCTTAATGTTAGCGAAAACAGCTGTGGCTTTTATCGGTAGCTAATTTTGGTCCATCTCCTTGCTCTCTTTTCACGTACATTCACTGGTATCCCTTAATGCTCCCATGTTTCCTCGTCGTCTCTCCCATGTTCTTTTTCAAGATAATGAAGCCGAGTTGTAGGGGAAATGGAGAGAATGACAACAGGTAAAGAGCTTTTATCGACGGGTTGAAACTCATGGTTATTCATCAAGATAAATCAAAAGTGGGGCGGCAAGGTGGGCGAAAAGAGGTGATGAATATTTACAAGTTTCAACAAGGTAAGTAAAGTTTTTTGTGTGCCAAAGCGGATCGCCTTTAAAAGTAAAACGGATAAAGAGGGAGTTGACCCTAGTGATATTCGATGGATAAGAAGTTACTAATTCTCTAAATTATTTATGTTCTGATTTCGGGACCGGGATCGGAAAGAAGTGGGAAATGTGAGATGCTCAGTCGATTTTACTTCAGAGAAGGTGGATTGTCTGATGGTGTGGGATTTGTGATGGGTATGGTTAGTTCCCCTTTCCCATTTCTTGGAACTGCTAAGGGTGAGCATAAACCTGAAGCTCGTTTCCTACGGGTGTTGCAGGATTATCGTCTGTGGCCTTGGAAGGGGCAACTAGGACGTGCTTCCAAAGTCATCAAAACATTCGAATTGAGAAGAATAAACTTAAGTATTCATGGGACAACAGATCTTCATTCAGGAATGATGAATATCTAAAATCTGATTGACATGGAGAAATTCCAGTTTGCAGGCAAACAATTCATTGCTACTTTTGGTTGATTATTTTAAAAAACGAACCTTTCTAATCGACCACGAAAAAGAAAATTTTTAAACCCCCGTGAAAGTTGGTGGTTTAGGTTTCATAAAAAGCAGATCTCAAAATTTGAGAGAAAAAAATCCGTTCTTTTCGCGGAAACTATTGGGCTGAAGTTGACGAAATTCGGGATAAAAATTCAATATCGATCCGGGATGTGACAGTAGTCTAGGGCCGAGACTCTGCATCTTGATCAATCAACCCTAAGGAATCATGTCCAAGGAATAATCTATCGAAAAACGCTGCAAATTCCTTCACTGGGGTTAATTATTCAATTGGCTTGCGTTCATGATTTGAATTTACTAAGCTGTGGATGTCAGGTGATAGACTTTCAGGAGATGCATAGAGCACGTAAATCTGTTCTCAACCTATTGATCAGTTGATCATATTTTGTGCCTTGAAATTCAATAAGATACTTTCCAAAGCTTAGTAGAAATTGAAATCATGAACCAATTGAATAATAAACCCCAGTGAAATATTTACAGTTTTTTATGGTTATCAGAATGCTTCAACCCGTTGTATCGGCTCAAAGCCTTTTAGGAGTTTCCTCCAGTTTCCACATTACTACATCAATACGTCACTAGGTTACTGATACCAAAACAAAAACAATAATAAAAACCAAAATAACGCGAATGTTGGCACCATAAATCGGGCCGTAAATCGGGAATGGTTTGAGCTACGAACCTGGGGAAGGGCTCATTCGATTCCTCACGGTATGTTCTTCAAATAGGTACAAATTTAGGCCGATTCGACTTGTTTTGAGGTTTTTATTGATTTTACAAAACTTTGACAACCCTTAAAGGGTAAAAATTAAAGTTGAGTGAGAGTGCTGCCTAAAGAATTATGGTGTTGTCGGACCACTATTGATTTTTCCTTTTTTATTGCAGATTTGGATACCAACGTAACCCAACAAGTTACAATAGTTCATTATTCAATAATAAACCAAAATTGAAATCTCAAAACTTTAGATGTACCAGGCTAGTTTTGTTGGATTAAGATATAACTTAGGACTATAACCTGAATTAAATGATACTGCTCGGGTTGTACGATCATCCGTTCACTTTCCATTTGATAAACCTCACCTTCGGGTGATAAAAATCGGTTGTCCACGGTCAGGTAGATGTCAGCGGAGAGACCGGAAGAGCAGCGCTGGAGAGCCCGTTCAACGGGAGGTCTGAGTTAAACCGTGTGGCTGGCGATTGCTCAAGTATTTTCATCTTGAAGGCAATTACGTGGTATGGAGGCGCGAGGAGCCTATATGACGTACTGTAGACCGCGTCTAATGTACATAGTGCGTGCTTAGAATCACTTATGCTGTATGTGAGTGATTTGTAATACTCGAAAGGAATTGTTATATCAATTCTACCTTTTCTTGATTACGATTTCTTGATATTATCCTCTTTTTAACCTTATTAATTACTAAGGTTATTATATATACGGATGTATAAGGTTGAAGAAATAATTATACACAAGGTTTTGGTAATAGATTGAGTAGTTCATTCAATAGTTGTATTTATTGCTCCAAGAAAAACTGCGGGGCTCCTATTAACCACGAGGTGGAAAAGATTTAAGTATTCCTTTTACTTTCGTTTATTTTTATGAAATAGCACCGCAGTGGTATTGAGTAAGGAGTTTGGTTAATAGGGTGGATACGGAATATTAATATCAATTTGATTTAAGTACAATGATAAATTGGGAAACGGATTACCTTGTGGGTTGGCGTCCTGGTTCAAAGTGGTCAAGGGGGATGGCGTCACCGTAGTTTTGTCATTTCGTTATCTCTCCTTCCCCCCCCCCCCACTCCTTTCGCGATTTGTTCCGTTGATAGCCTACAGGTGGTGTGGGCTATCACAGATTTAAACGAAGAAGGGTCTGTTTAAATGAGAACTAATAAGTCCTTGACTGTCGTAGGTGTCCAACATTTTTGCTTCTTCAATTAGGAATTCCTCCTTGAAATCACCAAGTTGTTCAATGAAAATCAGAAATTTCGATTTTGATGCTGGGAAGGGGGATGTAGGGGTTTATTGCTAATCCCTATTCAAGCTTTGCTCGAACCTGCTTTCAATCATCAGTCAATTTTGTGTGTGTTTTTTTTTTTTTTTTTTTTTTTTTTCGATTAAGAATTCGGTTAACGATTTGTGATTATATAAAAACTAGTGCATACAATACCCACCAATAAGTTTTTAAATGTTGAACGTTTGAAAAGGCGGAAGACATGAAAACGTCAAAAATGACTCACGATTCTCCCCCTCGGAGAGGCCTTTACGTCATTTTAATTCCTATTTGAGAATCCGACGCATCTCTCCCCGAATACTTTCGAGGTCCGATTCAGAAATAGTTCACCATTCACCCCCACCCCTCCGGCCACCACCCCTTCCCCTACCTACCCCTCCCCTCCCCTCCCTCCCTATATTGGAACAAACGTTTCTCCACCAACGGCCGTTTCAGTTCGGAAATAACCGCGTCCGCCCCCACTCTGTGATCCCATCTGACCAGTGACTCGGGGCCGTGGGGGAAAATCAATCTTAAAAACCTTTCTTCTTGTCTGTGGAAACATTTCAAGTACAAGAAAACGTTTTTAGCAGTTGAAAACACAATTAAATTGCCCTCTCCCTAGTTCAGGATATATTACAATTAATGTTCAGGCATTAAATATGTTTTAAACAACCATCCATAGAACAAACCATTCTAGGACTAGTTCTTCAAGTGATATCCCCAATCGCAGTGACATGTTCTTTCTATTGTGACATTGAGTTATAAGTTGAGCGTTGTGGTTTCTCTTTTGTGGATACTATAAAAATCCAGTCATCGAAAGGATAACATTTGAACCAGGTAATGCTGGAACTCATATACTTGACATCATAAGCTTATGTGTCATTAGGATCGTTGATAGCTCAAATAAAATGGAATTACACAGATTACAACCAGAGGAAGTCGTGTATCTTACTTAAGTTCAAACATGTACAGACTGACCCTGCTATTCATGGTTTCTTTGTTAGTAGTAGTATCTTACCTCTACATCTTCTTTCTACCCAATCCTTCAATCATAAATTGCACCAACCATGACACAGTTGCCACTATGTAAGAAATGGTGCTGTGATACCCTTTCGCATAAATTTGAAACATTCTAATCTGTAGAAAATACAGTTAAATCATAACATATCACGTTCAGGGTGATATTACTGCCCTTATTTAAATACCAACCATCTTTTAAACAACGAAAACCACTGAGAACAATAATAGTTTATTCCTGTGATAGAATAACAAGGAATTTCTCCAAATCACAGTGTTGTAAGGTTTTCATGTTTGCTTTTAAGTTTTAAAATCTTTGTTTTCACTTGCGGGATAATATTTGAACCAGGTAACCATATACTTGTCATCATAAGCTGTAAGTGTCATAATCGCTCAAATAAAATGGAATTACCAGATTATGATATTAAGAAGTCATCACATTTAGGTTCAAACATGTATTCATGGTTTCTTTCTTAGTAATAATGTTGTACTTCAACACTTCACTCACATATTGTTCCAACCAAGACACAGTTGACACTATGTATGAAATAATGCTGTGGTACCCTTTCGCTTGAATTTGAAAACATTTTAATCATGTTTAGGGTGGTGTTACTGCCCTTATTTCAACACCAACCTTCACCACCTTCCAAACAACGAAAACCACTGAGAACAATTATAATTTGTTCCTGTGCTAGAGTATCAAGTAATTTCCCAAATCACAGCGTTATAAGGTTTTCATGTCTGCTTTTAGGTTGTAAAATCCTTGTTTTCACTTTCTAAAAATGGAAAAATCAATTCTTCTTTAAAAAAAAAAAAAAAAAAAAAAAAATGAAATTTGTATCATTGTACTGCATTTTAGTGTCACTTCGGAGTGTACATGTGTGTCTGTCGGTCTGTCCTTCGATCTATTGTCACAGTTTTGATCTGATTTTGATTACATTTTCGGCGGTCGTCCCTGATGAATTCCATTGTTAAGAAATCGATACCTTTTTCTACGCAAGCGCAATCATAAAATCTACAAATTGCCATTTTCTGAGATTCTAGTGATCTGATCTCGCTCAAATTTGCAGTGCGGACGAGAAAAAACGGTTTAATGATCTTATATAAATTTGAACGCGATAGCTCCCTTATATTTGGTTATAATGTTAATAACAAGTTATCTGTCATTTGGGTTGATAGGTTTTACAACAACCATCAAAGGTTTAGTTCAGAAATATCTACGTAGGCTTTCTGCGGAGTTGTCCCAAGTGGAAATCAATAGCTTCATCTATTCAAAATGAAATAAATAGCTACACTGCCTAGTCCGCTCTGTGTATCTGTTAACCCACTGTTGGACCTTTGCGCTGTCGGGCTTATGCTGTTGGGTCATACCTTGCTGTACAGAATTGATTTTTGCGTGCGTTTCAGCTTGTACCTGTAGTAAGGTTTCCACCGTTAGATATATGTTGGGATGAGGGCGGAAGTCAGTACGTACGTGGATCACGCCCCCCCTTCTCAATTTTTGAAGAGCCTGAGTCTCGCTGGGAGTCTCAGTACGTTCTGCCCTCGCAGACGCCCCTTCCCTTTGCGAGTGCGGGAGTCAGTAAGTAGTCCCCCTCAATGTAATGGTAATTGAAAATCGATCTTCATTACATGGAAAGCGGTAAAGCAGTTGCTCAATCGAACAAAAATTGTGATGGGAACGAAAATGCCGAAAAATGTAATGAGTACTCTCTAATTTCTGTTAGATTATAGTTTCTGTAATTCCTTAATGGGCCCATATAGATGGGACATCCTGTATATATCTCATTGTATTTTCCGGAAATCAATTTATACGTAAACCGTGAAATAATTTGAAGCGTTTATTGCTATGTGGTCAGTAAGAAAGCGAAGAGAGCGTAGAACATTCGTTGTTGGTGATTGTGTCGTGTATTTCGCCAAAGCTTGACTTCGTGTGGTCGGGCCTATGAATATTTCGCTTGGGAACCGTCTTGGGCCGATTGGTGGTGATCGATCTCCCAGGCAATCAGAAACCCTCGCGACTAATCTGCCGCTTCCGTCAGTCAAATACTTCCACGGCCCTTCCACTCCCCTTGGCGGGCGTCGGGGAGCTCTCGCGAAACCGCGCGTCCCCGGTTTCTACGAGAATCGAGGAAATTGAAGGGGATTGAGGGAGTTCAAGCGATAAATCGGTTAATATAGCGACGTATATACGGAAAATAGTGAGGATATTAACATGTTGAAATCCCAATTCTGCTTGAAAATGTTTAAATGTTTTAAAATGTGGCATTTTAAGACATTTCAAAAACGCTGCAGATTCATTCACTGGGGTTTATCATTCAATTGGCTTGCGTTCATGATTTGAATGTATACTAAGCTTTGGAGTGTGGGTGTTTCACATGTGATAGATCGATTATTGAATTTCAGGAGATATGCATAGAGCACGTGGATCTGTTCTCAACCAAAATACCTATTTGGTCTGTTCAGTTGATCATATTTATGTGCCTCCTGAAATTCAATAATCGCTCTATCACCTGTGAAACACGCGCACTCCAAAGCTTAGTAGAAATTCAAATAATGAACGCAAGCCAATTGAATAATAAACCCCGGTGAAATAATTTGCAGCGTTTCATGCGTATCAGAATGCTTCAACCCGTGTATCGGCTACAAGGCCTTTTAGGAATCTACTCCAGTATCCACATCACTACGTCACTAGGTTACTGATATCAAAACAAAAACAATAATAAACCAAAATAACGCGAATGTTGGCACCATAAATCGGGCCATAGATCGGGAATGGTTTGACCTACGGACCTGGGGAGGGGCTCATTCGATTCCTTGTGGAGTGTTCTTCAAAAACCGTACAAATTTAGGCCGCCTTGACGTTTTTGAGGTTTTTAGGGATTTTACAAAACTTTGACAGCCCTTAAAGGGGCACTTTAAATTAAGTGAGAGAGCTGGCTCAAGAATTGGGGCGTCGCCGGACGGAAAATTTTTTATTGCAGATTCGGATTCTACACCCTAACGTAAACCATGAAATTTTCAGGGGAGGTTAGCATTTTTTTCTGAAGAGCGATTACAATGGTTTATTATTGAATAATAAATCAAAAATTGTAACCCCCCCGAAAATTTCATGGTTTATGTTTCAAAGGGTGTAAAATCCAAATCTGCAATAAAAATAATTCCGAATTTATTCAGTTGTCTTTTGTGTCTCATTTAGGGGTGGGATATCGAAAAAAAATATCGATATCGAGAAATATCGGAAGCTAGAAAATATACTGCTGGTGCCATCCCACCTCTGCAGAAACGTATCCTCAGCTCAATGGGATCGCTAAAAATATACCTGGCGGACGGACGGAAAATTTTTTATTGCAGATTTGGATTCTACACCCTTTGAAACGTAAACCATGAAATTTTCAGGGGGTTAGAATTCTTTTTTCAAGAGCGATTACAATGGTTTATATTATTGAATAATAAACCTAAATCTTGTTTACACGCTAGATATCGGAAGGTTATGGTTGGTAAAATCTCTAGGTTTGACACTGGCATCCTTGGTGCCAATCACCCGTATTCAACCCTTCCAATACGTGGTAGATAAACTACCGAAGTACTATTATTCGAATTTTATGGTCATCGCGGAATAATCAAACTTTTCGATTAATATAACCTTCTCTTGCTTTCTGTAGAGGATCAAAACTCGTTTTAACTGGATAAGAACTAGTATTTCACGCTTCTGCACGAGTTTCTACTGGAAAACTCTCCAATTTTGATCCAAGTGATTGGATACAAAATATTTTGTATCCAATTGTGGAAATATTAAAGATGAAAAATATTAAATTAATAACAGAACGTCAGCTGAACTTAGATGTGTGATGATGATGAACGTCAATCTCTTACCTGTTGCATTCTCTAACTCGAGCAACGTCGGGGAAATCAGCTGGTCTGAAATGAAATTATTAAATCGTATTTTTCGTGTTTAAATGTCCATCGGTGTCGTTTGAAGTGATGCATAGGTGAATAATTTGTTTGCCGCTCCCAAATTCTTATCTTCGTTCCCAGAGATAAGGCGGTGATTCTTCCAGATTATTGAACGAGGGAGTTGACTTTTTGTCGCCGTATCTCAGTATTTCGCGGTTGTGCGCTAATCCACCTGTTGTTCCGGCTCGTCGTTCGAAATAAATGAGGAAAACATTTAAAAATGTCGGGTAGCAGTACGTCCTCTACGAACAGTTCGATGAGCACTGGATCGATATTATATTATACTGAGTTTCGCAATTTAGGTACGTTCCACAATCCAGTGAAAACTTTTTGTAACACCCATCTGACTTAAAGAAATAGAGAACATAGAGGTTTATCACCTAATGCAGGTGTTTGGAAGCATAGATTGGTATATGACGTTAAAGAAACAATTCCCGTGTCTTGACAGAATTCCTTTGATCTTGATCGAAGCCTATTTTGATTTATTCTTCCCGATTGACAAACGTTTATAACATGAAAAAGAAGTTGATCCCCACGAAATTTCTGTGTACGGCTGTACGTCGCATAGGCTAAAAACGCTGCAAATTCTTTCACTGGGGTTTATTATTCAATGATTCATGATTTGAATTTCTATTGAGCTTTGGAATGTGCGTGTTTCACAGGTGATAGAGCGATTATTGAATTTCAGGAGATATGCATAGAGCACTTGAATCAGTTCTCAACCAAAATACCTATTTGGATTGATCAGTTGATCATATTAAATATGATTTTAAATATGATTAAATGATGATGACACACACATGTGGTTAGTAAACGAAAACTAGATCAATAGGGTTATATCACATCGAAATGAAATAGCTCAACTATTAAGCTATGAGTAGGTGGACATAAATGTATAAACCCAGGGCAGAGGTCCTGAAAGACACCAGATAGACCAGGAACCTCAACCTTCCAATGCTCATCCCAGATGGAGTTGGCTGTATGTATGTAAGAGATCTGATCCTCAATGTGCATAGGCAAAAAGAGTCACCCTTCAATCCCCAATTACCCTCCTTGAAAGATCAGCAGACTCATTGCCTTGACTACCCACATGGCTTGGCACCTACCTAAATGCAATGACAGTTGTGGGTCGGTAGACATTTATGGAGCCTCCGTATCAGGGTACCATCGGAATATGGGTTCCTGGTAGACTCAACTTCACTACTACATAGTTCCCAACTCTGAACTACTTGCCATTGTTGAACAGCCAGCCTCACAACCCGCAGCTCTGCTGCTCACACAGATGCAACTCGTGGTAAACATCTGGTGACTTGGAAGTTGGCGTTCCACACCAACACCTTCACTGCTGATGTCTTTGAGCCATCAGTGAATTCGTGAATATGTCCAGCATATCTCTGAATTGCCTCAAGTTAACAGCATCTGAGGATACGTGGAGTTGTATTGAATTTGATTTTCAATAATGAAATCTTTCGAAAACTTACACAATATTTCAATAAAAGTCTGTTACAAGATTCCTTTGATAGTTTATTTAGTCGCATCATGACGTATTCTCAATATTTTACCTCGTTCCTCCCCCTTCTCTTACGTCCCTTTCCCCGTTATTTACTTCTTACTTTCTTGTGTTGATTTTTGATGTTTCTCCCGCTTGCATATTACACTTACCTGATTTCCTAATTCGTATTTAAAAATCGAATTTGTTATCAACACCTGCGGTTTTTTCCTTTAATATTTCGCAGACTTACCTTATATCCCCGACCTTTTTTCCCTCCTCTCCTCTTTCCAGATTTCTTTCTTGACGCATTAACACTCGTCAGTTTGGATCTTTGTCCCGTTGCATATCGTGGTTCTGCAAAAAGTGTCTTTACTACACCAGTGTCTTCTTTAGGTGAAAACTTCATGTCCCAGCTCGGTGTTCCTTTCTTCTCTTCTTCCCCTTTTTGGTTCCCGAATTGAACTACATCAGTCTTCAGAGGTTTTACAGTTGTTAGCATTTGTTCCTGTATTGTCGGATATTGTTTTTGTTTATCTTCACTTTTCTTTCCACTCTTATTAGTTTCAGGCATCTTTGTTGGTTGTTCTATGGTCAGTGTTCCTTTACCTTTTTTATTTCCGGATCGCCCTTCATCCATCTTCTGCGGTTGTTTCGCAATCTCGTAGTTTACCGTTGTTGGCATTTGCTCTGCTTGTATTGTCGACAATTTTTTCTGTTTATCTTCACTTTTCCTCCGCCTGTGTTTTCTTTTATGCACCTTTGTTGGATCATTATGTTTTTTCGGCGATACCTCTATACTCTGTGTTCCTTTACCACGTCCTTTTTTGTGATGAGTTTCTTTTGTAATCTCGGGCATCACCGTTGTTGGCATTTGCTTTGCCTGTGTTGTCGTAGCTTCTTTGTTTATACTTGATTTATGGTGAATTTTCTTCTTCTTTCTAATTTCAGGCCTCCCTATTGGGTCATTATCTTTCTTCGGTGATACCCCTGTGCTCGGTGTTCTCACACAGTCTACTTTGTTTCCAGGTTCCCTTTCGCCCGTGTTCTCAGATTTTTCTGAAATGACGGGCGTTACCGTTGTTGGCGTTTCCTTTACCGGTACTGTCGACGCTTTGTTTATAATCGATTTATGTTTAATTATCTTCTTGTGGTTTCTCACTGCCTCCCTCTCATGAGATCGTTTCTTCAACCGTTCTTCAAGTTCTCTTGCACGCCTGTTTCTTTCAGATCGTGATCTTCTACTTCGTTGTCCCAATCCTCTTTGCCCCGCCAGGTGTGGTGGTAGCGTTATGCCCTTCCACAGATATTTTTTCCCAGAATTGTCGACCAGCTGTGTTTCATAATCCTCTGAAACACACAGATCGTAGTTGGTATCGTTCATATCTCTCTACTCGATGAGATATGAAAAATTTCAGAAATGAAATCACACTCATAAATTGCAATAATAAATTTCGACTCTTAAACCTTACTTTTTGAAACGTAAATATATTTATGTACACCATATTCCAAAATCATCGTTCGATTTAGACCACTCTGTACAATTATCGAATTTTTGATACAATTCCATTTATGATTGTACTAAAAAGCGTTTAAATAATCATATACATCTAAGTGCATTCGGAATTTAAGACCATAACATTCACTTAGTAATTAGATTTTAATAAATCCGTTCAATCGCTACAGAAAATGAAGCATTTCAAAAAATCGTGCATACGCCCTTGATTACTCACTCCATTCACCCCTTTCGTAATGAAAAATGAACATGGACGTTCTAAAATATGTTTAAATACTAAACTAAAATCTTCAATAAAATCGGAGGAAAATAGAACGTTGTCTATATTTCCACGGAAATAATGAGTTACACAGCTAAATCGATTTCGACGATTAGGTCATTATCAGTAACAAACATGAACTAAAGGTACACTACAAAAAGCACGTCTTTATAGGCCCAGGTGAAAGGAGATTGAATTCCATTGGCTCACAGAAGTGAAAGGGGCGGGGAGGACCAACCAATGGCACTTAATGTTTACAAAGTGAAAGGGACACAAACGGTAACATCTTGGAGAGGGGATCCAAACTTTGTTGCAGGAATGAACCCATTAGTGGTGAAATATTTTGAGGAATAACCTCATTTAGACATTTTCCTGACCTATCACTCTTAACAATTTCGGATTTTTCTGGTGCATCTAACATATCTCCCTTTGGGCAAAAGTGATTAAATTCTACATATTGCCTGTTTGTCAGATCAAAAATAAAGGATGAATCGGTCGGGAATTCTCGACTGAGTAGCGTTTGAAAGCATTGGCTATCACTGCCTTTATCCTCGTCCTGACAGCAAAAGAAAATTTTCAATTTTCCGAGGTTTTTTGCTCAACTAGACTAAAATTTGGATGGAATAAAATAATAATTTTGAAACCCGGTTGAGAATTATAACCTGAGTAACTTTCACAATGTGTGTCTGAAACATTTGCGGCATTATTAATTTTCAAAAATATTAAAGAGACATACCGTTTAGCTCTTTAAAATTACATTGAAATAAATTTTATTGTGATTTTTTCAACACGGTGATTAACCTAACTGTGTTACTCGCATTAGGTAGAAACTATTTAACTACTCAATGTAATAAATGTGGTGTAAAACACAAAATGGCATTGGGAACCGTCACATTTATAACATTTGTTCCTCCCCGATGGGTTTCTTCGAATGAATTAGGGTTTATGGCCTTCCGTCGCCCAAATAATAATTCTTTTAACAACCACAGTTTTTATTTACTCCAAAAACTGTTTTTAACATAGTTAATTCGTTCCTCAAAGCATTTCAATTTCTTTGGATGAGTCCATAGGTGAATACAGATCCTCCCTTCAGGTAATGAAGAGTTCAACTTCTTCAAACTCGATTGATCACTTTATTGGTTAGGGTGTTATTGTGGGAAGAGGTTCGATCTAAGATGCTGAAATTTTTAACCGCAGTTGCCAAGCTGATAGCAGGTGGATTGTCATCCAGCGGCTGGGACGTGGGGAGAGAGAGATTATGATAATATGCCGAGTGACCAGGGCAGGGATCGTTGTTATCAAGCCTGAAGGGTCTGCCATGATCCTGAATGGCCAAGTTGTCTGTGGCAGCGTGGACATGGAGCAGGCCTGGAGGGCTAAGGTAAGTAAATGTGATAGGAACGTCCTGCGGTATATTGAGCTAAACTAAGAGGCCTCTGATAGACTTCTTAGTAGATCCGTCAGTCTCGATACGGATTGCGGTATCAAGGGCAAGCTAATGGATGCTAACCATAGCTGAGAAAAATTATCCGCATCTTAAACACGACAAGTCCTTAACAGATCTGATTGACGCTCAATACAAGCGAGGAGGAAGTTATCCCTTTTGGTTTATTATTTTCATTAATGAACCTTTGTAAACGACCCAGAACAAATGTTAACATCCTTGAAAGTTGTAGGTTTATGTTTCAACATAAGTAGATTTCAAAAACCTAGTTAAAAAATCCGTCCATCCACCATATGAAGCTTTTCTCCGAAACTATTAAATGATTACGTTAAAATGAAAGTTAACTATCTCTTTATTCAAAAATTCCTCAATTATCAACAAAATTTAACAGAAATATAGTATTATAATTTACGAGTATTCTCCCATACTATGATGCTGTATAAATGGAACTCATTACTGATTAATCGAATGTATCGATCATAATCGACAATTTACCAAATAATGTCGTTATTCGATGTTTTGTCGTTCTACTCCATTTAGAACAACGTTCAGACAGAAAAGATACCATCCTTTCGAGTTATTCAATTGTTCTTTTTAGGATAATGAATAGTATCCATATCAGCTCCATGAATCACGGGCTGAGGATGTGTATGGACATTTCTTCATTGTAAAAGTGAGGTTGTTTGTCAAGAGAAAGTTAATCACTCGTTGAGAACACGCGGAAAACGCAGCAACCCCCCCCCCCCCCTCTGGTTTTCTTTCGTTTCTTGTAACTACATTTTTGAACACCTTAGTCCGTAATTCTCTGCTGAACCAATCGCCCTAATGTTTGTTGTATTTTGTTTGGAAAAAGATTAATAATACGCTGAGTTTTTTTGTCATCCTCTTACAAAGTTAGTTAAGTCTCTTCATCCGATTTTGATGAATTTTTCCAGGAAAATCCTGGTTGGGCTGTAATATGTCCTCGTTGCGTTTCATCGTTCAGAAATCAATGTATTCGTCTGTATACGTTTGTATACGTTAAATCCACCTAGCAACGTTTTTCAGGTTGATAATGTCGTATCAATGTCAAAGATATCGTATCATCATCCTACCTGCTGTAGAATTAGCATGGAGCCTGCAATACAGGTCATCTAACCTTTTGAAGGCGTTAATATATTTCGAAATATGTCCCGCGACATTTCTGTCAAGTGAGTCTACGAGTATGTAACAAGGCCATATTCTACATCTTTCAGGATCATCTAAAACATTTCAAAGGATAGTTCTGGAACGCGCTCAAATTTGCAGGGTAGTCGAGGAAGAACTTTGTAGTGTCCCCCTTCTGACCAAAGAAGAAGTTCGTTTTAGGCCGGTGGTGCTCGTAGCAAAAACTCAATTCAAACATTGTATGTGTCGGTACTAAACTATTTTCAACTAAGTTCCGTGAGAAACAACACCCAAGTTTCTTTGCATGAATGCTCACTTTTAATCTTGAAAATAGGAGAACTAGCTAACAATTTTGAGAGAACTCTGTCTATTTAATACACAACTTTGTCTATTTAACAGATAGCCATATAACCTCGATGTGATGCTCTTCCTCCTGACAGGGGCGTTGGTGGCTTTATTTCCTTCCTCTGAGATTTTTCCCCAGAACTTTCTACCAGCTTTGGTTCAGGTTCCTCTGAAACACAGAGATCGTAGTTGGTGTGGTTTATACCTCAAGTCGATGAGATTTAAGAAAGGTCAGGGATAAAATAACTCTCACGAATTCCAATTATGAAGTTTGCCTATTAAACCTTACTTTTTGGAACAATAAATGAGAATTTTGCATCGCAAAAAGTACTTAACGCATCTCAATTTCAATTTCGAACTAATGGTTGCTTACGGGTTTGGTTGACTGTTTCTTCACGAAAATGAAGTAGTTTCTTCTCAAAACGTGCTCTATCCATTGAAAACTGAGCGTTTTCAACCATAAAGTACTAAACAGTTGAGGTGTGTTCCAAGCAAAACGTATTCTATCCATTTATCAATCATACAGTACTAAATCTAAGCCATATCCGACTTCCTCTGCACTATTTTCATCCAAAAGACACTCTATCCGCCTCATTAGGCGCCATCTTATAGATCCGACGTTTTCAGCTAAAAGGTACTCTAGCCAAGAATGTTTCAGCCATTCTGTATCAAATCAAATCATTCACGTCAAAAAATAGAAAAATCGAGTACTGAGTAGGTCTGACAAGATATACAATGGTTCATAAGGCCAGGGGCATCGGGAACCCAGGAGATCCGAGTGCCTTTTGCGTTTCAATCGTCAAGAGTCACGATGAGGTCTTGGACTTGAAAGCATGTCTCGAACAAGAGTATAGAACTTAAGATAGACTCAGTGACAGTAGAGATTGAGAGGTCAGAACGTACTCTTTCTTATAGCCAGATCGGCCTAAGTAACGAGAGGTAGAGTAGATGCTTCACGTGAAGATGTAGAACTTGACTTGATAGCAGGAAGTACAGTTGGCGAATCCTCTCACGCACTCTAACCACAATGTCGCTGATGTGGGGTTTCCAGGTCAAACGTCTGTCCAGCATAAGACCCAAATACATCACAGAGTCAGCATACTAGATAGTTTGGTCAAAGAGGAATAGTGTGGGTATCACAACAGACCGTTTGTATGTGAAGCAGACTGGGCTTCTGGGTGTTGATTCCTATCCTCCAACGTTTGGTCCATACACTTAATGTGTTCATGTACTCTTGGAGTACTTGACTAGCATATTCCCCTGAAGAGTGTCTAACCAGCATTGTGCGCAATTGTGGGGGAATTTGGGC
This sequence comes from Creontiades dilutus, assembly GCA_031894815.1. Lineage (NCBI taxonomy): Eukaryota > Metazoa > Arthropoda > Insecta > Hemiptera > Miridae > Creontiades > Creontiades dilutus. The sequence goes on from JAVIWC010008305.1 coordinate 601,781, forward strand.
ACCTGGAGAAGTCATGAGTGTAGAGAGTGTACAGGAAAGGCCCCAAAATGCTTCCTTAAGGGACACCTACTCGAATGATATGCGATTTAGAGATGGCATTTTTGTATTTGACTGCGTATGTTCGTTTTAGCAGATAAGATTGTAAATTCGATAATGTGTGTCAAGTAAGTGATCCTTTATTTTGGCAAGAAGCCCCTCGTGCCACACCCGATCGGAGGCTTTTTCCACTCAATCATCAAGTACTCTATTCTATCAATCGTACAGCACTTAATCCAAGTCATATCCGACTTCCTCTACACTATTTCCATTCGAAAGGTAGGATTCTACTCTATCCGTCTTATTAGGCGTCATCTTATAGATCCGACGTTTTCAGCCAAAAGGTACTCAAGCCAAAAATGTTTCAGCCATTCTGTATCAGTCAAACGTACTTTATCCATGGTTTATATATTTAAAATTTGAGGTGAATAATCACGTTTTCCCCCGACTATATAATTGCTTTGCCTCATAATAGAGGAGAAAAAACGGTCAATTAAAAAAAATAAGTGTGAACCTATGAGCTAAAATTAATGTGTTACCTATAGATTTTTGCGTTTCCTGCAAAATTTACTTAAGTGGATATAGTACTCTTTGCGATGCATCCTCCTCATATGTGTTTATATATACGTATAGAATGTTCCAGAATCAGGCAATTTAGTACAATTATACCATTTTCTAATAATTTCGCACACAAATAAATGAAAATGTGTTTAAATGAACTCTTATATCTGTGTGCGTACGCCATTGGAGACGACAACGGTTCCTTAGTGATTAGGTTTTTTAAAATCCATTCGTTCGGTTCAGTAAATCAAGCATTCCGAATGAAAGCGGAGTTTTCGAATATCACCTACTAAACACATGAATTGGTAATTTCAGAACAAATTGAAAAATAATGCAAACATTACAGAGATATGTCGAGTTAGTAGTGGTAAATAGAATTATCACCTACTCACTGGCTCCTATATAGTAAATAATTATTTAGTGAGATTAACCTAATGACTAGAAGAAATACAATACCTAGAATTGAAAATAAACTTATCAGTACTACTTGATTGAGCAACTTACTTGCGTGCTTGGACTTCAACTTATCGTGCAAGTGCTGTATTCTTAAGAAAACACGTTTCCCCAAATCTTTCAAATAGTTGGCCAATTTCCCTGTTGTGCTTCCTGCCTGCTGTCGTGGCTTTCTCCGATGCCTCCACGGAACAGAAAATCAACAGAAGAAGACCCCAGTGTACGATCATGGTGGACAATTCCCTGACTCGATCCTCACGATCCTTCGCAATTCTCTTATAAATAGTCGTATCCAAAAATTACGCTATTTCGTTTATTGCGGGACTTTGAAAACTAACGTTAAAAACATTTCGTCCTTCCCTCCTTTATTAGCTTTCTTGTAATTTATTCATCTGATTACTGATGATAAAGCTAATTCTCTTCCTCGCAATAAGATAAAACTATATAACTACCCAATGTAGTAAATATTGTGTTGAAGACCTTTTATGCCATAAGAAAGCTTCTCATTTATACCATTAGTTTGATGTTGCATTCCTTCCAGATGGCTTTCTTCGTTGAAAATGAGGTTTATGTCCGCCCATCTCCAAATTATTATTTTTTTAATCGCCACAATTTCTATCTACATCAAGATTTGTCGTTAACATTGTTGATTCGTTCATTAGCGCATTTGTTGGAGCGAGTCTACCTAATAAAAGTTCAACATCTTCGAAATTAAAAGATTACTTAATTGATTTGAGTGGATTATGGCAAGAGGTTCGTTATAAAATGCTGAAATGCGAAACTAGATAGAAACTGGTGCAAGTAGGGTGTAAATACAGTTTGTGACTCTCTGAAAATCAACAAAATTTTGAGGGTAACATAATAAGTTTTCCGGACAACAGATTCTTAACAAAAACAGATCAGGTTTTCTAAGAACAGGCCTAGAAACATGTTGGTAAGTAATGCCTACACTACATGCTGACAGGGGTTATATTTGTCATGCGAAGAGATCTTTTCAAAGGCATTCAGCCTATGGGGCAATGCGAGGGAGTGGGGGCGTCAGGATAGTTGAAATAAAAAGCCAGTGGTCGTAACCAGGCTCTGCTACCATGTAACATGAGGGGGAAATGTAATGGTTTGGTTGCCCCTTCCATAAGCTGAATGCGGACAATGCCTGCATGCCCGGTGCTTTAAGCCGTCTGGTACACCTCCCGAGGCGGCTGATTTAGGAATTGGGAAAAGCCCTTATCCATCACAAAAGAAAAAAAGATTTCGGACAAATGCTCCTAAGATACCTCACTATAACCGAAGATTACCAATGGATTACTGACTTCTACTCGAAATGAAGAAAAGTTATATCAAAGTTCCAAAAACAGCCGTTTTTGAAGTCGATGAAGTCCTAGATATGACAGAATTACTTCTCAAATATATAACAAATAAATACAAGATGATGTTGGCTGGCCCAATAAATTTCTTCTTGAATCAGACCTTTACTTGTGGAGCATTTCCTGAAAATTATAAGATAAGGGGTATCGCAATTTCTATGTTTAAGAAGGGGGACAGATCGATGTGGGAGGATTATAGACCTATATCATTTGTGAATACACTGGCTAAAATACTGAAAAAAGTTGTTAAAAAGTTAGTTTCTTTTGTAGAGTCTAATGAAATATTTGTTAAAGAACAATGTGGATTCAGAAAGCAGAAAAGTGAGCCGGCTGCAGTTTGCTTTTTGAGTTGGAAATAGGTCGAAGATTTCGATAAACATTTGCCTGTTGGTTGTTTTACTGGATTTGATAAAGGCTTTTGGATACTCAGAGAATATATAGAATGTAATGAAGCTCAGTACGGTGAACGGACAAATTCTGTTTTTTATTCGATTTTCGAATTCTGCACATTTTAAAATGTGAAACAACACAATTTGAGGGGGCTAAAAAAGGTATTTTCCTGGTCGGTTACTGAGGTTTATTATTGAAAATAGGAGAATATGGTTGTATCGGACTCTCAGCTCTTCTACACTGAGCCTGTCAAGTAACCCGCAAGGCCCTTCGCGTATTGGGACTTCTGAAAAGGAGCACCCGTGAATTCTCCAATACTCGAGATCTGATCCCCCTTTACAACTCCGATTCTGGTGAACGCTTCTATTATTTGGTCCCCCTTTTAATCAGTACACAAACACTCGATTGAGCGAGTACAGCACAAATTCCTAAGGTACGTAGCGTTCAAAATGCGAATCCCTCCTGAAAGTGTTGACTGCTCATTATTGTTGGGTCCCCTTGGGCTCGATTGTCTTGAGGGTGAAGGGTGGCTGCAGGCTTCGTATTGATTTATTATTTCAAATTCAAAACATTTTCAATCGACCAAAAAGGAACTATCTTTTTAACCCCCTCAAAACTTGTTTGTATACATTTCCAGATATGTACATTTTAAAAATCGAGTTAAACAAATATTTCCAAAGCTTTTCTCCGAAACTATCGGAAAAAAGTTAACAAAAATTGGCTCAATAATTTAAAATTGATCCGGGATGTGCCAGTAATGTTGGTATCATGAATAATCAACTCTAAGGAATTATAATTAAGGGATTAATCATTAAAAAATCGAAATCCAAAAACTTTTGATGTAAGAGGGTAGGTTTTTATATGGATTAAGGTTAAAATCGGTTCCTTGAATCGAATGAGACCACTCGGGTTGTTGTACGATCATACGTTCGCTCACCATTTGAAAAACTTCATATTCGGGTGATGAAATTCGGTCAGGTAGACGGTCGACCTGAAGACCCGGGCGGCAGAGCCCGTTCAATGCATCGATCAGTGTTTTCTAGTGAAGGGCTTTCCAAATAAGAAATAACAAAAATCTGTGTAATAATTTGCAGCGTTTTTTCCAAAAAATGATCTCAAACCTCTGTTTAATAATTTGCAGCGTTTTTTCCAATAAAAATTTTTCCGTCCGTACGCCGTACGCACGATTTCTCCCAAACGGCTGGAGCCAAAGAGCCCGTCCGACGACGCCCCAATTCTTGAGCTAGCTCTCTCATTCAATTTAAAGTGCCCTTTTATCTCAAACCTAATTATTTTTTTTATTGAGGAAAAGTGAACTTTATTGTTCGGAAATCAATTAGGTAATATTTTATGACAATTACTGGGGTTTATTATTCAATATTATTACTGGGGTAAATAATATATATATATAAGCTTTTCCAAGTCGAATTGTGAACTTTATTGTTCGGAAATCAACTTTATAGTTTTGCTGACAATTGTAATATATATAGCTTTTCCAATTCGAATTGAGAATGTTCCAAACCAAATTTAGATTTTTCCAAACCAATTTCAGAATTTTCCAATGTAAGAAACTTTCGCTACTAAAAAGGAAGAGGGAGTTTTCCAAACCGAATTGACAATGTTTTAAGGCAACTTTTATTGAAAACTAAATTAGTGAAGCAAAATGTCTCAGTCTCCTTACGGATTAAACCGTTTCAGGCTTGGGTAATTTCCCAAATATGGTACAATTCTTGTCCAAAGCCTTTTCCTTAAAAACCATAATACTTGAAACGTTCTTCCTTTTCGTAGAATGTAGATGTAGTTGACCGTAATTGATTCTCGATAAATCAAGGCGCTAAGCGTTTCCTTTAGTACCTTAATTCTAGGTTAAACACGAAAAATCCCCACTCCCTAGGGTGTAGGTGTCCCCACTAGGAGGTTTCAGGAATAGTTCATGAGCTAATTAAAAGGTTCTTCCGCAGTTTTAAAATTTGAGCCCCTTGAGTGAGGGGTTAGTATGTTATCCAAAAAAGCCGTCGTCAGTCAAATTTCGGTCTTTTAGTAGTTTTCAGAGCTTCAAGGAGGTCTGTCCCACGATTTTGGCTCACTCCCTAGACATTTTTTAAAACTCCCTTCAATCATGGCAAAGCAGAAATTCATAACTCCATAGCTGTGTTTATCTGTGACACCGACCTCATCTTTCAAAAAAAAGTCTCTGGCTTCAACTTAATCTTCGTGCGTTTCTGTACGTTCTTATTTATCTACATTATCTGTGTTTTCAACATCACTTTAATGTTCTGCATGATGAAACTATTTCGTAAGAAGTTTCGTTATTGGGTTTTCACCACATTAATGTAAATTAATGAAGACTGTAAACGAAAACTGGATACGCAGTATTGCTCGTTGTCACTATTTTAAGAAGTTTTCATTCTTGTGAGACCACGATTTATAAAAATGTTGTCGTTACACGGTTGGTTAGGTTAGGATCCACCATACGATATAAACTAACACAAACTGCATTCGATACTGGTTTGGGAACTGAACTTGCAGTTGACAATAGCAACCAAGTCTCTTTAGCAGGAATGCTCACTTTTAATCAGTAGCTTGAAGATAAGAACGATCAGAAAATTGTCAGAGTTGTTTATTTAACAAACAGGCATGTAAATAAACGTGTGTATATGCAATATTGCTCGTTTTCATGCTTTGTTATCACTTTCCTTCGGTGATGTCTTCTTATGAGGTGTCGCTTTCTTCCCTCCACATTTATTTCTGCATCCATGCTTCTTTCCTCGTTTTTCCGACTTGTTAATTTGTCGTCCAGGCTTCTTTCCTAGTTGTTTCGACTTGTTAGATTGTCGTTTTGCTGCTCTTGCTCCTGCATGCGATGGCGGCATTATCAACTTCAACAGAGCTTCATCCGAAGGGCTTCTGCTATGGTCCTCTGAAACACACAGATCTTACTTGGTATTGTGTACATCTCTAGAAATGAGAAAGGTGAGGGTTGAAATCACGCTAAATTTTGTCTGTTAAACGTTACTTCTTGCTAAAATAAATATAAAGCATTCGCACTTTGAATTAAGCCTTCCGTGAATTGATTCAAACTTTCCGCCAAACGGATAAGAACTATATACTCAAATATCCGTGGCAGCTGCTTTGTTAATCGTGGACAACGCACATATACACAGATCAGTTGCAGTCAATCAAGTGTTCAATTCAACAGAAATGAATATCCAATTCGCCCTACTTCTCACCGATGTTCAGTCTCAGGGAAAACACTTTTTCCAAAATAATAAATCACGCAACAGGTGTTATATGCAGTAAAAGGGAACACTAACTGCATGAGGTAATCACAGAAAGTGTATACGCCATCAAGTAAAGGATTGTGCAAACTACGTGATGTTTTGACTGCTCATCGACGACCTCGCTATTAACGTTTGCCTCTACAAGTATTTTTACTAAATCCTTTATCTAGATTTATTAGTAAATAAATAGTTTACCTTCAGACGTGATGGATTATGTTTAAATCTACACTTTTTGTGTTCGTTCCACCGGGTGTTTCGTGTTCACGATTATACATTCTGTTGAACTTGAAATACAGATTTGCCTAAGGTTTAATTCAATTTGCAGATAGGCTAATTTAAAACGCGATAAGTTCGATTCATTTTGCGGAACGTCTAGTCCAATATTTGGAAAGGATTGAACGAGTGCTTAATAAGGCAGCTGCCACAGCCAGGCGAGAAAGACTCCTCGATGCCCTCCGCCCAAAAACTGACACGGAGAGTGATTCGTCTGACCATAATGTCACTTTCAAATGACGACTTATCTCACCGATGCAGTTTAGGAACCACCGATGGAAGGGAACCCAAAGCAATGCCCAACCGCTATGGTGGCTGCGGTGAGTTGTTGGATCTTAGCCATGCCTTAACCGGCAAAACAAGGGGACAGGTCAAGTACGGTCATGACCTGATCAGAGACCAGGCCGTGGGGATGGCAATCGTGGCATTCAACTCCGTGGGAATCGAACCAGTACTGGCGGAGAACGAAGACTGCACCTCAAGACTGGTAGCATACCTGAAAATCCACGGTTTGCGGGATGTAGAAAGGGTAGCGTATTTGGTTTATCGCGTAGTTGACAGTGACGACTCTTCCTACAGCTTTCAAATGTGGACATCAGCTTCCCAATGCAGCCAATGCAAAGCATAGGAAATACGACCGGGCAGCCGAGGATATGGGAGTCACGTTTACGCCGTTGGTGGTATCCTGCAAGGGCTACTTTCACAAAGAGTACGACTATTTCCTATAAAGAGTAGCAATTGCCCTGTCCGACAAATGGTCGAAACCTCTTTCGCAAGTGACCCAGAGGGTGACATTGAAGACCCAGGCCGTAATACGGGCGGTTTCACTGCGGATTCGAGGCTCAAGGAGGATAGTCGGCTGCCTTGGGCTTGAAGATGGGGCCTTGTTGCCGCCCAATTGGAGAGGTGGGCCTCGCCAACTTTCTTTCTTGTGGATCCTAAAGATCACGGGAAACGATCAAGGGCCGAACAACCTATTTAAGGCAGCTCTTTAGGTAGAAATAAAATATTAAATTAAAAAAAAAAACATTTTGGAAAGTTTAATTCAATCCGCGAAAGGTTAAATTCAAAGCGCAAATGCTAGATATGATATGAACGCTTTTTTTTAATCATTATACACAATGTGTGCACGCTTGCATTTCAAGAACGTCGTTAAGTCCTGGTTTTATATTATCACACAAGTGAATGATCTAGTTATAAATCAATTACCAGTATGATCTATTTAAACAAGAAAAAATACAAATTACCCCTCCCTTTTTCCTCCTTTGATAATGAAATTTGAAACTTGAATGAGCTACTCAACTACAAAAAGCTATTAAATTGATCGAAAGTAGAACAGCGAAAATCGGCTGTAACTCAATGAAGATACAACGATTGATCACTATTACTCCCCTCCATTCACACTCTCCCATAAATATATTCAAGAGTTATTTTCAAAACTAGACCAAACTTCTTATAATCTTGATTTGAAAGATTTGTTGCAAATTGCTGTCTCCAGTTAATCCCATGATAATTCGATTGTGAATCGACGAAAAAATTCCATACTTGTGAGATCCTTCATCAGAGTTGCTTCGGCAGAACTTGTGTCGTCTCCATGTTCCTCTGAAACACACAGATCGTAGTTGGTAACTTGTATGCCTCAAGTCGATGAGATGTAAGGCAGGTCAGGGATAAAATCGCCTTCACGAATTCCAAGATTAAATTTTGTCCGTCAAACCTCAGTTTTGAATTATTAAATAAATATATTATGCACCCAATTTGTACATTATACAATAGGTTCCAAAATCATAATATTCACATTTTTATCGATGTTGACCATTCTGTACAAAATACTTATCGCACATTCATCTCTCCCATAATGAAAAATGAAAATTTAGACCCGGTTTTTTGCCATTAACCCCCCAACATTTCCGAGGTTTATTATACTACTAGACTAAAATTGGAATTGATTCATCAAATTATAACAATCCATCACTAATACCTCCATCTTCCTCCTTCCACAATTAAATTTGAAAGTTCGGAAATATGTCTAAAAAGTTGACAGAAGTTCTTGATTGAATAAAAAACGAAACTGAACAGTCAGAAGTATTACCTACATGAGTAGCGCTTGAATGGGTTCTCTCATTGCGGTAGAAAATTCAAAATTCCCGCTATTTGTTGAACTAGACTTGGCTTTGGATCCAAAAAAACGATGAAATCATACATTATTCTGTATTTCTTTTGGCGATGCATCGTTCTCAATAATGCACCGGTGCATCAATCGAGATGGCAGTGTATTTTTATTTAAAATAACATTTCATAGTAATTTTGTAAATGAACGCCTTTAATACAACTACAACAGTAATTATAATGCAAATTTGCTCGTACTATCGTACTGCATGATTAGGATTTCGAGCACTATGTGATTGATCCACTTACTTTCGTACTTGTTAAGCACAGCGACCACTTGCCAAAGTGTTTTCTTAATCGCTTGCTCCAATTTCTTCAATGACGCCGGCGAATACCACTTCTCGTCCTCTTCCGATCCCTTCGCGGACGAGAGAATCAACAAAAGGAGACCCCAGTGTACGATCATAGCTTACAACTTTCCGAACATCCCGCGCACTTCCTTTTATGTATCCGCAATCCACAATTACGAAATGTCATTAATTGCGGAACAATCAAACCTTGCGGAACTTTGAAAACTAACGTTAAACATATTTATGAGCCCAAATGTCTCTTTAATTTTAAAATCACGTCGTCTTTAGCTCTATTATGATTTATTCAACTCATAAACCTGTCTTTTTCGCAAATAGATAGAAACTATATAACTATTCAATGTTTGCAGTTATATTTCTTTCTGATGAGTTCCTTTGTACAACGTAATGACCATGGCCTTTCATCAATAAAATAATTTCTTTTTTTGCAATCCTCAGATTTTATCTATCGACAGTCTTTCAACTGTCGTTAAATCAGTCAATTCATTTCTTAGCTTGTTTTAATTTCGTGGGTGGGTAATGAAAAAAGTTTTCAAATTTAGTCGCTATTAGAGCTTATAGAGCTTAGCTAATAGTACATGTTATGTTTTAAGCGTTAATACTGAATATTTCTCCTTCTTCCCACTTGAAGCACACAAATTCGGAATCATGACTTGATAACACAACTGATAAGAACCTCATAGTAAGCCTACTCTCGACGATAATAGATAACCATATCAGGTTTCAAATCTTTGTAACTAATTCTATACACTTATAGCTTGTTACTTAGAAAATGATAATCATGGACGGAATCTCAGAGAAAACTGAACTACAGGAGCCCTTAACTGACGCTCCCCAATTCTTTCATTAGTTTACGAGAATGCCGCTGGGGGTTCACTGAGCAAATAAATTCGATTCTGGAGCAGTTTTAAGACTTAGCTGCAATAGTTCGTAATCTCGAATTATTTGGACGTTATGGGGTTTGAAAAACGGAAAGTTTTCGAAAAGTTACGAAGTCCACTATTCAAGTTGCTTCATTCCCCGTAGAATTCAATCGTAAAAATGTTGCTTGGTATTAGAAAGTTGGGAAATTTTACGGTATCTTCAGGGGTCTCTTCAAATTTGAGATTACTCTGGAAATTATGGAACTGCGTCTATTTTAATGAAGTCAGGTCGATAACACGAAAAAAATCTTATATCAATTCAATTCAAAATTCAAGAGGGGGGTGTTCAAATTATTTGGGTGCACACTGGAGAAACGCGTTTCGTGAAACAGGTTTCAGAAACGAAAGTTGTTCGCAATTGACTGATAAGATTACGCAGAATTGTGCACACGGCGTTTCATAAAACTCCTGTTTCATTGATTGCGTGAAACCAGTTTTTCTGAAACTCGAATAATCGGTTTCCTCTAGCTGCAGTTTCACGTTTCGCGTTGAGAAATTATGTGATTTGTGGCAGGAATTTCATTCCTCTGCGCTCACAGCCAGCCTCCAGTTGGTGTCCTTCTTCGTTATTTGTGCCCCGACTAATGCCACCAAACGATCAAAAAGTGGCTTGATTATTCGGAAAAAATCCTTAAATTTGATAGGATCACTTATGAGCAAGTTCGCAACAGCGAGGGAACTACGGTCTTGATTCCTGATCATTGGACGTACCCAGTATTTTCGTTTCATCTTTTTGTTTACTATACCTCACTTTACTGCGACCCATCTGGCTATACGCTTGTGAGATATGGAGCTCAGCAGCTGCCACGCAAATTAAAAAAATCCAGACCCTTCAAAACCGCATATTACGAATAATCACAGACGCCCCTTGGTTTGTCCGCAACACTATTCTTCACACGGATTTGAACATTCCCTGCGTGCAAGAAGTACTAAGTGAATGCTACAACAAACTAGCCTACCGCATGAGCCTCCATAGAAATCCTCTAGTCAACTCCATACTGAAAGAACCCCGACCACCCAGAAATCGACGACGATCAAAACGAAAATGGCACAGTGATCTATCAACTAGCTAACCAACTTCTCCTCAGTTTCTGTCGTTACCATCATTGTTATTATCTTTTGCTTATGTTATTGTTTCTTCATCTTAATCTGTTGCTAATATTATTCTACTCGTATCTGTTAATCTAAATATTCTTTTTGAATTATGAAATTTGTATTAGCTCACCAATGGGCGAGGAATAATACTGCAAGTGACGAGTGATTTGTATATCTTAATATGTTAGCTCACTTGATAGTGGCTCCCACAAAAAAGTTACTAAATTTAAAAAAAGAAAAAATATTTTTGTTGCTTAGCCGTCACGACAAAACGACCTCATCGTTATCGGAATCCATCGTGAAACTGACGGAAAAACCGTTTCTTCTGTTTGCTAGCACATGAAACAAGTTTCATGAAAGGAATTTCAGCAAATGCGTTTCTCCTTAGTTGTAGAATCGATCTCTTGAACGAATCGGACCTGTTTTATAGACACCCTGTATAAGCGGGTAGACGGCCCGAACTTGGGTTCAGTTCTGTTTGAGCTACCGAGGTGATGAGTTGGAAATGCAATGCCCTAGCGAGCTGCTACCTAGTCGAAAATTTTGAAATTCTCTACGTCTTTGTATCAGTGGAATTAATCCAAACATCGATGAATTAGTTTCCCAAATTCTAAATTGTATTATAATAACGTTGTCGTACTATTTGTTGTCTGATATCTATCGCTAAAAATTATGTACACTACTTTTAAACGCGGCCCGCGTACGTATTTGCACACTAAAGTTTGGTCCACAACATGTCATAGGTTGCTCATACCTGCCCTAGAGTCTCCTACCGTATTTCAACTTCCCGTTGTGAACAGGAGTGAAATTTAGCTCACTCGGCTAAATAGTCTTCTTATCAAATTTAAACTTCCTTTAGGTGAACAGGAGTGAATTTAGCTCACTCGGTTGGTAAGGAAAGAGTTCATCGTTTCAATCGTCCCGTCATATCCCAGAAAGTCTCCCTATAAAATGTCTACCTTCTAGGGCGAACAGGAGTGAATAGCACTCACTGAGCTGATGAAGAGAGAGCTCACCATTCTAATCGTCACTTCATATTCCAAAGAGTCTTCTTATCAAATTGAACCTTCCTAAGGTGAACAGGAGTGAATTTGGCTCACTCGGTTGGTAAGGAAAGAGTTCATAATTTCAATTATCCCGTCAAATCCCAGAAAGTCTCCCAATAAAATGTCTACCTTCTAGGGACAACAGGAGAGAATAGCACTCACTTACCTGATAAAGAGAGAGCTCATCATTTCAATCGTCACAATTTATATTCAAATCACTCATTCTGATAAAGTCTTCTTATCAAATTTCCTTAAGGTGAACAGGAGTGAATTTGGCTCACTCGGTTGGTAAGGAAAGAGTTCATCGTTTCAATCGTCCTATCATATCCCGGAACGTCTCTCTATAAAATGTCTACCTTCTAGGGACAACAGGAGAGAATAGCACTCACTGAGCTGATGAAAAGAGAGCTTATCATTTCAATCGTCACTTCATATTCCAAAGAGTCTTCTTATCAAAGCTTTTGGCGTATCAATTTATACTTTTCACAAACCCAACTAATCCAACATTCCACCCCATATAATGACCAATAAATGTTTTTTTTTCTCTCTTAAAAAAATTATGTTTACTTTCGACAGTCTCATTTACACGTTTAGTTTAAAAATCACTACTACAGCGATATGAGGATTTTTCCTTAATCACACAGTTTCTTCCGTCGTTGAAGAAAGTCCAACTTAACGGCCTTGGACTAAATCTTCAGGATTGTGATACAGCCCAAATCACCCCTGGCACTTACTAGTATTAATTTCTGTCCACCCGTATGGAACTCGTTGCAGAGATTTTTGTAGCATACACATACCAATATAACATTTTTATGTAAAGAGATTTTTATTTAAAAAGTCGGGAATTTTTTATAAGAACAACTTAGTAGACCCTGTTTTAACGTAACTCAAATTTTAATTCACACGTACTGTATTCGATGTGAACTTTTTTTGAATCTTACGAAATTCCTTCTGCTTTCGTTCTGTTCGGTTTCCTTTACTTCTTCGCCCACGTTGACCACGTCTTCAATCCTCCATTACCCTTTTTTGGGTTTCTTTCCGCGCTTTCTTCGCACGGTTTTCTTTTTCTGTCTTTTTCCATCTACAATACCAACCGATCTTTGGCGCTTTTCGTTCTTCCCAGATTTGATTATTCCAGACTTGAATTTAGTCGGGTACGGTTCGTCTTTCTTTATTTCTACTGCGTCGGGTACCGTTCGAAGGCCTTTGTCAGCTCCATCCTTCTTTTTCTTAGGTGCGACGATTGGTGTCAGAATATATCCATCTTCCGGGTCCTCAATTGGCAGAGGACGTGGTTCGGTTTGTACAACCCCTGCAACCCAGAGTACGGTTAGTGAAGCTAGATCAGAATGGGTGTAGATTCAAGTTCCTCAAAACCACTAAGATCAGTAGTTGCTTATGTCTAGTTGTCGATCCATAACATTCTTTTAAATTAAATACAAACATGTTCCCATACCGGACGAACAGGGCTCAATATACATTCGAAATTTAAAATTCTATTATTTAACGAATTTTCGTATCATCAACTTCTACTTTACATGATAGTGTATGTGAGTTATTGCCGTTTTGCTGAGACAAGGTCGAAAACACGAAAAAAATCTTTGAAGTGAAATAACTCAGAAACTAAGCGAGGTAAAAAAAAATTGCTAGGAGGCACTTTTTGTTGGAAATTTGTTGTACAATACGTGGGTTAAGTACTGCGCACCTGTATATTTATAGAGCATGTATGTTGACAGCAGCTAAACTAGAGTTCCACTGACAGTTATTAGTTATTATTTGGCATCAACTACTTCTCCAACTAAGTTAGTTGTGGAAAACTATTTCATTCAAAACGGTGTAAGATAAAACGCCTAGATTTCCACGAAAATAATGAGTTACACAGTTGAATCTATTTCGACGGTTAGGTCATCATCAGTAACAAACATGAACTGAAGGTACATCACAGAAAGCACATCTCATATAGGTCCAGTGAAAGGAGATTGAATCCTATTGGTTCAGGGAAGTGAAAGGGACGGGGAGAACCAACCAATGCCACTTGACGCTTACAAAGTGCAAGGGGCACAATCAGTAACGTTACTGATGATGATAACCTAACCGTCGAAATCGATTTACCTGTGTACTTCATTATTTTCGTGGAAATATTGACGACGTTCTATCTTACTCCGTTTTTATTCCACATATTCATGTTTGATATTTGAGCATGTTCTGATAGGCATCATCATGTGAATTTCGCTTACTGAATTCGAAAGCAACTTAGATGTCTAATTGGAATTTTACGGCCATTCAGAAACTACAGTAACAAATGATAAATCAAAATGTAGAATTAGATGGAAAATTTCTGTTCTTACTCACGTTGTCCTGACGCAAATCCGGGGAAATTGGCGTATTTTACCCCCTCTTGGAATATATTATGAAGAACGGCCCTGGTATCATCAGGGATGTGAATCGGTGGACGGTCCTGCCCGTTCATCTGTCTAAAACCCGCGTGGTACTGATGCGACCATCCACCTCGATGGAGGGCGGCAACCGCCGCGGTTCCGAGCACCGCCAAAAACCCCAATACTCCTGAGATCATTACTGATTGATTCCCATCTATCGTCAATAACGATGAAAACCGTTCCCGTCTACATATATACCTGCGGGCGGTAATGTTCCCGATAGCTATAAAATCTGAGATTTCGGATGTCGTTGACGTTAAAACGTTTTTGTCGATAATCCGTCGTTAAGCGACCTTTATTATGGTTTTATTTCTAATTCCCTCTTCGCTTGAACGATAATGCTCATTGAATTCATAACAACACAAAGATAAAGTTGAAACAACTGTGCTCCTTTTCTTCGTCGAACAACATCACAAATCGCATACCGGAAATAAAACTGTTATAAATCGAAAAACGCTGAAAATTATTTCACAAAGATTCATCATTTTGACAAAAACACGCCCACCATAACTTTTCCTGACTGCCAAGTTGTCATAACGAGAAAATTACAGATTGGGATTTAAAAAAGAAAATTACAACCGTTTTAAACATTTGCACCATTAAAAATCGATTTCAGAATCAAGATTCTTTAATTGGCACAACAAGAAAATAAACATAAGAAATATATTCATCAATAAAATGATAAAAGTAAAACAATAAAACTTCACCTATACCCACAGAGGCTTAAACTCAATGGATTTGTGTCCCTCTGCTGAGTCTCAATTATCCCCCATGTTTATGTCAAAAACAAATCATTAATAAGTGAAGTAAAAACAATTACGGAAACCTCTTCTTAGAATAAAAACAATTGATTGCTTATGTCATGGACCGTATTCCGCAATTTTGGCAAGTATTTGCTTTTCAAATATTTTGAATTTGCCAAACTGTCTTATATATATATATATATTTAAAAAAAATTTTTTTTTTATTGGTTGCGTCACAATAATTGTAACATATAACCAGTTAAGTTACATAGTAGTTTATCTTATAAATTACATGTACAGTAACTGATTGTTAATTAAAAAATTTTTAACTTTCACAACACTACACTCGAATTTCTGCACCTTTCATGAAGTTTATAAGTCTTTTATGGTCTGCAAGAGTTCCATTTCGTAGAAATTCTGTGAGATCTCGATGTACAAAGGGACTTAGCGGAGTTCTTTCTTCTTCTTACAGTGGGCACTCTTGTAATTTGTGCGTCATGTCTTCTAATTGGTCTTCGTAGAACTCACATTCAGGAAAATCGCTGAGGCCAATGAGGTACAGGCTGCGATTCACCTGACCGTGGCCACATCGCACCCTGACCAACTGGACCATGTCACTTCTGGATAGTTGCATATTCAACAATTTCTGTTTTTTATGAACCTGGGACATTATTTCATAATGGTATATGCCCTTATCTATCGAATATGCGTCATACCAGGTTTGCCATTCATGGAGAGCAACCGTTTCCGCAGCACGTAATGCATCTGTGAGAGGGATTTGGGCCTGGACACGTCCAAGTCCTGCAGGAGGTGCCTGCTGCACCTCCCTGCACCTCCAAGTTTGGCTGCTTGATCAGCTCTATCATTTCCTCGTAGATCTATATGTGAGGGAATCCACTGGATAGTAACAGGTCTTGTTGCGTTCCGTAATAATTTGGCAATGTCATATGTAATATAATTTTTGCATTGACCTTGGTGAATCTGTGAGAGCTGCTGACATGCAACTTTTGAGTCGGTGAGAATCACAATCTCTTGGGTGAACCTTCGTTTCATGGTCTCTTCCAGAGCTAGTTTTATGGCGAACATTTCAGCGCTACTGATCTGGAATGATGATGGTAGGCTATACGAAGATTATAGGTCGGTTTCTGCATCATAAATACCCCCTCCCACTCCAGTCGCCCCTTTGATGCGTCAGTGTATACCTTGTAATGTGAAGCGTACTTTCCTGCTAGCATAGCTACAGTGAATGCTTCGAGCTCCCTCAAGGATATATTACGTTTCGAGTCATTTATTCCAGGGACAGAGCAGTTCACATTCAATGTTACCATTGACACAGCATATGCACTTCTTCTGTAAATTTCCAAAATTCTTGGAAATCACACATTGGCTTATGTCTGCAAAAATTTCGAAAAACCACGTTTTTGAGAAGTTTTGGCCCCAAGCGTGTATGCGCGTAAAGCGGTCGATCTGGCTAGAAATGAGGACTAACTAGACTCCAAATGGGGTTCATATGTGAAACAATGGACTTTTTACTCCAATTCTACGCCGTGTCCTACGTGAGCGGGAACTAAGCGATACCGGCGGGTGGAGCGGGTTCAGCGTTTTTTTGCGGGGCGGCCGATTTTCCGATCAAACCATGACAACTGAGCTGTGTTTCTGCGTGCACACACTACCACAAACATGCGGCTTGAAAATCATTTCTCGAGTGTTTGCAAGGCTGGTCAGATTGATGTTCTAGCTACTTATCAACGAAATAAGAAAATCTTCTTCTTCTTTTGGGATTGAAACATCCCCACTTCTAGAAGAATAGGCTCGTCAGGCTATTCTTTCCTCTCTTAGTCATCTCAGTCATGAATTCCCCGAATCCGGTCCTCGATTGATAACTTTCATGAAGCGGTTGCCACTGCTAACTGTGGCTTTCTGTTGGAAATGTTATTGAGCAAAGTTGGACTACTCAATGATGAACAAAAATCGTCTTTGTGTAATAAATTCATAAAAAACACTAATCGTATTAATTGACACGGTAGTTGCGAAACTAACCTAACTGAAACGCGTTCTCTTTCTCTCGCGGCATTGCCCTCACGTAGGACACTACTGGAGTTTTCCGCTGTAAACGCTTCCACTCGCGTAAATCGCCGGTATCACTAATAACGCGTAAATCGCCCAGCCACGCTCAAGTACTACGGGGCCTTTCATAGGCTTTACGGTGTAAGGTGGATTGTGGACGGGCATAGCAGATTTTGATATCCCTCTTTTGATTGTTTTCAGTCACTACATTTTGGGTTATGAGGAATCTCACAACTTTTACTGCATTAACTATCCTTAACTCTCTACCCATCACGTTCGGCTGTATTTACACTGCACGCGATGTAACGCTATGCGAAAGCGACAAAAGGCGCGAATTTCAAACGTTGCGATGCGATGATGTGTTTTTACTGCTAGCGATTGAGTAGTCCAGTCGAGTGTTTGGTGTACCGCTCAAGATGCCATTCCAATTCAACTCCTATAATTCGTTTCTATTTTAGAATAGTGCTTTGAAAGTTGAATGAATTGAATTTTGTACCATCAACTTCACGTTTTCGAGATACTTCATTCCAGCAGCTGTGGACAACGCGGAACAATGTTCCCGTGTGGTACAATTCGTGTTTTAGATTACAATGTCCCAAAATGCCCAATTGAATGTTGGAGTGAATATTCAATTGAATTAAAATAATAGGATGAAACAACGGAGTATAAATTTAAGCAATTGAACGGTTGAAATTCACTACAACTCGCTTGAAACCGCAATGAGGCTTGCCATTGCATCACACGACCTCTCTCAATCGCTCCGCTCCGCTCGTAGTGGAAACACCCAACGCGCTTGGCCACTTAACAATCTTATTCCGGAATTTTGTCTTTTTCTCTCGTCATCGCTTCGCCCCGAATCGCGTGCAATGTAGGGTAACGTGCTGTACCTTGCACATGCTTGTACTTGGAGCCATCCGTAACTATCTGAGTTTGGAGTAAGGAAGAAAATATTATTTTCCCATAATCCACGAGCCCACACATCACCAAAAAGTAGGAATACTATTTCACAGCTGATGGCAAGACTATTATCCAACTGTTAGGTTATAACGTTTTCGCGGTGTTGTGATGTAATTTTCTGAGGCAACTGAGGAAGTGATTACCACCAAAGTAAGAACAAATTTAAGGTGATTAATCCTGATCTCTGTAGTGTAGTATCTTATTTAAGATTTAATCAAGTCACTCTCCATCAAAACATTGACATTTGGTCATCCAGGCTGTTTTTCATGTATGATATACTCGTTTGTACCTAGAGCCACTTTTGTGTTTGTACCATGAGCCGTATAACATAGCTTTGTTTGGAGGTGAGTTGATGGTGATAGGAGTTTTATGGTTTGAATCTGTATATTGCAGATGCCTCGGAGTAAACTGAACATCAAAAGGCATTAGTAGGAGGGGAGAAATTACTTTTGGACTTTCATTCAACGGAATGCATGTGATGTAGGGCCGAACTCGATCTCAACAAGTGATTTAAGAAAATTAAGGTTCCTTCCAATGAACTCAGCCTGACATTTTAAGGCACTTCCTCCTTTTTTTTCCGATCTCTGAGCATCCTGATTTCATTGAAATGTTCATTCTACCTAAGTCAATTGATAGACCTAAGTCAATATTTCAAGACTGAGCTTTTCAAAATAGTTCAGTCCTAATTATTATATTAACATTTTTCCTAAGTTTTACTGAGATCTCACCTGAAATGAATGACATTTAATAGTTCCTATTTGCATCTGTGACAATAAAAAAAAAGGTTTTAAGTAAGTCATGTTTAACTTTCCTGCTGAACCTGAGAAACTGCTCGAATTACTACTAATCGTATATGTGGCTCAAGGTACATCCACAGTTGGCTCCAGGTAAAACCATGTTTGTACCATGAGCCAGTTTGGAGGGTGTTGGGGAAATTGGGTAGTATGTACAGATGAATGCTGATTTAAATATTATGAAAATTAGTTTCTGAAGCCAACTTGTTTCTGGACTGATTTAGACCAAAACCGAATTGATCGGACCATAATTACCTCCAGGAAAATCAAAATGCAAAAAGTGGCTCAAGGTACAGCACCTTACCCTACATACACGCTAGCTCTCCAATTTTCCTTCAATACCTCTCTAATTTGATTTGTTCGGTGAGGGGGAAGTTCAAATTCGTCAATCTTCTACGGCATACCACTATTTTTCCCATAATTCACACTCACATCGGCACTTATTTTCAAAGTTGTTTACCACTGTTAACCCGGAGAACCAGATGATAATAAGCAGTTATATTGTTGGAACAAAAGTTCCGTAGGCTTGGGTCTCGATTCTCACATTCTTAAAAGACTTTTACAGGTAATCTAAGATGTACTGTCAAACGAATAAAACAATAGAAAAGAAAAAACAAAGAGTTATTTATGGGACAACAGGCTCCAGGTGAGGAAACATGAATATTACAAGACTTATTCTTTCAAAAATCATATCTCGCCGAGAAAATAAAACAAAGCTAGAAGGAGGAGATAAAAACAAGCGGTTCTTCTCAAAATTTTATATTCTAAAAAAAACCAGCCATTTCATAGTAAGTCTTGAATGATTCTAAGAATACAAGTTTTTTTTAGTATTTACTAGTAAATCTTCATAATTGGAACCCTATTTATCGCTAGGTAACTCTTTGAGAACACCCTATATATAGCACCTCCACTAGAAAAAAAGCACTAAAAACACACGCTTTTCAAGAGGGCCCAAAACCGAAATCATTACACGATGATGATTTCTGACTTGAGCTTGCCATTCCAACAGATCGTATTGAAGAAACTGTTATTGAAACAGATCCCCTATTAATTTCCTCGTTAATAACGTTGAGAAATTATTATTCGGCCAATAAACATCTCGTTTGGTCGGTACGTCATTTTAGTTGCCGGAAACCAATCAAAACTTTTTAGTGAGTTCTATCGTAAATAGCTATTGCAAAACTACTACTTTTATTGTTTATAATTGAAAGAAGGGTATTAAAAATTGTTTCAACATCCATATTTCAATATTTAAAAAAAAAATTGTCAACAGCGATATCACACCTCAATAAAATCAGGTAGTGAGGTATAATCTTCCCACTTAGTCACAGTCAATATTTTTCAAGTTCTCTAAATCTATTTGTAGATCGGTGTTCCTAATTTAATACATTAATTTGATGAACTAGAGCAATGACCGCTGTAAAGACACTTGAAGATCAATTAAAAAGACATAATATTAATATTACCAGGTATACTAATACGAATTTTCCATTTCTGAGCTCTTTGGAAAAACGCAGCAATATAGTACAGATGGGTTTATTATTTATGTATTCCCTCTTATTATGAGGGAATATTATGTGATTCCCTATTATGTGAATTCAATATTAATTCCCCATATTTCCGATTATGGGTCACCTATGTGAATCATTAGTCTGTTTTTTTGGGCTTAGTCTGAGTTGCTGTATCCAAAATCGGCGATCACCTTTTGATTGTGTTTTAGGTGCCTTAAAAAGAGCCACAATTATACTTCGTCTCCGTAGATCGATTAGAAAAACAGCTGATCAGTGTATGCCCTTGTAATTGACTTTTAGACATACCAATGGTGATAGGATGATTTCTTCATAAATACGAGTACAACTCCACAAACTTTATTTTATACTTCGTATGCTATGAAAATCTGGATTACAAAAGAACCTCCAGAGAACGTAATTTCGTTGCAATTATATCACCTGATTCTTTCGTCATAATGTACTTGGTGTTTTGTAATACCAAGGGGATTTGAGATTCACATTCCTGTTGACGTCCTTTTTTCCGTCCAAGTTCCCGTAGGGAGTGAGAACGGATGAACGTGAAGCGGTTTTGTGTTAGCGCATTCGATTCATTGAAGCGATTCGTATCAACAGCAAACATAGAAACAGTAGTGTTATTTCGTTATTTTGATTCTTTAATATTTGGGCGAGCCCTATTACAAAGAACAAATACAATTGAAAGTTGAATCTAGTAGGTACAATAGAACAGGAGGGAGGGGGGAGCGAAATAAATTTATTACAATCGACATGAAAGAAAATTGATACTAGTGTACAGAAAATAATTAATCATAAAACAGCTTTTTCGAAGATAAAGGAGAGGAAAAAATGTCAAAATCGGGATTGGTTTGAAGTAATAAGTTGCCACTGCGTAGCATTCTGGGGAGTGGTTGGTGGTACATGTAGTTAGTTTCTGATTAGTCAATTGGGAAAAGAGCCGCATTTCTTGTGGAACTGGGAAGTTGATCAAAGAAAGAGGGCAGGGGGAACCCAGCTGGCCGCGAATCAATTTGCATAGAAAAGACAGGTTACTCATAGAACAATGCGATCGAAGTGGCATCAAATTACACCCTACCATCAACTACGGGTAATTAAAATCGGTGGAGGGGATGCCCAACTTGTAACCAACATATCTCAGGAAGACTAGTTGGAGTCTATCGAGTTGGTCAATATGACCTTCAAAGTTAGGAGACCAAACTACATCAGCATATTCGAGGATAGGCGAAACCAATGTTTGGTAGAGCATTACTGTAGCGAGAACATTGGAAAACTCTCTAAACCGAGAGAAACCGAGGGATTTCATGGCTATGTTGATGATGCCATCGATGTGATCATCAAAAGTCTAGGAGATCGAATCGAACTCCCGAATCGATTATCTGGTGCATGTGCGGGAAGAGATAATTTATTTGGTGTTCGTCTGTTAATACAGAGATTCGGTGAAACAGCACTTATTCACGTTCAAAAACCATGTGTTTGCCACACACCATTGGCATAAGGCATCGACGCACGTGAACGTTTGCATCCACAGGCAGAGGTAACCTCACAAAAGATCTTACAATCATCTGCCAACACCAAGCATTTCACATTGAAGTGAAATCAGATCTGGGAAAAGCTCAGGACGCTATTGATCACCAGGAAGAATCAACTAAGGATAATATAATAATCCTAATAATATAATAACTAAGGGCTCCCATAATCCCAATATGGGAGCCCTGGGGAACAACTGAGGAGGCGTGGATAGCTCTAGATGAGGAATCCTTAATCCTCACCACGAAATATCTATTCTGAAGGTAAAACTATAATCCTATCCAGCAAGGAACCAAAAACTCCCAGAGATTTTAGAACAGCCGGGACATGTTGGTGAGACAGCTTATCAAAGGCTTTAGCGAAGTCTGTCCACATCACATAAACCTTGATAGAAACTGATGGCTACAACTCTGTACCAATTAGACCTAATTTGTGATTTTCGACCCTCGTTTCATTTTATTCGATTTTTGGATTCCACTTATTCTTGAAACGTAAGACAACACATTTTGAGTGGGGAGTTGATATTTTCCTCTTAGACAGTGACAAAGGTTCATTATTGAATATATTAAAGTATGGTTGGAACAAACAATTTTTCGTTTGAGTTGAAATAACGATTTTAGAAGGGGCGCTTTGGTGGCCATCGAAATTCAACAGTTACATTTGCGTCTAAGGAACCACACGTGGCCTGAGTACTTACGGTTTGGTGGCCGTGAAAGCGCGGCTTGTGCATTGCGTAAGCCGTCGGGTCCCCATAATGAAACCTGATGGGGAATTTACTGGAGCAATAAATTTGAGAAACGGTTTTAGGCGGTTCCCTTTCACGGCTCGGAAGAAAATGGCCGAAATGAGGTTGGGACTTCTAATGGAACTAAGGCGCCGGGCGGGCGCTACATTACCTTAGTCAAGAGCTACATTACCGGCGCTAATCCAGATAGAGGTAGTGGGGGTAATGGAGTGTCAGGTAATGGCCACTTCGATGCAGGGCTTTCCCGGAGCTTTGGGGATTGAAATAATAAGAAATTTGACATGTGCACTTGAGACAGCTCCCCTCGATGTTGTGCACCTTCTGTTGCCATGAATCAATTAGTACCGTACAATGTTTACAATACGCTCCGAGTGAGTCATACAAATAGCAATATAAAACTGTCTCAGACAGTTACAAAGCCTAAAAATGAAACTAAAACCAAATATCTGGAACTTTTTCCCCATAAATTGTCGACATTAGATCTCTTAGAATATGGGAAAACGGGGGATTGTTCCGTAAAATTCACGTTTTTAGCTATTTTCCATAAAAACGATGGGTTTGCCATCGGGTTTTGTATATATATTTTTCGCGGAATTGAATGATGACCCTGTCCTCCTCTGACCCCCCCCCCCCCCAAAGGGATTTTCGTGCCCTTTCCCCTTATTTGAAAATTGCATTCATCTTATTATTTGAAATTTTCTACTGGTAATTCGGTCCTTTCAACCAGGAAATCTAATTTCACCAAAATGGAACTGAAGTATGTGAATATTCCGGGAAATTTTTTCGTAGGGGTGGAAGTTACGGAACCTGTTTATTATTAGCAAAAGAAAACATGAAAAAGTCATTTTTCTCTCAAATTCTCACAATTTGGTGTTTGGACTAATTTATCACCTTTTAAATCTTTTTCAAATTGTCTTCGTTTGCCCTATGAGATAAGGAATTAAAGGCTCACTCCGACGGTGCCCTCAAAATTGATTTTGGAGAGTAGTTTGAGGGAGTTTTGACCGTTTTAGTGATTTAAGATCGGAAACACGACAAACATCTAAAGAACAGTCTTAAGATGCATTTTTGTTGGAAATATCCTCTAAAATCCATCCTTGTATTTTTTACCAATAGGTTTGTGACATTTCAACTCAACAACAACGGTTTGG
Source organism: Creontiades dilutus (assembly GCA_031894815.1). Classification (NCBI taxonomy): domain Eukaryota; kingdom Metazoa; phylum Arthropoda; class Insecta; order Hemiptera; family Miridae; genus Creontiades; species Creontiades dilutus. The sequence goes on from JAVIWC010008305.1 coordinate 625,628, forward strand.
TGGTGTAAGTCGATTTGATGGAGTGCGATTTGACACACCTCCCTCCAATACCTCGTACAACAACTGTCAACACTTCCTCTTACAAAATGAAGCTTTCATTTTTCAAATTTTTGTAGGTGTGTTCTGTCGCGCGAAAACTTCGTAACCGATTTCAAAATTCTCCCCCCGCCGGCGTTTTACCAGCAGGCGAGCAACCCCTCTTGCCGCCCGCCGTTATGCCGCCCGTTGTCGTCCAGTCTTGGTAAGTCGGTGTGAATCGGTTGGAAATTTGAAACCGATTGGCTAACTTTGTGCAGTTTTGAAAAACTAACGTATTAACCTGGTTTTGCTTTACCGTATCAAGGTAATGGATTTTTGTAATCGACACAAAAACACACCTAGATAATTGCTCTCCAGCTCAGTCTCGCTGTGCATTTCGTTGAAACTGCTTGTGTTTGTGGACTCATCCTAAGATAAAGATGTAAACTTCTGCCACCATTTGAAATATTCCCCGTTGTTCCCCATTCATCATTTAGCCAACTGCCCTGTTCATCTTCATCCTGAATTGACTTTTTCACGTGTTCCATAAGATTTCTGAAGTCTTAAATTGTGTACCGCCCAACATTTTGAATATTATTTGTGGTTATATTCCCAAATCTGGTTTCACATCCTACGTAGGTATATAATTGTTATTACCGGTGACCGTAAATTTAGATCATGTTTCTATTTTCTTGGAATTGGGTTCGCCTGTTCTTAAAAACGCTGCAAATTCTTCCACTGGGGTTTATTATTCAATTGGCTTGCGTTCATGATCTGAATTTCTACTAAGCTTTGGAGCGTGCGTGTTTCACAGGTGATAGAGCGATTATTGAATTTCAGGAGATATGCATAGAGCACGTATATCTGTTCTCAACCAAAATACCCATTTCGATTGTTCAGTTGATCATGTTCGTGTGCCTCCTGAAATTCAATAATCACTCTATCACCTGTGAAACACGCACACTCCAAAGCTTAGTAGAAATTCGAATCATGAACGCAAGCCAATTGAATAATAAACACCAGTGGAAGAATTTGCAGCGTTTTTTATGGTTATCAGAATGCTTCAACCCGTGTATCGGCTACGAAGCCTTTTAGGAGTTCACTCCAGTATCCACATTACTACATCACTAGGTTGCTGATATCAACACAAAAACAATAATAAACCAAAATAACGCGAATGTTGGCACCATAAATCGGGCCATAGATCGGGAATGGTTTAACCTACGGACCTGGGGAGGGGCTCATTCGATTCCTCGTGGAGTGTTCTTCAAAAAGAGTACAAATTTAGGCCGCCTTGACTTTTTTTGAGGTTTTTAGGGATTTTATAAAACTTTGTCAACCCTTAAAGGGCACTTAAAATTAATTGAGAGGGCTGGCTCAAGAATTGGGGCGTCGTCGGACCAACATGGATTTTTCCTGAAAATGTCAGCTTTTTTGCTTCAGCCGTTTGGGAGAAATCGTGCGTACGGCGAACGGCGGACGGACGGAAAATTTTTATTGCAGATTTGGATTCTACACCCTTTGAAGACGTAAACCATGAAATTTTCGGGGGGGTTCAAAATATTTTTTTTTTTTCAAGAGCGATTACAATGGTTAATATTGAATAATAAACCAAAATGAATGAAATAAAATCAAATCACCGTATCTCACGTTCTCGTATTCAAGCATCCGATGATCTGATTGTCCCCCGCTCGTCCGAGTCCGAGGGAAAACTATTCCCTTAATTCATTTTAGTCAGCTCAGTGTTGTGTGATATGCAAAGATTCTAACCGCAAGTTGAGAGACACACAACACCTTCACAAGATGTTACCTTCCGTACCGTCCTATCTCTAAATGGTTTCTGCCCATATCCGTGCTCTCGCTTACCCATCAGATAAATTAACGCCTTGCGCTTCTACACGTATTACGCGTAATCGCGGCTATGTCATTGGCCTGACACAATGGGAGATCCCCCTTGACCAATTTCGGAGGACGCTATCTCGAACGCGACTCCTCTAAGAACTTCTAGGTACCGGCTCCTTATTTTTCCGAGTCCCGCGCCGTGTTTTTCTTCCGTTGAACCGTAATCATTTTCGCAGTCTTCTAGTTGTTGAAGTCATCGACTAACGTCCACAAAGAGTATTTCTCACTTGTACCGTGACCAGAATGTAATGTTTGATTGTTTTTCGAGTTACTCATTGAAATGGTGGGCTACGTTCATTTGTATATGAAGACTTTCGGGAGACGAGGGAATTCATCAGGCACGTAATTATTTACTTGAACATAATTTGAAGTGAAATTTGTGAATTTCTTTACTACGAGTAGTATTACATTTCTTAAGGTTTACATTTTAGTGATCAACTTTATTAACATTCATGGAGATTGTCCGAACTGTTTCTTTCTGATCTTGATGAAATTATTATTAGAGTTTGAACATCAGAAGTGAGTCAAAATATATGAGGCCAACCCTTTAGCCTTGACAAATAACAAATAATGTTTGAAATTGGCTTTTGCACGTGTAATGTTGAAATGTGTTTGAACCGTTTTCATTGAAGCTTCTTTTAGAGTGTTTCAACGCCGTTTTGTAAAACACAATCAAAGGCAAAAGTCACCCAGACAAGTCAACGTTGCTTCCAAGATACTGGTATGATTCCACAAGCTCGTCGTCCACCTTCAAGAACTTTATAGTTGGTATTGTTCTCTTATTTCTTCGTCAGACCCCTCCTTCTTCTTCCAGTATGCTCCATCTAGGAACTAACCCACAAAATCCAAAGAACAATGTCATCTTGTTATTGATGTATAGAAAATATCATCTAAATAAAACTAAAACTTGATCCAGTATATGGATTTCCTACAGGCTTACAGGCAATGACCCTAAAATTGGTCATCAAGCTCTAAAACACAAAAATGTAGACGAAAATTTCGATTTTAGAGGGGAACGTTTGTTTTGAAGCTTTTCTATCTTCTGTTGTGAGGACTCGAAGTTTGATCGCAGGCTCGTGAAGAGATTCTGGTTCACCGACAGTCTCAATATTTCCGAACATATTGCGCGGACATATTTTGATATGATGCCTTCGCCGAGGCGGAGTTGGAAGATTATAAGAGGTACATACCCTGACGGCACCAGCCGCTTTCTCGAAGAAACCAATTTATTCACGAGTGTTATTCATTCCTTCCTCCTTTTTTTTCCACCGGTGACTACATGCATAATGTATCAGATGTGTATCGGCGAGGCTCAACACTTGAAAAAAAGAGGCTATTCAAAAAAATACAGTTTCAATGGAAACGAGTGAAGTGTTCGTTCTTCCCTCGTCCCCTCCGTCTGCCTTTGAGGTGGAACGCGGTGGGGGGTTCGGTTTGATGAACCGCGTTGGAAATTCTAATAGGCTCCACGTTTGCGAGAAAAGATTATAACTATTACACAAAGGTTTTATTATTCCAATAACACAGTCCCACAAAAAAAAGTCAAGTAATGTAGACTAGGGTATCCCTATGTATTTTTCGATGCTGAATTCGAATTCAAGGCCCAAAAAATCCCCTGATCCCCAAAATTTTGAGCTATGGCCAAAAAACTACCCTTAAATAGGTGTCAGAACCTACTCTTTGAGTCATGAGATTGGGATGAACTACGGCATCTTTTTAAGTGAATTTCTATTTTTTTTTTTTTTTTTTCAACTTCAGACAAGGAGAGTACTTGGGGAAACTACCTCTCCCTCAATCACCCCCGCCACCCCCTCCTAGGGGTTGAAATTTGAGTTCTCACGCCAAGTCGAGTGGGGTATGGATTTGCATGTTTTTGGGGTTCCTGAGATCGAATTTGAACTTCCAAGAGTCCATAGACACCTCTTCTTCCCTTAATCACCCCCTCGTAGGGGATTAAATTTGATTTTTCGCTCCAAGTCGAATAAGGTAAGGATTTCTATGTTCCCAGGTTCGCTGAAATTGAATATGATTTTTGGAAAGGCTCTCAAATTTTGTTGGGGCCTCCCCCAATGACTTTTAATTCTTTCGGATTTTATTCTCTTTTCTTGTGATATCTCTGTGGTATTCGAACTCCAGATATTCAGTGACATCTGCCTGGTGTTTCTGAGCATTTCTTGCAACATTTCTTGATTTGGACGTTACACTACTAGGAGGGGTGTCCACGACAGCAGTGCACGTAAAACCTACCAAAAACAATACACTTGCTGACGGAGAGGGGTCACACCACAAAATTCATAACAGATAGGATGGTTCGAGCACGTTTTTCATACAACAGAGACTACAAGCACGTACAAACCATGTTCCATTGGTCACAACCTCTTAGGGCTTGAGAAGCTAAATGGTATCCTCCGTGAACTACATCTATCTTGTCATCCACCTCACAAAACCTGAATGTATATATAACTTGTTTAGCAATTTAACGCCAAAGTATTGGTCAAATGTTGTATTATGGGATGCGAGAACCTTGGCCGGGAGTGGCCAGGTTTGATGTATAGACGCCGTATGATTGTCTGCAGAGTAAGAGTCGTCGCTTTAAAACGTAGAAAGCGTCATTGCTCGTTTGGCATACTGGTTGGTATATACACTTTGTAAACTAGCAGTCTGCTAAACCTCGACACTTATTCGTGTTAGTTGTATTGTCAGAGGAGAAGTCAGTACCCTCAATATAGTTCAGGAGAACCATCCAGTGAATAATTGTATAATTATGTGTGTGTACGCGCGCGTTTGTATAATTTCAGGCGATGTCTGTCGGTAGGATTGAGATAAAAACGTCGTTTTTGTGCAAAATAAAGCATTCTAAAGGAAAGGATTCGTTGAAAATCACAAGAACCCTCTGGGTGTGGCTATTCTTCTCACCCTTGAAGGGTCAACCGATTCGATCCATATCATCCTTCTGATATGTAAGCAGACTCTTGTTATGAACTACTCCCACCCTCTATTGTCTGCCCCGATGACCCCAGATATGATCTGACATCTCCCTTTGCCACCATAGTCACAAAAGGGCTACACATTTTAAATATTATCGCGTGAAAATAACCATTCCTCCCTGCCTTGCTTATTGCGAGCCTTTCCAATCCCATTCAATCCTCGTGCCATTGTAAGATTCATGGAATCGAACTACCTGTACGATTTACTGTCTGTATCCAGATATCTCACCCGTAACAATGTTCATGTGTGGGCTTTAAACCAAGCGGAACCTGCTGCTCGGCGTATTTGGTTGTCTTGGTTTTTATCCTCAAGTTGTTTTTGCTTTCTTACTATATCTGCCTCTGGAATGGGTACTCCATTCCATATCCTCGTCATGAAATATACGAAGTTGAGCTTTTACCAGTTTGTAAACTAACATAACAAATAATCTTGTATTGAATATCATGTTGGTTTGAACTGTTATATTGATGATTTGTTCGTTTGTGTTGACAGGACGGCTGGACGAGGAAGGACGAGGGGAAGGCGGAGGGAGCGGAAGCGGGGGCGGCGGGGGTCGTTCTCGCGGGTCGAGGAGCCGCGAAGACGCCTTGAGGCGGCACACCCTCGGCGCCCCCGATAGATACGCCGGTCTCCGAGGGATGGACCTTGAGGTGAGCTCGTCTAAACACGTTATAAGGCTGGTTTATAGAATCTCCTGTCAAATCTCTGATTAACTGCTACAAGAATCTAAGTAATAGACCATCTCGTCTATGTCGATGCTTTCATCAATCTCCAATAACTGAGAGGAGTTTGTAAGAAGAAATCATAAGTAGCACTGCTACAAAGTTGAATTCCCCAAATCAATGGGGCAACCTCTCCATTCATTCTCCTCCATACTTTTGTATTCATAACCCTTCAATGGCAGAAAAGCCACCCACCCATAGTGCTACATACGAATATTAGGAAAATACTCTCCATAAGTAATATTAAGAACAATAACCAGTTTTATGGTTGAACAAAATCGACAAAAATGAATCGTTCATAAATGAAGGATGTTGGATACCTCACAAGTAATTTTCAAAATATTTATCTGGACTACCCCAAAAAATGGTGCACGAATTTCTTTCAAAATAAGAGCTATATTCCCATTTCCCTTACAAAAACGTCTCTCAATAAAACGTAAAGAAAATGCATAGTTTCCTTTCCTGACCCAAAGGGTTACAGTTACCATAAATGTAATTTTTTTTAAGTACAAGAAAACTTGGGATGGTGGACCCCTGGGCTCTCATTTTCTTCCATTTGCATTCCACAGTAAATAGCAATGCAGAAACGGGCTGGTGTGAATCTATCTGGAAATTTGTAACGTTTTGAATTTGCGTGTCATCATGTGAATGTGTTTTAAAGCATGTTGTATCTAATATTGTTCTGCTTCTTGTTGTCTAACGTGTGGATTGTTTTCTTTATTTTCACGCTCTAACACTACACAGATGGGCACTAAATCTAACCGAAGAAAGGTGAGTAATTTTCAACTGATTAAGAAAAATAATCCATATGTGTACCTAATATTTAAAACACATCAAGCTTGCTCTGTGTACTCGTAATTGAAGAATGAGTATACATGAGCTATCAAACGTTTTTCAATTAAAAAACGCTGCAAATTCTTTCACTGGGGTTTATTATTCAATTGGCTTGCGTTCATGATTTGAATTTCTACTGAGCTTTGGAGTGTGCGTGTTTCACAGGTGATAGAGCGATTATTGAATTTCAGGAGATATGCATAGAGCACGTAAATCTGTTCTCAACCAAAATACCTATTTGGATTGATCAGTTGATCATATTGTGTGCCTCCTGAAATTCAATAATAGCTCTATCACCTGTGAAACACGCACATTCCAAAGCTTAGTAGAAATTCAAATCATGAACGCAAGCCAATTGAATAATAAACCCCAGTGAAAGAATTCGCAGCGTTTTTTATGGTTATCAGAATACTTCAACCCGTGTACCGGCTATAAACCCTTTTAGGTGTTCACTCCAGTATCCACGTTCACTACATCACTAGGTTACTGTAATCAAAACAAAAACAATAATAAACCAAAATAACACAAATGTTGGCACCATAAATCGGGCCATACATCGGGAATGGTTTGACCTACGGACCTGGGGAGGGGCTCATTCAATTCCTCGTGGAAAGTTCTTCAAAAACAGTCCAAATTTAGGCCGCCTTGACTTTTTTTTGAGGTTTTTAGGGATTTTACAAAACTTTGACAACCCTTAAAGGGCACGTTAAATTAAGTGAGAGAGCTGGCTAAAAAATTGGGGCGTCGTCGGACCAACATGGATTTTTCCTGAAAATTTCAGTTTTTTTGCTTCAGCCGTTTGGGAGAAATCGTGCTTACGGCGTACGGCGGACGGACGGAACAATTTTTATTGCAATCCAAATCAGACACGGACACCCTTTGAAACGTAAACCATTTTTTTAAAGAGCGATTACAATGGTTTATTATTGAATAAAAAACCAGAAATGTATTAGTTCTGTATAAAGCTAGCCTTCTGGTTTTTTGCCGCAGTTTAGAGGAGATCTGCACAGTCCTGCCACAAAAACCAGCAGGATTACAAAACGTTTGATACAAAAGAGTTTTGTGAAAATTTACTTTCGGTTGGGTTTGCTAGAAGTTAGAAACTGCTAGAGTCCAGTTACTAGACCCATGTTCATGTGCGGAAAAACGATTTTTTTACATCCCTATTTACAGTTTTTTGTGGCTCGGACGGCTGATGGGGGTTCCAGATTTGTAATCCACGACTCTCAAAACGTAAAATGACATAATTGGAGGGGGGTCGTATGATTACGAAGGCTTATTACTGAAAATCACAAATAAACGGAGTAAAACACTAATAGCTAAGAGGCACTTTCGGAGGCAAATGAGTTGTCCAACAATGGAGCAGCATCGGATACGTTGCGCTTCTTCTATATTTTTAGAATTAATTTCAAATTCAAACTGTAGGTATAGATAGGTTTTGACTACTGGTGTGTTCGTTCTTCCATCATTTTGATCCTAACCACTCTACTAATCTAATTTACCACCAAAATTGTCTCAATCGATATGTTCACGTTATTTTTTCACATTTTTTGGTCAACTTCCAGTCGCCGCAGCCTCGAGGATACCCTCCTCCCAACATGCTCCTGGACGACGACCCGGGAATCATGTCGGAAGTTGAAACCTCCTCCACCGGTTTCCGTCGGGGCAACAAACAGAGAAGTTCACTCCCCGTCGTCCGAACCCCGAGCAAAACGCTCGAACGACCTCTGGGTGAGTCCAAATCCTGACAGAATAAAACAGTGGCTTTGCCTTCGTGTTTCTTTCAGTTGACGTTCCGTTATTGACAAATTTAAAAACAATTGAGAAGTTTTTTTGAAATAACAGAAAACTAGTTTTTCCAATGTTTTGTCTTAAAAGTTTTTGTATCTGTTTTGTTTTTTGTCCCGTAACGTTCTAAGAGCTTCTTCTATTCCCTTTTGAAAATCCCCTATCCCGATAACCCTTTGAATATTTCCGCTAGTTCATCTCTATCACTAGTTGTATACCAACGCTTTTCCCAACTGAAGCCCATAAGTATTTGAGCAAATCCAAGATTTTGAGAATAACGTAGTGTGTTATGCGCTTATATTTCCCCCTTACCCAGGAGTAAAAATTCGAAGTATTCAGTAGCTGAGACAGTTCATTCCTTCTTTTTAATTCTCTTTTAATACTTTCGGGCTATGTATGGATGTATTCATTGGGCATTGGTCTATGATTTAACTAACTGGATCATCTCTCCTATCTGGGATTGAAAGACTTAGGCCATTCCATATTTCAACATTTGATTTAAAATGTTGGCAAGGAGTGGGAGTGGATGTGGATGCACTTTGAGCAACCAACCACAATCAACAACCAATGCACTCTCATGTTGGTTTGTGGAACTAGCTGAGTACTGCTATGTATATTCCGTCTTTTATCATTTCATCATCTCTTGTCTTTTTGGTTTTATTTAGACGTTGGATTGAGATAAGAGGGATAGAGAAAATATGGTTATTCAACGTTAATAAAAATTTCGAATTTTAAGAGAAAGAAAACAAAAATGCGACTACTAGCGTTTCTTTCATTCGTCTGGCAGAGACCGGAGTATATCAATCATCCGTAACAACATATCCATCATTATAGCGATCCCCTAGTAACTCTGCTTCTAGTCCCCTGCAGTATCCCCGTTCCACTGCAAAATTTTGCAGGAGTTGCCCAGGTGCTAATCTCGTTAGAATACGAACTGCAGTCTCCGCTATTGTACTCGGAAAGTCCCAGATATCGTGATCTTAACTCCTTCCTGTCATAAAATGTTGTAAATCCTCTGGACCATTAGTGTTTCACTACGTAGATCGTGCATTTGGGTCGTCTGGAGCGTAAAATGACATTCCATTCAGGTTGAGTAGATCGCCCTTAACAAGCAGAGCGCAACGCCTGACCCACAGCAGTCTCTCCATCTTTCCTTGATTGAGGCAGCCTGGCATCAGCCAGGTATAGCATCCTCTATACCCTTCTTGAGTATGCCATAGCTTTGGCCCTCATGCTGGTCTTTAATGTGGTTTTCATTTCGCTTGTCAACCCTCAAGCTCCTCACGCTATTGTTACAGACTATTAGGAACTCTTTCGCCGCCAACCTTCTTAGTTCAGCTCACCGGAGCATCTCTCCTCTCATGACTGCATCAGCACTCAACCGAGGATACCTAGTCTCAGGTAGTTTCAGAGTCCTCAACAAATAATCTCAGCTCAGCTTGATGGTTTATGAATGAAGAGGGTTCAAACCAGTCTCAATCGGAGATTATTAATGGATTTTTCCTTGGGAGCCCAAAAATTTAATGAAAAAAGAACCCACATCCCACATTCTGCTCAGCATGGCAAAACTGGAATGACTGCACGGAACGCCTTGTTTATCACTGGGCAGCGAAAATTGGCAATGTATGGATACTCATGCATTACAGAAAACGCTGCTTATATTTCATCCACTGTGAAACGTTGGAGCCCCGAAGTTCCAAAGGTATTTGTAAGAGCTTGCTAGTCTTACCATCAATTGACGGTTACCAGTTCCAATTATACCTCGGTGATATTGCAAAGTACTTCTGCCTCACTGGATCAGTTCCCAATACAATCCATCCCAAAAAACTATAGACCCCAGAGCACAAAAAAGGAAGTTTCGGACTGCTATGATTAACTTCGTATGTCTTGACAGTTGTTCACAGTTGCGTACACGATTTTAAAATTTTGAGTGGTTTCTGGTGCTCTGTCATCAAATTCTCTAACATTTTCAAAGTGTTGGAGCCCTCTTTCCTCTAAGTAGATGCTCCTTCCAGCACTGTGATTTCATGTTGATTCAACCTGTGATGCAGAATTTTGAGTTAATGCCGCTTGAGAAATCCTGGGTTAAGTGAGAAGTTTTGCCATCACTTTTATTTGGAGGGAAAGTCCTGGTGATCATTTCTTTTCTTCTTTGCCTGTATAGGTAATTGACCATTTGGCATTGGTTCCATACCAGCAGATTTGTTTATCAAACTACTGATTGAAATTTCATTCAGCCATCAGCAACATAAACGGCCTCACACATGGGCCACCACTCATTCCAGTCACAATATCTTGAAACTACTCCTGTCCCACTGGATCCGTCCTCCCATTCCTTCCACTATTCCCCCAATCCAATTCCTCTCCCCCTTCATCCGAAGCTCGTTGAATCTTGTCTTAAACTGTTTTTGTATTCCATAAACATAAAATAATGATTGACAAATCACAAAGACAATTTCCAAAACGTTGTCTTCTGATATGTTGTGTGTGGCTTAGGCGCAGGGCCTGGATGGTTCGGAACTACGGACGCGCGAAGGAGGAACGACCCCCTCCAGGGCCACCAATACTGCGGTAAAGGCACAAGAAATTCTCACAAAACAAAAATTTAATTAAAAAAACAAAAATTTAAAAAGGCAAAAATTACTTCAAATTCCTTTGTTTTTTAAATTCAGAATTAGTTTTTATAAATCTTCTTTTTTTATTTTTCATTTGATTGAACGTTATATTTCTCTCAACGCTTTCCCCTTACTTTATTGTTTGTGGCGGTGTTTTGTTAATTTTACCTTATCCATCTAACCTCTTCCGTTGCGATTTTGGCTAAAATTTATATAACAACTTCGATTAAAATCTTCCTATCTCGATTTTTCAATTCTCATTTCACACATTCTTTCCATTCCAGTAACTACAAATAATTGAGGGATCTCCTGTGAGAAATCGATCTCGCTAGAAGGGTACTTCAAAAAGTTATATTTCTGTCGAAAAGTACATTAGTCAATATAAAAAATCAAATGAAGGACGAGGCGATCGGACATTTCTAATCGAAATGACAAACAAACTCTTTTTGTTTAGAAAAAAGTAAAAATGTCGTTTTTAAAAAAATGAGTTATGGAGTGATCGATAGCCTGACTAAAAATTAAAAGAGGATAGCTCATTGGAATATTCTATTTGTCCTCTTTGATATGAAAAAAAAAAAAAAAAAAAAATGAAAATTGGTTCAATCAGAATACATAGTTTTAAAATACCATAAAACGGGAAAAAATTGAAGGATCATTGAAAAAGTTCCAGTCATGCAGCATCATCTTGATCGTGTGAGAGAATTTCTCAAAATTATCCTATTGAAATTATGTAAAATAGTGTTGAAATTTGAGCACTTTGAGGACGAAAAATGTTAATTATCAATGTTATTTCCGAAAAACTTGTGAATAATACTCTTCTATTCAATCAAAGGTATTGACTTTTTAGAATTTTTATCGATCTTTAGGACATTTTAATTAAATTTAAATACAATTTTCAGCATGAGTTTGAGCTTCAATTTTTCAATGAACTGGTCAATTTTGTTTTAGTCATATTCCACGTTCAAAGATAAATTTAACGATTTTAATCCTATTTTTATTATTGTTGTGATTTTTCAAGTAAGTACATTGTTTGAAATAGGTCCAATTTTATGTGCTCAACAAGTGATTTCCAAATTACCTCTTTTTCGGCATTTCGGAATGCTTGATTTTTTGGCAAAAGAACAAAGTTTTTATCTCGATCCTATCGAGAGTTATCGTTTAAAATTACTCGTTTCACCACAATTTTAAAATTTTTAAATTGACAATTCATGGAAAACAAGTAGAAGAGTGTAATCACATGATGGTTTATTGCTTTGCAACTTCACCTCTGCGATTGTCTGAGCACTGTGGTTTCCAACTTTTCAAGTTTCCTTCTTAATTTTTGCCTTAAGATATCTTCATTCTCATTCTGCCACCAGGTGTACTTCTTTTTCAATGGCTGATATGATCTTTACATTTCTTATCTTATTACGATAAAATATAATTTCGAAGGAAACTTTAAGGCATTTTAAAACACGTTTTTCGAAACCATCGAAACCATTAATCGATTTTAAATGTACATTTTTTGGATATTAAAGAGGACTACGGAGATTTTGTATGGGATATCCTGTATAGATAATTGGTGAGGGGTTCACTCTGAAACTGAATTTTTTTTAAACGACATTTATTATTATTATTTATTGTTTTAGGACAAAAGCGGTTTTTTTGTCATTTTCTTTACAAATGTCTGATATTCTCGTTCTTCATCTGGTTGAATACTTTGACAACTCTTCTTTTTGACAGATCCATTCCAATGGAGAAACAATGACCACCATAATTTTTTGAAACTCTTTCCAGCAACCACGATTTCCCTCAGGGTTTTTCCCTTAATTTTGTTTGAGCAATGCATTCAGACACGAACCCTACCGAAGTTCCTTTAAATTAATCTATAACTTTCATTCTAATCCAAAATTCCCCGAAACACTAATATATTTTTGCACAATAATTTAAAATAAGTGAGCTCACCAACTGTATAAAACAACTCGAAATCGTCCAATGGCTTCCCTTTTGAACTCGCTATATCAAAATGCCAAGCTTTCCCGATTTTTAGCGTTTATCAAAACGGTATACCTGAGAATATCTCATTTCCATCCCAAAAACTACTAAATTCCGATTTTATGGTTTAAACTAAACAAATAAATGCATCTAAACAAATTAAAATTAAATTAAAAAATCATGTAGTATTAGGTATTTTAAATGAAGGCTTGTTTGTTCTGATTATGATTTGAAACCCAATTGACCAGACATGCATGCTGGGGTCTTGACACTTTTTCCTGTAGTAATTCTGCTATTACAACCAATTCTAAAAACAAGTTGATACTTCCTTTCATAACATTGGGATCCATCTCATCTTCTGCCATATCACGTTCTGCCTACATCTTCATCAAAACTCTTGAAATTAGTACACGCTGCGTTCAAATGTTTCTATATTTTTGCTCTTTGGGGTGCCTTTTACCGCAAATCCTGTGGAGGTGGTTTTTCTCTGAATCTTGCGCCAAAATGTTGTAAATTCCGTTCTTTAACTCACTTTTCTGTCGAGTCCAGTTGTCTTCTATTTTAATTTTCATTTTTTCATGTACGAATTATGTACTTTTTTACGTTTTATATCCCAGAAGGTAAAAACCTGCCCTTTTTTTCGGTGCTCTCCTTGCACTGTACATTACAAAAATGTGATCACTTGTCCATTTTGGCTTGGTTTGTTTTTGTATCGTGTGTGGTGATTTTGTCTTACAGCTTCTGTCCAAAAAAAAAACGCGATTTAATTCAACTTGTTGCTGACCTTCCATGTGGGATTATTTGAGTGTGTTTTGTGTTTTAGCGAGTTCTTTTGATTTTTTGTTGGTGTTTGTCAAATCCGCTATGGTGCCGTCACGCATTTAAATGTGATGATCTATAACTTTCTATTTCATTACAGTTCAATACAGTATATCGAATGGTTTCTAGGTAGGGATCAAATAGAAATGATCAACTTCCATAAATTTACAATCAGGCATACTATCTTAACGCCAATATTTCTTCAAAAACGTTTTGTTGCTTTGATTCAAAGAATCCTATCATTCAATGTCACTAAAAACTTCTTTCAAATCTTGTCGATGTAAATTAATCACCACATTGTTGGATTTTGCCCTGTACTTCATAAAAATCATCCTATAACATCCTAAGTCGTAACAGAAATTCAAAATTAATCCATTTGTCGAAATTAATTAAATTAAATACAAATAAGTTATTTATCTTGTAGCCTGAGAGAGACGTTGTAGAAATCAGAAACATTTAAATAATAACGGTTTGAAAGAAAACAATAATAATATCAATTTGATAGATTATCCACCAGGAAACGGGGTGTTGTTGTATGAAGGCTGGAATTTTGTTATTTATTTATTCATCAATATTCCGACGTTTCGGAGTGGTGGGACACTCCATCATCAGGGGATAACTTCTTTTGGACATAAATCCTCGTCATATTACTAGCAGCTGTCTGCTCACTGTAGTCAAATTGGTCAACAATAAATCCTTTTTTTTTAATTTATCCAGCAATTCTTCATAATCCTACCTGATATACTCCAGTGATCAACAATATATTCTAGTAATAAAACATCTGATAAAGACTCTATATTAACAACAACAATAACTTTGAACAATAATACTTAACCATTTGCATATCACTCTTTGACTAGAATTTAAAGATCACAGACAGGTAGGAATTTAATTAAGTTCTGGTATATTTAATTTATCTTTAACCTAGTAGGTATATTGTAGATATATTGACAGCTGCTAGTAATATGACGAGGATTTATGTCCAAAAGAAGTGATCCCCTGATGATGGAGTGTCCCACCACTCCTAAACGTCGGAATATTGATGAATAAATAAATAACAAAATTCCAGCCTTCATACAACAACACCCCGTTTCCTGGTGGATAATCTATCAAGTTTAAAATAAGGCTAACATAATGACAAATAATAATAATATCAATAACTGACAAAAATACTGGCCATTCTGTTCCCTGTATCATTCTTGGCGGCCCAGCCATTTATGAATGACCATCCCTAAACCTTGATAAACCCAATCAATATTATAGGTTTGAATCAAGTTAACAAATAGGATGTGTGGTGATAGTGGATTTTCACGGCTCTATTACCACAAGTTTAAATTTAAGCATTTGAATTGAAATTTTAATGAAGTTATTTTTTCCAAAATTATTTTGCGATACTAATTCAAAGAATTATATAAACTTGAATTCCCCATAAAGTTGGATCTGGACCAAAACTTCATCGAAATCATTCGCTAACATTCTTCAAAAGTTGACACCTTCGATTCAAATCTAGTCAAAGAGTTCATAGGAAGCTTCTGCTACCTTGTGTTGGTTTTTGGATTGGCATAGTTTCTCCTTCCAAGGCGTATCCACTAAGCCTGCAATACTAGGTTGTCAGAATTTTCTACTACCAGCATCAATAGGAGCTATGCTTTGAGTGAGAATCACAGTGGTAGAGCCGTCATTCTATATTAGAACAAAGTTTTATTAAACTTTTTTTCCATTAAAATGGTTATAAATGACCAATAATGTAGATTTTGAGTACGATGAAAAACCTCTTCTAAGGAGGTTAATATCTTTATTGGTTTTAATTCAGGAGGAGCTATGCTCTAAGAATCACAGTGGTAGAGTCCCTATCCTTCGTGATATCAGAACAATGTTTTATTGAACTTTTTTTCATTAAAATGGTTATAAATTACCAATAATGTAGATTTTGAGTACGTTTAAAAACCTCTTCTAAGGATGTTGATATCTTTATTGGTTTTAATTCAGGAGGAGCTATGCTCTAAGAATCACAGTGGTAGAGTCCCTATCCGTCATTCTATATCAGAACAAAGTTTTACTAAACTTGTTTTCATTAAAATGGTTATAAAATGACCAATAATGTAGATTTTGAGTTCGATGAAAAACCTCTTCCAATGAGGTTAAATGAGCTTTTTCTTTTAAATTGACGATTCACTTTTGAATGCCCTGTTTTTAAAATTTATTATGATCCCCTTAAAAGGTGAGGCTGATTTCACAATCTAATCTAATCTTATTCTTCAATTAATTTTGAAAGATGACTGCCTATTTTTCTCTGCTCGTCACATAAGAAACCCTCAAACATAACTTCATGGAGAATTTGCACGGTTTTTGGTTCTTTCAATTTCTGGAAATAAATAGTAAGAAAATAAGGAAAACTGTAGACATCCACCGAAAATCGTTGCTAGAAAATTTGGATAATTTAACGAAAATGACGGCGTTTCAAAAAAATGCGGGAGTTGGAAGGGGAAACGTCACGTAATTCAGTGGAGCCAACTGAACATAGTTGAAGAGGAAAAAGTCAGTTTTATCTATCAGGAGCTTTCCAAAATTCGGTTTGAATTGCCACCTGCTTGCTTTGCTTATGAAGTCTTAACCCTATCTACGGATTTCTAAAATCCCTAGGCTATCGTATAAATAGTCCGTAGGTCACCGTAATGAACGTTCAAATGTGCTGTTTTGATGCCTCGACTGTTGGAAAGGCTGTCCACAGCCAAGGCAATTAGTATTGTGCTAATAGGATACTAGTTGTGTGAAGATATTGGATAGGAAAAATAAGTAAATCCACCATTTGGACGCGAGAAAAACCCTAGGTTTGGCATTAGCATACAAGGTGTGCAAGTTAAGTAATGAGACTGATTTTTTAAAAATTTGTAGTACAAAAAGAATTACAATTCAATATTGTCACCTTTAAAATAACTTCCTTCTGAGGCCACACGCGCTGGAGACGTTTCTTCCACTCCTTATAGCAGTGCTGGAACTCCGATACTGAAATAAACGTCATCTGTTCGGTTATAGCCGTTTGAATTTTGTCGACTGTCCTAAAATGATTTCCCTTGAGGTGATTTTTCAACTTCGGGAAGAGAAAAGAGTCACAAGGACTCAAGTCGGGCGAATAAAGAGGCTGAGGAGCCACAGGAATATTTTTACTGTCCAAAAACGCGTTTATTGAAATTGCTGTGTGACTAGGAGCATTGTCGTGATACAACACCCACTTGTTCTTGATGTTTGGTCTCACACGAATGACCCTTTTTCGAAGTCTTTCAAGAACCTCTATATACGGTCAATCAATACTTCTACCGTGAAGTGAAGAGGTATGAAACAGCATAAATTTGTTCTCTTGAGGGTTGTTTTTTTTTTTCTTCGGAATTTTGATACCAAAACACCCATCGAAAGTTTCTCCATAAGCTGTGACGTGACGTATTCAGCCGATCCTTTACATCTTTGACGCACTGCTAGTAAGAAAGCGCTAGTCGGTTAGCGTGGCCATCTATCACAGATGAGAGATCATGGGTTAGAACCCGTATGGTATCTTTTATGTTGGACAATGTCTATACAGCTATATTTAGAGATAGATGATTATCTGCAGCTCAGTGATCAGCAAAGAAGTACTTGATATCAATTAAATAATGAACCCTTGTATAATATGAGGACTTTGTCGAGACTTACACACTGTACCGACCCACTTAAACTTACCGGAACACTGCGTCATTCCTTCCGACCGAGAGGTTGAAAAATTACCTCAAGGAACATCATTTTGTGATAGTCGAAAAAATTCAAACCGCTGTAACCGACCAGCTGAAGGTCATTTCAGTATCGGAGTTCCAGCGCTGTGTTGCCTCAGAAGGAAGTCATTTTGAAGGTGACAATGTTGAATTATAATTCTTTTTGTATTACACATTTTTAAAAAATCAGTCTCATTACTTAATTTACACACCTCGTACATGGTGGCGATCCCCTGTACTACTGTTTGAAGTCTTATAAGGTGGCAGGTACACGAATGACCCCCTCGGTGATGCCGGGATAACAAGGGGCGGAAGGAGCCCACCCGACGGTTAGTTGAAGGTGTGTTGAGCGGGGAGGGGGGAGGCGGGGCGGAACTGTCAGGTCAGTCGCTAAGAACTGGATTGTACTCCTGTTAATCATTTAAACGATAAAAACTCATGCAAATTCTCCAATAGGATTTTGACAATATCACAGTTATACCGACCTTGTCACAGTCTGGAATTTGTGAATTCAAACTTGTTGCACTCTCGAGTCAGACTAATCATTTCTCGTCGACAGCCACGAGGCAAAGTCACCCGCACTCCAATGATACAGATATATTAATAACGAAATCCTCCCCGATGACAAATTTTTGTATGATCGATATTTAATTTTTGTGCCAATCCTCATTGCAATCTTCCAGTTTCCAGTGACCACCACCATTGCCCCAAAAGTGAGTACAGTATTTCGATTTTAAAAAATCAAACGAAACCTTGTTTCTCCAAGTTGACAGCTTCCCTTCACCCAACGAAAAGAAAACCACCTCCACACTTTATATATTTTTAAAAATTTCAAAGCCCCATCCACCTACGTTTTTTGTACCTGTTCTGAACTCATAAACCATAGCTTTGCCTCGTTCGTTTGCATGCATTCATTGCATCCGTAGTCTAGAAACCCTTTTTTTTATCATTTTTCTTTCGTTACAATTATTTAATTTCATTATTTCCGTTAATTTAATTTACGGTTCGTTATTTTAATTTCAGTTTCCATCACCTATTTATTCAATTTTCTTGATTTCCTTCCATTACCTACTTCAAGTTTGTTCTCTTCTGTGAATAAAATGTTAACAAACAAGGCCATGTTTATGTTATTTTGATTTCTTGGGTTCAATTTAATCGACATTCGTTTTGATCGTTCATGTATGATTAGATCACCACTTCTGCATGCCAACTTTATTTATAACGTACATGTTTTTAATCGTAAGACGAATGAGTTTTTTCGTTTTTTAAGTTTCATTTTTAACGATTCAGCTCGGGTTGCAATATATTTGAATTTAATCGTTTGAATAAGAACCAAATTCAATCATAAATCAAGAAATTTCAAATCAAAATCATGGAATCAATCAACTTTTCAAATAAATCAAATACTTTTTGTCCTGATATTCTATCAATACTTCAACATTCAAGTCTCTCCAATTTTAAACAATTTACAAAATCTCTGTTCATCGATTCCAAAGCTACCCTGAAACAACGAAATCGTTTCAAATCATTTAAAGTTCAATTCGAAATTCCAATTATCATTTGAATATTTAAATTTTAAAACAAAAATGCAGCAATTTACGAGGGAAATTCACGTAAATATTTTGATCCTGGTTTTATTTAAAAATTCCAGAATGACTTTACATGCGTCTGGATATTTTTATCCCGGTATTTCAACCCTAGAGCTTCTTAAACTTCCATTATTTTTCCATCGTTTCTATAGATTTTTCCCCCTTTTAATTTTCGTTCATATACTTCGAACAATTTTTTTAAAATAGAAATTCCTCATTTTTTTAAAATTTAATTTCTTCTTTTTTTTTGCTCCTTTTATTTAAATCAAAGATCAACTATTGGAGAATTTCCGTGCCTTCTAACCGCAGTATCTTTAAAAGTGGTTATTTTTTTCCGCAGTTCGCCTATTTTAAGTTATATCTAAATCAATAATTCCTCAATAATAAATAAAAAGTGCAATTTTTTCGTTTCTTTTTTCTCAGTCGTACCAAACACCCTTTTGATGGCCTTTAATTCGACTAGTAGTTTCATTTGAAATGTTTCGTTATTAATATTTCGTTTTCTGTTGATTTTCATTTTCAATTTCTGATTTCACGTTTCTTTATTATCATGCATCACGTTTCTGTTATTCGTTTCCACGTTTTATGAGTTACCTTTTTTTCATTTTGACACTTTAAACAAAACCATTGCATTTAATCGTGTAGAATTTGAAATATTTGTAAGTTGCACAGTTTTCTACCTAATTTTATGAGTTGTCCATCTTCGTTTTTTTTTCTACTTTCTACGCTTTTATTTTGTTCGTATTTGGTTTTTGTCTCACGATTATTTTGGTCGAAAGTTTTCGTTCCCGAGAAAGGTAATTTCGTGTTCACTTCTGTCATATCTGTTATCAATCCTCATTTGCCCCTCTCCATCACACATGGATTATTTTCATTGAACTGTTTATTATTGAATTTCATCGATGTCAGACAAGTTATGTTCACCGTTTGAGCATGTATATTTCTTTTATTTTCACGGCCTTTTAAAACGAATGGACAAAGAAAAATTTTGGAATTCCCTCAATTTTAGAATCTAAATTGAAGATTGGTTCACATATTGACTAGTCACGAGTGCTCACAATGTACTTATATGATTTTCTGTGAACTTACACGAGTATCAAATGCACATATCGCACAGTGGGATAAATGAGCTACATTTTTATGTACAACCTCAAATGTCGAAGTTCACTTGAATTATTTGTTAAGATAAACCATTTTCATCGTAAGAATGAAAATTTTAATAGTTGGGGTTTTTGGTTGCTATTGAAATTCTAGTCCAATTCTAAGAGGGAACATCTTCGTCATTCATCTCAAAATTGGTGGCATTCAGAATGGATATCTCACATAGAGGGTGGAATTAAGCATTTCGAAGTTGTCCTCGAATATTTTTTAAACCTTGACTTAAACCTGCTCACCTATATATTCGTACTAAAACTGAGGAACGTAAAGACCTTTTAGATTTGACCCCGAAAACAGTAAATTGTCTAGTTGAACAATTCATTTTTCCAAAATGCGAAAAAAAAACTGATTTTTGTGAACTCCGCTCCTCCATTTAGAATTTTACCCTACAGCCATAGGTTGAATTTAAGGCCTGCAGAAGCTTATTCGCCTTAGGTTGTATGTATGCTTTCCAAAGTTTCAAAGCAAGTTTTATCTATGGATTTGTCTGGACAGATTAGCTAGACAATAAAATTTGAATGTTTGTGGATCCACTAAGGAAATGCTTGCATACAAATCTAATAATTGAATCATGGATGGTCGATGATGTGCGTTTATTTCTGACCACATTGCAAGTAATGTCCCTTATGGACTTCTGTTGTCTTCTTCAAAGCTAAGTCTAAATGCTTAAAAATATAACGGTGACATCGTACTTTTCACAGATATTAGCGGTTATTAGCTAGTTTTGCAGGGACTGGATCTTGTTTGGGCCAGATAGAGCGCATTAAGAGGATCCAAGGAGGTCCATGAGGGCTGGGTAGTCCTCCAGAAAGTAATGATGACAATTCGGTAGTTGATTGGTCCTTCCATAGGGATAGGTGATTACCCTGCGACACGCAGAGGATACCCAGAATTGTCAAGGCTCCAAGTGTAAGTGCAGGAGCAGTTTCAAGGAATGGAATGTGAATCTGTCCATAACTATCACGAAATGGTGCAATGTCCAGGGTATCTCCCACATGACATCACGAGCTACTACAACAAGCAGGTGTCTGAGGGTAAGACTCCCATGGCCAGTGGCCTCGATTGACCACAATTTGTTCCTCCCTTGAAATTAGGATCAACCAGTCCTGAAGGATACCACACAACCTGTGGCATCTTCCTGCCATTGCCCATGACAGAAGAAATTTGCTCTAGAATACATCTAGGAGATCCGATCCTCACGCACATGAGCAACGTCTCAATGGCTCTCCTTGCTATAAAGCATCGGCAGACCCATTGCCACTCTCATAATTGTATCATATTGTTCGTTTTTGGGGAGATTGCAACTTAAGATTAAACCACTTAACTAAATAGAATCCCACCAGTTGAGATCAAGTCTATTTAGGTGCTCAACATTGGTCTTATCTTATCTAACTGATTTTCAAAGAACTTCGATTTTATGGTTCTGATCAAGAATGGTGGATCAATCCCACTACGCGAAGTGCTTACCCAACGTTTGCACAAGGTTTCCATATTCAAACATAATTAGTAGCTCACTTTGCTGGTTTTTAACATGTAGCTGTCAGTTTAGTAGAAATTAACACTGCCAGGTTTGTTTAGTGACAGTTAGTCCACACCTTGAATATTTTATCAATATTAAGATGAATATTATCTAGCTCTGACACTTGATAGTCACGATCTTGGAATATTTGGCTGGTAACCTTTTAGTATATTATGTTTAATAATTATGTCTAGTATGTTGAATCATCAAAATAAATCCGACTGTTGACAAGTCTCAAGAATTTATCTAATAGCTCGAAGCTTAAGTCAAGTGTAGAATTTAACTCAGTTATTCCGCAATATAATCTCATTTTACAACCAAACTAAAGAGAGTTATGAAAAAAGGGAAATCACATCCTCCCGACAAGATCTGGTGAGCGAATTTGTGCAAATCCTTGATTTGGACTGCAAATTTGAAATAACACTCAGCAGTAGTTCTAACCAGTCATATTTAAAAACTTTTTAGCTCACCAATATTCCTATAGTATATTTTCAAATCACCTTTTAACTGATAGTTGAAATTGTGAAATGTCAACCAGTTCAGCGGTTATTTAGTGTCAACAATTTTACATGAGCGGGTTGTTTATAATTCGCGTTTCTTCAATTTTTAAAATATTTGTGACATTTAATTTTGTCATGAAATTTTAAACTTTCTTGCACAACGTTGTGTATTAACTCAGTTTTAAATGAAATGATTGAATATATCATGGAAACCTATATTTTCCCAGATTTTTTTCGTTGTATTGACACCAAAACTGATTCGTATGGAGAATTTTTTTCAGAACTGTTGCTTCTAAAGATCAAAAAATTGTAATATTTCAATCTTGACCATTAGCTAGTATTTTCTTGAAAGGGTTCTCCATGGACTCTCATTGAAAGACTCCCAACATTTAACCCAAGTTTCGTAACACTACAAATTCTTGTGGCAAAAAATTCGCTCATCAGGTCACGTTGCATAACTGGGATGGAGTTTTGGTAATGTTCTTATAAAAAAACATGCTGAAATACCTAAAATTATGACTTTTTTCAATATTTAATTTTAAAAGAACCCGGTTAATAATAATTGATTTTATCGTACCTACGTGAGTTCTAATTTCGTGTGGAAAAAAAAATGAACCGATTCACGATGTCCCCAATCGAGCACTTATCATTGTTCATTGTTCCTTCACAATTTGATTTCCCGAATATCCAATCGTTCATATTCGCTTATTTCATCGAGCTATTTCACGTACTAGATAGCTTATAGTAAGTTGATTTAAACAATAATAATAATGAAAATTTCTCAGCTTTTTAATACGTACGATGTTTGGCTGAATCAACCTTTTCGTTGAGTCTTGTTTCGACTTTATTACAACTTTGATAATTCTAGCGTCAGTTAATCTAGATGTAGATAGCCAATCAAAATGACTTGATCATATCTCTTAATCGTTTTTTCTCAAACAAATATTAATAACCTAATACGACGTTTTCTCGAGCAATGTACACTTTTTTTTTTTCATATTTATCCACACGTGCCATTCGACAGTTTTTTAAAATTATCTCCCACGAATCGCCAACCTATTTTTTTCAATTTCACGAAAAGTTGCCCACATTGCTACAGTTGGGTAAACTCCATAATTACAATACTCTCATTTATTACTTCATGTAAATACAAAAATCAGCTCCACCGCACCCTTCCATCGCTATTTTTGAGTTGGTTTCTTACCTCTTCTTTTTTAATAAATTTTTTTTTTAGTTCTCTTAAAACCGCCAAATTTTAATTTGTCGACGCTTTTTTTTTTCTTTTTTTAAATTGAATTTCGTTTCACGTTACTTTACGAATCGTTAATTTATTTGGTTGCTTCATTTGTATTAGTTGTTTAAACAATAAATGGATTGTCGATAATTGTTCATTTTCAAAAGTGAAAAAAAAGTAGTCGTTTTTTTTTAAAGCTTAGAATTTAAGGTCATTTGGGTGTTAAGTGTAGGTACTTTGAAACGTAAATGTTCTTAATTAATTTGTAAATGTTATATTTGATATATCTGCCTGTAGTTCACGTTTGAAATATTGTTTTACGTGTTGGATAATCGTTTTCAGTGAGAGTTTGACCTGTTCACATTGAAAAATACTCGTCTACTTTTACTCGCATTTTCAGAATTTTGTGAGACACAAAAAGAAACAAAATTTTAAAAATAGTTATCTTGGTGTAATATCAAGATTAATTTTTGAAAATGAAGAACTTTTAGGAACATGTAGTTTACCTCACCTACCTGATTTATTCAAATTTATCTATCTGTCTTTAGAAAATCGTTAAAAACAATTCTTTTTGGGTATTGAATAAGGTTCATTTTTGGAAACGATTTGATAAATATTTCTTTGCAAACAATGGACGAATAGTGAAATCAGTAAACGGATTCATTCCAAATTACAATTTCAAAATTTGGGGTTAAAGTTGGATTCACATTGCAAGCATTTGAACCAGAAGTAGTATTTGAGCAACTGATCAACGCTGTTGAGACTTCGAAAAATCATATTTTTTGTCCAACAATATGGGGTTTTCTTTCAAATTTGGCCGTTTCTGGATGCTATTGAGTATTCGTCATAGTAACCACACATAGTCACGTGTTATTGAAACGAATGTGTTTATGTGTGCTCACCAATTCCTTAGTTGAGAGGCAAAATTTGATTTTAGGTTTTTCTGCCAACAAAGAAAACGGAAGTCAAATGCCCAACGTTGTCTATTTCCACTAATTCAGAGAGGTACAATGTTGGATCGATTTTCAAAATTAGATCGTAATCAATTACGAAAAATAACTGAACATACGACAGAAAGAATGCGGCCTAAATCAAGGACGAAAGGGAGCTGGAATCCCGTTGGTCAA
The DNA here is from genome assembly GCA_031894815.1 of Creontiades dilutus. Lineage (NCBI taxonomy): Eukaryota > Metazoa > Arthropoda > Insecta > Hemiptera > Miridae > Creontiades > Creontiades dilutus. Next base: position 650,158 of record JAVIWC010008305.1, read on the forward strand.
GAGAAAGAAAGGGAGAGAAAGGGTTGGCTAGTGACTCGAGCAATTAAATTTGATCAATGTGAAAGAGGGATTGTAACTAGTCAGATGAAGGGTAGGGGAGGTGAAATCCAACTAGTTTGAACGTTGTGAATTTGATCATTCAAAGCGTATTTCAATGAAATAGGGAGATGAATCTTCATTTGGTCAAGAGAAAGGAAGGGTTGGTTGGTGACACAACCAATTAAATTCGAACAATTTTTAAGAGGGATTGTAACTAGTAGGATGAGGGGTAGGGAAGGTGAAATTCAACCAGTTTGAACATTAAGAATGTGATCATTCAAAGCGTTTTTCTAGTCAGATGAATGGTAGGGGAGGTGAAATTCATCTAGTTTGAACATTGTGAATGTGATAATTCGAAGCATATTTCAGTGAAATGAGGAGATGAATCTTCATTTGGTCAAGAGAAAGGAAGGGTTGGTTGGTGACACGACCAATTAAATTTAAACAATGTCAAAGAGGGATTGTAACTAGTCAGATGAAGGGTAGGGGAGGCGAAATTAAACTAGTTTGAACATTGTGAATGTGATAATTCAAAGCGTATTTCTGGGAGATGAATCTTCAAAGGGTTGGTTGGTGACACAACCAATTAAATCTGAACAATGTTTAAGAGGGATTGTAACTAGTAGGATGAGGGGTAGGAAAGGTGAAATGCAACCAGGTTGAACATTAGGAATTTGATCGTTCAAAGCGTATTTCTAGTCAGATGAAGGGTAGGGGAGGTGAAATTCAACTAGTTTGAACATTGTGAATGTGATAATTCAAAGCGTATTTCAATGAAATAGGGAGATGAATCTTCATTTGGTCAAGAGAAAGGGAAGGGTTGGTTGGTGCCACAACCAATTGAATATAAACAATGTCAAAGAGAACATTTACAACCTCTTGTGGTCTTGAAATTGAGGTAAAAATGGTTGGAAATTCTAGTTAAGAATGGACCAACATAAAGAGTGTTTCAGTGACATTCAGGGTAAATCCACATCTTCACGTTATCTTAAGGAATACAATCAACAGTAAATTACTGAACCCCAATGAAAATTAACTAACATCGGGTGTTTGATAAGATGAAAACTCATTCATTGGTTGTACCTTAATCGTATTTTCTTATTTCTTAAAATAATTGAATATTAAGGAACAATCATATATTTACGGCACAGTCTTTAGTAACAACAGCAGAAATAATTTTGATTTGATTGATTGACAATTTGTTACAATGCACTTGGAAAATTCGAAATTATCAAGATTGATGTATCTACAATAGTAAAATTCTGAATGAGGATATCTATCAATTCAATAAGTACATTTATGCCATGCCCAGAATTACCCACTCAACAATGTTGAAACTAGTTGAATCTGACTTTCTATAATCCCCTTTCACTTAGTTTTCACTTGATTGGTTGTATCATTCGTCCTTTCCTCGCTTTTGACCAATCGTATTCAAGCTCCCTTTCCCCTGTTGCGACGATTATCTATCACTCGATCAAACATTTACTAACTGTCACGACTATCGTACCTATACGTACTCGTAGCAAATAATATGATGACAGTTATTGAGTTATTCTATCCTGTTGAAATATTTAGCTTTTGTTAACACCTATATGAGCGATGCCCTTTCTGTTATATGCTCTTGAATTGTTTGTAACTGATGGTGACCTTAGAAATCATTTGAACTCTTTTACTTTGTGGAAATAGACAACATTCTTTGTTTGACTTCTATTTTCTCCAATGGAACGTTTTTAACAATTCAGTTCGTAAAATTCTGAGGAATTTTTTCCGGTTGCAATTATGTTGCAATATTACTGATCAAATAAATACAAATAGAGCGGCATAAAGTTAACTTAATTTAACTCACCCCTCATAGTTACAGCGACTTTTTGAAGAAAACTTGCGTAAAGGCTCGTCACAAGTGTTTACTATGTACGAAAAACGAATGAGTGAATTTTTTATAAAGTCGAAGGAACACGGATCCGAAATGGAATTTATCGGGTCCTGCTCTTCTGCGAATATTTCATCGCGCTGAATAATTCATTTCGAATGAATCTTCCTTGACGTAGAGGTCCCATGCGAATTTCAAACATAAAACATGAGCTAATGCGACTTTCAAATCCAATTCATACTTTCTGAGGATTCTGTTACAATTTGGGTGTTCATTTAAAGGATTTCGCCGTTCAATATGATATTCATTTATAATTATTAATTGGTATTGAATCTTCCTGGAGGGTTGGAATTATCAAATGGTGCCGGTATTCTAAATTTAATTCATATTAATTGAATCTTGGAAGTAGTCGCATCAAAGTTTTCTGTTGTGCACCTTGTTCTACTTGAAAACAGTAAATTATTACACCAAGCTTTATTAGGTCTTTACTAAATCACTAGTGTACTCGTAGATCATTACTAAAGGTAGTTTACGCTATAAAATCGTGTAATTACAGTAGTACCTACTAAGACAATAAATACAACCATCTTCACCCATCAGAAGGAAATAAATGTAATGACGTTTGCCAAAAAAAAGTTGTAAAAAAGGGACCGACCTAATCAAGGTGCAGAAATCAATTTTAATATTTTGGCATCTCAATTTAAACGTTTGGCGACTCAATTTCAACTTTTGGCATACCAATTTGAGCTTTTGGCTTATCAATTTATACTTTTCACAAACCCAACTAATCCAACATTCCACCCCATATAATGATCAAAAAATGTTTTTTCTCTCAGGTACAGATATTGTTGTAGTTTCCTAACTAAATCAATAGGTTTGGATAATTTTTGAAATAAACTTTCAATAGTGTACAGGAACAACCTACTCAAATGGGGTGTGTGGATTGTGTCATCTCAAAATTGGAGGACTACAAAATGGAAGCCATTCAAAGATACATTTAACGTTTTTCTCGGATAATTTATAGTTTTATTGTTTATTATTCCAGATTTTCATACGCACCGAAGTTGTAGGCCATAAACATATGAAGCTATTGAGCTCCAAAAGAGTAAATTATCTCTTAAACCAAGGTAGTTACACTCGTTTGAAAATCGGGCGAATTTTGAGTGAGCCCTCCTCACCATCCAGACTTCTGCTCTTCAAAATCACCTGAAAACCTCAATAATGAACTGATTCAAATCTTCGAAACCTCATTTGGGACAAAATTAACTACCTTCCACATTTATACCTATCTGGTTGTAGCTTTCCCTTTTAATTAGAAATTTCTTCAACATTTCTGTGCGAAATGAAACACGGTTTATGAGTTATGCGTGAGTCAGTTGGATTATTCAAATTTCATTCATTTGGCTTGCAGTCGTGATTTGAATTTCTACTAAGCTTTGGAGTGTGCGTGTTTCACAGGTGATAGAGCGATTAATGAATTTCAGGAGATATTCATAGAGCACTTAAATCGGTTCTCAACCAAAATACCTATTTGGATTGATCAGTTGATCATATTTGTGTGCCTCCTGAAATTCAATAATCGCTCCATCACCTGTGAAACACGCACACTCCAAAGCTTAGTAGAAATTTAAATCATGAATGCAATCCAAATGAATGAAATTGAATAATAAACCCCGGAGAAAGATTTTGCAGCGTTTCATGCATATCAGAATACTTCAACCCGTGTGTCGGCTATAAACCCTTTTAGGAGTTCACTCCAGTATCCACATTACTACATCACTAGGTTACTGCTATCAAAAAAAAAAAAAAAAAAACGCTGTTTTTGTTTTGATCGCAGTAGCCTAGTGATGTAGTGAATGTGGATGCAAATGTTTGCAGCATAAGATCATGCCATACATCGGGAATGGTTTGAGCTACAGACTTGGGGAGGGGCTCATTCGATCCCTCATGCAAAAATTCTTCAAAAAAAGTCCACAAATTTTATGCCGCAATTTGGTTTTTGGAGGTTTTTGGATTTTACAAAACTTTGACAACCCTTAAAGGGCACTTTAAAATTAGTGACAGAGCTGGCTAAAGAATTGGGGCGTTGTCGGACCCAAATCGAGCCCTATTTAAAAATGTGTGTCACTTCCTTATTTCAAAAAATAATTTACTGTTTTGGGGCCGAATCGATTTGAGTTTTTAATGGCCTATAATTTTAGTACGTATGCACATTTCTGTAGAATGTTTTTTTACCATCTTTGGCTATCTTTGAGAGGCTGCCACTTTGTAGGCCTCTAATTTTGAAATTGTGAGCAAACATTTTCTCAATTTTGAAAACCAAACCTTCTCCTGAAAGTGCTCCCAATTTTCGGGCTTGGCGCCTTTCAACTGGTCATCTCATTCTTAGATCCAGTGCTGGTTTCCTCTTTGGGAGAAGGACGGGAAAACTCCTAGAGCAGCTTGTATCATTCAATGCCTACATAATAGCTCGCGAACCCAACCAATTCAAACAATTCTGATATTGATTGATTAAATATTTCCTCATGAGGTTGATAGAGAATGGTGCTGAGACATGGGCGTATTTACGGGGGTGCCTGGCAGCCCCAGATTTTAAAGAATTCTGAAGTGCTAACGGCTCGGTCCGAGCTGATTGCGAAAAACACAGCGGAAAAATAGTCTGTTGTCCATTTCGGTTATATTTTGTATTGAAATAAAGTAACAGAGTTGCTTTGTTCATTACTCTATGCAGGAGAACTTTGCAGTTGAAAACAATCATTTTCACTAGTTTGTGAGCCTGCTATCAGCTATCTGTTGGGTTGTGGTTGTTTACAAGACAGGTTAATATGTATTTATGAATATACAGTAGCTATAACTACACTTTTCTATATTCAGGACTAGATTTTGCATTAGAACTAATTTGTATATTCTGAATTTTCCGTGAACGGGGGTTTTGGACCGTTGGAACGCAGCATCAGATAGCTTGAAAACACGTTTTTTAGCTTGTATTTTTCAAACATTCCTCGGGGGCGGGCCCCCCCCCCCCCCCGCACCTGCACCCCCAAAAATTTTGACTTAAATCCGCCCATGTGCCGAGATCACACGTACATCCCCGGCCAATGTGTGATTTTTGAACTGAATTTTGTAAACTTTAGTCCAGTATTCGGTGAAAAGTTTAGCAAGATATGTTGGATGCACAATGTACGTTACGGTGCGAAACACATTCCGTAGTTTGTGAGCCTGCTATCACGAGACATCAGCTGCTGTCTGTGTGTGCTGTCTGTGCTTCTGTACTGTACAGACGGGACGGAGGTTAGATTGATGTTGATAGTAACACGTATTGCTTAATTTATTTGGGTGATTGAAAAAGCTATTTCTTGACAATTTTTCATGACATAGAGAGAAAAAACATTTATTGATCATTATATGGGGTGGAAAGTTGGAATACTTGGGGTTGTGAAAAGTATAAATTGATATGCCGAAAGTTGAAATTGAGTAGCCAAAAGTTTAAATTGAGATGCCAAAAATATTAAAATTTATTTGTGCCAAAGGTTCAAATTACTTTGCCAAAATTTGCAATTTGATAATATGCCAAAAATTCAAATTGATTTTGCAAGTTTAATGTGCATCAGATAGCTTGAAAACACGTTTTTTAGCTTTGCATTTTTCAAACATTTCTTGGGGAGGCCCCCCAGACTCCCCCGCACCGGCACCCCCAAAAATTTTGACCTAAATCCGCCCATGTGCTGTGCTCGTATGTGCATCCCCGGCCAATGTGTGGTTTTTGAACCGAATTTTGTAAACTTTAAGTCCAATATGCGGTGAAAAGTTTAGGAAGATGTGTTGGATGCACAATGTACGTTACGGTGCGAAACACATTCCGTAGTTTGTGAGCCTGCTATCAGCTATTTGTTGGGTTGTGGTTCTTTACAAGACAGGTTAATATGTATTTATGAATATACAGTAGCTGTAACTATACGTTTCTATATTCAGGACTAGATTTTGCAAAGTTTGTATATTCTGGATTTCGATAAATCATCGAATGAAGTTAACTAAGGAGTAAAGAATTGTTAATGACTGAATTTGTTGAAAATGCGTCGACAGTTGTATTAATCTATTTACGAGTATATTCAGAACAGGTCATTCTCTTTCTGTTTCGGTTTTTATCGTTTAGCGTTAGAAATTTGATGTAGAGACTTCTTCGTTTTAAAAGACCATGCGATGGATACCATCGTCTGTTTTGACTCGTTGTCCGACCGTCGTACAAAAATTGTCATTCGCTGACGTTTTCAGGCCTCGTCTTCCTCCAGTATCGCAGCGAAACGAAGAGAGCGCTGCTCCCCAACGAAATCACTTCGATCGACACGGTGAAGGCCCTTTTCGTGAGGTCTTTCCCGAAACAGTTGACGATGGAGTACATGGAGTCGCCCCACGTCAAGATTTACATTCACGACTCTTCGAAAGACATGTTCTACGAGCTGGAAGACCTCAGGTGGGTTCCTTTTTAACATGGATACGTTTTTGTGTTGGGGAGTACTTCGGTATCAGTGCCCCACTGGTTCAAAACACTCAATTTTCGAAAGAAAAAAGCTTAAATTCATATTTTGTCAGATAACAAACCCAAACGCCAAAGCAGAAATTTTCAGGGAGGTTTTTTTATCTTATTTATTTCACCGCAAAGCTGTTATTTTTAAATAATGGACAACATGGAATATATGACAGATGGCGAATAGAAATCGATATGGAGAATAATTTTGTACTCAACAAAGCATGACGGCAAAGCTTTTTTTCATTACTGCTCTGTCGATCTGTTTTATGAACCTTTGAACGGCTTCGGAAGGAGACAATTCGAAATTCGCTTGATTGGGCGACGAACCAATCTCACTCGTCAGATGAAGATGTGGACAATGCAGCCATACAACGCGTATTTTATGGAGGATTCATTATGATTTTACATGACATTTCACAATTAATAGAATATGTTGGTTTATTATTCAATAATAACATGGTTTACGTTTCAAAGGGTGTAGAATCCAAATCTGCAATAAAAAATTTTCCGTCCGTCCGCCGTACACCGTACGCACGGCTGTCTCCCAAACGGCTGGAGCAAAAGATCTGAAATTTTCAGGAAAAATCCATCTTGGTCCGACGACGCCAGAATTCTTGAGCCAGCTCTCTCACTCAATTTAAAGTGCCCTTTAAGAGCTGCCAAAGTTTTGTAAAATCCCTAAAAACCTCAAAACAAGTCGAAGCGCCCTAAATTTGTACCTATTTGAAGAACATACCATGAGGAATCGAATGAGACCCTCCCCAGGTCCGTAGGTCAAACCATTCCCGATGTATGGCCCTATTTATGGTGCCAACATTTGCGTTTTTTGGTTTATTATTGTTTGTTTGTAAACTAGTGATGCCGATAGCGTCGAGTTGTAGGTAATGTGATACTGAAGTGATAGCCGATGTGGATACTTGTAGTTTATAGCCGATACACGGGTTGAAGCATTCTGATATGCATGAAACGCTGATAATATATAGGTAAATATTATTCAATATTATTACTGGGGTTTATTATTCAATAATATTACTGGGGTAAATAAGTATTCTTTCACTGGGGTTTATTATTCAATTGGCTTGTGTTCATGATTTGAATTTCTACTAAGCTTCGGAGTGTGCGTGTTTCACAGGTGACAGAGCGATTAATGAATTTCAGGAGAAATGCATAGACCACGTAAATCGGATCTCAACCAAGACACCTATTTGGATTGATCAGTTGATGATATTTGTGTGCCTCCTCTACATCAGTCTACCTTTTGCTACATCGTTTAAATTTGGATTTGGGGAAGTTTTAACGCAATAGGTACGAGTACTAAAGGACTTGATAAATTATAGATGTTTTTATGGGGGGGGGGGGGGGGGGGGGGTATTGAGGTTCAATTAAAAAAAAACGCTGCAAATTCTTTCACTGGGGTTTATTATTCAATTGGCTTACGTTCATGATTTGAATTTCTACTAACTTGACTGTATTTCATGATTTGGACTGCGAGTGTTTCACAGGATAGAGCGATTATTGAATTTTAGGAGGCACACAAATATGATCGACTGATCAATCCAAATAGGTATTTTGGTTGAGAACAGATTTACGTGCTTCATTCATATCTCCTGAAATTCAATAATCGCTCCATCCTGTGAAACAAGCACACTCCAAAGCTTAGTAGAAATGCAAATCATGAACGCAAGCCAATTGCATAATAATCCCCAGTGAAAGAATTTGCTGCGTTTTTTTATGGGTGACACTAACTGCGAGATAACGATTTGAGCCAAATCATCGAATCCACGCGAATGGAATCCAATCATCAGAGGGTTGTGTGAGCAGGTTTCAGACAACGTTACATTTTGAAGAACCGTTCCCGGCGAATTGATATCGTGATCGTAACTGGTTTATTACTTGAGCCTTTCCATCTGCAATAGTAAGAAAATGTGTTTTTTTTTAAATATCGGTGGTATCGCAGGTATCGATATTTTTCAGCGATATATATCGGAGTATCGATACTTTTGAAATATGAATATTGGAGAGTATCGAGTATCGATACGTTATTTTAAATATCGTATCGAAAGAAGTATCGATACTTTTAAGTATCGTCCTGTCCCTACCTGTAATATGAGAATCACCTCACCCATGTATGTATCGGTGATCAGTTGTACCAACATCCCCGCGCTACTCTCCTCGAAAATTCATTTCACCCGTTTCGGAAATTTTTGTTTTCTCGCGGAATGAGTCGGAGCTTGATGAGGCCAATCTAATAACCAGCGTGGAACGCTCCCAGAGATCACCAGTTGGGTTGATGAGTTTGACCCGTTTCAATGGACAGCGTCGATGTTTGTGTTCGGTTAACACTGTCATTGGGTAGCGGGCTCTCACGATCCGCGAGGCACCGGCTGGAAAAGTAATCACAAAAAAGTTAATAAAAAAAAGTCAATTCGCCGGGAACGGTTCTTCAAAATGTAACGTTGTCTGAAACCTGCTCACACAACCCTCTGATGATTGGATTCCATTCGCGTGGATTCGATGATTTGGTTCAAATCGTTAGCTCGCAGTTAGTGTCACCTATAAAAACATATTCTATTAATAGTGAAATGTCATGTAAAATCATAATGAATCCTCCATAAAATACGCGTTGTATGGCTGCATTGTCCACATCTTCATCTGACGAGTGAGATTGGTTTGTCGCCCAATCAAGCGAATTTCGAATTGTCTCCTTCCGAAGCCGTTCAAAGGTTGATAAAACAGATCGACAGAGCAGTAATGAAAAAAAGCTTTGCCGTCATGCTTTGTTGAGTACAAAATTATTCTCCATATCGATTTCTATTCGCCATCTGTCATATATTCCATGTGGTCTATTATTTGAAAATAAAACAAAAACGCTGCAAATTCTTTCACTGGGGTTTATTATTCAATTGGCTTGCGTTCATGATTTGAATTTCTACTAAGCTTTGGAGTGTGCGTGTTTCACAGGTGATAGAGTGATTATTGAATTTCAGGAGGCACACAAATATGATCAACTGAACAATCCAAATAGGTATTTTGGTTGAGAACAGATTTACATGCCCTATATATATCTCCTGAAATGTAATAATCGCTCTATCAAAAATCATGAACGCAAGCCAAATGAATAAAAAACCCAAGTGAAAGAATTTGCAGCGTTTTCATGAAAATTTCAGATTTTCTGATTTTTCCTGAAAATTATCAGAATGCTTCAACCCGTGTATCGGCTACAAAGCCTTTTAGGAGTTAACTCCAGTATCCACGTTACTACATCACTTCGTCACTAGGTTACTGATATCAACACAAAAACAATAATAAACCAAAATAACGCGAATATTGGCACCATAAATCGGGCCACAGATCGGAAATGGTTTTACCTACGGACCTGGGGAGGGGCTCATCGATTATTCGTGGAGTGTTCTTCAAAAAGAGTACAAATTTAGGCCGCCTTGACTTTTTTTGAGGTTTTTAGGGATTTTACAAAACTTTGACAACCCTTAAAGGGCACTTTAAATTAAGTGAGAGAGCTGGCTCAAGAATTGGGGCGTCGCCGGACCAACATGGATTTTTCCTGAAAATTTCAGCTTTTTTGCTTCAGCCGTTTGGGAGAAATCGTGCGTACGGCGTTATTGCAGATTCGGATTCTACACCATTTGAAACGTAAACCATGAAATTTTCGGGGGGGTTAGAATTTTTTTTTTTTTTTCAAGAGCGATTACAATGGTTTACTATTGAATAATAAACCAAAATAAGAGCTTTGCGGTGAATTCAAAGAATGTAGGGAAACTCATTAATGAGCCAAATTTCAAAGTAAATTTAGTGAATGCAATTTAAGTAAATGCGGATTAAAGGAAAGAGTAGAATAAAGGCTGCATTAAGATGAATTCTTTCATTAGAAATATTTCAAAGGAAATCATAGGATACTAAGTCTCAGCAAACATAACATACCGGTAAACTGGGGAAAAATGTGTTCTGATTGAAGGAAAGCTGCCGTTTAAACACATGGGTTTTATTCTTTTTGAATGATGCGTGATTGCTCGTGTGACTGTGAGGTTTGGGTGGTCCCTTGTATTCGAGGCACACATGTTTCTTGGACACTATGTAGAAATAGTTGTCGTTTTATCCTAAAATGTGGTTGTTGATCGTTTCTGTACTTGAGAATGCTTAAATTTGAAATAATTCGTCGTAAATATTATGGAAAACGTGTGGTCGTGCTAGGTGGCCGAGACCTTATTGCTATGGACTCTAAGAAAACGACGTTGCAAATAAACGTCAACTTGAAAAACGAGCATCTCCCTAATAATGGGTGACTTGATTATTCTCCAACAACGAGCGCATCAATCAAAATAAAAACCATACGAACCGGCGGAGTCAAGCCGTGATAAATTGCCAGTACATCTTTCCCTTAGAACCGAACCGCGAACCGTACAGAAATATTTTATTCAGCCATCAACGTTTTTCTCTTCCTAGTTCCCTCGCGGAATGGAGTAACAGCGTTTGCGACTCGTGGAATTGTCGGTCTTGCATATCACGTCTCTGAGAGCACATCCTTGTCAACCTAACATTCGTCTGGTGTGTGTTCACGTATTCGAGTCACACTCCGGTAGAATGGCAGATTCAGTCTTGGGAAGTTCGTTGATTGAAAGGGAGACATACGTTTGGTTTGTCTCATTTCCTAATCAGATAGAATTTTTATTTGTTTAGGTTCTCTCCGAAAAATAAACCGAGCATTTCTGCGATAGGTATGACACTGTAAACTGCTCAAATCTTAAATGCTGATGCAAATTATTATTATTATGCCAGTAGTACTTTTAGATCTCTAAGTTTCTAGTCTATGTTAATCATACAACTAAGAAGTACCCCCCCCCCCCCCCTCTCCCGATTTCCTATTTCTGGTTTTTGCTATACGATGGCATCCGTCAAGACTTGAGGATTGAGACTGTCCGTCTCTAGCAAGGAAGCACTTGCAATGCTGTGTGTGTGTGTGTGCTGTCTTCACGCATTGGAGTTGCACTCCCGTAGAATGCCAGAAGATTCAGGAAAGTCGTCGATTGAATGGGAGACAAACGTTTTGTAGGTTTCATTTTGGTTTATTATTCAATAATAAACAATTGTAATCGCTCTTGTTTATTATTCAATAATAAACAATTGTAAAAAAAAAAAAAAAAAATTCTAACCCCCTTGAAATGTCATGGTTTACGTTTCAAAGAGTGTAGAATCCAAATGTGCAATACAAATTATTCCGTCCGTCCGCCGTACGCACGATTTCTCCCAAACGGCTGAAGCAAAAAAGCTGAAATTTTCAGGAAAAATCCATGTTGGTCCGGCGACGCCCCAATTCTTGAGCCAGCTCTCTCACTTAATTTAAAGTGCCCTTTAAGGGTTGTCAAAGTTTTGTAAAATCCCTAAAAACCTCCAAAAAAGTCAAGGCGGCCTAAATGTGTGCTCTTTTTGAAGAACACTCCACGAGGAATCGAATGAGCTCCTCCACAGGTCCGTAGGTCGAACCATTCCCGATCTATGGCCCGATTTATGGTGCCAATATTCGCGTTATTTTGGTTTATTATTGTTTTTGTGTTGATATCAGTAACCGAGTGACGTAGTGATGTAGTGATGTGGATACTGGAGTGAACTCCTAAAAGGCTTTGTAGCCGATACACGAGTTGAAGCATTCTGATAATTTTCAGGAAAAATCAGAAAATCTGAAATTTTCTGGAAAACGCATATTATTCAATTGGCTTGCGTTTGAATGTCTACTAAGCTTTGGAGTGTGCGTGTTTCACAGGTGATAGAGCGATTATTGAATTTCAGGAGATATGCATAGAGCACGTAAATCTGTTCTCAACCAAAATACCTATTTGGATTGATCAGTTGATCATATTTGTGTGCCTCCTGAAATTCAATAATCGCTCTATCACCTGTGAAACACGCACACTCCAAAGCTTAGTAGAAATTCAAATCATGAACGCAAGCCAATTGAATAATAAACCCCAGTGAAAGAATTTGCAGCGCTTTTTAATCAGACAAGATTTTCATCTGTTTAGGTTCCCTATTTTTAAAAAATCGAGCATTTCAACGAAAAAGATGGCACTGTAAACTGCTCAAATCTAAAGAAAACTGCAAATGATTGCACAACTATTTATTATGCCTGTAGTACTCTTAGATCTGTAAACAGATCACGTGTCTATGTTTATTAGGCGTTATCTGTGGTACATTCCTTAAACTTTCCGCTTCTATGCCTAGTAATTGTATTGTCGATGCCTCACACATTAAAAATATCGCCACTTTTAAAATCAAAGAATTGAGAAGTATTCCCCCCCCCCCCTTTTCTCTTTCTCTCTGGTACCTGCTATACGATGACATCCACCTAGAATTGAAGATTGAGAATGTCCGTGTCTAGCAAGGAAGAGCTGGCAATGCTGTGTGTATGTGCAGTCTTCACGTATTCGAGTCACACTCCGGTAGAATGGCAGATTCAGTCTTGGGAAGTTCGTTGATTGAAAGGGAGACATACGTTTGGTTTGTTTCATTTCCTAATCAGAGAAATCTTTCATTTGTTTAGGTTCTCTCTCTCCGAAAAAAACGAACATTTCAACGAACTAATCTGCCGCTCAAATGTTAAATACCGTTGCAAATTATTACACACCTGTAAAAGTGGACTTTGGGCAAATTAGAATTGGTAGGGTAAATTCATTCTTGGTATTCAGTAATGTTGAAAACAAATGATGATTTTGGGAACTGCAGTTTAATGATAGATTTGATTTAGGTTAGCTCGTAAATGACCAATCTGTGATGTAGATTTGGGTAACACTTACTGATTCTATTGATAATAATAACAGACCCTGGCAGGATAAATATTGTTGTGGGTAGATGTAAATAGGTAAATATTGTTGTGGGTAGATGTAAATTGGGGGTTAGATTATGTGAAATATACATAATCGAAACTGAGGACCTCTGTGTCCTTTTGGGCTCTTGAATATATTTTGAACAATGTCCAATGATTACTGCGTTACTTTTAATTGTATGTTGTGTTTTAAATGTATCATTATTGCCTGTTTACAGGTCGCATCTGAGGGACATCCGAGATCGGTCGGTTCTCCGCCTTTTCGAATCGGACGACGTCGTCGGTGGCGGTCTCGGTCTGGGGATGGGCATCACCCCGGGGACCATCCCCACCTGGGACCAGGATCAATCTTACTTCTCGGAGCCGGAGTTCGACTCGGACTACCAGCATCAACACATCCACAAAACTAAGGTGAGTGTGTATGGATATTTTAATAGTCATGTAGAGCTTGTGCACTGGGGCAACTGCCCAGTACACTACCTACTCTGCAATTATCTCGTCACACAAAACAAGATCCATTTTCTTCTGCAATGAACCACTTGGGACAGTTCCTACCTAGATTTCTTGCAGTATCTACCTAATAATTGGATTTGATCGATGTACTGTAAGAGACCAAGGGGTTTTACCCCCTAGTGATTCAGACCTACATGTTTCTCGGACAGCCATACACACCACGTACAATTGAGAGCTAAGTCGAGTGTGTATGGATATTTCTAGCAGTCTTCTAGTGCATACGCATTGGGGCAACTGCCCAAGTACACTGCCTACTCTCCAATTATCTCGTCACACAAATTGAGATCCATTTTCTTCTGCAATGAACCACTTGGGATAGTTCCTACCTAAATTTCTTGCAGTATCTACCTAATAATTGGATTTGATCGATGTACTGTAAGAGACCAAGGGGTTTTACCCCCTAGTGATTCAGACCTACATGGTCTTCTCGTACAGCCATACACACCACGTACAATTGAGAGCTAAGGTGAGTGTGTATGGATATTTCTAGCAGTCTTCTAGTGCATACGCATTGGGACTGCCCCAGTACACTACCTACTCTGCAATTATCTCGTCACACAAATTAAGATCCATTTTCTTCTGCAATGAACCACTTGGGACAGTTCCTACCTAGATTTCTTGCTGTATCTACCTAATAATTGGATTTGATCGATGTACTGTAAGAGACCAAGGGGTTTTACCCCCTAGTGATTCAGACCTACATGGTCTTCTCGTACAGCCATACACACCACGTACAATTGAGAGCTAAGGTGAGTGTGTATGGATATTTCTAGCAGTCTTCTAGTGCATACGCATTGGGGCAACTGCCCCAGTACACTACCTACTCTCCAATTATCTCGTCACACAAATTAAGATCCATTTTCTTCTGTAATGAACCACTTGGGATAGTTCCTACCTAAATGTCTTGCAGTACCTACCTAATAATTGGATTTTATCGATGTACTGTAAGAGACCAAGGGGTTTTACCCCCTAGTGATTCATACGATGTCAGAACCAAACCTGAGCATAATATGCCTATTGAATATACATACGTTCTTAAGTGAAATAAGATGCTTTTCAAGCGAAATCGTCTTTAAAATTAATAGTTTGGATCGGATTTTACGTATCCATTTCTACTGAATCGAATGTTGACTCTCTTAAGTATCGTTGTTCAACAAATAAAGGATTTTGAGGCCCTTTCCCCTGATCAGAAGGGCTGAACCGCTTCCCACTCGGGTTCTAATCGATTAGTATCTTACCAATTGAACATTTAAATGTTGATTCACCCCTGACAACCCCTACCTTGCCCCATGGGTACCTGTCAACAGTAAACTGTTCATTGTTTACAATCAGCATCCTAACTGTGTTACCGCAAAATGTGTAGCAAATCTTTGGTAGCTATGCAGAATTATTCACAGTTTAAAAAGGATCTGAGAAACTTAAACTCTTGCTATTTCAAAATAAAACAAACTTTAATTACATACTAAGCGGAAACATTTTTACAAAGTATAAAAATCAATAATATTAATTTACAAACATTGTTCTCATTTAAAAAATAACTTAAAATACTTACAATCTAAATATAAATTACACATTGATATTGGCAACATGAAATTGAGGCGAAAGGATTCTTATGAATCAATTATGAAGTATGAAACATATTAAATTTAAACTTTTAACGTCGTGGAACAGCTTCCTCAAACTATCACAACATGTCGTTATTCCAATTTATTAATTTTTGAGAAATTAATTGATGTATTGGTGTAATTAAAGCTTAGTAATAATATACTGCTATCGAAACGGAGACTTTAATGTGGTGATTATTACGATTTCTTAAAATTTTTATTACTTCATTCGTTGTTGGTATTAAACATGGCAAAATATCAACTGGAGAACTTTGATTTTCTCAATCTGAACTTACATTTCCAGAGATCATTCATTCGCTCAACTTTCATTTCTTGCGTTCAGTAATTACGGATATCTACATACATTCAAACTCTTAAATACATCGAAACATCAAATGTTTGTTTCTATAATCAGAATAAGGCATCAGAACATTTGAAGTGGCGTATGGCAGTTGGAAAATCGTGGTGATGACGTATTAACAAGTCCGTAGCATTTAGCTATTTCTTCTTACTTAAAAATGGGAATGAACATTACCTGGACAGGAAATTGTGAAAAAGGGTCTCTGATCTAGTAGTTTTTAGTAAAATTTAGTAACTATTCTGTGTGGAATAACAAAGTGAGATTGTCTTCTAAATGGAATCGAAAGACGAATCTATCATTTTAAAAATTCAAAAGGAACATGGCCTATAACTCATCTTCTAAAACCGAGATTTACCTTCAGTAATTTCCAATTATCCAGGTAAACTATCTTGAAACAATTCAATACGTGTGAATAGTATCTACACTCCAGCTTCGAAATAATGCGTTTAGAATTTCAATCCGCGTGGAGTTATCACTCGGGTTTCTGCTCAAGAATACTGATACAAGATTTGTACTAAATATCTCGGGTGTTACCGGTATTTCATACAATAAATTTCGGGGGATTGTCGAGTTTGAGAGGATTTAAAAATGATGGCACTGTTGAGCGGCTGGAACGTACAGCGCTCCTGCGTACAATTTCTTGGACGCTTCTCTCCACGAGAGGACGTTGGCTTTTCTGAAGGGATCTTCGCCGCAGCCTGAACATAGAGACATGATGCTTCTCACCTGAAAACGACAAGAAATACTAGTTAGAATTTCGTTGAATTTCTGTTCATATCCTTCGAAAATTAAGTTTGTCGATGTTGGGCAGTTCACCAAGCGGTTTCATCGCTTTTCCTAGACTACGAGACTGGAATGAAAGGTGGATGCTTGCCCATCCTTGCACCCAGTTTCCGGGTCTCCATTCTCTTCATGAATATAGAGTGGCACGTAAATATGGGATGCTGCAAAGTCGTTTGTTTTGTCGTTGTCGTACTTTGTCTTATTATGAAGAAAAAGATCAGTTAAACGTTCATAAAACAAAATTTTCACGATCTTTTGACCTCAACTTCTGCACGATTTGGATTTTATAGGGGTAACTTTTCAAATCACCTAACGAAATTGGCTTTGCCTCAGCTTCTGGTGGTCTGCTGGTTTTGAATAGGGCTGGTAGGGTTGGTCTCGTGACTTATGCTCTCTTTTGTGGCCTCATTCCGACTTCCAGACCTAATCCAAAATCCTTCCTAATCTGATCCAGGAAATACGAAATAAGCACGTTAATGGGGGATGTTAAGGTCGTTTTTTTGCACGTTAATAGGTCTGTGGATGTTGGGATATATTTCCATATGTCGTTTATTGAGCTTTAACGCAATGATTTGAAATTCAGCCTCCATCAGTTAACTGACTTCATTTTCATAACTAAGTAGTGGCAAAGCAGCATATTTTGTGATATTGTTGTCTACCCGCGAAACCTCAACTTCGGCACTTAGGAAGCGCCCTAAGATTTTATTCGACAACACCTTTATTTATTTTATTGATTCACGAATTCGACACAACCGTCTGTGAAATTCAGCCTCCATCAGTTAACTGCACAACCGTCTGTATCTTCCCTGGGTTCACCTTAACAGTCTGTTAAATGTTCACAAAACAAAATTTTCATAATCTTTTGACCTCTACTTTTGCACGATTTGGATTTTATAGGGGTAACTTTTCAAATCACCTAAGGAAATTGGCCCTAGTAGAGCGACTTGGGCTTTGCCGCAGCTTCTGATGGTCTGGCGGTTTTGAAATAGGGCTGGAAGGGTTGGTTACGTGACTTATATTCTCTTTTGTGGCCTCATTCCGACTTCCAGACCTAATCCAAAATCCTTCCTAATCTGTACTAGGAAATTAGAAATAGGCACGTAAATATGGGATATTGCAAGATGCTAAGATGAAGTTCCTGTACAAGAATCGTGCTCGAATAATGAACATCAATCCAATAGTGATGAGTTCCACTGTCGTTCGTCAATCAGTCAAGAACATGTGTTCATGTGGTTCAAGATCTCCCAGTTCATAATTCCCGTTGCTAGTTGCTTTTCTACAACGAAATAAATTCTTCGCATGTAATAGAAGAGTTGTAGCATTTGAAAGATAGGTACACATCAAGATATCGACTTAGTCGAAAAGAATGGAACGATCCAGTTCATTAAGTATTCTTCTGAATTATCACAAGGTCGTTTCTTCTTTTCGTTGTCGTAGTTTGTCTTGATACATAGAATTTTTACTTCAAATTGGAGGTTTTATTGGAGTTTTTACACATCAATTTGGAGGTTTTACATTTCAAATTAGAGGTTGACGGAAATGGTTCGTTTCCCATTCGTTTTAAACTAGCCCGCGTAGAAGGCGGAAACACCCCGTGATTCTGGAAATACCTACTCCGTGCAACACAACATGAAGACATTCCATCCGTTCCTTCCGAATGCCATTCTTTTGAAGGTTGACTGTCGATTCGCCTTATTTAAAGTTTCTAACTGCCGCCGTTCGTTACGACTTGCTTCATTTTTGTGAAATTAGTTCGGACGACGGAGAAATACGACCGCGTTTCCTTCGCCGATCGAACCATGCGGGGTAAGATGTAGTGAGAATGACGAAGATGATGAAAACGAGGAGATTCCTTCCGCTACTCGACGACGTCGAGGACAACACGGTAGGTGCACTATAGTCTGTAGTGTAGAAACATTTTTCTTTGTTCTATAGTATAGAACAAAGAAAAATGTTTCTTAGAATGTACGAAGAAGGACATGCTACTAAACATGCGGCTTCTATAATCGGCATCAACATTTTTCATTGTTTTCCGTTCATTATGTTCATTCTTACTTGTTGAATGTTACGTTTGGGCGGGTGTACAAAGAGCGAACGTTAACAACTTAACATCGTAGTATATATAAAAACGCTGCAAATTCTTCCACTGGGGTTTTATTATTCAATTGGCTTGCGTTCATGATTTGAATTTCTAATAAGCTTTGGAGTGTGCGTGTTTCATAGGTGATAGAGCAATTATTGAATTTCAGGAGGCACAGAAATATGATCAACTGATCAATCCAAATAGGTATTTTGGTTAAGAACCGATTTACGTGCTAATATTGAATAATATTTACCTATATATTATCAGCGTTTCATGCATATCAGAATGCTTCAACCCGTGTATCGGCTATAAACTACAAGTATCCACATCGTCTATCACTCCAGTATCCACATTCACTACAACTTGACGCCATCGGCCAGACATCACTTAGTTACAAACAAACGATAGTAAACCAAAGAACGCAAATGTCGGCACCATAAATCGGGCCATACATGGGGAATGGTTTGACCTACGGATCTGGGGAGGGGCTCATTCGATTCCTCATGGTATGTTCTTAAAAATAAGTTTACATTTAGGCCGCCTTGACTTGTTTTGAGGTTTTTAGGGATTTTACAAAACTTTGACAGCCCTTAACCTTCATGCGTTCGCGCCAACATGAGTCACACCGGCGCTCGCGCGGCGGTCTGTTGACCGCCTTTACTTTTTCAATGATTATCTTGCTGGTTTTTCTACTTTCCATTGCAGTAAATACAAAAGAACTAAAATGCCGTTCAAAAAACACATTTTTCATCAAAAAATTCTATATCATTTAAAATAACATAGCCGTTAATTGTCGTATGAATGTTACATGAACAGGTAACTCACAAAAGCGCGATGTATCAAAAAGGCATTTGGACTATAATTCTTTCAAACTTTTTGTTCTAAAAATGTCATTTTTTCAATCTAACTAGATGGAAACTAGAAAAATCATTAGCTAGTAGTTCCTAAATGATGAAATACAGAAAAATCACAAATGACAAGACACAAAAAAATTAAAAAATACGTAACATAGTTAAGTTTTACTCCAGTCTTGGAGGGTTGTTCAGTCTATCTCGCTATCCTCGTTCTCTGAACAAAAAATGGAAAAAGGGTTATTTTTTTTTTTTTTTTTTTTTTTTTTTTTTTTTTTTTTTGGGTGAAAGAAGAAGAGGGCGAGAGAGGCAAGATAGGCAAATTAAGTTGCTAAACTACGCAAAAAAATCTTAATTTACTATAGAGGTACCCACTTATTACAAGCTTTTATTCTTTGAAAGATATTGATTTTAGTTATAAACTATTAACGAAATTATAATTCAATTCCCTACATTTTATGACGTCGATGAAAGTATTCCGTCAGGAGTCGCGCGGCTGTCTCCTGACCGCCTGACTCAATACTATCAACTTCGGAACTGTACTGAACGTAAACGAAGAGGCGAGACACTGACCTCAGGGGTGGAATATACAGTCGGAAGTGTAACTAGAGAATACATGCCCCTCCCACCCCCCAAAAATCGTAGGTGAGCTCGTATTTTAAATTCAAGAAAGAGCGGCTCAATTGGGGCGTCGTCGGACCAAGATGGATTTTTCCTGAAAATTTCAGATTTTTTGCTCCAGCCGTTTGGGAGAAATCGTGCGTACGGCGGACGGACTGAAAATTTTTATTGCAGATTCGTATTCTACACCCTTTGAAACGTAAACCATGAAATTTTCAGGGGGGGTTAGAATTTTTTTCCAGAGCGATTACAATGGTTTATTATTGAATAATAAACCAAAATCTTAAAAGTGAAATAATTCAAAAACGAATCCTCTAAAAAAAAAAAAATCCCTGAGAGGCACTTTTTGTTGGAAACTAGTTATAGAACACGTGTGCGAAGATTTTTGGATCATACGCTGTACACCCTGTAGAATTTTCACGTCAAATTGGAGGTTGACGGAAATGGTTCGTTTTCAATTCGTTTTAAACTAGCCCGCGTAGAAGGCGGAAACACCCCCGTGATTCTGGAAATACCTACTCCGTGCAACACAACATGAAGACATTCCATCCGTCCCTTCCGAATGCCATTCTTTTGAAGGTGACTGTCGATTCGCCTTATTTAAAGTTTCTAACTGCCGCCGTTAGTTACGACTTGCTTTATTTTTGTGATTTGAGTTCGGACGACGGAGAAATACGACCGCGTTTCGTTCGCCGATCGAACCATGCGGGGTAAGATGTAGTGAGAGTGACGAAGATGATGAAAACGAGGGGATTCCTTCCACTACCCGACGACGTCGAGGACATTACGGTAGGTGCACTATAGTCTATAGTGTAGAAACATTTTTATTAGTTCTATAGTATAGAACAAAGAAAAAGGTTTCTTAGAATGTACGAAGAAGGACATGCTACTAAACATGCGACTTCTATAATCGGCATCAACATTTTATCATTGTTTTCCGTTCATTATGTTCATTCTTACTTGTTGAATGTTACGTTTGGGCGGGTGTACAAAGAGCGAACGTTAACAACTTAACATCGTAGTATATGTAAAAAGAGCGAGCGACTTCACCTACGAGTAGGTACAGAGGTATGTAAAAAGAGCGAACGATTTTTTACGACGAGCAATGGTTTTTAAGGACGCTGAACACGACGCGTGTAAGAATACGTCGTATTCTTACAACACCTAAAACGTAAGACATTCGTTCATAGTTTATTGCTCAAGGAATCATTAATTCCATAACTTAGGAAACGTCCAGGTGAACATAAGTTATACGAACCTCCAACTACACTGGAGACCAAAAAACCGGCGCAGTTGAATTGTATCCAAAGAGTAAAGTTTAAATCGATAACAGTTGGGTTTGAGTCAATAGTTAGGTCAATAACAAGATTAACAGAGATTATGTGGCATGGTCCATCCCTGTTTTTCTTTAACTATGCAGTTTTTTTCCTGGAATGCTCTCTTGAATTCACGATAGAAGCCTAAAGGACGAAAGATGGCTTTTCAACAGTCTGCCTTCAGTGCGGTCAACACAAGCCGTTTTTGTCATTGTGCCTGTGATTTAATACATTTTTCTCGATCTTATTCCTTTGAATTAAGTTCTTAAAAAGTTTTAAAATTTTTTTTGACATGAAGGAGAAAAAACAAGAGAATTTTTATGTTTGCATTTCTCGAGTTTTCTTATTTTTATTTTTTATTTTTTTACATTCAAATTACACTTCGGCTTTATGATTTAAATTTTATTCTTAATTATTTTTTCCTGTTGTTTTCTTTTCAAAGAATATGAATTTTATGTTAATGTTCAAATTTCTTCCAACTTTATTTCTCTACTAGACAGAACATCACAAATCTTGAAGTGCGCCGGTTTTTTCGGTCTCCAGTGTAGCTTCTCCTGAATCCATTTCTCGACCTTTTCGAAAACGATATCCTTCGAATACAATCATTTCGTTCCCCTGTTTCCCGATCACAACTGAACATTCACTCGCATTCGGCACGACTCTTGAAAGGTTGAAGACAAACTGATTACGATGAGAACCCACTACACAAAGTTGGAGGCAGTTTATTTAGATTTACGTATTCTTAATCGCTCTATTTACATGCCCCATGGCGTATAGTTTGAACTCCGTTCGCTCTTTTTACATGAGACTGCCACCTCACTAGGTAGACTTTCACATCTTTAATGGCTTTGTTCGCTCTTTTTGAAATCACCCTTACGTTTCACTCGCTAATTTGTTGTTGCTTTCCCAGAATTAAATCATGTATTTCTGTCATCCATCAAATTGAAATGTAAAACCTCCAATTTGAAAGGGAAAACTCCCAATTTGATGTAAAAATTATTTGAAATGCAAAATCAATTGATGTATTATTCAATTTCATTCATTTGGCTTGCATTCATGATTTGAATTTCTACTAAGCTTTATTGTTCGTGTTTCACATGATCGATTATTGAATTTCAGGAGATATCATAATTTGAATCAGTTCTCAACCAAAATACCTATTTGGATTGTGATCATATTTGTGTGCCTTCTGAAATTCAATAATCGCTCTATCACCTGTGAAACACGCACACTCCAAAGCTTAGTAGAAATTCAAATCAAAATGCAAGCCAAATGAATGGATTGAATAATAAACCCCAGTGAAAGAATTTGCAGCGTTTTTTATGGTTATCAGAATGCTTCAACCCGTGTATCGGCTACAAAGCCTTTTAGGAGTTCACTCCAGTATCCACATTCACTACATCACTAGGTTACTGCAATCAACAAAAAAAAACGCTGTTTTGTTTTATCGCAGTAACCTAGTTTTGATAAACCAAAATGTGGATGAATGTTGGATGCATAAATCGGGCCATACATCGGGAATGGTTTGAGCTACGGACCTGGGGAAGGGCTCATTCGATTCCTCATGGAAAGTTCTTCAAAAAAGTCCAAATTTAGGTCGCCTTGACTTTTTTTGAGGGTTTTAGGGATTTTACAAAACTTTGACAACCCTTAAAGGGCACTTAAATTAAGTGAGAGAGCTGGCTCGAGAATTGAGGCATCGCCGGACCAACATGGATTTTCCTGAAAATTTCATATTTGTTGCTCCAGCCGTTTGGGAGAAATCGTGCGTAAGGCGGACGGACGGAAAATTTTTATTGCAGATTTGGATTCTACACCCTTTGAAACGTAAACCATGAAATTTTCAGGGGGGTTAGAATGTTTTTTTTTTTTTCAAGAGCGATTACAATGGTTTATTATTGAATAATAAACCAAAAGGTCTGTAAAATGTTAACAAAACAAAATTTGCATAATCATTTGACCATAACTTCTGAACGATTTGAATTTTATAGGCTTAATTTTTCAAATTACCTAACAAAATTGGTCCCAGCAGAGCGACTTGAAGGGTTGGTCACGTGACTTATACTCTCTTTTGAGGCCTCATTTCGATTTCCAGACCTGAAGTTGGTAATCAGTACTAGGAAAATGGCTCCTCACTAACAAGTAGTTTTTGACCAGTGAAACCTAAACACTTATCGGGCTAATTAAACTTAAGGACCAAGTAGATCCCTAGTTTAAGGCCTTTCATGACCCAACCTTAAAATTACAATAGCTGAGGGGGCTACCGAAATGTTTTGCCATACGATTACGAAGACTAATGATTGGAAATAATGAACCAAAACATGAGTGAGTTCCATCAAGTATTCTTAAATAATTTCGGTACTTCGTCTTGTTTACTTACTTCCCATTCTGCGGGTTCATTCCACTTCTTGGGCAGAGGTTCTTCGTCCATCGGTGAATCTTGAAGTGGATCTTGCAGCCTCTGGTCTTGGAAGGGGATAATTCCTGCAAATTAAAGATAGTTTTGTGGTATTGAATCATCTTTGTTTGTTTGCCAATTTGAATATAAATGCAACGAAGGCCTTATAATGGCTATGTCTTTCCTTATAATGTCACCTTGTCTTATCCTGTGACATTTATGGTTCAAAGGACGAAGCAAACTTGCGAATGTCCATATATTTCCTGTTGAAATGCATATGAAATCTATGCCTAGTTGTCATGCATCATCATTTGTATATTGGTAGTACGTACAAACCTATAAAACCTCACAAATAAACAGCAAGGGCAATATCATCTCACAAATAACTGTTCTACTTGAAAACTTGAACTTGGTACATTTACTTAGTGAAAGAATTGTCATAACTGAGTAGAAGTCGTTTCTTGGCGAATTGGCTGTGAGTAACTCAACAAAATCCCCAGAGAATTATGTACTTACTCTTTGAAAAATCTGTTTAACTAACAATAATAATTATTGTTAAATCAGTACTCAACCAAAATACCTATTTGGCTTGATCAGTTGATCATATTTGTGTGCCTCCTCCAAGCCAAAACTTGCTACTAGCGTGCATACTCGATACATAGTGCATACTCTCTTAGCAATTTTTGGAACTAAACAGTTCAACTCTCTAGCAACAAATTAGTTGACTGTAATCGATCACGTGACTGAATATATCACATAGCTGTGTTGTAGAATATGTATTCTACCTGATATTCGAAATTACATGAAAATTCTCTCGTGTTTAGTTACAATCACATGACTGAATTGATCACATGGCTGTGATGCCAATGCAATCTACTAGCAATTTTCGGAACTAAACAGTATAAAACTATAGCAGCAGATTAGTTGACTGTAATCGATCACATGACTGAATAGATCACATGGCTGTTTTGTAGGATATGTGTGTAGTAGATCTGGTATATTCGAGATACCAGGAAAAATTATTGTTTTCCTTATATCATCCAAAACTTTGCACCATAATTAGTATATTGGTAGTAAGTCCAAACCAATAAATAAAATCTCATGTGGTGATTTCCCAGCATCATCTCCCAAATAACTGTTTCACCTGAGTGACTTGAACTTAGCACAGTTTACTTGGTGAACGAATGTTAATCTTCGTAGAAGTAGTTTCTTGGAGAATTTTGAGTAACCCAACAGGATTTCCAGAGAAATTATGTGATATTTGGAAAATCAGTTGTCAAAAAAAGTGTTGTCTCTCTTATATCACGCGAAATTGGAATCAGCACAAAATAAGCAGTGCTCTGCACTTCTGAATATTCTAAGAACATGTCGTCTCTATACATCATTGCGCTTATTCCGTACTTTTGAGAATTACTAACCTCCTCCCAGTTGGAATCCATCGCTGGTGTACAGGCTGCTTAGGTCAACACCTGGGAAGACTCCGAAATCAACTCCTCTCTTCTGCTTGGGCAGATTAGACCTCGAGGGCGCTGGCACCATCATTTTGACGGTTTTTGACTCCGATCCAACGAGGGACGTGCTGTTTTGATTTTCTCTCTTGAACAGCCTCAAGGCCTGAGACGAGAACGGAGACAAAAAGTCGCTACTTCCCTGTAAAAAGAAATTGCATACAGATTAAAACGTGGCAACTAGATCTCCCCCATCAATACCATTTTATAAATAGAAGATTCTCAGTGGTTTACTCGTTGGTTTGCAATAGTTGCACTAGTTACTTTGTCGATGCGATTTCATTTATGGATTTTTAGCTCCACAAATGAGATTGAGAAATGTGATGAGCCATTTATTTTATTTAGCTTTGATAATGCATTCAATTAATTTGCTTTGTTCACAACTTTTTGCATATTACATGCCATCTTGACGTGGTTTTTGCACTTTGATCTATTACAAAATCTGAAATTTTCGTTGTACATTGACTTTTAGAATGTGCTGTATTAATTCTCCAATTCCTCCATCACGACTCATCGTATTTCTAGTTCTCATTTGCGGAACTAAAAAAAAAACAAAATTGCATGTTTTGCTGAACTGCAACCACGTAGATGTGCAGTTGAGGTCAATTTTCCAATCCCAGTAGTTAGGACGATTTTTATGATTATATTTAAAAAGTAACTATGGATGAAGATACGGTTACAGATGCAGAAAAGTAACTGTACACGTTCAGACTTGTACATCTGTGGATTTCGGATACAGTTACTATATCTTTAATAGTATTCGACAAAAAAGCAATTCCAACAGCTATTTCGAGCAGATACAGTTAACAGAAGTTGAAATGACTCGTGGTTTAAATTATGCCCAATTAACCAAAAAACTAAAGGTAAGCAAAAAAAGCGGTCTCACCTGAAGCTGTTGTTGTAATTGTTGCTGCAGTTGCTCTTGCTGCATCTGGGCTTGCATTCTCTGCAGTTCTTGCTGTTGCCTCAACACGTTGAGTTCGTTGATAGGGAGCCTAGGTACGATCTGCATGTTTCTCAGGAAAGGATATTCTGTGGCGCCTTCTGGAAGCTCTGGTTGTTGTGGAGCTACTGGTGTCAATTGCATCTGCTGCTCCTCTGTTCCAGGAAAACGAAATACATTCGATCAACAAATCATTATTATGACATAGTCAATAGTGCAATATTCGCATATGTTGTTGATCATTGGGTTTTCAACGCTGATGAATGGTTCTGAGGTGCTTCATCAACTTACCTTCCCCTTCGTGGAGGAACTTGTGGGCGTGGTGATGCTTGTGGTTGTTGTAAGCTTTGCCAGCTGTCAACGCAGCTTTGTAGAGATGGACCAAAGTGACTTCTCCCATAAGACCGCCAGGTTTGGGATTCAGTTCGAATCCTCCTCCATACTTCCTCTGCTCCTGTCCAGTTATGGCGAGGCCGTTGCCTTTGATCTTCTTACCTACCAACTAAAAATACAACGGTTGTTCAGGATTCGTTATTTTCGACAGAAGTTCGACAAATCGTGATCTCTGAGTGGAATCTAATGTATTTTGCTATATACTCTGGAATTCCGAACTATTTCTAACCAAAATTCGCTTTCAACATACATTTTTAGTCATAGAAGACGCGAGTAGAAGAGAGTTCTATGTCTCCAAAACTAAAATTTCCAGAAAATTGAAGTTCAAATTGAAGCATGGAACATGTTTTAACCATGACCTATCACACCAAAAGTGTCACGTAAAACTCTCCCAAATATTTCCTGAGGATATTCACGTAGAATCAGAGAAACGGAACTTCCGCAGCTTTCATGGCTGAGTTAATGACACGAGTCGTGCCTATTCAGTCCATTGTTTGAAAAGGTCCCTTTTATCTCCCATTTTAATGTCGTAGTCTTATATTATTTACAAGATATTAGTCCATTGTGCGATGTTATCAGTGGGTAATGCAATGATATTGTGCCGTTCGTAAGCCTTGTTTTGCTGCCACTTGGCAAATTAGTTTGGCTGCATCTTAACTAACGAAAGAAACCCGGCTAAATCATGCGTTACTTCCCAAAAATATTGAAACCAACGGCTGGGTTCGAACTCGAGTCCTTACAACTAAGGGGAAATTTTCCTTTAGTTACGACACTCCAGTGGGTTGAGGTGTGAGATTTAATCAAACCTCTTCGACTGTAAGTTATAACCTTGAACGTAACGATTGTTCCATATTTCTTGAATTTCTCTAAGGACCGTACACGCAATTTCATATCGCAACAATCGCGGAATAACGGAACAACTCAAAAAATGTCATTTGTGAGTTAGCATTGGTAATAAATAGCAGAGAAGGTCTATTTTTAGTCCGTCAATGATGAAAACGAATATAACTAAAACTTACTCCACTAGAGAGCAGTTGAGTCTTTATTCCACGTACCATGAATATACAGCCTGAATAGGAGCAAAACTTTGAACGTTTTCTGAAAACAGCTTTTTTGAGTCCCAATTTTCCACAACGGGTGCGATATGTCGATGATGCTTTAATAATAACAAGAAAATTAAATGAGAATAGTGTATATGTAAGGTTACTAGCCTGAATCTCCCATTACCTACTTCAAATGGACACAACAGTGCATTTATCTTGCGCGACGTTACTAATTTCTCCTCATTAATACGGATTTCCTTCAATATAGATACAGCTGAAAGGCTTGTTAACTCACCAAGTTGTAGAATCCTCGGCCGACTCTCTCCGAGTCTATCCACAGCTGCCATTCACCAGTTCTGCCGTTCCAGCTTTGGCAAGAGTGGTACCACTTGTACTTCTTCAGAGGATAGTTGAGACGGTAGATCGTGTGCCCACCGATGGCCAACATGTAGTACGACGATCGCAAGTCGTTGCTGACCCAAGATACGATTTCTCTAGGTTGCTCTTTCACTGGTAATAGATTAAAATATTGTTGGTTAGGGTTTCAATCTCAGAATTCACGGAACAATCATTTGTTACTACATTTAGGGTTTGTGCGTATTTTTCGTCATTTCTCCAATAATGGTGCAAAGGTTGAATTTGACTTGGAAATGCTATAATTCCGATTGAATTCGGTCTTCAGGAAGTCGGATTTATGGATATTTTGTAATTTTTCTTTTTACTTTGAACACATCTAGTTTAGGATATGGAGATCATCTATAAATATTAACGCGCCTTGATGAGACTCCATCATTTGGATCACTGCAAGATCAGAGTCAGTGGGAATGAGGTGACGCCCAAGCATTTCATCAATTCATCAGCAATCCTGGATGTCCCTGGCCACCCACCTAATATGATTTCATCAGCTTGACCCGCTCATCTCCATTCGGCATCAGCTTCTTCTTTTCAAGCATAGGTACGACTCAGTTTTGTCAGTGCCGGATCAAAATGTTCTAGATAAGAAATCGCGGTAGCGGGTGATTTACTACATTCTGGCGACAAAAACATCGATGCTGTTTTGAAGTAAATTTCTATGTTAGATGTTGTAGATGTTGTTAACGCATGGTCAACATTTTTGAAATTCCAGGCGATATTTTAAGGTTTTTTTAAAGACCAATTTTCATCTCTCAAATAATCGTCTGGATGTTATTTTTTTTATATTTTATTTTTTTCATTAGAGCGCGATTGTCGTTTAAGCGCTTTATTTCTAGCAAATTAGATAGTCGTCTGGATGTTTGGCGAAAAGGGGTTTTTCCTATATATCTCTTAATTCTGCTCATTAGACTTGCGAATGTGTTAGGAGTTCACTCCAGTATCCACGTTCACTACATCACTAGGTTACTGTAATCAAAACAAAAACAATAATAAACCAAAATGACGCGAATGTTGGCACCATAAATCGGGCCATTTACGGACCTGGGGAAGCAGTCCCGGCTCCAAAAATACGGTGAGTATTGAATTTCAAGCGCTTTTCGGCGATCCTGAACCTCTGTGCGTCCCCTATATTGGATATTGAAATATCCCCGACTTCTTGAAGTTTAACTGGTAATAATAGAGTTCTAGTCGCAATTATGTTAACGGACAATGTAATATCGGTAGTTGTGGAAGAGCGGCTCTTTACCGGCAACGTAATCAGATTTGAGCAATAGATAGGTTGGAGGAAAAAAACAAGGCAAAAACCTACTTACCTATTACTGTTCAACGTGACCCATAACACGCGAACGAGGCGCGAGCCGAGCTGCGCGAATTGGCCCAATTCGTCCTGAGCTATTGCGGCGAGTGAGTGATGCGTTTCTCCTACGTACCTGCTGTCATTTCATTTTTTTCTTCCCTTTAGTAACGTATGTTGCGAAAAGGGAACAAACCTACTACGATTGTTGCGTAATATCGGCTTGAATTGAAAAAAAAAACAAAACTATCTGATCGAGTTATGATGGTCATTTGATGAGCCGAATGTTTCTCATAACTTTACGGAGGGATATAAAAGACATCGGCCAAATCGGATGTAGCAAACACCTGCTTCGTATCGGTTACATGAACACCTCGATAATTCTATTATCATGTTATGATTAACTAGCCGGTGACGCGTGCGTCGCACGGGCTCCAATGCATCATCGCTGTCTCTAATACTGCTACTACACTCAGTAAAAAATGTCTCCGTACACCCACTTTGCTTTTCACGAATATAGTAGCTGCTTCTCACAAACCTTGAAAAACTGGATACTAATTGTATGAATGTATTCACAGACATCTTAAATAATGAATTTCAAGTCAACCAACTTTTCAACTGAGCAAACCACGCGAAATTGACAACAGACGTTAACGCATTCATTTTTATCAGGGCAAAAAGTGTTCGTACAGCCCAGAGAACAGCAAAAATCGAGCTCAAAAAATGGAGTAATAGCTCGTGGACTCTCCTTTTTGCTTGACAACTTCAAAGAAACGGAACTTCGTCGAATCGAAAAGCTTTTCAGCCAAGCTGGAAGGTAACTGAGGGTACTAGTTCAGAACGTCTGAATAGTGTACCATAACAATAACAATAAACTACACATACAGTAATAACAAATCATGGAAATCGTTAAAGAATTGTCAACTTGTTAGCGTCTATAACATTTGTAACAGGCACACCCAGAGAGACATACAGCTATAGTTTTTTCTTCACTTCCTTGGTCTTAGATTGGTCTAGAATGGATTCGTATTCAGCTACTTTTTTTATTTCTATTTTCATTTATAATTATATTATTATTTTTTATGTTTGGGTTGTGACCCACCCTCCAGGATCAATTCTGAAAGTCGTCCCTATACTGGGAGACCTGTGTGATCGTCTCCGAAAAAAATGCTGATACCACAATATTCATGATAGTCTAGACCTCTGATAGTTGTTTTCGCGGGTGGGAAGAGTCTTGATTGATCCTCTACCGATTCAGATGAACTCCAGTTTGCTTATGGAGATTTCGTTCCATGTATTCTTGTGTAAACATCCGAATTAGCTTCCCTGGATAAATAACAAAAAGTACACAGTTTTGGGGTGTACGGAGACATTTTTTACTGAGGTACTTCTCAGTGGTCTCTTGTAGCTGTGTATCAAATCTAAACGTTCTAGAATAAAGAGGTTGGAAGTTAGCCCATGTATAAAGGAATATCCCCATCAAACTCGGTACAAAAATCCTCATTTTTTCCAAATGTTAGAACCCTAGGTGGATAGGAAAGAATCATTTAGCTTTATCGTTCACCCAGCTGATCTGTCACCCGTCTAATACCTCCTCGTGGGCTCAAGAGGCTATGTTTCAAATAATAGCTCCTTGTAGAACCTATGAAATAACGGAGTCGAAACCGCAAGACAAATAATAATATTCTCTGAACATCTTGTGATCACCATTGCGTAACGTGATTCGAAGTGACTAAACATAGCTGTACCATAACTTTACGGAGGGATATAAAAAACGTCTGCCAAATTGGATGTGGCTCAAATGCATCATCGCTGGCTCTAATACTGTTAGTACCTCTCAGTGGCCTCTAGAGGCTGGGTGTCAAATCTCAAGATAACTCTTGACTCTATGCTCCTAGATAACGTCTGCCGCGAATTGAACCCAGCACACGCACAGAACACGCCCAACCCATCGCCAACCCACGACCATGGGCTGGGTCGGGTACCGCATATTGAACCCAGTCGTGTGCCACACCCACGTTTCGAGATGTTCTCCAATTCGCTGATTGAGCTCCTCCTAGATCTTGATTCACAGTCAGAGATTTAGGAAGTCATTGCTTTGTATTCTTCAACTTAGCGAAAAAAAGTACAAGAAATTCCTATTTAGCTGGGAGAAGCACTGGTGGTGAATTTAAAGTGTTTTCGGAAGTTCCTGACAATGTTTTCAACATGTGAATGAAACAAACGACCCACTTGTATAAACAGTTTTTGAGATTTCAATTTTCCCATATTGTAACCATTAAACATTATCCCTTACAGTTCATTTATCAAGATGCCATGGCTACAGGCACATCCCAAATCAATGTGGGATTTTTGTTTAGCCAAATTTCGTGAACTCAAGTCCACTAGTTTCCGAAAATTTGTTTCCCAAAGCTCATCTTTCAGTTTTGTGTTCATGTAGTTCGCATCAGGTGAGTCGTACAGCACACGATGGTCCCTGTCAGATTCAATTAACTTCCCATCCAATTTGGATAAGAAATAACGCACGAAAACTGTGCGGCACATACAAACGGACCCACGCGTGGGGAGCAACTGACTGGGATAGTCGTGGGCTGGGTTCAATATGCGGTACCTAATGCAAAACTGTGATTCAAATTCCTACCCACGCGTGGGTCGGACGTGGGCTGTGCGTGTGCTGGGTTCAATTTGCGGCGGGCTGGAAGAGGGGATGGAAGTTAGTCCACACACGAGGGAATTATCTCCATCAAAATCAGTACCAAAATCCTCATTTTCAAAGTGTCAGCACCCTAGGGTGAACGAGAAAGAATTATTAAGCTTTATCGTTCACCCAGCTGATCTTACATCCTTTCAATCTCTCCTCGTGGTCTCAAGATGCTGCTTTTCAAATAGTGGGTAGGTGAGTACCTACGAAATTATCGAGTCAAAATCGTAAGACAAATAATAATATTCTCTGAACAATCGTGACTTGGCAAAAAAACATGGGGATCCTACCATCCGCCGGGAAAACAGTGATTTCGGTTGATTCGGAAAACCATGTTTTCAAAACTAAATTTCGACTATCTTCCCCGTTGAATAACTCAGAACAATGGTTTTTATATATGTAATTTAATTATTTTCAAAAAGTGATTTTTATCCGGTTCGCATCACGTCCTCATTCGATTTGAAAAGTTGTACAACCAAGTACGTAGTGTATCTCTTCAAAGAAGTACAAACAAAGGCGTTTTAAAAAGGTACAATATGGAGGGTATCTGTGGATTGTAGTGAGCGTGTTTGAAGTAGCTGTGAAAAAGAAAGCTGAATGATGTCACCTCATTTTCTTTCTATAAAATGTTTTCCTCCGAACCATTTGACTTGCTGAGCTAAAAATGTGCAGCTGCGATTTTTCAGGGTGCAGAGTGCGATTCTCAGATCAATAATTTATAAATTTCAACTCATAAAAGTTGTATTTGTTGCCTTGTTGCCAATTTTGTGCACAATTAGGCCATTTTTCACTAATTAATGGTTAAAAAAATCCTTTTTTTTTTTTAACTTTTATCCATAAAAATTCAGTTTTTTCTAAATACCTGCGTAGGAAAAGAGTGGGTGATCCGTGGTGTGGTTGTAGAGTTTGTGCCAGGTACACAGCGTGAACTCCTTCATGTCAGGCACGTGAGACTTGTACTGGATATACTGAAAAAAAGAAGAATAAATGTTAAATGTATTTATGATTAATTCTATAACGTCATTGATTAATATTTAAATCCCATTAATGATTCAAGGGGACATCAAATTTGAACGGATGAAAATATTGAGCGGGTGAACTAATTTGGAAGAGTTAAATTTGGGTTTTAAATAGGTATTCGCACGTTATGGTGATTTATCCATTTCTCTAAAGGGGTGACAAAGGGACCGTGGAACAAGATTTTTTTTTCTTCAATTTATTTATCGTTACAACTGATTTAAATTACAAATCATCTAGCAAGTTAATTTAGGATGAAGTAATGTCACTTTTTGTGGTTCAGTAGTTCATTATCTAAGACCACTACAAGTCACAACTATTGTACTAATCAGCGTCAGGTGACAACTAGGTCCAGCGGCTTGTTCCTCTTGAGTCGCCATACTCCTTTTCTGTTGTCCAGGGTATAGAGGATTCCGAGATTTTGGTGTCTGTGCAGCTAAATTTTGTGATCCGCTGCAATTCTTGTTATCGCGTCACTCACTATTCCCACTTTGAGGTCGCGGTGGAGATCAGTTGTCCTGACATACCAGGGTGCGATGACAATACTCCTCCTTAAGATTTTATTTTGGAGTGTCTGTATAGTTTTGACATTTCTGTTGCTCGTGCAGCCCCGTAGTTGGCAGCCATAGGCCCAGACGGGCTTAATCATTTGCTGATACAACAGCAATTTGTTATGGGTGGTTAGTTGAGATTTCCTACCCAGCAACCAGTTCAGCTTTCTGAACTTAGTATTGACATGAAGCAATATGAATTAATTTCAGGCGTAACCTAGGACCTAGGCAACAACTCGTTTGTACAGGAGAAGGGGTCCCGAGGAACTCAACTACAGTGAAAATAAAAGGGGGCAAGAATAACAGCCACGACCTCTAGAGATAGATGAAGCAAACAAAGCAGCCATGACAAATGTGATTTTAGGGCTAAATTTTAAAAGAGGGGTTTAGGACAAAGTGACGGAATCAAGGGAGGGGATCCAAATGAGTCCCCTTGGGCTGGTCCAGGCTTATTTATACGGAATTTCCCATCCCTTCCGCAGTGACCAGAGAAACCCCATAATCCTCGACTTTTGGGTCGTCCTTCGTCGGTTCATTGATATCCACGTGTTATATTATTATAATTGTTAGGTCTTCTCGAAACAGTGATCTTTCAAAGTATCTCTAAAACATCGTGATCAACGCCTATGCTTTCAATTCCATTGTAGAATAAAGTCGGATTCATAGCAGTGTAAAGCGCAAAATATTGACATGCATAACTCAGTGTGTCCCACGTTTAAGACCACCAAACTTCAGGATTCGTCTCAATAACTAAAACGGTTTTCCAAAAAGTGAATTTCTCTATGTTGTGAACTATTGAAAAAGGCTTTTACAAATTTTAAAAAAGCTGCAAATTACACAGGTTACACAGAGGTTCATTATTTCTGTATAGAATAACTCTACTATGCATAGCAATTATACGAGAATAAAATTATTGTGTTCTAAAAGCCATGAAAAGCGCGTTATCTCTATTTCAGCTCGATAGATCAATTAGGAACGAAATTAGCCGCAAGGGCCCTTCAGCTGATCAATGTGTCTACTTACCTGGAATAATTGCTACACAATTTGTTTTTGGTCGAATACAAAGGTTCGTTATGGGAAATTATGGAGAAAAAACGGTCTAACCTCCACACACGCTATAAATATATCAAAATGTCTAAAAACCAAAATTAGATCTATCTTCAATTTGAAAAAGGCAAAAGCCGAAATATTAAAAATAGTTCGTGTCATCTATTATTGTTTCTATCTAAAACTATTGTGATTCTATATATCCTATTTTCTCGCTGAAGATGACGTTTTTTTAAAACAGTAGCGAGTTGAAACTAGTTGTATAAATTGTTTGTATCATTTGCCAACTGTTCTTTCGTTTGTTTGATAATTAATTTCATTAGCTTCGAACTTGGGCAGTCGCTATCCAAGAATGGAGATCTATGAGGAAGACTAATTTAGTTTGGAGCGAAGTAGAATCAAATGTGTCTCCCCTGTAATCTGATTTAGCACCCAAATTTTCAACATCCTTCATTCTTATCGCTCCAAAATGATTTGTTTAGATCAGAATTAGATTCGGCTATACGGTACATTGCTCAAAACAGGGAATTTAATTGATTAAATCGTCTTTGTTCTTTTGGAACTGTTCCTAAACTATATCTTGCGATGTAAAACGTAGGTGTTGTTTCTGTTCGAAATGCACAACTTTACCGTATACGGTGTGGTAGGAAAGTAAAAACGAACTTTACGCCTCCTTATTATTTGAAGTGGAGGCTGCGTGAAAAGAGAATTGCCCTATCAAATTGTTTACTTGTCCCCGAGGCAACAAAAATGTCGTTTCTACCCTCATCCGCGATTTTACAACCCAAAGTCTTCGACAAACCGTAAAGTTGTTTTTCTCAGCAATGCAGAAATCCTTTCGGCTTGAAATTATATTATTGTTCGGAATTTACTGAGGGGACGTGACACTTAACGGTGAAGGTGAAATAAATATTCAATTTTACGTGCTTTAAATGTCTTCTTGACAAAACTGCTGTGACTTCGTTTTAGGGAAATTGAGGTATTCGGATGGCTTCAAAGTTTCAAAATAGGGTCCAGGGGGCGGGAACCATCTAGTAATGAGGTTCAGACATTAAAGACTTCTATCCGAGATTTCACTGTTAAAAAGTAAAAGCGAACTTCGTAATATACAAAACAAATCTCATATTGAACGGGTTGTTGGAGCTCTTCAAAAATTTTTCTTTATTGTCATGGAAATCTATATTTGGACGTTTCGCCCAGACAACGTGGGCTTCTTCAGCATGTATTTTCTTACAATAGTTTTGTCATTCCTCGGATTCATTAGAATCGTCGTCTACTCATCGATATCATCTTTTACTGCATGCTGAAGGCTTTGCACATCCTATTGGCCGGGTATGTTCAGCTTTATGATGCTTGACTTGAATGCCAATTTTGAAAAAAGAAAGTTAATGGGAGGTGGACAACGTTTTTTGAAGAGAGGATCCAAATGTATGGATGAATGTATGGAGAGGAATGTATCCTCTCTTCAAAAAACGTTGTTCACCTCCCATTAACTTTCTTTTTTCAAAATTGGCATTCAAGTCAAACATCATAAAGCTGAACATACCCGGCCAATAGGATGTGCAAAGCCTTCAGCATGCAGTAAAAGATGATATCGATGAGTAGACGACGATTCTAATGAATCCGAGGAATGACAAAACTATTGTAAGAAAATACATGCTGAAGAAGCCCACGTTGTCTGGGCGAAACGTCCAAATATAGATTTCCATGACAATAAAGAACAATTTTTGAAGAGCTCCAACAACCCGTTCAATAAGAAAAATGGTCAATCCATGCCTCACCAATTCAACAAATCTCATGTAACAATACCTACAAAGGTGCAAAATTCAGCAGCATAAAGTTGCACAATAGGAAATAGATGCGATAGAACAACTGAGGAGCTTACTTTCAAAAAGGCACATATCGAAATCTGGGAGAAAACGTTTCTTTCTCAATTTCCTATCTCTGAATATGAGTTGAATCAGATCCCCCTATCATTTCCAAACAAAACAGAACACATCCACGTCAATTCCGGGGCTAAAGTTATGTGTTTGCATCAAAAGGTAACAAATCCGTCCCCTACATTTTTTTCATTGCCTTGCAATCGAAATGGCACATATCCTCCGAATTTCGTCAGGCGATAAGTCGTGGGTTTTCAAAAAGGCACATATCCAAAAAGAAGCATTGCGCCTTCGTCTTGACGTTGAATATTTACACGAGACTCGATAGATGGCAGGCATGACAAATGGAAATATGGAGTCAGGTAAAGTTTTCAATAAAACCTACAGAATGGAGAATGAATTCTTTCTTTTTCAAAAAGGCAAAAATCCATGAGTTTTGTTCAAAAGGGCACATTTCCAAAGTGAAAATGGAAAATATTGATTCATATTCTGAGGCATCTTTATCTGTGCCTTCTCACACATTACTCCGATGAGAAACTGCAGAAAAACATCTCCACTAATCTGCAAATCGTTTTTTTCACTTCCTGAACATTTTGTCGGAATGGATATGTGCCTGTTTGAAAGTAAGCTCCTCAACTGAAGTTTCATGAAAAAGAACAAAATAATTCCTACGCTCCAATTGTGAATCGATGCCAATATACGAACGTCTTAATATACAAAACAATATCTTATGTAACAATACCTACAAAGGTGCAAAATTCAGCAGCATGAAATTGCACAATAGGAAATAGGTGCAATAGAACAACTGGAATTTTACGAAATGAAATAAAACAATTCCTACACTTTAATCGTGAATCAATGATAACAGGTATCAAAAACTTGATTTCAAAGATAATTCGTGAAAACTAAATTACATTTCGATTTCGATCGTTAAAATTTACTGGGCGGTTTTTACTATGTTCAAAGGTTTTCAAATTCACGCTCGTGTTGACGTTTATTTCCGTCGAAATTCTAGCCCTTAGGGAGCGAAAGATTGAACATAAAGCTGTCCGAGGGGGCTCATGCTTTTCAATGTAGGAATGTCTATTAATAACGAACATAGAAACATCGGTGATATGGAAACATTTCGAAATTCTGATTGTTGAATCTTTTAACCCTATATTTTCAGCTATGAGATTGAGAATCAAGTCTCAACTGGATGCTTAATGATTTTTGACCCACGTTCCATCAAGTTCGTCCAGTGGTTTAGCTACTGACGATCTGTCTAAAATCAGATCTACGTTTAAAAACCACACCATTACCTCGAGTATCTTATTACAAATGAATCTCCAAAAATTCAATATCTCGCATTTTCGGTGTAATGTGCACTTTTTTACGTTCTCAAAAATTGCAGTGTTGTGTTTTTTGGTTCTTTGTTACTCGGGTTGAATTGTATCGTCATTTTCAAAGCTAATTCGAATGGTCTCCTAACCGTTTGTATGTGATCCCCTATAACTAAGATTTGATCGCGTCGATTTAAAAAAAAATTTTTATCATTATTGTTTTTTTAAGGTACTTATGCACAGATTGCATTTTCGATAGAAAAAATTGATCAAAACATGATTAGGTATCGGTTACTGCGTATCAACGGTCAAATAATCTTAGATCAAATCAGCTTTGAAAACAACTTGAAATTCCTTTTCTAGCTGCTTGGACCCGTGTCCCGAAGAACTTCAATTTTCATCTGCAAAGCCACATTTAAATCGCATTCCAACTTATTTTTCTTCCCAAATTAATGGAGTGAAACTAGAATACCGTTAGAAAACTGTTTTAGGTTTTGGGGTACTAGAAATACCTTAATAACCAGAAGAAAAATATGAGATTTTGTCAATTTGTCAAAAATTACGTTACGAGTTGATTTTTCACCCTTACAGGACCCCAGAAATATTTATTTCCAGGCACTATATAGATGGATCTTTCATTTTACATCTTTTCCTTTGCAAGTTACATTCTTCAATTCAATAACAACCGATGACCGAGCTGGATATTGTAAAACTGTGGCCCAGCTGTAATTTTCAAA
The DNA here is from genome assembly GCA_031894815.1 of Creontiades dilutus. NCBI lineage: Eukaryota > Metazoa > Arthropoda > Insecta > Hemiptera > Miridae > Creontiades > Creontiades dilutus. The sequence continues at coordinate 688,810 of JAVIWC010008305.1, forward strand.
AAGTACTTATAGCACTATACTTGCACCAGGACCATTTGCTTGATTAACTATTGTTATTTTTAATAAATTAGGTAGGTCTTAACATTTGATTTCCACTTTCGTAGTAAGATGAAAAATGTAACTTACTCTCTTTTCAACGGTACCCTTTCATTTTGATTCATCGCATAATTTAAAGTAGTTATGTTGACAAGATTGAAAACACAAAAAAAATTAAAATTGCAATTGATTAGTTTTATGGTGGAGTTCAAAAAATTGCAAAGAGTTGTAAAATAACATCATGTATTTGTCAAGAAAGAAAACGTTTGCCAAGTGGGTGTGGCACATAGCTTCCTCGTATCCATAACATGACTGTATAGATCATTGAAAATTATTATTGGCTGAAGAACTTCGTTCAATTAGGCGAAGTAAATATTGAATTAGGGTAAATTTATTGTTATGCAGGAGCATAACTTGAGAAAAACAGTTGACAAATTGACGCTGAATGGATTGATAAATAAAGTGAGAGATACAGCATTTCGAAAAATAAAATATATGCATCGTTCAATGATGGTTCAATATGGTTCGATCCAATTGGGTCGAGGCTAAAACTATTGATTCTCTTTATTACTCACGAGGACCATCTACACATCAAACCGAACAATCCCTGAAAATTTCATCGAAATTGGTCAAGAACTCCCGGAGTTATGCGCGTAACAAGGATTTCACGTTTGCGCATGCGCAGAGGCTACTATTGATCCGGGGGTCATGAAACCTATAGGGGACCATCTACACCCCAACCCGCACAATCCCTGAAAATCTCATCAAAGTCAGACTATAACTTCGTGTAGTTTTGCCCGTAACAAGGATTTGGTGACAGACAGACAGACACGGAACCAACATTGTTCAGAAAGGTCTAAAACGCAAAATGCGAGTGGAATTTTTGATTTTGGAGACAAACAAATTTTCACATTCCGAAAGTGAAAACAATGCTTCCACTACCTTGGTAGACTGGGAAGCAAAATTTTGTACTATGGTTAAGTTGAGAATTATTTGATTACAGTTTTGGGTTTTAAGCACATAAGGGACGAGGGAAATAGAAATCACCTTCGTTAAATAAGGAGTGAAATTTGTTCAGTTGGCGTAACGTGGCCCACATAACTTGACTTGTTCCCGAGAGCAATAATGCGAGATCAATCAGCCTCTGCCCACCGCCTGCCGCCCACAATGTAAACACAAGGCGGGTCGCCTAAATCGGGCCAGCATGAGGGAAAACTTTCGACTTGCCTGACTTTCCCCGATGCGTCGGAGGATAAGATCGGACGCGTTCGATATAATGGCCGAGGCATTTTCACGGATGTGCTCTCGAGGAATGTCGAATTGTTATTTCTCGCGTGTTCAATGCGACGTTTCTAAGCGTGGAATTCTCAGTGGAGCACTAAGGTGCCCGATAGGGTGTTCAGTTCGTTTGAGAGACTGGGAATGTTCTCGTTATTCACGACAAGGCTGTTGCAAAGCGAGATGAGTCATATCGCTGGTTCTGTGCAACACTGGGCTACCTTTTTTTAAAAGTAGTTCATTCAGAGACCGTTTTTATATAAACATTCCTCAATGAAAAATGTTTAGACTGTGAGTTGACTTTTAAACGCTGCAAATTCTTTCACTGGGGTTTATTATTCAATGATTCGTGATTTGAATTTTCACTACCATTGGAGTGTGCGTGTTTCACAGGTGATGGAGGGATTATTGAATTTCAAGAGGCACACAAATATGATCAACTGATCAATCCAAAATATTTCGGTTGAGAACCGATTTAAGAGCTCTATGCATATCTCCTGAAACTCAATAATCGCTCTATCACCTGTGAAACACGCAAACTCCACAGCTTAGTTGAAATTCAAATCACGACTGCAAGCCAAATGAATGAAATTTTAATAATCCAACTGACTCACGCATAACTCATAAACCGTGTTTCATTTCGCACAGAAATGTTGAAGAAATTTCTAATTAGAAGGGAAAGCTACAACCAGATAGGTATAAATGTGGAAGGTAGTTAATTTTGACTCAAATGAGGTTTCGAAGATTTGAATCAGTTCATTATTGAGGTTTTTATGTGATTTTGAAGGGCAGAAGTCTGGATGATGAGGAGGAACACAAATATGATCAACTGATCAATCCAAATAGGTATTTTGGTTGAGAACCGATTTAAGTGCTCTATGCATATCTCCTGAAATTCAATAATCGCTCTATCACCTGTGAAACACGCACACTCCAAAATTTAGTAGAAATTCAAATCATGAATGCAAGCGAAATGAATAATAAACCCCAATGAAAGAATTTGCAGCGTTTTTCAAGAGCGATTACAATGGAAAAATGTTCTATTTGAAAATTTTAAATTTTGTAAGACGGAGCATGCATATCAGAATGCTTCAACCCGTGTATCAGCTATAAACCCTTGTAGGAGTTCACTCCAGTATCCACATTCACTACATCACTAAGTTACTGCGATCAAAAAAAAAAAAAAAAAAAAAAAAAAAACTCTTGTGTTTGTTTTGATCTATAGATACCTAGTGATGTAGTGTATGTGGATGCAAATGTTGGCACCATAAATCGTTCCATACATCGGGAATGGTTTGAGCTACGGACCTGGGGAGGGGCTCATTCGATTCCTCATGGAAAGTTCTTCGAAAAAAGTCCAAATTTAGGCCGCCTTGATAATACTTTGAGGGTTAGTTATTATGGCGGTACATGATGCTCAAGCAGACGCTACCGAACACCACATTATCAGTGTCTACCCTCACAGCAAACTTGATTCATACGCGGTCGTTCTGTTGTTCCTCTTTCCTCCGTGCCAGCAGTCCCTCCTAATGGCGCTCGTGTAACTCTTCCGAAATATGTCTCCGATCAGCTTTTTAATGGTCGGCTAATCTGCTTCCTGACCACAGCTGCTGCTTTTGAACGGTCATTAAAAAAAGGTTGAAGCGACTTGGCGTCCATGAACGGCACCCGTTTTGATCATTGATCTCCACCAATTGCCGTGAATGTTGAAACCCTCAGAGCTCTCTGTGCTTGGATACTTAGTTATTATCTTCACCCGAGTGAGCTCTCTTGCCTTACGAAACACGTGAATTTAGCTACTGATATGAATAGCAAACCTTTAGAGTTAATAATAAGGCTTTATTCGCCCCCTCCCTTCTCCCCTGTTTAATGCAGAACGTTATCTGATATATTTGGTGGTAGGCATCGATCCCTTGGAGGTCGTGATGAACTGACACCCGCGTTATTGTCCTCCGAGGGGAGGCTGATTTCCCAGCATCAATGTCCTCTTGAACCTCGGCTGGCAGAGGTGTTCTTGATGGATGCAGATAATGTTCTTAGGAGTGCTCAATTCCTGGATCCGCCAAGTTAACGTCACCTCTTGGAGCCAATTGTTAAGGCGCTAATATCGATTCTCTCCCATTCTCATGACGAACTACCGCATATTCAGGATTGGTTTCCAGCAGTTCCACCTCTTCAACTAGCGGTTCGTATTTGCTTGCGCGGTCGAAGTTCTTCAGCAGAATGGTTCCCGGAATATTTAACCACAAAGGAAGTGCGGTTTCGTTTGATGATCTGAGGCGATGACGAAACATCCTCTCGTGAGGGGTACAATTTGTGCTGGACATATAAGCGAGCGCACTGAGTGTAACGCGGTCCAACGCGAACCATCTCACACTGAATTCGTTTAAGATTCCTGCTCTTAAGGGCTAAAGACAAACATTTCCAGATGGTTTCATTAAATTTGTCAATTTGATCATTCCCTCCTGGGTGGTTAGGGGAAGAATGACTGGTTGCTGTAACCCGAGAGTGGAGAAAAGTTGTCCCTCCCCATGAAAGGAATGACATCCCTCTATCAAAATGGATACAAGCCAGTATTCCAAAGATAGTAAGGTCTATGAAGCACTTGATGACTGTAGAGGAATTTGTGTCTTGGCAGGGGAACGCGAACGGAAAACGTAAGCATTCACCAATAATGGTTAACAAATATTGAAACTGCAAAAAACATAGATATCTCGCATTTGCGACAATATGTTTGTATTCGTTTAGTCAAAATTAATTCACACACCTTGCTAAGAAATCTGCGGGTGAATTGGATATTCCTGATCGATTTATTGTAGAAACAGTACTATTTATGAAAATCTCGTTACCTGCTCCATTGCATTTTTGCTAATGGCTCCATAATCACAAAAAATTAATACAGTTCTTATCTTCATTTCAGGTGAGTTATGTCATATCTACCATCCGCTTTCTTCGCTTGTGAGTAACAAAATTTGATTATTTTTCATTGGCTCGTTCATCACTCTATTAAAAAGTGTTGAAATCTTGAATTGGTAGTCCTAAAAAACATTATCCTAAAATAATAAAGAGAAGTTAACTAATGCTCGATGAGAAAATTGGTGGAAATTTGCTGGAACGCGAAAATTGAAGATTCGTTGACGAATTAGAGAAATTTATTCCATTCTGGCTGTAATTGGTATGAGCAGAATAGTTGAATAAATTTGTCTGTTTGCGTTTGACGAATGCCGTAGTTTGATTGACATTACACTATCGTGTTAGATTTTTCTCATTCCATAATTTCCCGTTTTTATAATTTAGGAGGATCTGAAAGTACTAAATAAGCTAAAATACTGATAGCAATAAAATGTTGACGTCCGTTTTCCATGGTCTTGGAAAGTTATAGCGAAAGCTCAATAAACTTGTTGATGCCTGTTGAGAAAGTAGTGTGAAGCCTAGCTACAGATGTGATATCCACAAATTTACTTCCATGAAGGGATCCGATATTGGTATCAAAATATAAATGAATATTTCCTCCCAAAATACCTAGTACTGGTGAATGTTGGTCGAAGTTAAGTTTGCAAGGGGTTCCTTATCCAAAGCCCATTGAACTACGATTTGGATTACAATTTTTAGAAGACTGTGGATCGTACCTACTCCGTTGAATTAATTAAGAAATGTTGAATGTGAGGATATCAATTTTAGAAGATAAAACTTGTTTTTCCTCCATGAGTGTGAATAGCTCCACCTGAAATGTCTCGAAAGCAAAAATGCTGTGTTGGACAGTATTTCTTTCATTCTTTCTTTTATTTCAAGAACTAGCTGCAGAGAACAACTTGATGCTACTTGTTATCGCTATCGTTGCAAAAACATGCTTACGATTGTAACTGTAGCCTGTAGCTGAGGTTGAAGCTAAGTCAGCACCACAATATTTTGACGTCAATATTTTTCACAATTACTAGCTGCAGATGTGATTTATAGCTACAATGAAAGTAGCATCCACATAAGTAGCTGCAGAGTGCAACTTCAAACTTCCTATTATCGCTGTTGTTGCAACAACATGCCAACTTCAGAAACTGTAGCTTTGAAGCTAAAGTTGAAACTGCATTATGTCCTCATGCTATTTTGACGTCTAGTAATTTTCATACAACTACTTGCTGTTTTGCCTTTTACTATTAAAAAGGCTTCCTCAGAAGTGAACCACTTCAAACTACTTATCATTGCTGCAGTTGTAAACACGCCATCTTCAGTATTTCAATTTAAAGCTAAATTTTCCCCCACATTTTTTTTGACGTATAATAAATTTGTCACTGCTACTAGGTTTTCCTGTTACTGAAAGCTACAATTGTAATAGGTGCCACAGAAGTTGCTGCAGCGAACAACTTCAAGCTACTTGTTGTCGCTGTAGAGGAACAACATGTCAATCTTCATTCATTGTTTTTAGCTGTTGTAGAAGCTAAATTTTGCCAGGAATGTTTTGATGTTCAGTAAATTTCTTACTGCTACTGCATGTTGTGTCAATCTGCAACCGTTGTTGTTTCCACAGAAGTAGCTACAGAGAAAGACTTCAACAGTCTTATTATAGCTGTAGTTGCTACAACATGCAAATCACAGTGGCTGTAGTTGAAGATGTATTAAGGTCTACCCCGTTTGGGCGTCTAATAAATTTGCCACAGTTACTAGTCGGAGCTGTGTCAATGTATAAATACTTTAGCTTCCACAGAAGTAGCTACAAAGAACAATTTCAAGCTACTTATTGTCACTATAGTTGCATCAACATGCCAACTTCGGTCGCTGTAGCATAGAAACTGCATTTTACCCCTCGCTGTTTTTACTTCCTAGTAAATTTAAAAGCTGAAAGTGATGACATCGTATTAACTAAGTAAGAGGTAGCCATCATTTTACCGGTTTCTCCGGTTCACTTTAGTGGCCTAGCCCGAGGCATCTGGAGCCTCATCAACACATTTTAGATCCTTACAGTTCTACTTTCAAGGGATCGGTGGAACGTGAATTTCAAACGTATAGTCGTAAAATGGATATGTTAGTCCCTTCCTCCTTCTTCAGGCGTGCAGAAGATGCAGCCGGCTAAGTAATGATCATAAATCTCCCTTAAATACATCATGACGCTCTTATAAAACATTTCTCAATCCCGGCGTCCGTTGTCGGCCCTGCAGGCTTTCCGCGGTTACTAATTTCGTCTGTCAGAATGAATCAACGTTGAAAACGCTCCTTCTTAACGCCTTTGCAGACGTCCATTAAAAAGGTGGGATTTTAACCGAGGGTGAATCATCGTCCAATTTACGGAAGAGGATTTAGAATGGAGTCAGGTGGAAATGGCGTGAAAGCTGAAACGCCGGGCTCGGACTTACTTCACCTCTCTTGAAATAGTTGCTTGATTTGTGACCATTTTACGTAACTCAGTGGAAATATCGTTTATTTTCTCCGCGTAAGTAGAAGAAATTCAGTAGGAAGAAGGAAGTAGTGATGTAGAACGTTGCTAATGTTGATGTGATTGAATATACCTGTAAAATAGGATATCTCTCATAAATATGAAATTTTAACTGCTGTAACATAGCTTCACCAACTTCTACCTATGAGGAAGTCTACAATATTTGTACCACATTTATGCCTGAAAATAACAGAAAACCTAAAAACACCTAATAGAAATGTAAACCTGGTGAATACTTATCATTCGATCTTTGAAGCTAAGATTTGGAATTGAGTCTTTTGGAAAATGAAGTCCTGGCAACAAACTTATTATTATTATTTTTGAAAAAATCTTATGTTTATTTTGAATACATAGGTAGCACATCGTTACATTTGAATGATACTCCCCCATGTAAGGAAACCTCGTGCTTGGGGGAGGAGTTCATCTTCATGTTTGAAAGTACAATCATTCGACATGGCTACAAATTGATAACAGTATAAACAGTATGTATAGGTATAGTTGAATTTTGAATATATAGGTCTAAACTACTTAACCAGAGAAGAAAAACTAATTGACGAATACAATTTTTTTACTGTTAATTTGAATTGACTTAAGTACGACAGCTCTCTAACCTGTAAAGGAAGTTCATTAAAAAGCCTCGCACCCCGATACAAACATGTAGTGCTGAGGTTAAACGAAATGGAATTTTAATGTTCCCTCTTCCACGGGTGTTCAAAATACAAAATTCGTAAGCACCAGCCCTCATACGCTTATAAGTTTCAATAAGAGTGATTGTTTTGCACGCTGTTTCGAGAGTCGGGACGCCAAAAAGTATTTATCCAGTTCTTTCGTTGTTGGATTTTATAATGAACTTTTGGGAAGTCTGTTCGCACTCTGTTATCTTCGCCTGAAAATTGCAAGCATGGATTCGGTCATCGTTTCTGCACTCAATGAAGAATCATGTCCAAATCGTCCTAAGAAGCCTAAAATTGGAATCCAAGCTACTGTTACATCACCAAGTACATTCAGATGACTATGGCAGTGAGCGAGTGTATTGTGTATCTCATCTACCGACTGCTATATCGAAAAGGTGCAAACCACTCAAAACACCACCAACGTTGTTTGATGAGCAATACCTTACCGCTCATGGACCTGGGAATGGAGAAAGTTCTACATAATATAAGAGAAATTTTCTGCCAGCTTCTTTCCTCAATGACAGATCATCCAAACTGTTCCATCCGCCAATTTGCATCTCTCACCATTCAAAAATATGGAAGCCTTCGTGTACAAAACTAAAAGACAACAAGATGCTCTAGTGAACATATTTGCTTCGGATAGTAAGAATAGGCCTGGATGTGAACCCTAGAGCCAAATCTTTAAATGTACTGCTGTGCTTCGAATAAAACTGCGATGTTATACCTACTCTTTACAATTACGCTACCTAAATCTTTGAAAATTGTCCCTTCCATAGAGTTTCTGGAGCACGTTTATTCCCCCACGGTTGGTGCCTGATGTCCTAATACGACGCGGGCAGTACGTTAAAACAGAAGCCCCTGTTCGAGTACCTGAACGTCATTTTTCACGGTTCTTATGTAACACACTGCAATCTTCATGAGTTTATGATAGAAATTCCACGATTGAAAAGATATCCATTTAGCATGGATTCTGTTACTGCGTTTATGGAGGTCCTAAATTTGGTCCGTCATCCAAAGTAATTTCTCCCTACTACTCCCTGCAGCTTTCGTTACGTCAGCTCCTGTTAGCATTTGACTTTTGTCACCAAAACAGAAATGCTTACCTGGTAGTAGCCTTCTTGGTGCATGACCACCTTGTAGAGGTTGCAATGGTCGCTGTCCAATATCCTGGATGATGCCCCTCCTCCGACCAACGATCTGCCTTCAGCTTCGGAGAATCCTCCCGAAGGCGAGTCCAGAGGCCGCCATTCGGCTTTGGAACTTCCCAAAACCAGGAATCTGAAACACAAGACATTAATGGTTATTATATTTGTACTGCACTTCAATGGACTTCACGTTTAAATTTTTCGATTTGGTTGTTTATAGTACAGCACAGGGTCAGCAGTTGGTGCAAACTAACACAAATGGTTGTTCATTAGGTACATTGTTGTTGGCTTTTTCACAAAGATATCGGTAAAAAGCAAAATCTCCTTGCTCATGGTGTGGATCTGCATTGATCTTGCGACGTAATAATTAGGTTCAGTATTGAAGGTTGTTGAACAGAGTGAAGTATTGGTTTTTGATCGATTAATGTCATACAGGACCGTCTGCATTCTAATCAGCAGATTCCTTGAAATTCTCACAAAAATAGAAATTCAGCGTGTAACACATCTGCGGACACACAACAGACACTCGGTGGCAAACGAAATCGTCATTTTGTTTTCAAATATCGACGTCAATCGTGGAATTTAGGTTCATTTTCGGACTCCTCATCCTAGAAAACGGGAAAGAAAAGGTATCGCAGCAACGCTTCTAATAATTATTATTTGTTTCCTTGAATTGTATTTCATAAAGCTGTGTAATCAGTTAAAACCAATTACCGTGTTATCCGAATTATGGACAATACAATTTCCTCATTCCCTTATTACTATCAACATTTATCGTTAACTAAATCCATATTTACGCATATACAATCAATATACCTACACCTACAAACCTTACATGATTTTCTCAAGATTTGAAACTTATAGGTCCGATTTACCGAATCGCCCATTAGGTATCTCAGCTACTATTTCGAAAATCTATGTAATCAACGAACTGCAGCTCTGAAAAATATCGATGCCTTCATCAATCTTCAATTGAAGAACATTAGCTGATTGGAGTTTTACTAGAGAGAAAACAGAGGTACCACCAAAACAATGTTAAATTTCTAAGATCAATGGAGCAACCTCCCTATTCGGCCACGTTCGTACAATTATTGTGTAGTGGTAACCCTTTAAAGAAGATCACTGTATAGTATTGAAATATTGCCATCGATTTTACGTCTAAGAATTAACAATGCCGAAATCAATCTGGAAATAATCACCATTAATATTGAGTGAGCTTGCAAAAATATAAAAGCTACCAACTTTAAAGGAATCAAGTTCAGTTCTCCAGTCACAGTTCCACTTGTCACAGTGACCACGTTTCTGTAAAAATGAATAGGTAGAAGTTCGAAAATAATGTCTTGGTAAAAACGCTGCAAGTTCTTTCACTGGGGTTTATTATTCAATTGGCTTGCGTTCATGATTTGAATTTATACTAAGCTTTGGAGTGTGCGTGTTTCAGTGAGTTGGAGTCCTGCAGTGTTCACACAAATATGATCAACTGATCAATCCGAATAGGTATTTTGGTCGAGAACAGATTTACGTGCTCCATGCATACCTCCTGAAATTCAATAATCGCTCTATCACCTGTGAAACACGCACACTCCAAAGCTTAGTATAAATTCAAATCATGAACGCAAACCAATTGAATAATAAACCCCAGCAATAATATTGAATAATATTTACCTATATATTATCAGCGTTTCATGCATATCACAATGCTTCAACCCGTGTATCGGCTATAAACTACAAGTATCCACATCGGTTATCACTCCAGTATCCACATTCACTACAACTCGAGCTATCGGCCGGACATCACTAGGTTACAAACAAATAATAATAAACCAAAAAACGAAAATGTTGGCACCATAAATCGGGCCATACATCGGGAATGGTTTGACCTACGGACCTGGAGAGGGGCTCATTCGATTCCTCGAGGTATGTACTTAAAAATAAGTACACATTTAGGCCGCCTTGACTTGTTTTAAGGGATTTTACAAAACTTTGACAGCCCTTAAAGGGCACTTTAAATTGAGTGAGAGAGCTGGCTCAAGAATTGGGGCGTCGTCGGACCAAGATGGATTTTTCCTGAAAATTTCTGATCTTTTGCTCCAGCCGTTTGGGAGAAATCGTGCGTACCGCGGACAGACGGAAAACATTTTTATTGCAGATTCGGATTCTACACCCTTTGAAACGTAAACCATGAAATTTTCAGGGGGGGGGGGGGGGGGGTTAGAATTTTTCTTTCCAGAGCGATTACAATGGTTTATTATCGAATAATAAACCAAAATTGTGTGCTCAGTCTTGTTAATTTTACTCTTGATAAGTTCCTGATATAGGAAGGATACAGTTGAAGGTATCCTAACTATCAATCTACATCATTGTTATAACTAGATACCATAATTTATACCCGAATAGTTTTCTGTGGAAACGAGTCTTCTGTCTTGGGTATTGTTGTCATTCCTCACCGGTCATTTTTCAATTCAATTCTCAAGTTTTCTTTCATTTCTCTATCTTTGGGTCTGTCCAAGGGCGAAGACATAATCGCGTTTCACCGAATCGCACAAAGTTGAGCGCAACGGCACATGAAAACCGTTGGAAGGACGTTTAGTGTTGAAGATAACTGACCACATCTGAACGGGTTTTGTGACCATTTTTCTTCCGAGGAAATGTTACGAAACCTATTTGAACCCTCAAACAGTTAACCTTCCCGAGTTAGGTTGGTGGGTTTTGTTGTCCGATTCGTTCTTTGTTATATAGTTCACAGTAGATATATTTCTAATGTCCTTAGAAGCGTTTACTATAAAATCTTATTCGCGATGCCGTACTTTCCGAAAGTTTTAGTCCCTAAGACTTCATCATTTCAGATACGGGTATTATTAACCTTCCTCCTTTATTTAAAAGATAAAAAAAGGTGATTTTGTGTTGTCACTTTTTTATGTGAAATTGAGAAATGAACAAATTTGTTTTGTCAGCAAAACGTTTTTGTGTGGCGTGAGCAATTCCTATGATCGCTGACGATTTCTAGTGGGAAAGACTATTCCGCGAAATAAATAATGCGGTTCACCTTCTTAAAACCGCAAGGTCGGCAGTCAAACGATCTATCGATGTTACAAATGAAAACAATCTCTGCGTAACACTGCAATTTCCGTGACGGAATAAAATTGGCAAATGTAGTTGATATCGTACTCCTCGAGCATCTGATCCGGATCAGGGGACTCCTTGTTCAGTTTGTTATATGGATCTCTCTTAATTATAGCGTTGTGCCAATTTTATACTTCAGACTTTTCCCGGTATTGACATTTTCACTTCTACTAAATTCAGTTGTTTTCACATTCATTCCATTTGTGTAACAGTTCCTGGAAGTGTCGGAAGGGGAAACAAAATTATTGCAGCTTCTTGGATCTCGAACCAGGTATCTCGTGTTTCGTGACAAACGTGCTGTAATCTCTACTAGGACATACTTGAATATTTGCTAAATCTGCACAAGAATATTTATAAAATTTTGAGGGGCATTGTTTGCAGTTGAACAAGTTCCTGATAAATCGCAAAAATCTACTCAAGTCCGTTCACGGATCTGCAAAATGTGAAGGATTTAAAAAAATGAAAAAATAAAAAAAATAAATGTATTCCTGAAAATTGTTTAAAAAAATCAGTGCCATGCAATTTTTTTTTGAAATGTTATTCTACCAAGTAATAACTTATTAACAATATTATATTGAAAATAGGGATAAGTATTCAAAACTAAGATATATCACTGAGAGATGCCATGCAAATTGAAATGCGATTTTTCAAGTTTAGTAGGTCCTATCGTTTCATGTCACTTGCTGGTCAGTTAGTTGTCCTAGGTCAAAGCCTTATCCTATCCTGACTCAATTATTGTTGTTACCAACGTCTATTTTAGATTCAACATAACCTAGGTCTGTTAAGGGGCCTATACAGATCTCAGATCAACTGTGCAGTTTGACGGAGCAAAAAACTGTACGATTATCTGAACTGAAGGTGTGTGGGCAACCTTCAGTTTTCCCCCCGGTTCTCTCAGTTTTTTTTTTTAGCGAGTCGCAGTTCAGTTGTGAATTTGTTGTGAACTTGTGAATGAATTTAATAATTTCTGAAGTAATGGACCTAAAAATAAAAGCAGCCACGTGCTGTATGTTTGCTGCAATTATGCTTGTAGAAAAGGAGCAGCAACGAAAAAGAAGACGCCGGGAACGTTGGAGCAACGACTGGTTGCTTCAAAGAAATGTACTGCCCAATGATCTCGATTCGCTGGACGAATTGATAGAAGGTGTGCAAGTCTCAGACATCAAAAATCACCTACGAATGGAATGAATGCGTTTCGATGGGAACAGGGGAAGGGATGAGAGTCAGTAGAGGCTCATAAACACCGCGACAAGAACTGACCAAACTGTGCGATCAACTTGGGAAACTGCGTAGGTTATCGGTGAAAAGTAGAAACTTTAGCGCAGGCAAACGGCCGAAGTAAGAAAACTATTTCTGCTCCGTGAACTGCACAGTTTCTTCATTTTAATCGCTTAACATGACGTCAGACGGGATAACCTGCGCAGGTAAACTGAGCGTGGTACTCTTTTTTCTGTCAAAATTATGATCACCCTAGTTATATGTTTCCGTATATATTTTTTAAAAATTGGGTTCACCCGTTTGATAATGAATGGGCGAATAAACACCACGACGTGATCCTACCACTAACGTAATAACAGACCTAACTAAACTGACCCGGCAAACACTCATTCAAACTCCCTTCCCGTGTGTACAAATGGAAATAAAGGAGGAAGGTTTCATTGCACCTCTGTATGGCGGCAGTTGATCCATCACCGGGGAGCCGCCTGGGAAATCATTTGAATTCCGCCGCCCACTAGTCCTCCGGCTTTGCACAGCTTTTCGCCGGGTTCATTAGAGTCGAAACCTTCTAGGGTTCCAAAGCCGATAACAAACACCGGCGGGGGCCTCCACAGTAGCAGGTTAATTGCGAGCGCTAAACGCTTTCTTCAAGCTTGTCACCTTTACTCCCTCCCCTCCTCTTCGACTCATTGGAATTGCTTTGGGGGCTGATCGATATTTACCTATAGCCGTCCCTCGTTGGTATTGGAGTCGGAAAACGAAGTTTCCATCAGTCACTTCCATCACCGTAACTTCGGTGTAAACCAAATTGAGGCAGTCTGGAAATCAACACAACGCACAAGAGAGAGGTCGTTCCACCCTAAAATAGTTGATATTGAGTCTTACAGTTCGCAATATCGTCAAAAGCAGCATTTAATCGTGTTACATATATTTGGATACGTCTAGAATATTACGCCGATTCAGGTATTGAATCTTTACAGATTATCACAGATTTCTAAGCATTGAGTCTTTTTACTATTTCGGAGCTGTTCCAAACGCAAGCTTCAAAGCTGACATATTTCCATCAGTGAATTCCATTATACTTATCACTTCAATGCTTCTCTATCATGTAAATTGGGGATATCTAAAACAGTCGCAGTAGATTTGCTCAGAGAGATCGTTCTTATCAATCTTCAAATATCACCTTTGTTGCCAATGGTACGTTTGTTTACATAGAAGAAGAAGAATAAAACATGTTTATTGAAGAAACGATATCTCATGCGGGGGTTACAATAAATACATACAAGAAACAAGTAGCAATAAATAGAGACCATGATTAAGGCAATGGACCTGATGTCCGTCTGCCGGGATGGTACTAGCCGTCTTTTACTTCTCCTATAAAAGTCAAAAGTCATATTATCAGTTTTAAGCGTGAGTGATATTAAGAAATTTCAACAATCAAATTCATCCACCATGAATGCCCGATATTTCCAAGCTTGGTACGCAGACTGTGCCACAACCAGCCAATGTTCCCTATTATTCAACAGCACCATCATTCAGTCCAAGCTCAGAGCGCCTTCCCCCAAAAGCCGTGATCTGAATTCGCCCAAAACTGCTCAAGACCGAAGAAATGAAGGATGTCTTCGTCTGCGCCTGCATTGCACATTGAACACGTCATTCTTGGGCTGTCTGATCTTGAGTAGGTTCCATCATTCAATGCCAGCAGCGCACCTCTCAACTCCAGGATCCAGCGAAGTACCCATAGGGGGTTGTTGTCTTCCGTCAACAAATTTGCAGCTCTAACATCCATGTCAAGTACATGGTATAGGGGATTTCTCGATTCCCCGAGCATGCGTCCGCATGGTCTCATCCCAGTTCCGGCCAACATCCTGCACCAACGCCTCAAGTTCCTTTCATCCTCCTACTCATCTACTCTGTTTAAATCTCCGTGGGAAGGGCATCCATAACGCACGTTTGTTTACATCTAGAATACGATAGGAACTTCGATTTCCCGCTCCAAAGAGAACATTGTGATGAAAAATCGTTTACGTATGAGTTAGAAATAATGCCTTGAAGTGAAAACCCCGCCGATTACCTGGAACCCACGAGTGGTTCTGCGGTGAAAATCCAACAAGGCCACAGTACGTGCGTTACATAACGTTTGCCATCAGAAACTGGAAGTTATTGAAGGTGGAAAGCGATTGCATTCATTTGGCGATGTAGTCTTCATATTGGATTTTTGTATGAAGAATTACTTGAACGAGAGGATATGAGTATTTTTCCGATAAGATTAAATGTCGTTTGGATTTAAAGCGTCACCGCTTTGCGTTTGGTAAGGACAGTCTTTATTTTTGAGGAAAATTCTTGCACGAGTATCAAAAAGGTTTAAAAATACAGAAGTTCGAAAGTTTTTTGAACTCAGTTGAGGGATCGACATGTGATTATCGCATTGATTTCGTATTTTTTGTTGTTGTGCAGCAGGAAATGTCTAAAAGTAAACATGAAAATGTTACGATTGTGGGGAATCGTCCGGCACAAACCATGAACATCCAAGGAAATACAATAGTAGCATTTGGCTTAGGGAGAACAGTCACACTTTTTTGAGAATGCCTCATTTTCAAGTTATAGAAACCATCCAAATGCCGTTTCATCGAGAAAGTTATGCTCTATAAAATCCCCATAGCTCCAGTCCATTTATTTCATGGGTTTAGTTCATAATCAATAATAGTTGATTGCTTGATTCTGGAGAGGCTGGGGAGAAAACGGTTTGGCCTTTGGCGCCATCGCTCTCACCGATTGAATGACAAACTAAAAGGAATACATCAAAGCGGTCAAATGATGTGTCTCCGGGGAATCGTCAATGAAGCCCAAATCTCAAATCGAGCCCAATGTCATAAGAGCCCACCCAAGTCCTCAGTCGCCCTTGTCAAAATTGTCATGTATGCTTAATCCCAAAACAGCCCACCCGAACGAGGTGTAATAGATTCTCATAGTTACAGAATGAGTTTTGAAAAGGAAAAAACGTGGATTCCTCGAAAGCAATTGCAGAATCACGATATACGTAGGTATAACTCAGGATATATCATGCTTGGACAAGAATCAAGTTGTGATTGTGAGGAAATCGATTTTACTGTTTATCAATAGCATAATCAAAATTTGAATCAGATTTAATCTGAATAATTCAGTATAGACAATTATTGTCGTCGAAATACTGAAATAGCCGATTGCTCAACTTCACTTTCTGGAAGTCCAACGAAACCTGTGTTAGAAGGAAAAGATTTGGAGGTTTGTTACCACAAAGAAGACCATTGAAATATGAATGGAAGAAGTCGGAGGCGTATTCCGTGATGGTGTTCTTGTTTCGACCCACAAATGCACCAAGCTCTTATAGCATCTGAAACTTACCTGTATTTGATTTCTCGAATTCTTTTGACACTTTCCTTATCTCAGAAGATAATTACGGTTGATGTCCAACTCCTCATTCCTTTGGACTACATCCGACCACATTTGGGCTCTGTTCACATACGCCTTCTTAAGGCTCTCCGCGCTGCCGCCTCGGCTGTCAAGATTCCTGTTCGGAATAAAGCAATGTTTCCCTATTGACATTTTTACATTCCATCTGGGTTAAGCCTCATGAACTCTTGTGATTTTTAGAGGAAAACAAGTACGCGAATGTTGTCATAACATTCTAACTACCCCAGCAGTTTCTTTTGGTTTATTATAATTTAAATTTAAAGTGCCCTTTAAGAGCTGTAAAAGTTTTGTAAAATCCCTGAAAACCTCAAAACTAGTCAAATAGGCCTAAATATTTTCCTGTTTGAAGAGCATACCATGAGGAATCGAATGAGTCCAGTCGCAGGTCCGTAGGTCTCAGAGATTCCCGATGTATCGATTTATGGTGCCATCATTTTGCGTTTTTTGGTTTATTGTTTTTGTTTGTAAGAATAAAGCCGATAGCGTCAGTTGTATTGAATGTGGATAACTGGAGTGATATTCATGTGGATACTTGTAATTTATAACAGTTCCATTCGACATGCATGAATCGCTGATAATATATAGGTAAATATTATTCAATATTATTACTTCCATAAACGCTGCATTCTTTCACTGGGGTTTATTATTCAATTGGCTTGCGTTCATGATTTGAATTTCTACTGAGCTTTGGAGTGTGCGTTTCATCAGGAGATATGCATGGAGCACGTAAATCTGTTCTCATCCAAAATACCTATTTGGATTGATCAGTTGATCATATTTGTGTGCCTCCTGAAATTCAATAATAGCTCTATCACCTGTGAAACACGCACACTCCAAAGCTTAGTAGAAATTCAAATCATGAACGCAAGCCAATTGAATAATGAACCCCAGTGAAAGAATTTGCTGCGTTTTTTCGACTGTTCGAATATCCACCGTATAATTTTCTTTGTCGGAAAGCCTTCTGATCTCAATTGTACGCAACATGTACAAATATTCGTTCTCTTAGATCGGCTGATCTCTCTCAAGTGGTGCGAAACCCGTTAAAAATGCGTGGAAGTCTCCAGGAAACGAAGACCGGAATGGCACTGACATACATGGAAATCCCCCAATGACTTAGGAGCCGGGCAGCTTTGACTGACTGTTACGTGACCATTATGTGCCCGCTAATCTGTTCGAGTTCGATAACTTCTCGAAATACGTCGCCCTGATGAACGGGGATTAGGATGGCTTTTTCTCTCATTTAGCAATCTTGAAGGAAACGAAAGTTGCAGCCTCGTTTCCGGACGGGAATCAAGTTTTAAGGACACAGCTAATGTTTAGTCATTGCGACCAGTTCAGTTTTTACGATTATATGCGAAAGTTTGGTTTTCAATACAATAACCTGAGCGCTAACTCCGTAAATCAAACCACTAGCTCAGATTTTACAGAACGGCTTGATTAGGTAATGATTTCTCATTCCAGAGAAGTCTTAGCTCTAGCAGCTCTGAAAAACTCTTAAAGTATTTCCCGAACTAATTATATATTACAACCTATCTTCTTAGTTTAATTGGTTAGAAACCGGAATAGTTTGAGCTTCCATTACAAAAGAATGATGAAACTATATGAGTTTAAAAGAATCATTTTCCTGTACAGGAAAATAAATGGCTCTTTGAATAATCGAAATCCATCTTTAGACAAAGAAAATGCTGTATTTAAACACAATTTATTGAATATTGTAAATAAATAAGTATATTGATAAGGAGTTGATATTGTCTAATCATCATTTTTGGCTATAAATCGATTTCATTTCATTTCTAATAGATTTCAGCGCTAATTTGTTGGTTTTCCGAAATGTTGTAACATCTTGATGAATGTAGCAGCTGGTCTAGGTATTAAGGGCCTCAATTTCGCTCTGCCCTAGCATTAGGCCTAGGCTGCAACCACTTTATGGAACCGTATATCATGCTGAAATCCATGCTGTAGAAGTATGTGCACAAGAGATTGATGGAAACAACTCATAGGTGCAGCAATATATACTCTCCGGTTCCCAGGCAGCATTGAAAGCCACTTCTGCCTTCTCATTAGCTTCAGCTTGAGGCTCAGTAAACTGACTTGGGGTTGCCTTAGTTCTCTGAAGGCTGCTGCCCACGGGAACAAACTAACGTAGCTAAAAAGGAGTCAGAGCACCTCAACCAGGGTTTCCTAGAGTTACATAACAATAGGTCCAGACACGAATAGAACACAGCCACAATACTCCAAAGCAGAGACCAAACCTAGCGGTTCTCAAGGAAACGGGAATGCTCTATTGTCACTGAGGCGCCAACATCTTTGCTAACTTGTTTTCTTGACCATCCGCTGTCCCTTATGGTCCCACCTTAACAGAATGTCCAGGATAACAGAATGCCGGCTCTGTTGCGGAGAGATCCTATGTGATGGTCCTAAGCTGCTGCACCAATAATATTCCGCCATTTTGGAAAGGGTGCATTAACTCGATACTCCTAAGAAACGACTGCCTGACAACCCAACGTTTTTGTTTTACTATTCAATAATAAACCGTTGTAATCGCTCTTGAAAAAAAAATCTAACCCCCCCTGAAAATTTCATGGTTTACGTTTCAAAGGGTGTAGAATCCGAATGTTCAATAAAAATTTTCCGTCCGTACGCCGTACACACGATTTCTCCCGAACGGCTGAAGCAAAAAAGCTGAAATTTTCAGAAAAAATCCATGTTGGTCCGACGACGCCCCAATTCTTGAGCCAGCTCTCTCACTTAATTCAAAGTGGCCTTTCAAGGTTAACTCAAAGGCTGTCAAAGTTTTGTAAAATCTCTAAAAACCCCAAAAAAAGTCAAGGCGGCATAAATTTGGACTCTTTTTGAAGAACACTCCAGGAGGAATCGAATGAGCCCCTCCCCAGGTCCGTAGGTCAAACCATTCCCGATCTATGGCTCGATTTATGGTGCCAACATTCGCGTTATTTTGGTTTATTATTGTTTTTGTGTTGATATCAGTAACCTAGTGACGTAGTGATGTAGTAATGTGGATACTGGAGTGAATTCCTAAAAGGCTTTGTAGCCGATACACGGGTTGAAACATTCTGATAACCATGAAAAAAACGCTGCAAATTCTTTCACTGGTTTTTATAATTCAATTGGCTTGCGTTCATGATTTGAATTTCTTCTAAGCTTTGGAGTGTCCGTGTTTCACAAGTGATAGAGCGATTATTGAATTTCAGGAGGCACACAAATATGATCAACTGATCAATCCAAATAGGTATTTTGGTTGAGAACAGATTTACGTGCTCTATGCATATCTCCTGAAATTCAATAATCGCTCTATCACCTGTGAAACACGCACACTCCAAAGCTTAGTAGAAATTCAAATCATGAACGCAAGCCAATTGAATAATAAACCCCAGTGATTTAGATGAAGAAGTTATTAAAAAGGTTCTTAATTGCAATGGGAAGCATCACAATAGTTCCTAGACGTCCAGGGACTCCTCCCACCCGTTCTCTCAAAAATGAAACATTTTATTGAATAATGTAAATGCATAAGTATGTTGATAGTGATGTTGAGTCCGTGCTCAACGTGGTGTGTGTGTATGTTTAAAAAGGAATCATTTCAGAATCCCTCGAAAAAGAAAATTATTCCAAGTTATGTAACAGTGCTCGCGAACTGTCACGAGAACCGTTCTATTGAACAGTGACAGGGTGGCCGCATTTATTTAATACCGTCCGCAGCTCTCTTTTGTGCTTATAGCAACTAACAGAATGGAAACCATAATTGATATAGCCAATTGCTATCCTCACATACGTACGACTCAGTGCGGTATCTCTTTTCTCGTATTGACGAGCATTCAATAGTATTCCCTGATCACAGCTTTGCCAGATCTCCTCTCATAATATCTTTCTATTGAAGCACAATAAAATAAATCGATATCAAAATTATTCAACTGTCACAATTTTCATTTCAAAAATTGTGGAGCCCCACATCCAGCTCCATTTTTTTAAAAAGGAAATTAGCTAAAATCAGCTCCGCCCATCGGATGTTTGGCCAACAGATTTGACTTTGCTTGAAAGAGATGTCGCCCACGGTCCCGAAATTTCTCCGGACCCCATTGAAGTTTCCCAAGAGATTCCAGATTAGCAAATGACCCGTTGCCCTTTTCAAATGCCCGTTTTGATATCGTGACCGACTTTTTCCTTGTAGGAAAAAAACATCGTCCCCGCCCATCCGATCGAAATCTGATTTCCACATTGGTTTCTCAACGATCGATGAAGCGTCGACCCTCGTTTGTTGCCGGCTGTCGACATTATGGGATTGTCCATCGCTCTGTGGGACAATGGAGTTCGGACTCCTCTCGAATGAACTGGTTTCAACACTCCCTAGAATATTACATCCTCAATCGTAGTTTTGTCTTTCCACATCATGAGTTTCAGACATGAAATATATCTTGACCAGAACAACATCTTAAGACTACAGTTACGGCGATGGTTGAAAATATATCGGTTGTATTGAGTTACTCAGGTCTGCAACGAAAGTTTTTCATACAGAATGCGAAATGAATTTTAACATCTTGGTAACATTTGGAGTAGCTTTCGATACATACCAAAATTCGTTCCACTGATCACACTCCCATCAAAAGTCCCAAATCGCCTTTTTCAGATGTTGAATTTTACCACTTGAATAAAGTAAAGATTCTTGATGAGCGTTTATGATTGTAAAAACAAATAATACGTTTAAGAAATATCAGGAAAACGAATAGGAAGGCAAGAATGAGATAACAGCCCAAATAACACCATTTGACCGAATTTTCGGGAATCGATTGCATTTTCGGTGATAACTATCACCCGAATTTTCGTATTGAGTTGGAATGATCACATTATTGAACTTAGAAAGTTTTTTTTTTTTTAAGAAATGATTTTGTGGCGAATGAACGAATTCGTATTTCTATCTGTGTTACCACCTGCTAGAATGACTGATGGGGGGGGGATGTGTTAGTGAATTGTATCGATCTGATGGTTACGTAGGTTGATGGTTTGGACGAGAGTGTCGTAGAGAATTTCTAGGGTTTAACAGGTGAGTTGGAATGGCCCCAAATGTGGACCTTAGGAGACGTTTAACATGTACAGCATAGTAATATGATACAAAAGAGAATTAGGGGAGTAAATGAGTATTCTGACGTGATTCACGTGTCCCCAATCTTCCCTGTTGCTGGGGGCCCCCGTGGACATCTAACAGCCAATCTGTAGTTGAAAAGTTTCAATATAAAGTAGGAGGCAAGTGAAAAGGGATGCCACGAATCCATGGATGTGAGGTATCGGAAAACGTGCACTTCAAATATAAACGTGGGGCAGTTAAGTTGACGGTACAAACGAAATTCCTCATGAAATAGTAGTAGGAATAGGAGTAGTGTAAGAACAGGGGGCAGAGGAGGGTTGACATAAAATCCAAACCCAAGTACACTCATCTTCACCTATCAACCTGTACCGAACAGTGACATAGTTAAATTTCCCATCGTAATGTGACCCTAACTAAGAATTAACAACACGTCCCGTTTAACTGTTCTGGAGCGATTTTCTTTCAAATATGCGAAATCAGGTCCTTTCTCTGTTGACTTACGCTCCTCAAACCAATACTTTTCGCAAAAAATGAAGCTAGTGTAATGGCTCCCAAAAATATAGAGTAAAAGTTTTCCATAACTCATGGAAATCCGATTTGAAGCATTCTTGTAGAGATGTGACCCTTTCGTTCATTCTAAAGACAAGGTTGGTTGGACCAGTTCAGACGTTCAATTTCAGCCGTTTACGACAGTCAGTTGAGGAATGAGTCTGGAGAATGTTTCATTTCGTCCGGAAAAGGTTTCATTTGATACGGAATAGGTTTTATTTGGCTTGAAAATGTTACATAAACCAGAACTGTTATTGTGACTCAATCATACGTATAACAGATCAGAAATATGGTACGGATATCAGAAATGGCTACGACAATTCGCTTAGGTGGCATTCATTGGAACCAAATAGTTTAGTTTGTCAAATTGATCAATGCAAGAAGAGCTTATCGGAATTTAATTCATGATTAATTACAGTGTCACGGAAACGGGCGATCTTTTCGAAAGAAAAGTGAAACCGACCGACTAGACGAACCTTGGATACCCTGACCTACCTCGACCCCAAACTCTTTGCGACCGTCAGTGTCTACTGTGGGGAAACGTGATCCCTCAGCCGCTACCAAGGTAGCTCGTGTCGGCGATCCGACTAGCATTGGCTTGACCCCAGTGTACAGTTACCCCATCGGAATGAATTGGGGCTGTATCGATATCAAGATACCCAGATTCCTCGGCAAAGTTGAACGGAAAAAAAAAATTCTTCGGGATCCGTCTTCCAAGGCTACAAAATTAGTCATCATTGTTGAAAGGCCTTCATCTAAAGATCAGATAAAGTTTAAGACTTATTACCCTGTCAAGGACTGCGATTTTTTATTGAACGGATAATGCATTGTTGTATCCGAGATTTCAAATGACTGCATCGGTCTCGACTTTCCATTCTGTATGGCAGTGTATTCAACGGATAGCTCTGACGGCACTGAAATTATATGCGAGATCCAATATTAGCCAGTTGGGTCTATTCAACACCCTTCAACATTTGAAGAATAAGTCCATCGGCTAAATCTGTATTTGCACTGCAGCGTATTTGTGACAGAATTCTTGCAAGAATAGGATAAAGAGAGGATTGTGGGAGCCATTTTATTGGTCTGGGGATATTGAGGCTGCCATGTATATACATTAGAGACTGCCTGAAGTATGCCCGGTTAAATGGTGATCTATACAGTTAGATGAGCAGTATACACGTTCATTATACTTGAGGAACCTATAAGTATTAATATCACAGTCCCACAAAAAAAAGGTACTGGACTATTATTCTGATTAGGTTTTTCCTACGTATTTTGGTGTGCTAAAAACGAATCTGAAGTCAGAATTTCCGTTTGCCCCTCAAAATTTTGCGCTACGGTCGAAAAACCTCCCATAAAAGTCGATTTTTCAACATAAACGTGTACAAGCTGATGAAAAAATTAAAATACCCAAATAGACCGTCGGATTCTACTCACAGCATCAAATTTGAGATATTAAATAAAATTTCTCTCTGAAAAAAAGTTTTAAATAACCCCATTTAAACGCTGACCCCCCAAAAGCCCCCCTATAGGAGGCAAATATATGAATCTAAAGGGAGTTTGCACGGAGCTATTGGGGCACTTGGGGGAAGGAGGAGTAAAATATTTTATTTCTGTTAGCATTTTCATTTTCAGTGACCTAAGATACTTAAGAATTGATATCAAATTTAAATGTTTATCAAAGGAAAATATTTGGAAATTTGGAATTGGGATTGGATCAAATCAAGTAGCCTTATCAGCCCATTATTTCAGTGTCATCATCATCTCCCTACAATGTTTTGGAAAGTAGCCCCCTATTGACAGGAAAGGGAGTTTATGAAGTTGCTTCTGTTTTGTTGACATCCCTCATTCAAGATGGTCTCAACGCTGGTGGTTGGATTTTGCTTAGACCTTCCCAGTCAGTTCTACCGGGAAAACCATCCCTGGAGGCAGCAGTGCAGGTTTTTTAACTCTCACTCCAGTAACATTCTGACTGTGGCAAGTGAAACTTGATCGCACTTGTTGACAATTAGTGCAGTTGTTGGAAGTTCGTTGACAATATTTCGGTTCAACCAGTTTCAATGGATTTGTGGCTAGTAAGGGCGGTGATGGGCTGTAACCTCACTCCCTACTCTCTCACTCCTTACAATATCCAGCCAATAGCCCCTTAAATTGTAGGGATGAGATCTGCTTGTAGCAAGTGAAACCTTAGTATTTACTGTACCCAGCTAAAATGAAGCTAATTTGTGCTGTTTCACTCACCTAAATTTGAAGACTTGAGCGGCGATTCCCATGGAGGTTGGATGCTCAAGAGGGGGAAAAATAGTTGTATATACCTCACTCCATACAATAGTTATTTTTTCAAAATGGCGTATCAGCAGAACGGTTCAAGATTATGTGTGCTCACTTGGGTAATATGCCGAGAGAACCGCATTGATTGATTAGGAACACGAAAATTGATCAAGTTTCAAATTTTATTTTTTAGAAAAGTCGATACCCAAATGTGACCGAAATTTTGAAATGACCCAGATACATTTCTGACTACTATTCGTTTAGAGTCTGCACCAATAACAAAAATATACCAATTTTACGTTGACTGGCGTTGTGCTCCTGCCCTTAAGGATTGAATACTCCAAGTTATGAAGGTACATTCCGAATGGCGAGGTCCAATCCGCAATTACTTAATTGAACGCCGCCCACGCACATTTACAGAACTGGAAAAGCCGCCACATGTCGACGTGAAGATACAAAGCGAAAATGAAACCAATAAGTTCGCCAGAAGGAAACGCCGATCGATTACTCCGTTCCATTTCATTACTCCGCCGAAGAGGGAGGTTCCCTACACGGTTACACGTACCAAACAAACATCATTCGGTTCCAAGGAAGTTCGAACGGTTTTACGAACCTCCGTTGGCTCGCGACCAAATAGGTCGAGAGAGTTTTCTGCCCGGGCGAAAAGTGAGCGTCGGCGGGTTGTTGTGTTGGCGGAGAGTGAAAATGTTTCACGCTGCGCCTCTGCCAGTAACATCCCGGACCGGATCCGGATTGTCAAGAGTTTGACCTCCATTTTCAAGAGGGGGTTTTTCTTCCGACAACCATCAATTGCTGTTATATTCAGAAGAGTTCTTCACTTGACAATCCAGTTTTGTGCAAATTTCCAACTTAGTTACCATACTGTACTCCAATCGATAGTTCCCATGCTCCAATCAATAGTTACGATTATCCCTCAATTTGTCTTGGAAGGGGGTTTTCATTCGAAAATCTGAATGAATCTGATGTTGTTTGAGAGGTGTTCTTCACCTTACCATCCGGTTTCATGCAAATTTGCAAGTCAGTTAGAAGTAAATCAATTATGACTAACCCTCAATTTATTTATTCATTTATTGGCACAAAACATATTTACAAAGGAATGTGAGCAATAATCTTTTTAACTGAATATGGCAAAAACGTAATAAACTTCAACAAAGCTGATTACTTGTGCCCATGGAGGATTAAATATAATAATATTTGTGTCTCTCCATGGAGTTGTTTCATCCACACATTATTATATTCTAAATTTTATTGGAAACATAAGTTTAAATATACCTACTATAGATTACCTCCCTCACGAGCTCCCTCTTCGATTCTCACAGATAAGTGTTGTCCATCATCAAGTGAGGTTTCTTGATTGGTGTTCTTCATCTAACCATTAGGTTTATTGCAAATGTGCAAGTTTGTTAGAAGCCAATCAACTATGAGTAACCCTCAATTCGTCTTAGAAGGGGTTTTTCATTCTACAATCATCAATTGCGGTTATATTCAGAAGAGTTCTTCACCCAACAATCCAGTTTTGTGCAAATTACCAACTTAGTTACTCTCCAATCAATTATCCCTCAATTTGTCTTGGAAGGGGGTTTTCATTCAAAAATCTGAATGAATCTGAGGTTGTTTGAGAAGTGTTCTTCACTTTACTATCCGGTTTTATGCAAATGTGCAAGTCAGTTAGAAGTAAATCAATTATGACTAGCCCTCAATTGTCCATCATCAAGTGAGGTTGTTTGATTGGTGTTCTTCACCTAACCATCCGATTTTGTGCAAGTTTGTTAGAAGCCAATCAACTATGAGTAACCCTCAATTTGTCTTAGAAGGGGTTTCTCATTCTACAATCATCAATTGCAGATCTATTCAGAAGAGTTCTTCACCCAACAATCCAGTTTTGTGCAAATTTCCAACTTAGTTACCCTCCGATCAATTATCCCTCAATTTGTCTTGGAAAGGGTGATTATATTCAAATATCTGAATGAATTTGATGTTGTTTGATAGGTGTTCTTCACCTAACCATCCGGTTCTATGGTAATGTGCAAGTTTTTTAGAAGCCAGTAACCCTCAATTCGTCTTAGAAGGGGTTTTTCATTCTACAATCATCAATTGTGGTTGTATTCAGAAGCGTTCCTCACCTAACCACCCAGTTTTGTGCAAATTCACATTTTAGCTTTAGCTTTACTTAGCTCAACTCAATCAATTATGAGTAACCCTAAATTGATCTTGAAAGGTTTTTTTTTTTCATCCCGAAATGATCAATTGTGGTTGTTCGATCGGTGTTCTTCACCTAACCATCAACTTTGTTGCAAATTTGAAACTTGTCCCTCAATCAATTATCAGTTGCTCTAAATAGTCTATGGAGGGGTTTCAGTCCTTCAATCATCAATTGAGGTTTTGATAGGTGTTCTTCTCCTAACCATCCAGTTTTGTGCAAATTTGCAACGTAGCTCTCAGTCAATTACGAGTAAACCTCAATTCGTCTTAGAAGGTTTTTTTTAATCCAACAATCATTAATTGAGGTTGGTTGATAGGTTTCTTCCATCTAATCATCCAGTTTTGTTCAAATTTGTAGCTTAGTTGGCTCTCAATCAATTATGAGTAACCCTATGAAGGGGTTTTTCGCTCAACGATCATCTATTGAGGTTGTTTGTTAGGTGTTCTTCACCTAACCATTAGGTTTATTGAAAATTTGTCTTCAATCCTACCGTCTTTATTCTTGATAATATCATACAGCCAGTGTGAGTCGATAAAGGTTTCTAATGGTAACAACATTGAAAATCGGTTGTGTAGTTTTTGAGTTGAATCATCAATCCTTAAATCGTTTAAGAAAAAAAAATCAAATCTTTCTTCCTTATAGTATTAATGTAGACTGGAAGGCTCATTCACAGTTTGAATGCCTGACTAATTATCAAAGATGAAAAGAAATAGGTTTTTTTGTTGATGAAATTGTAAATCCTACAAGACCTAAGAATAGAATCTATAATACTACCTATGATTAAAAATTCATTTGTGCAATGGAGAAAGTATTCCTTGCTAACTGAAATATCCAGTCTTCAATAACGATATATTTATAGATGGGTATACTACTGTACAGATATCATTTTGCTTGCTCGATGCCAGGGAAGTGTATTCGTTCCTATCTCCCCAGACAAACTATATAGTAACCGAACTTGAATTTCTAATGATTTGAAGCTCTGAATTGACAATCCATTCGAAGAGCTCTTCTGGTGTGAACGCCTTCCGAAGAAGGGTTTTAACGAGGCTTGACAAATGACCGACCGAAGGACACGAGACGAGCGCCTTTCCGCCGTACTGAAAATGGAAATCGGCATGTTTAGTGCCGACTTTATTTTACGGCCTGACCCGGTCTAGACCGTCAAGCGCTTACAGATGACTCGGAAAACGAACCGAACGTGTCAATTCCCCGCTTCATTCCTTTAACTACGGATTTTATTGTGTTGCGAAGAAAACTCGCTACGGGGATTGGAAATGAGGGCTAGAAATACTAACAGACTGTTAAAATAGATAGAGATATACGATTATTATTAATATAACATAATATAATGATATGATATTTATTATTAAAAAAAATTAAATAATGCATCCATATAAAAATTCTTAAAATAGATGTAAAACAACTCATTAACTTCTTAGATAGGATTACCCTTAATAACTCTTGTTATCCATCCCTTAAATGGAAAGAGTTGGCATATTAATCGATTGCAAATGGCTTAAGCACGGTGGGACTGCGGCTGGAGTTTTTGAGATTCGGTTTTCTTGGCTACATTTTCCATGAAAGTTCTAACCCTCGACCGATTTGTTCGACCGCAGAGTTGGGACTAGTTAACTAAAAATTAGTTGAACTAAACGGAAACTAAGAACTAATTTAGTTTTAGTTTTTATCCAAAAACTAATTTAGTTCTGGTCAGTGGCGTATCCAGGATTTATGGGGGGGGGGGGGGGGGGGCACAACCTACCGGGGGGTCTGGAAAAAAACCCACAGTAAAGCTGGGTAAAATTTTAAGACACTCCAAAGCTTAGTAGAAATTCAAATCATGAATGCAAGCCAAATGAATGAAATTGAATAATAAACTCCAGTGAAAGAATTTGCAGAGTTTTTTTTTTCAAGAGCGATTACAATGGAAATTTTGTATTCTATTTCTGTTTCTAAATTTGTATTCTAGATTCTGTTTGAAAATTTTAAATTTCGTAAGCATGCATATCAGAATGCTTCAACCCGTGTGTCGGCTATAAACCCTTTTAGGAGTTTACTCCAGTATCCACATTCACTACATCACTAGATTACTGTGATTAAAAAAAAAAAAAATTGTTGTTTTTGTTTTGATCGCAGTAACCTAGTGATGTACTGAATGTCGATGCAATGTTGGCAGCATAAATCGGGCCATACATCGGGAATGGTTTGAGCTACGGACCTGGGGAGGGGCTCATTCGATTCCTCATGGAACGTTCTTCATAAAAAGTGCAAATTTAGGCCGCCTTGACTTTTTTTGAAGTTTTTAGGGATTTTACAAAACTTTGACAAACTTTAGAATGCACTTTAAATTAAGTGAGAAATCTGGCTAAAGAATTAGGGCGTTGTCAGACCAACATGGATTTTTCGTTAAAATTTCAGATTTTTTGCTCCAGCCGTTTGGGAGAAATCGTGCGTTCGGCGTACGGTGGACGGACGGAAACATTTTTATTGCAGATTTGGATTCTACAGCCTTTGAAACGTAAACGTCAAATAAAACCAGTATAGTTATTCAAGTATTTGAGAGACAACTATCAATTCAAATTTCAAAATCTCAAGAACACATTGAAATATTTCTATTATATCTTGCGTATTTTTGATCCGCCTGCTGGGGTCACAGGGGCACGTGCCTGTATCCGCGCCTCGTTCTGCCCGTTAGTTTCGACGACAAACTGAAACTATTAGGTTAGTTTTCGAAAGCAATGAAACTAAACTAAAGTAGTTTTAGTTTTAGTTTTTAGTAGAATATTAGTTTTTACCCAACTCTGCCACTCCTTAGGACCCTGGAGATTCTAAAAATCTCTGTTTGCAAAGTGGATTCCTAAAACCTTCGAAGAACTCTTTCGCATCAACAATATAATATAATAATATTGTCTGAATGAATATTATCTGCTCGAATTCCGTTAATACTTATTTATTCCATGCATATTACATCCATATTACCTAACTCAGTTTTCTCTGATAACTTAATTATCCTCTTTTTTCTGTTTCAGGTGAGATACCGGCTAATGAATGATGAATTATTCAACAGCGGGAGGTTCTCTCCCTCTGTTCAAAGTAAGTAGTCGCATCATGTCTCGTTGCTCGTCCAATTAGCTCTCGCCGGCAAGTGAAAACGGATATTTAATTCATTCAGGGGATCGCGCGAAATTTCTCAAGTTCATTTTAATGTTGACTTGCACAGTACATACGTAGCGACTATATTCATATTCTGAGGGTCAGTTTATTAATCGTTTGCGTTTGGTTGTAAAATTGCCAATTATGTATCGATAATGCCGTATTAGCTAATACCGTTTATAATTTTGCGAATTTGGTTGTTTCTTTTATTTCTGTAGAATCAAACATAACACCCAGTTATCGATATTCATTCTTATTATCATTACATGTTGATGATAGCTTGTTGATTGTCGATTGGACAGTGCAAAACCAAGGGCACAGTTTTGAAAACTATCGATCTTCATGGAATTGTATCCCTGAATATCTTCCAATAATATTCAGAGGTATCCTAAAACCTCATCAAAAATGCTATTCAGTTAGTGTAACGGCCCTTTTCAAATGAAGTTCATACGGTTTGCCCCTCAGAATATGTTTGTCACTTCAATGCAGTGGTGTTGATTCCTTTTGAATCCTGAAATCCCTTCCCATTCATGTCTAATATTCCTGGTTGCGGTCTTAATTACACTCAATCTGTGATAGAGATGCCCAAAAGCCATTTCCATCGTAATATCATCACCTTAATTACTTGAAAACATGCTCATTACACTAATTGTGTAGAGATCTTCCGCTGTGTATACACTGTACAGTCTACTATCCACATCTACTTTAAGTTCGAACACGGAATGATTATCCGAGAACAATTGAATCGGTCACGGGACCGTAGGATGACTTCTGCCGGAAGACATCCCTCCATCCACACAGACGTTTTTTCGTCGGCGCACGCACATGGCTCCAACTCCAGTGAAAGTCCTTCTAATTCCATCATCTATTTAGCTCTCCCCAGGTCCTTGAAGACAGTTACGTAAAGGACGCGAAGAAATAAGGTTGAAAACCGCTCCTCTTATCTTTGTTCCTTTTACGACGTCATTGTTAGGATGTAGTGATGTATACCATACCAATGTTGCGCAAGGGGGAAACAAAAACCGCCCCCATTTTGCATTGATACCATAAAGAACTCACGCGTTGTGTAGGTCCTCGGTGCGTGCGGGAATTTTCTTTTCAATGACTTTTCCGCCGCCTACCCTCCCCCGAAGAGGGCCATTAGCGTTGATTGATTTGCCCTCTGCCGTGGATACTTCATACGCAAGATCCATGCTTCCACCGACATGGAGCCTTTGTTCCCTTTTGCCCTACATAACGTGAATGCGGCCCAACACCCCAGGCTGGAGCCTTGAATCACGTTATGTATCCAGAAATAATTTTCAATTAATCAGCTTATAGAAAAACGCACTCCAACTTTGCAAACTACCTACCTACCGTGACACATCATTTTTTCTTTGTAGAATGGTCACTTGTACAATGGAGCTATTCATGTACAGTTCATGACACCGTTCAGAGGTGTCACTGGCCATGATTATCTAAATGCTCACCTGCACAGGATCGGACTGAGAGATAGCCCTGGGTGCAGCCTCTGCAGTGGTACTGCCCCAATGACAACAAATCATTTATATGACTGTTCTCGACTCGAGGATACCCGACAACAATTCCACCCTGGCGAAACCACGTGGTCGAAAATATCAAAATTGTAAGGGAAAAGCACCAGTAGTGAAAACTGTACTAATAGTGGACAATTCGGAAGAAAAGTTGTAGAATACGGATAGGATTGAGCAGGGCACTTGAATCTTTTTGGATTAACTAAAGTCATAGCCTAACAAACGTGATGAACCAAAGAAAACGTTAGGGCCAAAATGAAAAATTGTAACTTGACATTAAAAACAAAGTCTGATGGAGTGAGACGATGACGAAGGCCCGAAAGTATGTTTTAAGCAATGTTCACAGCAACCGATGAAAACGTGGAAAAAGTGGAAGCAATGGTTTTTATAATGATCGCCGAATCACAATCGGAGAAGTCGCTTATGATTTTTCCATATCAATCGACTCATGCCTTGTCATTTTTGCGAACATTTTGGGTATTAGCAAAAGATTAAAGTAATTATTAAAGAATTAAACTGGCGATAGCAAAAGTGTTCCCAAAATTGTTGAGTTTTGAGCAAAAACTGTGGCTCACACAATACCCAAAAATAACACTGCAATGATGCCCCATCTGCCATATTCACCGGACATGGCCCGTTGTGACTTTTTGCTTTTTCAAAAAGTGAAAGAAACCGCAAAGGTTGCCGTTCACAATCATAGATGACTTTTGAAGTGTATCGCTGGAAGACCTACGCAGGCATAGGTGCTTAATATCTGGTGGGGAATACTTTGAAGTAGATGAATAGGTAAATATTTTCTCAAAAAACGATACTTCCGGGTATTTTTTGAACACACCTCGTATACCAAGAAATTTCTTCTTAATTACCATTAAACAACTTGAGGGGCAACAAGTGAATCTCAACCACGTCGAACTATCACGGCTTGACCTCTTGACAGCCGCTCCAAACTTTTTTCCTCTTCCCATCGACTTATCATCGCGGTTTTCCTCTGTTTATCTTGTTTGGCTTTCGAATTAATCGAAGTTAAATTTAGGCGCCGATTTCGCTTCAAGTGAAAGTACCGTGCTTGTTCGCGGGCCATGCATGAGGGCCCGTCAGTTGGCAGATCGCGTGAGATCGGGGGAAGGCCAAGTCTGAAGGTTGTACATCCAGTGCCAAGTTCACGGATGGCCGCTGACATTTAGCGATCTTCTGCCTCGAAACAACTTCAGTCTTTAAAAATTTACAACACCCCATAATAACCAATGCATAATAATTTATTTCATAAATATCTTATTTATACTGATGAAACAATGATGTCACGATTATGGTATTGATCTACTATTTCATATTACTTAAATCATATTAGTCATGGTTGTTGGTTGTGGTGTGACCACTTTCATTTAAGACACCAGATTGGAGCGTATAATAGGTTTATTTTTCTTTTTTGGAAACGTTTCGTCCCGCTATGGGGACTTCTTCAGTCCTGCATACAGCATAAAACATTCGTCAATATTCACTAGGCCCAACTAACTAACATCATCCTGGTCAACACTCACATGTTATTGTTGGAGTGATTCTATCCTATAGGGAAAGAGTTAAGTTTGTTAGTTAATATAGTAGCAACACTCATCATTTATATTCAGCTTTATCCTTTGTTAGTTATGTAAAAGTTTTATTATTTACCTTTTGTATGAAGTCATCATTTAAAATCCAGAAGGGATATGTTGACCAGAATGATGTTGGTTAGATAAGCACACTTAAATATGACATAGTGACAGGTGAGAAAAAATTAATTTTATTAAGAATGACAGTCATAATAGAGAATAAAATACATGTGATAAAAATAGGCCTAGTGAATATTGACGAATGTTTTATGCTGTATACAGGACTGAAGACGTCCCCATAGCGGGACGAAACGTTTCCAAAAAAGGAAAATAAGCCTATTATACGCTCCAATCTGGTGTCTTAAATCATATTGGACAATGGTTCTATTAATGGGTGTAATTGGGTAATTATTTGATTCACTCCCCACAACAAATTTCCACAATAGTAACTTACGACTTGGTAAGGACTATTTCACTCGAAGTTGTGGAAGCCCATTTCAACAAAAACGGAGTAAGATAAAACGTTGTCTATATTTCCACGAAAATAATGAGCTACACAGTTGAATCGGTTCGACGGTTAGGACATCATCAGTAAGAAACATGAATTGTATATCACAGAAAGCACATCTTGTATAGGTCCAGGGGAAAGGAGAATGAATCCCATTGGCTCGGGGAAGTGAAAGGGACAGGGAGGACCAACCAATGGCACTTAAGGCTTACAAAGTGAAGGGGGTACAAACAGTAACATTATGGAGAGAGGAGCCAAACGTATTGCATGAATGAACCCATTATTGGTGAAATATTTTGACGAATAGCCTCATTTAAACATTTTCCTGACCTTGGTTTCTTTACGACTTGGTGCTTCTGAATAGCAACTGGATACTTACCTGAAACAAAAGAAAGTTCAATTATCAATCGATCAATTAAAAGGATATTTTGAGGTATAATAACTTTTTATCTTATGACGTACGATATCCTGGTGCTGAGTGCAAGCGACATATAACGGAATTACATCTGAATTCATCTTTAGGTTATTTAGATTCGAGTTTTAATTTATTATACTCAATAATGGTACATTTCTATCGACCAAAAACTCGTCAGGTTGCAAATTCCTGCTTTCTCATTCTCTTCAATTTTATTTTTTTATTTGGAAGAATGCGATCGAACAGAGTATTATTCTGGTTTTTGGTAGCCTTTTCAAAAAATCAGTCTTCTGATAAAATACATTTCATACTTTTATTGAGGTTACAACATTATTTAAAACAGGCCTATAACGTATGTTGAACCACAACCAGCTGTTTTGACTGTTCTCGACTCAACATTTTTCATTAGAAATAAAATATTAACAAAATATTACATAGGTTACGTATCATAGACTAAGCAAAATTTTTTGACTCGATACCGCTCTGGTTACTGTTTCCTCTTTACCAGTTGGGTCAAGGCTAAAGCATGTTCCACGCTAATACAATTTTCCAACCTCTTCCCCGCCTCCCTCCCTCTTCAAAATGTGGTGGTTGGTTTTCCATTTCAAGATGAGTGGAATCCAAAAAACTAATTTTTAAAAACCGTCCGTCCACCGGGGTTGTTTTTAGAAACTACTGGACTCGAATGAGCATGAAATTTGGATCGAACAACACAAATCGGTCGAGGGTGAATATCGACAATTACTTCACGTGAAACTGTTCGCTCGTTATGGAATGGTGTAGTTGCTCCTTCCTATGAGCTGGATACGGATTATGCCCGCAATACTTGAAGGAAATCCCAGACACTGGAAGGCGTCTGGTATACCTCCCCAGGCGGTGGTCCCAAGAATCGAGAAGGGCAAGCAAACCATATCCACCACAAACTTTGACAGTAAACAAAAAACGTCAAAATGAACGTGAATTTCTTGAAAGTGTAAACACTGCTTTGTAACTTGTGATGATCGAATCAGCTGATGTCATGAAAACGAATGTAAACCCGAATACGAGTATGAACTTGTCTGAACATGATAAAACTCGTAGTTGTATTTAATCTCATTAAATTTCAGTAGTTCTATTGGTGGGTTTCAGGCAATGTTCCACAGGCTTCGTCTATGACCGTAGATTTAATGATTCTCTTAGAAGACTTTTCTAGTATAGAAATCATAAACCCTTGTAAGACTTTCGGTTTCGCTCTATTTTATTGATGTTCATTTGTCGTAAGCATTGGTTGTATTTTTGAGATTCCAAAACCGTAAACTGTTCTCCACTTGAACATATAAAAAGTGGTAACATACCGTCTATTTCGTTCTTTATTTCGTCAAAAGACACTCAAGCGTTTAAGTGTTTAATAATATCCCACAGGTTTATGAAACACCTTACAGTTTACGATGCCTTTTAAGGACCTATCACTCAAACAGTTTCGTAACTGGATCGTTTCAAAACTAAGGAAAAAGTTCAAATTATCCTACGCCTTGGTTATTTTCCTCACTCTTCGTATAAACTAACGCATGCTAATCACCTCGGACGGACCTAACTCCAAGTTACTATTAAGATATCTGATAACCATTTACCTGCCTCTGTACCCTCTTTGTGGCACAATCTCTTTTTTTGTGGTCTTGCGCAACGTGGAGTTCCTGGTTCTTTCGGCGTCGACTATTTTATGCTAATGGAAAAGCCAGCTCCTTTCCGATATTCAATTGAGTTACGGAGCCAGTTTCAGATATTAACTTACTACCTCAAAAAGATTTACCGTGGGTTTGACCGCCGTCTTTCATCCCCCCTTCGTTCATTGACTCCTTTAACCCGCCGATTGACAGGTACTGTTGAATAGGAAAGACGGAATTCCTATTCAAAAGTGCCCCCTTTCAATGGTCCTAGAGTTGGGAGGCCTTCCAGTAACTTGATATTTCCTCAAAACGTGGTTAATGTTCTTCACTCAACATTTTTTGTGTTCTGACAGAGAGATTCAATGTCGAATCAAATTACAGATCAAAACCATTGATGCAACAATCGATATCCCATGTGTATACATCAGAATCTGTTCTCAAATTGAGGAAAAGAGGAAAGGATAGAAAAGAAGAAAGGAGACTGAGTATTTCCAACAGAGGGAATTGTGTTTGTCAAGCGACTGCTAACTGGGTTTTGGTTTCTTCAACTACATCCAACTGTAAAACTTAAGTTCCAAACCCTAGGGATTTCTCCTCCACTTCCCTTGCTCGAAACGCCTCAGGTGGACCAACAGTGTACTATGAAAATATGCGTGAGAAAATGAATACCGATGTATACAACAATTTGCCCCATAAAACTACTTTCCATGATTTTTCGAGCTGACTGAACCTGTCTGAATTTCCGTGGTTTTGGAGAGGTAGTATGGCGCCGTTCAGGTGATCGACGTTTCGTCTCTGGAATGAAATGGTATATTGCCCGTTGCAATAGAATCCAAACTTTGCCACTTTTTCAGCAAAAAACTTTGCTGAACATAAATTGTCCTCTGAAAATGGTGTGAATAGAACCTACCAAAGTCCGTATTTCTCACTCCCTACAGCTGTCACTAACCAGAGGTATACAACTTCCATCGTCACTACTCGGCGAAATATTTATTGGGGCTGTTATATCCACTTACACTATGAAAGAACATACCATCTACAATGGATATCTACGTCAGGAAAAAAAATTGGATCAAATCAAGTAGCCTTATCAGCCCTTTATTTCAGTGTCACACGGTTTTTCCTCACTCCCTTCAATGTTTTGAAAAGTAGCCCCTAACAGACAGGAAAGGGTGTTTATGAAGTTGCTTCTGTTTTGTTGACATCCCTTGTTCAAGATGGTCCC
Organism: Creontiades dilutus; assembly: GCA_031894815.1. Taxonomy (NCBI): domain Eukaryota; kingdom Metazoa; phylum Arthropoda; class Insecta; order Hemiptera; family Miridae; genus Creontiades; species Creontiades dilutus. Next base: position 725,369 of record JAVIWC010008305.1, read on the forward strand.
AACGCTGGTGGTTGGATTTTGCCTAGACCTTCCCAGTCAGTTCTACCGGGAAAACCATCCCTGGAGGCAGCAGTGTAGGTTTTTTAACTCTCACTCCCTACTCCAGTAACATTCTGACTGTGACAAGTGAAACTTGATCGCAACGGAACAATTAGTGTAGTTGTGGGAAATTCGTTGGCAACATTTTGGTTCAACCAGTTTCAATTGATTTGTGCCCTGTAAAGGCGGTGAAAGGCTATAACCTCACTCCCTACAATATCCAGCCAATAGCCCCTTAAATTGTAGGGAGTGAGATCTGCTTGTAGCAAGTGAGATTTTGGCAAGGAAACCTTGGTATTTACTGTAGCTAAAATTAAGCTAATTTGTGCTGTTCCACTCACCTAATTTGAAAGACTTGAGCGGCGATTCCCATGGAGGTTGGAAGCTCAAGAGGGGGGAAAAAGGTGGTATATACCTCACTCCCTACAAAAGTGTTTTTTTTTTTCTTCTTCTAAATAGCGTATCAGCAGTAAGGTTCAAGATTATGTGTGCTTACTTGGGTAATATGCCGAGAGAACCGCAGTAATTGATTAGGAACAAGAAAATTGATGAAGTTTCAACTTTTATTTTTTAGAAAAGTCGATACCCAAATGTGGTCGAAATTTTGAAATGACCCATATCATAATTTGTTTATTAGAAATTACATCTTTCATATTGCTATCATCATAGATTAGGTGTCCTTTCGTTTGGAAGAACGCTCCGTAAGATAGATGTCATTGCATAACGCGGCTTCCTATTTTATAGTAACATTCCTGAGCGAAAAAATAACAGTGAAAGTACCGCTTAGTTGAACGTGGGAGACGGGAAACAAACAATCATCTTCAAACAAATCTACCGATAAAGAATACTTCTGGAAAAGATAAGGAGCCTCGACAGTTGTAGAATCAAGTGATGTAACGAGGATTTGCATAGATCTCACCAGATTTTGTACTGACGAACCGACGCGGACAAAGTGTGGGATGCCGGCTCGTGACATTTCCAGCGGAACAGTAATTGAGAAATTCGCACGGTCTGCGGTGGAAAGGCCCGTTTGTTTCTCTTCTGTGGGAAAATCAGATGAAGGGTAAAGACTCTGTGGATTCCGGAATGCAATATGATTAGGATCAGACGATCTCGAGAATGGACGCAACGGGGTTTGTTTGGATGATAGAACCGGTTTTCTATTTGTTGGGTTAGGATGCAACTAACTATCATTCCTAAAAATTGAACACCAATTATCATAAATGATTGATCAAAAACGTAAATGTCTGAAAGGGTCACTCGAATATTCGGAACAAATGTGATTGGACAGAGGTGCATATATAGTATTGACACACCAAATTAAACTTTTGGCAAATATATTTAAACTTTTGACAAATTTATCTAAATATGTGATTGGACGCAGGTGCGTATATAGTATTGACGCACTAAGTTTAACTGACAAATATATTTAAACTTTTGACAAATGTATTTAAATATGTGATTGGGCACAGGATGCATAATGGTATGCCAAAAACATATATACGTAATCCTGGAACAGTCTATATATACTATATATTATATACGTATTGATGTTCCTCTTCAAGCTCAAAATCTCTCTGACATTGTTCTTGATGTTCGAAAATGTGATTGGGCACAGGTGGTATTGACGCAAAGTAAACTTTTGACAAATGTATTTGAGATGAACGCATACATCTTGAACTTAAGTTAAACTTTTGACAAATGAATTTAATCTTTTGACAAATGGACTTCAACTTTGGACAAATGGATTATAGAGTGTGGCCTCCTTTAACTAAAAAACACCGTTCCAATTACGTCATGGATATGTTTTTAACATTACCATCCGCAGCAGCTGGACGTCCACCTCATTGAAATTCGTTTTCAGAACTCGTTAATTTTGTGATTTGGTTAATTTTCTTATTTCTTTCTTTGTTGCTCTTGATGTTGAAATCTATTATTCCTAAGTTTAAATTTATCTGTCAAAAGCTTAACTTAATGTGTCAATACTATAATTGGACCCTCCTGTTCGTTCAATACCGAGCTATATAGGGTGTCCCATATTTGATCGTACAAACTTCAGACGTCGAATTATCTACTTAATTGCAATAACTTTCGACCTTCTTAGCCCAAAACCTCCTTTTCACTTTCAAGTTTTTTGTTTCATAATTGACTATAAAATTCAAATCTGAGGGTGATAGAAGAATGAGCTTTAAATATCCTTTCTTTTCGATGCACAATCAAAAGTTTATAAACCTGCAGAGTGAGTGAAAAATCTCACTAAAGTGTAAATTTGGTCATTTACTACATTTTGGTTGGATTTTAAAAAACATCTGCGAATCAAAAGCTTCCCAGCGGTCTAATCAAAAAATATTTATGCTGGAAGATTGTGGAGAAATTGACTTTTTTTCCGGTAGGCCGGTGAGGAAATCTTTAAGATCCTAAGGTGAAAATCGGATCTCATAAGATACACAGAAGGGACCGCTCTTCGGGTTATGTAGGATTCAAACCCACTAAAACCTCACCTTCCTTTCCCACGTTGGAACTCGCTCTGAAACTGTTTAACACATTACTTCAGGCCCTTCAGAAATTGACGTTATAACGCAGAAAAAGGTGTTTACCGGTGAAAGTTGATGCTTTTTAAAATAGCTAAGAGCAGGAATTTTCGGATTACACTGGTTGTGAGTTATTAAAAAAAAAACTGAAAGCAGTTCGAAAATTTCGCAGTTTTCCAATGTTAGGCTCTGTTCCTGCGATAGTACGAACCCAGATTTCTTATATTCTACATATAATGAAGCTATCAAAACAATGAAACCATTTCCAGAACCGAATTCTATCACTTTTCCTCATTTTACTGTACTAAGAACGTAATCCAGGCAGAATGATATGTGCACAGAGGTTTGATTCTATAAAATCAACTTGTATCATTGGGCATACAAGTGTATTCATTTTTGCAGAACCTATGGGATACAAATCTGGAAAACCTGAATGTGTGCCACACAAGTTTTCAATGAGGTCATGCACCGGTAATTTTTGCTGATTATGTTGTTCCTGGCAAATTCAGTTCTTTAGTTATAAGCAAAAAACTGGAGAGAGTTCGAAAATTGCTGTTTTTTGGCCGCCAAAAGTTATGCTCTCCTCCTGCTATGGTGAAAAATCAGACTTCTTCCATCCTACATATAATGAAGCCATAAAAACAATGAAACCTTTTCCAGACCCGAATTCTATCCTTTTTCCACTCTTCTATCCTACCCACTTTTCCTCTCTTTACTGGACTAGGAATGTAATCCAGACAGAATGATATGATTTTATAAAATTAACTTTTAGTATCATTGTCCATAAAAATGTATCTGCGTTTGCAGAAACTGTGTGATACGAATCTGGAAAGAGTAAAATCTTGAATCTGTGCCACTCAAGATTGCAATGAGGTCATGCACCTGGTAATTTTTGCAGATTATGTTATACCTGACAAATTCGACAGTTCCGCCCTAGTTTTCACAGAACTTTGTCGCATTTTTTTCTCTCGTTTTCATGCCTGCGGACCAATTAAAGACTTCCGAATGCTCATAACATAACGAGAGGATTATGTGTTCGCGGCGGAATTATAGCGCGTACCCAGCAAACTGGATAGGCGACCGGGGGAGTCAGGACGGAAGACTGGTCCGTAAATTAACAGTTGGTGTCCGCTCGGTCTCGGAGCGACTTTCCATTTCGAACTGAGCTCCACAAGTTGACGGCGCTCCATTCATTAGGATGAACGTGACGTCATAGCAGCGTTCACCAGGAAAGCTGGGCTGATGCTAATTTTTGGAATTTCGAGGCAAGTAGTTTGACACATCGTGTCGTGGCAGGATTCCGATGTCAGGTCAGCACCCACAAGGTGAAAATGCTTCATGATTCATGACTTGGTTGATGCTAATTTTTGGAATTTTGAGGAAACTCCAGCATGTAGTTTGACAAACTTTTCACAGCAAGATCCCAACGAATGACAGTCCCCACAAGGTGCAAAAGCTCCATTTATTAGGATGAGCAAGACGTCGTTAAGGACTTTCAACAGAGAAGTTGGATCGTTGCTAATTTTTTGGGATTTTGAGCCTTCGCCGGCGTGTATTTTGACACGTGTGTTGGTACAAGTTTCTGGAAGAAGGTCCATTATATACAAAGTGAAGATCCCTCATTCATTTGAATGAGCATGACAGGAGGGTTGGGAAAATGCAAATTTTTAGGATTTCGGGGAGCCTCTGGCAAGAAGTTAGAAACAGACTTTCAACAGGACTTTTAGCAAGACTTTTAACAGGAAAATTCATTTGATGCTAATTTTCCGAATTTGAAGTATATTAGGTTGAGCATGACATCGTTACGGCTTTCGACAGAAAAGTTGGCTTGGTGTCAAAATGAGGAATTTTGAGTATTCTGATGCATTTGCAATCATCTTAATGTACTAATTTGCACACATTTTGTGCAACATCAGGAAACACAGGTTTTATTTCAAGATTCCGTTTTAAAGTCAGACCCTACGGTACCCTAAGGTAAAAAAGCTCGATTCGTTAGGATGAGCAAGACGTCTTAAAGACTTTCAGCAGAAAAGTTGGATTGTTGCTAAATTTTTTGGGATTTCGAGTATTCGCCGACATCTATTTTGACACTTGTGTCGGTAAATGGTTCACTTACCCACAATGTGAAGACGCTCCATTCATTTGAAAAAGCATGACTTAATGACTTTTAACAGGAGAGTTGGGGTAATGCTAATTTTTGGAATTTCGGGGATTCTCCGGCAAGTATTTGGAAAAAGTCGTGTTACGGCAAGATTCCTTGTACTCACAGGGTGAAAATGCTCCATTCTTTAGCATTGCTGTGACGTCATAATGACGTCCAACTGGAAATTTCGTTTGATGCTAAATTTTGGAATTTTAATGTAGTAAGAAACTAAGGATCACTGCAAGATCCCGGTGGAAGGTTAATTAGGATGATCATGACGTCGTAGTGGCTTTCAACGGAAAAGTTGGGTTGATGTCAAAATTTGGAATTTTGAGTATTCTAGTGCACTTGCTTGCATCATAATGCATGCATATTTTATGCAAGATGACAGCAAGATCACGATGGAAGGTCGATACTTAGTACATGAGGATGCTCCTATCGTTAGATTGAGCATGACGTAATGACTTTGAACTGGAAAGTTGGACTGATATGTTTAGGAGTTTCGAATATTCTCAGGCATGTAGTTTGACACATTTGATGCGGCAACATTCCGATGAAGGGCCGGTACAAACAAAATGGAAATTCTCCATTCATTACGATACGATGTCGAATTTGAACATTGCATGACGACCATTGTCCACCAATATAATTCCTATTCAAAATATGTTATCACTTGTTGACCATGCTTCATTTACTAGGATGAGGATGTGGTCTGTGAAGTTAAATCAGAAAATTGTACCAATGATGATGGTACTTGTCTACCTTTTTTTAAAGCTTCAGGAGGGTTAAAAGTTTATCAAACATAGAAACGAGAAACTGGAAGTATCTTGATCGCCCAACAACAATCCCCTTTGCATGATATATTTTGGGAAAAGTATTTAAAGCTCCGATTATCATATATTTGTGATAGTGGATCACAGGATATTCTTTGAGTGTAGCAGGCTTATCGCCTCTGGCATTGGAATTGGAATCTGGTCCATTCTATCCCTCGTTCGAATTGTGCCATTCATTGGTAGAAATTGTACAATACCGAAGCTTAAAACGATGTTCCGTCATCCAATCGTATTGGCTTTCCATGTTGTACACATTTCGGCACTTGCTCAAAGTTTAATAATTTGGGCTCCACTTGAGACGCGTAATTGAAGCAGAACTTTTCAAAGACCTTGAGATGCTGGACGAAAGGTCTCATTTCGCGACGTCTCCTTTTCGTCACTCTTGCACCACGACGACTACCAGGGGGCGGATTGCTTCAGTTTTGTCGGCGCGAGCCGGCTGCCTTGAAATTGATAGTTGCCCGATTTCGGAAATAATTGATGGGCGACGCCTCTCCGGTCCTTCAATTTCCCACCCGGCTCCGTTTCGAAAAGCAGAAGCGAAATTGGGGGGTTCCCGCTAAAAATGTCAACTAGAGAGGCGTCGACTGGCCTAGTTCTGTTGTGGTTTGCACACATCTGATAACCTTGATCTCACCATCCGAGGAATCTTAAGAACCTGAAGGAAAATCATATTGAGAAAGAATCCTGTGATTCGATGATTGACCCGTATCGGTATGCGATTCCAATTGAATGCATGCTTGGCAAATCTGGAAGTTGGAATGATCCAAATTTAGGTATATTACAGAGAAGAAATTTAATTATGAATTATGAAGCTTTTTACACGAAACAAATTGCTTGCTTCATGTTCAAGAAACACAGAATTGAAAAATCTGATTTAAAACAACAAAAAACGCTGCAAGTTATTACACGCAGGCTTATTATTTCTGCATTTGATTTGGAATGTACACACCTTGAAATGTAAAATGTCTATGTTTAAGGAAGTTTGTGGACAAATTTTGCTGTACCATTACAAAGGCGTATTGTTGAAAACAATCAACATTCATTCAATCATTTTCATATCCTATAAAATTCTTTCCCCCCCCCCCCCTACGCCGCGGTCGGATGTGCTTCAGCCAATAGACCTCTGGCAGCCCAATATAATTTTCCTATTTTTGACCATTTGGTCTCGTCTTGATTGAAGTTTAGTCTAATACCCTCGAGTCGAGGTTAGTCAAAAAGATGGAAGCCTGTCATGATAGATGTTGAGTGGCACAGAGTACAGGACGGGTCATCCCCTGTGTTTATTGAAATGCAGGTATGTTGTTAATACTTGACAACAATATGTAGAAGGATCCTGGGATGCCATGGATCATGGAAATTCGTTCAGTTCAGCTAACGTGTATTTGGTTGAAAAAACAACATAAAACGGAGGTTCAGCTCCGAGACTGACATGTTACAACAGTAACAAATGAATATCTCACCAAAATCATACATGCTTTGTCCAATAGGTCTCACAAGTTCTTAAATTTTTTGATTTATACAAATAATTTCATCAATACTATACAAAGGCACTATACCTATACCTATTTACTCCGCACTCATCTACTAACATACCCCAAGCTCCTTACGAAGGAAAAAATAATATTTATTAATTAGTATCTAATCTATCCTTTTGTTTTTTATTACATGTTAATCGATTCAATAACTATTGTTCCAACTATTGTTATTCGGTTAGCCAACTCGTCAGAAACACTTTATGTTAATAATAATTATAATGATTAACAAGTTTTGATATAATAATATAATTATAGACAAGTTGCTCTGTAGATTATTCATATTATTTATTTTTTATTTTTTTAACTGTCTGATAATCTAATTTCTTATTCAATGCAGCCGCCATAAAGTAACATGGATTGTTAACAACTTTAGGCCCTTCTAAATTACCTAGTAAGTTTTGCCATGTTGATCTTGATAAATACATATATTCCCTTAAATAAATAAAAAATTTGTGTTGGTCCCATAAATAAATAGGGGTAACTCGGTAGATATTGCAGGAAGACATATTCGTAGTGAGAAAAAGTTGAATTTTGATTAAGGGCATATAGTACCCCAGAAACTTTTTTTGAAAAAAAAACTAGATTCAATTCCTGAAAAGAATGGTATATTAAACAATATTAAAAGTTCAAAGGAACATATTGAAATTAGGCTTAAAAGCCGCCCGCCTTGAACGAGAAATCAAAACTACATAACTGACATTGACAAACAATAATAAAGGAAAAAACAAGCTTGATACCGATAAAAAGACTGATAACACTATGGAAGACACGATTAACCGATAAGAGCATGGAAGACACGATTATCTGCTAACACCATGGAATAACTTCCACTTTTTTAAAGAATTTAGTTCATTAGAACTACGAGAAAACGCTAAATTCGTTACGTTTCTGTTTTTCGGCTCTCCTTAAAAATTGCATTTTTTGACGCATCTGACCCATTATCTCGAGAACCACTGAACCGATTTTCATTTTCTTTTTTTATAAAGATTTGTCTATTCAAGATGCAAAAATATGAGGAAACAGTTTTTTGAAATTATGTGTCAGATAGTTCGGGCATGAGTGAACAAAGTGACGCCAAACCGCAACTAAAACGTAAAGTTTGATAATTTATTGTGGTTCGCCTAACTCATATTTTCGAAATCTGTTTCCGCAGATTTGAAGATCTTAACTAGGCCTAAATTATTTTTTAAAAATCATCAAAATCGGACCGCGGGTTGCTGAGATAATGGGTCACAAAATTCGCCATTTTCGGGGGGGGTTACAATATGCCCTTAAACGGCTCTGCATGTTAGAAAGATCATTAGGTAATGTAGAATCCTAACATTTACTCCTTAAATGTTTTATTAGTTCCACATGAGTAGTGCGATTCTCATTCATGCTAGCAACCATTCGCAGAAACCGCCGTCAGTTCATAGTGTACTTCTAAGAAATTGATTGGTAAATCTATGTTAACAATTATAAGAACACAACCCCGGTGTTGTAAGTTATTGATTAATGGAGGGTCAAGAATCCTGTGTTTTAAGTTGGTAAACTTACATTCAACAACTTTTTTTGCAAGACTGGCAAACCCGTTCAGTGTCTCTTGTAACCACCGAATGACATGCGTATGGGACCGCACTTTAGAAAGTCACTGCTTGTTAAAAAAAACCGTTTGCCAAGTGGGGTGTGGCACATGCTTCCGCGTAAGGATAACCTGGTTATATGGATCATTAGTACAGAGGATGTGACATGATTTGGTTTATCAAAGTTATGCAAGGGCGTAGTAACTTGAAAATGCATCAAGAACGTTGCCAATCACGGAGGGTTATTATTTTTGTATTGGATAGGCCTTCTACATAGATTGCTGAACAGTAGATGGTTGTTGAACGAAATATGCTGCTCATAATCTAAACATAACCACATAGAAGGAGTCACCAACCGTATCACACTGCAACAACAATAAACAAGTATTCCATGTGCAAAAAACCGCTGCAAATTCTTTCACGGGGGTTTATTATTCAATTGGCTTGCGTTCATGATTTGAATTTCTACTATGCTTTGGAGTGTGCCTGTTTCACAGGTGATAGAACGATTATTGAATTTCGGGAGGTACACAAATATGATCAACTGATCAATCTAAAAAGGTATTTTGGTTGAGAACAGATTTACGTGCTCTATGCATATCTCCTGAAATTCAATAATCGCTCTGTCACCTCTGAAACAGGGACACTCCAAAGCTTAGTATAAATTCAAATCATGAATGCAAGCCAATGGAATAATAAACCCCAGTGAAAGAATTTGCAGCGTTTTTTATGGTTATCAGAATACTTCAACCCGTGTATCGGCTACAAAGCCTTTTAGGAGTTCACTCCAGTATCCACATTACTACATCACTACGTCACTAGGTTACTGATATCAAAACAAAAACAATAATAAACCAAAATAACGCAAATGGAGGTTTTGGACCTGGGGAGGGGCTCGTTCGATTCCTCGTGGAAAGTTCTTCAAAAAGAGTCCAAATTTAGGCCGCCTTGACTTTTTTAAAGGTTTTTAGAGACTTTACAAAACTTTGACAACCCTTAAAGGGCACTTTAAATTTAGTGAGAGTGCTGGCTCAAGAATTGGGGCGTTGTCGGACCATTTTTTTTTTCTTTTTTTTTTTTTTCAAGAGCGATTATAATGGTTTATTATTGAATAATAAACCAAAAGTAATCTACCGCCCCGTGGTATCGAACTCGAGAAGGTAAGGTACATCACAACTGCCACGCTCTCACAATCCCAAATTGCTATAGGATCACTACAGATCAGAGATGGGCGTCCCTGATTAACGAATACTTTTACAATTAAATTCGCGATTACAAAAGTGTTTGTAAAAGTAATAGAACAACGAGTGTAATCTATTAATTTTGTATTCGCGCGATGCGATTACTTTTTCGAATACTTTTTGAATCGCCACAAGTAAAGAATACAATTGTATTTGATTGATTTTGTATTCGAATACTTTTGCCTTTTGTCCAATCCGTTGATATTTATTTTTGATGTTCGTCGCAGACGGTCTTCTGCCTGAATTTAATTAATAAAAATTCGCTTTTATGATAAACCCTGAAAAAATCTGCATATTACACAAAGTCAGAAGCAGACATAGCTCATAAATGAACAATAAAATTTTTTTTCAAACCACGTTTCCATATTTTAACTTCTTGGTTTTAAATTGGTAGGTACTTTTGGTTCCAATTTTATGTGATGACACGTAGGTACCATTATTATTGAATGATCAGTTTGCTATGTTATCTCTACCGACTACCTTACTCGAAAACTTACATGATGGGTTATTGCATTTCTACCCTGTCAACACCTACCGGTAAATTAAATCTTGCAATAACTGTCATTCTCCATGATTTCAACTGAGTCAATCATTAGATTCTGATTACCCCGGTGTTTATAAAACAGACCTATCATCCCAGAAGCCGACCGTTCCTGTGACTTCTGTTTGCTTTATACTCCGTTTTCGGACTCGTAACGGCAATTAGCTGAATTGGCCCCGTCATTTTCGATCCAGTGACGGTAGTTTACTCGGGGCAGTTGATTGAATCATTTCAATACTTTCTTTTTTCAGAAATGCTAATTTATCAAAACGCTGGTTCGGTACGGACTTCCTTGTCAACATCAACGGTACAAACTGGTTTGGGAGTGACGATTTTTTTCGAATCAATAGGTAGGATTTAATTAGATATAATGTCTGTCATAATCGTGTTTCTTTTCAAGCCAAATTAAACTGGACAGTTGAATGGTGAAAGTTGATCGAGTCGAATCTGCTGGTAGTGCGAAATACCTTTGGGACTCACAATCGTGTTGACGATCTAGTGTAGGCATAGTAAGTATTACCCACGTAATTTTGTTTTTTTTTTCATTAATCGGTTTCAGTTTTTTTTTTTTTTTTTTTAAATATATATATCTTATGCCTCGACGATTTGCGGCAACTTCGGCCATTCGTCTTCTCGCAGCCCAATATAACGCCGAGTTTCTTATATAAATACAATTTTCGGCCTCCAAGGATGCACGGACGTCTTCAAGCTCTGGACAGTTACACAGATGCTGACCATCCATGAACCCGCCTCCACAGAGCACACAATCCGGGCTCTGAAATACACCTATTCTGTGCAGGTGGCCTTGGAGGTAGTCATGTCCTGTGGTTAGCCTAAAACAGGCTACAGCTACTTGTCGAGGAAGGTTATGTGGAATCCGTCCGTTTTGTAAAGTCAGTGATTGCCACTTCCTACCTTCAGCCTCCCGCTTCTGCCTTACTTCCAAAGATTTCATAATACAGGTCTTAATAGCTCTTTTGGAAGTGTGGTACGTGATGCTATTCTCAAATTGGGCGGAAAGGGCACCTTCTCTCGCCAGACGATCAGCCTCCTCATTCCCATACACTCCACAGTGTCCGGGAATCCACTGAAGCACCAGTTCCACTCCTCTGCTGATCAACTCGTGTGCTCGTTGCTTGGACCTTCTCACAATGGAAGTGTCGCCATCCCCTCTAGCGTTGCACACGGCCTGGAATAATCGGTTTCAGTTGTTTTAACGATCAGATTAAGTTGATACTGTGACGTCCCGAAAGTATTGATACCCCTGACTGAGGTTCGGACTCGTGTCCTTACTGTCAATGGAAAATTCCTCTTAGTTGCTACATCATATGATGTTAAGTTATTAACTTATTGAGCAATGAGGCCGATTCAGCCAAATCCCTTCGACTGTGGGTTGTTCTCCTTGAATATAAAAATACGATACTTATTGGACAATGTCCAATGGACATGTAGTGTTTCAATATTTAATTAAATTAGGAAGTTGCAAATGATGATTGGGTGTCATTTGCATGAATACGGGAAGTGTATGATCGATAAGATCGGTAAAAAGGACCTATGGCAGGGGTGCTCAAGCTTAAACTGCTGGCGATCTACCTCAACATTTGTGGACTACTTACGATCGACTTTGGGAGGCTGCAAGTATGTATGATGCAGGGTTGTACCCTACCTAGGTAGCCTACCGTAGCAACATAGATATTAGCTTCCCGCACAATTTACATTATTTTAGTCAAGGTTTGGATTAGGTTTACTTAAGTTATTCTCTACAATATCAATTAAAAAACTCCTAGTTATTCAAAATTGCGAGTACACAAAATTATTCGTTGTTACAAAACAAAAGAGTTACATGTGGTGTTAAACTTAACTAAGGAGTGACTTTAGATGTTGAAGCGTGGCACTGCATGTCATCAGCATACTTTTCATAAGATGGTGCGTAACCACTGAGTGCTAATCGCAAGCATGATGACATATGATCGTCAGTCGATTGCGATATTTTGACTTAATTATCTTCATTTCAGAAAATGCAGACTCGCACAAGTAAGTTGACCCAAACATTGCCGTCAGTTGAAGGGCGATTTGTCTTAGATTCGGATATTTATCTTCAGATATAAAACACCAGAAATTTGTATCAAGCTGCCCTTTGCCGCAAGCAGTGATCGCGATAGACCGTTTGAGCACCCCTGACCTACGGCATTCAAAGATAGGTTTTTCATGTAATTATTGTGTTGCTCCCGAGTTTTTCGAGATTCACTTTCCTGTTTTTTAGCCCGGTGAAACTTTTTTGGTACTCCGACAAAAAAAGTTTAATTTTTTGTAACCCGGTGGCCTCTCTGCATCCAGCTGCAAATCTGGTTTTTGTATGCGTGGCCTAAAACGGTCCCATGGGATCTGCACGAGTACTTCGAAATGAGCAAATCTCCGTGGTGGAAACATCGTAACTTCCCGGCAAAACTTGCACAAGGAGCCGATTGAACGCGAATTATTCCTTCCACCTAGATAATTACTGTTATTTTCACAATACGGATAATGCGAGAAAGGAACGCCCGAGAGTATTCACCGATCCTTGGCTCTTTGAAGGGATGAGGTTCGGTCTCGAAGAAGAATAATTAACGTGAATGCTTCGATTCCAGGCAATTTCCTCGCGAATATAAAATTACAGACTCTGGGCCGAGAGCTGACTAGTTGGGTTTGGTTGTCGATTTTGTTAATTTGAAATCTTTTACCAGCCATTTCAAAATGAAACACGCAAGTTCCAGTCATGCAGCAAAGTCGGAAATGCAAATTCGCTAGATGATCGAATTGCAGTTATATTGACTGGACTCTTGGTTTATTATTCAATAATAAGCCATTGTGCTCGCTCTTGAAAAAAAAAAAAAAAAAAAAAAATGCTAACCCCCCTGAAAATTTCATGGTTTACGTTTCAAAGGGTGTAGAATCCTAATCTGCAATAAATTTTCCCATCCGTACGCCGTACGCACGATTTCTCTCAAACGGCTGGAGCAAAAAATCTGAAATTTTCAGGAAAAATCCATGTTGGTCCGACAACGCCCCAATTCTTTAGCCAGCTCTCTGAATTAATTTAAAGTGCCCTTTAAGGGTTGTCAAAGTTTTGTAAAATCCCTAAAAACCTCAAAAAAAAAGTCAAAACGGCCTAAATTTGGACTTTTTTTTAAGAACTTTCCATGAGGAATCGAATGAGCTCCTCCCCAGGTCCGTAGCTCAAACCATTCCCGATGTATGGCCCGATTTGTGGTGCCAACATTTGCATCCACATTCACTACATCACTAGGTTACTGCGATCAAAACAAAAACAACAGCTTTTTTTCCAAATAGAATATTTTTCCATTGTAATCGCTCTTGAAAAAATTTTGAAAAAAAAAAAAAAACGCTGCAAATTCTTTCACTGGGGTTTATTATTCAATGATTCATGATTTGAATTTCTACTAAGCTTTGGTCTGTTCCCGTTTCACAGGTGATAGAGCGATTATTGAATTTCAGGAGGCACACAAATATGATCAACTGATCAATCCAAATAGGTATTTTGGTTGAGAACCGATTTAAGTGCTCTATGCATATCTCCTGAAATTCAATAATCGCTCTATCACCTGTGAAACACGCACACTCCAAAGCTTAGTAGAAATTCAAATCATGAATCATTGAATAATAAACCCCAGTGAAAGAATTTGCAGCGTTTTTGGGTAAGAACTTGTTAATCAACAATTTTGTATTGATAAAACCAGTTGTTCCGCTGTTAATACAACGATTTTGTAATTTCAGCATTTTTTTAGGTCGCGGAAGTTTTTTTTCAGTTACTGGAGATAAACGTTTGTCTCCTAGCTTGAATTTGAATGGTAGCTCGATGTTTTGAGGTAAATCGACTGCTTTCCAACGTAACGGATATGGAGTGGGCCAGGGTCTGCCCTGCTGAGCTTATTAAGCGATAAGTTTTGATATCAGCTTCTGTTTCGTACAAATTATATACAGAAGGAAGCCATCTAACTGTCTTTCTACATCTAGAAGTCAATTATAAGGTAAGGAAGTCAGTGGTCAGCTGAAGGCCCTTGTGGCTAATTTCTTTCCTAATCGATCTAACGTGCTGAACAATAAACTGTTATCTTTTTATGGAATCTAGAGTTGACAACACAAGATATGAAGGCTCAATTCGCCGAGTTTGGATAGTGTACCACTGATTGTGATGTTTGAGATACATAGATTTTCATATAAGTATCGTGATTTACGTGGAAGGTTTATTCCAATACAGACGTACTGAACCTCTTTGTAATAATTTTTTATTTTGATATTCGCTGAACTACTGCGCTAACATAATTTTCGACTGCCATTCGCTAACTGTCGATATTCGCTCAACTTCCAGGCCTTGGTGGGGGGCGGTCGCTTGACTTTTTTCTCGCCACTTGGCCTCAAACTCGAAAATGAGGAGAACCGACGACTTTCTCACGGTCCGCAGATCACAGGAGATTCAAAGGGGATAAAACGAGAAAAATTGGTGCGTTCGAGCCGACGCGTTTTCACGGCCCCTTGATCACAGGGGGAGCGATGTGGTATCCGCGGGGAGCTGAGCCTCGGACGGGACGCTGGCCTCAGCAGTTTTTCGAGAACTGATTTTCGTATATTATTTCAAACGATAAATCTTTGTAATTTACCAGAAAGAGAAACAATTTAAGCCCGCCTTACCATCCCCTCCACAATTGTCGGTTTACCTCTCCAGATACGTAGATTTCAAAAATGGAATGGAAAATCATTATGATACTTGCTTTTGACAAATTGGCTCACTCGTCTACCAAAGTGTCTCCTTCAAGCCAAGGAATTTTTAGGATAAATTCTCGTGGAGTCAGTGATATTGTTACGTTGATGCGCCAGTTGGTTTGCGATTCGCCGAGAAAATTCATCAATCGCTTATTCGTTTACACACACATACGTCTGAGGTGGACAGCGTGGCTCTTATTGACTGTAAACTTCACGTATCCACACAAATGGGGGAAAGTCAGAAAAAATATCCTTATTTTTAAAGAAAAGAAAATTTCCCCTTAACTGTAAGGACACAAGTTCGAACCTCAGTCCGGGGCATCAATATTTTTGGGACGCGACAGTATCAACTTAATCTCATCGTTAAAATAACAGAATCGATTATTGAAAAATAAAACCTAAAGGATCATTATTGAAAATAACAGGCAAACCAAAACGTTTAATTACAGTTCTATGGAATGTGGGTATTCCTCATTTTATAAGAAGCAGATGATGGAATTTAGCTGCCAATTTCAACGGCTGTGCTGTAAGCCTGCACTACCCTGAGGTTAACCCTCAAACTTAGCAGTTTCAAGAAACGGGAAAAGGAAACTATCTATATCTACCAGACGTTTTTACTATATAGGATGAAAGTAAATAAAATTAGATTATGGTGTATCATTTTCAATAACAAACCTTTACAATCGACCAAGAACAAACTTGTCGGACAAAACAGTCAGACGACTTTGTCAGACATTTTTGTATTTTAGACCATTCTGAAAAACTGTCGTTTCTTGTCTGTCTGGGGCGCGACTGATAATGTATGTCCGATTTTGATGAAATTTTTCCTAGATGGTCTGACAAGAAAAACTTTCCTCCTAACGAGATTTATTATTCTTACAGTTTAGGCTCTAGATAGTCAACGATTTTGATGTGATTAAAATTTTTGGGTAATTTCGTTGCATTGTTGTTGCTATATTTTGCTTCCGAGTCTACTAAAGTAGAAGCTCTAGATGGTCTCCAAAACATTTTCGCATTTTAGAACATTCTGAAAAACTTTCGTTTCCTTGTGTGTCTGGCTAGTTTGGTGCGATGGTCCCCTATAAGTTGTGTGTGTCCCCGGATCCTCTGCGCATGCGCAAACGTGAAATTTATTACGCGCATTCTCTACAGCTTTTGATGAAATTTTTGGAGAGTATGTTAATTATGTATTTTAGATGGTCCCCCATGAGATTTTATCTGCGCATGCGCAAACGTGAAACCCTTATTAGTACTCTTGGATTCCGATGAAATTTTCAGGGATTGTTCGAACTTATTAGGTATAGTTTATAGTTTGTTCAATAGTTGAAGATATGATCCTGCATAACAATAAATTTACCCTAATTCAATATTTACTTCGCCTAATTGAACAAAGTTCTTTAGTCAATAATAATTTTCAATGATTTTTTGTATGTTGTGAAGTCATTTTGCGTTACGATTTTCGGGAATCATTCGAATTAGCCCTGTTATTAATAGCCACTTGCCAACAAGATGGAAAGATAGTTACACACAATTCGTTATTTTAAAACGTTACGTCAAACGTGATACTTTCGGGGGGTCCGGATCATTAAAATGTGGAGCAGCGAGTTACAGGGAAGGTCACATTTAGAGGCTCGCCTTGGTGAAATACCAACCCCATAACGGAATCCTTGATATTTCTTTCAATTCAAATCTCTTTTAAAACGGCCTCTGTCCGACGTTCTTCTTAATGGACGAGAAAAAGAATTAGAACTCCGTTGAGCAACCGCCCACCAACCACTTGCCGTTGGGCCATTTCTTCCGAAAAAAATGATCTCTTTTAAATAATTCGTCGTTTGTGAAACGCTTCGTTCATCTGATGAAACGGCCTTCCTTCTTAAATGTCAAGACCGCTTTTTAACAAATCAGTTATACGACTTTTACGTAACCGAAAAGTTTGAAGGGTTAAAAAAACAAATTGTAGCCTGCCGGCAATTTTTGGTGATTAAGCGATTTCGGAAGCATATTCAATTCATTGCGGCTCGGCTCAAGTTTTTTTTTCTCGAGTAATTTTAATTTGGGTTGTCGGTTTCGGGAGGAAAGTCTTTCAAAAAGGCGGTAAAAAGAGCGACCGGGAATGTAATTTGAAAATGTCGCTTTTAAGGGAATGAAATCGGTTCTGAGAATTCTTCGGGTGATTACTTACACTCGTGGGAAGTATTTTAAAATACTCGCTGTGACGATCCGATATATGTGGTAACGTAACGCTTATTTTTCTAGTAATGGAGAACATTTAGCGGAGTTGCGTGAGATTTGGGGATGTAAGAGGTTTCTGCAATTTCATGAGTGTAGGTCAGTTACGGTGATTCTTCGAAAGTTGGTGAAGTGGTGTAGGTAAATATACCACACTGGACACACAAAGCTGCCCATACCAAGTGCTCTTTCACTCAGGGGTCATCTAATTTGTATAAATGGACGGAGAAACTTACCTGAAACATACAGGTCCACAATGCAGCATAGCGAAAATGTACACCTCCTTGCTAAATCGTCCTCAGGTTCCCCTCAACGTATAATACGAGGTTTTTCTAGCATCTATTCGCTCCATAGTATGCTACTGCGCTCAGGTGTGGGGTTTTCAGCAGTACAGAGTGATCGAGCAGTTGTTTAGCGAATTCATTTCATTGTAGATATTTGCAAAAAGTGGCGAGTATGCCTGCTGGCCGAGCATTTTGGCAAAGGAGACGGCTGAACGCAAGGTTTTTTGGATTAAAGCCCTTCTACGTTTGTGCGAGCGGTATGGATGTTCTTTTGACTTTTCTCTTGATCATGGTGGACTGCTGAAAGACGGGCTTGATTATCTACAAATGAAATCAGGGATGGTTGGTGGGAAAACACCAGATCCAGTGCACTAGCGTCACGAGACCGTATTTATCGTCTTATGGACCATGCGGTTAGATGCGTGGACCTGACAGCGAAGTCTCAGCGGGCATCTATGTTTGTACTTCGGTGGGTGAGTAAAATTCGTGGAGATCTACTGAGTCTAAATGGTCGGAGACAGGTTCACGAAGATGGGGATGTTTCAAGGCAAAACTGTGCGCTTATAATACGGGGGTACGTGAAGACATCATTCATTTCTTGGCAGTCTGTCCGGTTTTTGGGGAATTTAGGGTTATCAATTTTGGTTTGGCTAGGCTTGCACATGATGATGTCATCGCAATGCTGAATGGGGTTAATTAGCTGCCTCTTGCAAAGTTTCGTAGTTCGGCATGGGCCCATCGTGCTGAACTTGTGAGCCAATTCAATTGGGAGTAATGAATTGAATTCAATTGAATCTGTATACCTACTTGTTTTGATATAATCTTATTATTGTTACGGGTTATTGTTTGTTTATAGTTTTCATTCTTGTTCTAGTGTAACTAATTATATGCAGACTCTGACTGACGGGCATAGCCTACAGTCATATCATGTTTATATCATAAAACTTTGTTTCTTTTCCTGTATCTTTCAAATACATGTATTTTTTTCTTCTTCTTCTTCATACAGGTAAGTGATGTAAGCATTACAGGGACCCATGTCGATGCTTTGACAATTGAACGGTGATATTTTAATTTTAATTGCAGCTCTTACTACTGAATCGAGACGTTATCATTATTATTTCAAGTATCGTTATTATCATTATTCATTATTTATCATCATACAGGGTGTCCCATGAGCTCCCCCCTCCCCTCCCCTCCTAAAATCGTCCAAATGTGAGTATAATTGTTTAAAAAACCAATTTTTTTTTAATCTTCATATTTTTTGTACGGATCTCAAATATCATATTTGCGCAACAGAGCGTGCTTGTCATTGAGTTGCTTCATAGTGAAAACCTTGGCCTCGTCAAACGGCTCAATAATAAGGAACCCCCGGGGTTTTTTTTAGAAGTACTCCCGTTAACAAGACTTCTGACTGACCGCCGCATCTTGCATGAAGAAAGTCACCATTAAAAAAGTAACATTTTCTGGGGAATTACGCAACGTCCAGCGCCGTCTTAACGCAGACAAAAAAGAATACAGACGGTAGGTTGCAGGAGCTTCTAGTCGGTGACACGAGCAGATTAGAGAGCCCGAGATTGAGAAACTGATATTTAGCGAAAAAGACGCGGCCGTTAAAAGCGTCCAAGAGGCGGTCTCCGTAGGTCAAATCGTTTGGGAGACTTTTTTTCTTTCTTTTCCTTCACAGAGGTAGGAACTTGGGATCCGGAGGAAATCGTCTAGAAGAGGTTAAGTAGGTTTTTTCCTTCTAGTCTTTATCGGGTCCGCGAAATCCACCTTCCCAGCCGCCTGGATCAAACCGCCCGTCGGTGTTTTCAAGATAAGCCCACTTCACGTGAAGCTCTTGAAAAAAAAAAGGCTTTCACTTTTCTTTCTGCTATCACCGGCGTAGGAGAGTCTTTAGTTGTTCGAGAAGATGCGCGCGAATGGAATAGAATTTTTTTTTTTTCAACAATTGTTTATTCCCAAGTTAAAGCATGGCAAGTTTAAAACATACTAAGTACCTGCCAAAATACAGAAGTAATAAGTATCAAAACATATATCTAATAACTATGAGGATGGAAATTAATCTCCAATATGGGCTAACAGCCCGTGTTAGGAGATGAGTTATTTTAATTGATACACAATTTACCTACTAACAACTTTGCTCTATATGACTATATACTTAGTTACTATTCTCCGCTAATATTGACTATAAAGCTTACAAAATTAAGAATCTAAAATTGTAAAAAATAATCACGTCATGGCAGTCTGAGCCTCATCATAGACCCTCTAGCATATGGGTAACCAACAATTTATAAATATAATATAAAGAATATAGTGGAATATTCAGTACACTGACAGATGACTGAGTTCTTGCCTGTATCTGGGCGAAGATTTTCTGGAATTTAGCTCTCTCAACAGAAAGAACTGCGCTCTCTAATGATCATCGATACCTGTTGTACAAACGAGACATCCACTATTGAATGTATGGTTAAACGTTAGGTTGTCCAATAAATGGATTAGTGAATTCACTACATTCGGCAGTAAAATATATTATTTAAGTGCACTGGGATAGGACAGTATTCAGTTGTTCGAAAAGATGCGCGCGAATGGAATATTCAGTATATTGACAGATGATTCGATTCGCACCACAGACTATATAGAGAGATATAGAGTGATTTGCATCGATAGTTCCATTTATTTATAGTACGGAAAGGCCAATACACCGAAAAGAAAAAAGTATATGAATACCAAACCCAAAATGAAAAAGTGAACTATGACATAGGTGATAATAGAGAAAAAGATGCTTTTGAACTATAAACAGGCTCGTGGGGAGAATATTGTGACAAAATGCAACTTTAACAAACTTCTAAGGATGCAAGAGCGATTAGAATTGAAAGCATCGGAAAAAAGTCTGTAGTTGAGGATTGGTTAAGTAGGAGGTTAGCTTCTCTAGATAATCTGCACACCGGGAGGTTGTGCAATTAATTTGTAGACGAAAAAGGGGCGGTGAAGATGATTTGTGGATGTATTTTGGGAGCATGCTCCAGTAACGGCAAGATTCACTTTCCTCTGGAGCGAAGGGGAATCCACCTCTCCATGAATTAGACTCCAGAAGAAAGACATATCTGAGAGGCCTCTTTGATCACCAGGGCCCAGCATTCCCCAGCTACGACCTAGTGCATCATAATTCACTGAGTCCAGGAGAATATGAAGCTTATAAGCTACCTATTTCAGATACCTGTGGTGTAGCCTTTCAATCTGATCAATGTGGCAGCTATAGGGACTCCAAACAACAGATGTATATTCTAATGCTAGAAGTATATACACGAGCTTTATACAGGGCAGCTAACGCTGCTACATGCGTGAATTCATGTGTGTTAGCTTCTCAAGGTAATCTGCACACCGGGCGGTTGTACAAATAATTTGTGGATGAAAAAGGAAATGGTGAAGATGATTTGTGTACGGGAGCATGCTCGAGGAACAGCAAGATCATGCTGTCGACCATGGATGCATCAAGTCTACCTCTCCATGCATTAGACTGAAGTAGAAAGACATATCATCACCAGGGCCCAGCATCCCACAGCCACGACCAAGTGCATCATAGTTCACTGAGTCCGGGGATTATGAAGCTTATAGGCCACATATCTCAGATAACTGCGGTATCGCTTTCAATCTGATCAATGTGGCAGCTATGGTAGGGACTCCAAACAAGAGCGTTATACAGGGCAGCTATAACTGGTACCTGCGTGAATTCATGTGTGTTAGCTTCTCTAGGTAATTTGCACACCTAGAGACAAAATATTTGTTGGACAAATTATTTGTGGATAGAGCCGGAGCGGTGAAGATGATTTGTGTACGGAATTGTACAATGGTTTATTATTGAATAATAAACCAAAATGGGCGCCGAAATTGGGATTTTGAGAACAAAGTTGTGTGGGGTATCGTTTTCGATGTATGTTATAAATTTGGACACTGGATTGATTGGAATGTGTCCTGGATTCAAGAGCGAAGTATGGTTAAACTGTCAAATTTACTTTTCTCAGCCCGGGGTCATTCCCGTGGCAGGGGGGTTATGACGACAAAACAAACTTTCCTCTTAATTTCACTCAACAACGCAGATTCTTGGATTCTTCGAAGAATCCCACTTCTGAGACTTCGAATAACAAAGTATTCGTTATTCGTATCTGTAATCGCAAAGAAGTATTCGTCAATCACGATTACTTTAAAAGTATTCGTGGATTAGGTACATTTGTAATCGCAAAAGTATTCGTTAATCGATTAACGTCCATCTCTGATACATACATACATACATTCTTGTTTAGGTCCCATAAAAAAAAAAATAAATAAAAAAACATTGAAGGCCGATTACATAACTTCCCTCAGACCTTCGGGCCGTATGGAAAAGTAACGACCGGTAAGAACTCCCTGAGTTTCCTTCTGGCCGAATAAGCCTTTCGGATGATCTTGTCGAAATTCATCCCGGCTGACTTCATTCTTCGCCGGCGGAACAATTATTCAACTCCCAGGATGGTCCGGGGGTTAGTAGGTTTCAATGTCCGAGATGACCGCCCGTTTCCCATCGCCGTAACGAGAATTTCGTCACAACTCCTTTTCATTTCAGTTCAATCGAAAATTGAACTATTCAATCCTTCGACGCCGCTCCATAACCTCATTAATGACTTCTGAATCCGAACACAACTCGGATTTCATCTGTTACGTATATGCAGAGAGCTGTTACTAGCTCTACTGCTATTTAAACTCGGCCAGTAACAATCGGTCTTGCCCGCTCTCTTTTTGAGGAGAAACGATTTCGAAGAGTAATTTGAGGTGAAGGTATTAAACCAGATCTACGTACCTACTGGTTCGATTTTTCTTTCGTTCGGGTTTCCTACCTTGTGTAACGTTCGCCTTTTTTGACGCGGTGATTCATTGCTGGCCATTAGCACGTGAAAGGTTTTCGGCGTGAGGTATGTCTTCATTTCGCATTTCAAGCCTGGCGTTGGTGATTTGGGTGCGAGTTTCAATCTTGTACCTTTCAACCGGAACAGTTTTGAACCGAGTTCAATGAAGATATTCACTGTGGGATAGAGTTCCGTAATCACTTTTCAACTGACCCCTCTGCTCCAACCAGTAGATATGAAGGTAAGGTAACTTGAGTGATGCTCAGGAACCTAATTTCTTGGCTCTTTGCCAATACTGCCAACTTTCTCAAACATAAATCATCCACATTTCCCAGGAAACAAATGAAGTTCTCCCGAAAAATCCTTTCGTTACGACAATGTTATGACAATTTTCAAATTGATTGAAAGAGCATATAGCCAAAGAGGGAAATGCGACTGAATAGGGGCAGCAGGATAATCAGGATAATATAAAATAAAAGGCCCAATGATCGTAACCACGTTCTGCTACCATGTGAGGTGATGGAATGGTATAGTTGCCCCTACCAATGAGCTGGATGGACAATCGAGGTTTTGATTCTGACTAAAAAATTTTGTTCTCCTAAATTTATGATTTTTTTTATTATACAATCTAGATGTTACTCTAATGGTATAGTGATGTACAAGCACGCATGATTTTCGTTTGTTTCCTCAAAATTCAGGTTTTAAAATTTTATAGGTTATGAGAATGGTATGTATCCATGACAATGAGCTTTGTCAACCAAATAACGATAGAATTACGTAAACGATGTGTAGGTAAGGTTGAATGAGACAGATATCTGATTTCAGTTTTTCCGGACTTTGTGCTTGAACAAGTATCACATTTTAATATTAGTATTTATTTAGTATCAAATACCAAAGTTGAAAAAAAAAATTGTTTCAAACAGCCATGACGGCTTTTGTGTTAGCCATAATGAAGTTTAAAATCGCCACGACAATGAGAAATCAACATTAACCTTCTGCAATTAGGAGTCTAATGAACACTTATAGAAATTGAAACTTGCATTAAATAGAGTTTTTACATCTCTATCCCAAAATGAATGCTAAACGAATCAATAAGATTGTTTAAGAGTGATTTTCAAACCCATAACAATGAGAAGTATGAAACGTACACACCTGTTTTACAAACGGCTAACTTCATTTTTGAGCCCCAACTGTATAGAAATGGCGGAAGCATGGTGTTTCCTCAATGGGTAGGGTTACCAACGCTGAAAAAACTTTGAATTGCCAAAATATGCTCTCATTTGAGAGAGCTACGATGATTTCCTTCAAACCCATGACAATGAGACAGAAGGTTTGGGACAAACTTTGAGCACTTGATTCGTACAGACTATTTAAAAGTGCTCTTACATCCAGTAACTAATTCTACAAAAATACTAGTTGAAATATTTCCGGTAAAACGTACTTTGAGCGGATAAAATTTCGGATTAAGTTCAAATTCTGACTCACGGACAGACCATGACAATGAGATTAGAGGTACATTTCGATCAATTACCGGCATGTACAATGAAGAGTTGCCGAACTTTATGACAGCCATGACCACATAAAATCTACAAAAATAATATTTGGAAAAAGTTGAACAGAAAATTATTCATCAATGAAGGACAGCGATTGTCCCGTAAAATAGGAATCTCCCATAATATTATATATTATATAAAGCCTGGCCTTTATGCTTCAGTATCAGAGGGAATACTTTAAAATGTCATATGTTTTGACTTACTAAATCGTTTTCGATTTTACTCAGCCATAATGAAGTATTTTTTTGGCAATATTTGTGTCAGTAGTTCTAGAACAATGGGCTGTAAAGCCGAATAAAGGGCAATTATTACTTATTTCATAGAAATAAGTTGAAATTATCGAGGAATAATGATCATGAATTAAAGAAATAACTGAATCAATAATTTAACCGTGCATCTAGAATAATTACCGAAAACGAATATCACAATGCTGTCCCATGGACTCCTCAATCAAATTTAGTATGACTTCTCTAATATGCAAGGGCTTGCTTGTTTGACCGTAGAACCAGAGGGATGTTTTAATAACTGAATATGTTTCGATCAACTAAATCGTATATTGTTCATCGCGTTATTTATTAAACAAATTTTGTTAAATAGGAATAAATAAGTAGATTAATTCCTATTACCATGATTCGATAAGGTTGTGTAATCCTGCACGAGGGTAGAGATGAAAGAGATGCTCCGGCTGCTATCTGCCCCTGTGGCCTAATGGATACGGCATCGGTCTCCTAAACCGGGGATTGTGGGTTCGAGTCCCACCAGGGGTATTGATTTTTTTTTCCTTCGATCGTGTTCTATTAAATGATATTCAGCAGTAATTTTATTAGGATTAAATGTAGATGGCTCTCCTGTTATGGCAATCACATAGACGAGAGTTAACGCTCATAATCCAACAACATTCTAACAGAAGTCCTGTTGTTCATTTTGTCTTTTTTCTTCTAAATCATCAATTTGGTATTGATTGCACCAATACAATCAATAAAAGACATATTCGCTCCAGATAAAATTTCGTATTTTTTAATGAAACGGTAATAAATTAATTTTAGAGCTCATACAGCCGATACTCCATAGCTCTTGATTACTACCCAAGACTATAGATATAAATTTTATCACTGCAAATGCATAAACGCAAGCATGTCTTCGCCTGTTTTATTCCGATTTCCCTAAATTTCCAAGGATTGGACAGTTTAAGTATGGTATGGTGTATGGTAGCTTACGATCCTTACTTTTTTTCTATAATTGATTTTCAAATTTCAAATCCATCGTTTAATCTAGACAGGTGTTTCAATATTTGTTAACAGACCAAACATAGGAGAGTTTAAAACCTGATATAAGTATGGTATGGTATGGTGTGTGCTTTCGCTTCTTACTTTTTTCCTAGATTGAATTTAAAATCTAACCTAAATATTTGTTTCATTATTTGTAATAGACTGAACTGTAGGAGAGTTTGAAACCTGATATCTTTATTCGGATAAATCGAATTCCCGTCTTAACTTCTTAATAAAAAGTCTCGACCAAATAATTCAAATCCGAATTCACACACGCATAACCAACCTGAATTATCCCCTGAACCCTTCAAATGGGGTAGTTTTTGAGTTAATTTGTTATCAAACAAACAAATCACATCTTTCCCGTTTATTATTTTAGTTTAGACATTCAGCAATAAGTATTTGATTTTATTGGATTATGAATTGAATATACTACACAGTCATTACTTGGGTGGGAATGTGAGGTGTATCTACACACCTATGGCACACATGTGTACCATCTGGTATCCAGTGACACCATTGCTCAAAAATCACATTAATCCATATACTTACCTAATATAATATATATATTTTATGTGCAAAAGTAAAATCCATATAGCATCCCTCAGGTTCTAGTGGTCCGATTTTGCTCCAATTCGGAGGTTAGTCGAGATTAAACGGTTCAACACTATCGAATCAATTTCAATAAGATCACATTGTTACAGTACGCGCTACGTGAACCACTTGATGTCTTTGGGAATATGATCAGAATCATTGTTCTCCGGTGATCGTTCATACGGGCCAGCACATTTAGGAAAAACGTTATTTTTAATCTATTTTTCTAGGGAATTATTACCTATTACAAAAGTAGTGCCTATATTTTTGATGAGTAGGACATGGTACTCTGTTTTCACGTTCATTTTAAAGTGTGTTTTGTGAAGTTGCGCCAAAAAGTTCGTGTTTTCGAAGTTTTCGGGCGCCTAAAGGTGAATTCACACTCGCGGTAGCGGGAACGTCAGATCACAGTCAGATCAGAGTCACGTCAAAGGGCCACCCATTCACACTGCAAGGTCAGATCACGTCAGGGCAGGCCAGTCTATTCCGCGCTGCAGCTGAAGTGGCACGATCCGAGATGATAAAAAATTGGTATACAATCGCTAGAATTGGCATAAAATCGACCCTGCATACTTCATTAAGAGTTCTGTATTAAGAAAGTATTAAGTATTAAGAAAAAAGGACCTACGTGAAGGAAGGACCTACCAATGTGAAGTTAGTGTAATGTTTTTATGTAACACGCAACATTACGTATTATTAATAACCAAAAACGTTATTATGTATTATTTTAGACCTACTTACTACTTAAAATAAATACTTACTACTTTTATTATTCAATACCTACCCACTTAGATAGGTAATCAACCTACTTTTGACACAACTACTTATACTTTGGAAATACAGTAGGTATTTATACCTAATGATAGGTAGGTATATAACCAATGTAACTGGATAAAAAATATAATTACAACCTTCCTTAAATTATTTGAGTGTTTTGGGCAAACACTCCTATATTTGCTGCCATTTCCTTGATTTCCTCTGCACGTCTGAGTACAATGGATAGGAAAAATCGTACAGAAATCGTTGTTCCCTAACGCACTCGATCAACCTTTCATTCATTTCATCTATTAGAAAAGGCTGGAAAAGAGCGAATTGCAACGAAATCAGCAAATCAGAAGCTAAAATTAGACGAGATTTGACTTTGTGATTCACATTTTTCCGTTCCGTCAGGGGGGAGGGTGAAAATCAAGTGACTGATCGAAGATTTGAACTTGACGGTACCGCGCCCGTGAGTGGGGATCACCCCGTATGGTTTCCATAGAAGCGATCTTGACGTGCCCGTCACCGAACGTGATCTGACGTTCCCGCTACCGCGGGTGTGAACTTTCGGGGCGCCGCGCCGACCTCCTGTGTATCCCTCCGCCGGCCGGCTCGTACAGGAGAGCGGCAGGTTTCGACCAGTCTTCGGTGGGTGCTCGGGCGTGGCGGTCTCCGGTAGTCTTCTCCGTTCCGTGTTCGCGCTAAAAAAGTGTTCTATCTTCATATTCCATCGATTCGGAACATGAATCTTCGTGGATTGATACATTGGAATGCGGGAACATACAACCACATTGGTAAGTACCAAGTATTTTCCTTCAAAATCTCTAATAATAAATCGTATAGGCCGAGATTAGGTAGGTGAAGCATGTGTAGGAAGTCCCATTGATTGATCAATAGAAGGATAATAGATTATAATTGCTCTAGGGGAGGACTACTATCAGCCCAAGACGAATAAATAACATGATACAAATCCGTTTCAGACTTTTCTCAGACCAAATTCGTGGAAAAAACCAAAGGTTTTTCTTTAGTCTGATAGTAGTCCTATTTTTTCTCGAACTATCTCCGTTCTTAAAGTTTTATTTTGCAATTATAAATTCGCTAGTGTGATCGTAGCTTACACTACCTATGAGTTTAACGCTTATCTGTAGTTGAACACACACTTATAAACTTCGAAACAGCCAACATATCAGAAATAGTTCCCTGATTATACGTATATATTCCAACTAGACTATTCCCTCAATGTGCAAACACGTTCTTAAATATCTATTAGGTATGCACGTATAAATAAACTAGCGTGATTGTAGTTTACACTAACCATGGGTTTAACGATTATCTTTAGTTGAACAAACACAAATAACACTTCGAAACAGCCAACATATCGAAAATAGTTCCCTGATTATACGTATATATTCCAACTAGACTTTTCCCTCAATGTGCAAACACGTTCATAATATCTTATTGGGTATGCACGTATAAATAAACTAGCGTGATTGTAGCTTACACTACCCATGGGTTTAACGATATAGAATTATAACGATATAAATGAAATACTTTCTCGAAACAGCCAACAATTCGAAAATAGTTCCCTGATTATACGTATATATTCCAACTAGACTATTCCCTCAATGTGCAAACACGTTCTTAAATCGTAGTGTGATTGTTGCTTACACTATTAACGATTATAAATTGAACAAACACTAACGTTTAACGATTATCCGTAGTTCATATATTGTTGCTTACACTACCCATGGGTTTAACGATTATCTTTAGCTGAACAAACACAAATAACACTTCAAAACAGCCAACATATCGAAAATAGTGTCCTGATTATACGTATATATTCTAACTAGAGTATTCCCTTTATGTGCAATTGTGCACGTATAAATTCACTAGTGTGATTTTGGCACACACTTCGGAACATACAACATATCGAAAATAGTTCTCTGATCCTATAGTGTATATTCCAAATAGACTATTCCCTCAATGTGCAAAGACGTTCTTAAATATGTATTATGCACGTATAAATTCACTAGCGTGATTGTTGCTTACACTACTCATGAGTCTATAACTCATAACTCTCTAGCAACAGATTAGTTGACTGAATAGATCACATGAACTAGACGTTAATTTCTACTATTTGTATTTGTATTTTCTACTATCCCGACCTCCGCGGGGAACGCTGGAGGTTCGCATCTTATCTGTATCTTGGTAGCTATACCATCACCTAGCTACCACCATCACCTTATCTTTTCCCTGCTGTTTTCCTACTCTCTTTCCGTGCTGCTGTGTACTGTTTCGTAAATCAGATCAGTCATACAACTCCTTCCTTCCATACCTTTGATGATGTGATTATTATTAATTATTATAGGTTTAGTTATTTATCATTAGTTATTATACTGTTAGTGGCAGGTGTTCCCACAGGGGGGGGGGGGGGGGCTATTACGCAGACTGCTTCATTGAAATTCTGGGGGGGGGTCTATGACTGAGGGGAATCGGTGATTCCTCCCCGACCTCTAAAAAGTATGGCGATTCCTCCCGGTCAAATTTATTGCCTTTCCTTTCGGTTACTCAATTCCTCCCGCTTTGCAATCCTCCACGTATTCAATTCCTCCCCACCCAGGTATAGGTCAGTTTCAAAGAAAACTCAAACAAACAAATAAAAGTTGATTGAAACTTTGTTTAAGGTGGCGACGTTGGAAAATATTTTAGATCACTACATTGAACGTACATGATATTCAACCTAGTAATCATAATTTAAATATAGTTTGTTGTTCTATCTAAAAAAAAAACGCTGCAAATTCTTTCACTGGGGTTCATTATTCAATTGGCTTGCGTTCATTATTTGAATTTCTACTAAGCTTTGGAGTGTGCGTGTTTCACAGGGTAGAGCGATTATTGAATTTCAGGACCCTGTGATACACGCATGGAGCACGTAGAAATCTGTTCTCAACCAAAATACCTATTTGGATGATCAGTTGATCATAGCCAATTGTAATGCCCCAGTGGAAAACGTATTTCGTTAAAACTTCCCCAAATCCAAATTTAAACGATGTAGTCAAAGGTAGACTGATGTAGAGGAGGCGCAAGAATATCATCAACTGATCAATCCAAATAGGTGTTTTGGATGAGAACCGATATACGTGGTCTATGCATATCTCCTGAAATTCAATAATCGCTCTATCACCGGTGAAACACGCACACTCCGAAGCTTAGTACAGATTCAAATCATGAACGCAAGCCAATTGAATAATAAACCCCGAGTGAAAGATATTTACTTATTTACCCCAGTAATAATATTGAATAATAAACCCCAGTAATAATATTGAATAATATTTACCTATATATTATCAGCGTTTCATACATATCAGAATGCTTCAGCCATCCACATCGGCTATCACTCCAGTAACCACATTCACTACAACTCGACGCTATCGGCATCACTAGGTTACAAACAAACAATAATAAACCAAAAAACGCAAATCTTGGCACCATAAATCGGGCGATACATCGGGAATGGTTTGACCTACAGACCTGGGGAGGGCTCATTCGATTCCTTATGGTATGTTCTTCAAATAAGTATAAATTTAGGCCGCTTCGGCTTGTTTTGAGGTTTTTAGGGATTTTACAAAACTTTGACAGCCCTTAAAGGGCACTTTAAATTGAGTGAGAGAGCTGGCTCAAGAATTGGGGCGTCGTCGGACCAAGATGGATTTTTCCTGAAAATTTCAGATCTTTTGCTCCAGCCGTTTAGGAGAAATCGTGCGTACGGAAAATTTTTTATTGCAGATTCGGATTCTACACCCTTTGAAACGTAAACCATGACATTTTCAGGGGGGTTAGAATTTTTTTTCCAGTGCGATTACAATGGTTTATTATTGAATAATAAACCAAAAATATGAATGACAACGACAGTGGTCGAACATTGTTTGTGATTTGCGCGGCGGGAGCTCTGGCGAGTTTTGGAAGTATTCGGTTGTCTTCGGGAAGTGCGCCGGTGGTCGGACGACACTCACACGCTGCAACGAGAAAAATTCCCTCTGGTAGGTAAAGGTGGCGGTTCGCGCCGCGACATAAGGTCACAAGTTCGAACTCAGTAGGAGGCATCTATATTTTTGGGCCCTGACAATCGTAGAGATCGAAGTCAACATTTGGAAGCATTTACTTCTGTGCACTAAAAGAATCTTGAAGTCTGACTCGACATTGAACTTGACTTGAAATCCTCCTCAGTTAATGACTATTAATTGCCAACATAAATTCATTCTCTTATTGACACAAAGCTACATAGACTCGCCTGATACTAAAAATCCCTTCATTTCGCAAATATGTTAGTTCTCATTGCCTCATATATGTGGGTTATTACAAAGTCGACCACAGTGGTCAATGCTATACATTAAAAATAACATTCCCCCTCAAAATTTCGTGATTTACGATTCATGGTACCTAATATCCTCAAGTTAATCTCCATAAATTCCAACTTTACAGTTTATTTTGATAATTAAATTCCAGATAATACCCTATTCTTCAATTTTGTAGTGGTATTGCTAATAATAACCTAAGTAAAATCTTCCTTTAAATTGGCTTACGAGAGGAGCCTACTATCTCGGCATCATTTCCAATCATCTTGAAAAAGAAAAATATCTGAGTTGAAATATTGAATAAAATCAGTATTGCGGGCAAAATGTTCAACAAAAATCTATCTCAGTTGTATAAAGTTACCTGTAATTAGCGTCTGTCCATCCGTTGTGTAATAGTTTGCAGCGTAGAGGTAAACTTGAATGTGAGCCAATCAAGAGCCCCTGTGGCCTAATGGATATGGCATCGGTCTCCTAAACCGGGGATTGTGGGTTCGAGTCCCACCAGGGGTACAGAATTTTTTGCGCAAGAAGTTTGGACAAATTTGAAATGGAACAAATTACTCCTTGGAAAACCCCGAATTTTCAAAGTATGCATGTTAATCATTCCGCGCACTCCCTATCATCAATCCAACGGCATTTGACATCTGAGGTTTATAGATATCCAACTGAAGAGTTTTAACGATCATTCCCTGACCCTTTCATGAAAATATCTTCTACAAAAACCAATTTCCCTTTTGCGGAACGGTTACTGCATTCAATGTCCACGAAATTAATGGGTTAGCACCTTTTGACTTCAAATACATTGGCACCCAAATTCGACAAGGTAGATCGTGAGAAAGCGATGTTTCAGGAAATCCACATTAGGCATGCGGAAGCGCATTTATTCATCATTCAGCCGAAGGTTATGGAATTGATTGTCTAGGAGCTAACCCGCACAACGCCTGGAAATTTCATCTACTACTATTATTGCTGTCGAAGTTAGGTCGATCTCAGCTAGTTTTTCAGGTATAATTGAGGAATCGAAATGGAGTCATAAAAGTTGTTTGTCAAAATTCCAAAGTCAGCGGTTTTTGATTATTATTTTCCAACACTTTGTAACCTTTCTTGTTTTTGTAGCAGGATTGCTCAGGTTGAAAAACTGCACCGAAAGGTCAGCTTTCTAATGGACTAATAAATTTTCTGTTGCAGTTGGATTTCATAGAGAAAATTTAACTTGGGAAATTACAGCCATTTTGGGGAATATAAGTTTATCTCCTAAAAATTAAGTCTTATCTGCAAACATTTGGAGACTGTAGGCCTGACATCCAAGACGGGGAAGACCAACCAATGCCATTTAAGGCTTACAAAGCAATGGTGAAATATTTTGAGGAATAAGCACATATAAACATTTTCCCAACCTATCACTCTTAATAATTTCTAATTTTCCCAGCACATCAAGCATAAGTCCCTTTGGGCAAAATTGAGGAAATTTGACATATTGCTTGTTTTTCAAACAAAAATAAAGCTGATTGGACTAATTTAGATGACTTCCAAAGGCAGAATCACATTTGCTGTCCCTGAAATCCTTTTCATGCTCTTCTATTCGTTCCCTAAATGTCCTACCAGTTTGACCACAGTAATCGAGCCCACATGGATCTTTTAGTTTATAAACCCCACTTTGATCCTGAACGTCAATTTTATCCTTAACCAAACCGAAAGAAGCTTCAAGATTATTTTTATCCTTGAATCCAACATTGAAACCACACATGATTTTGTTTCATTGATTCATATTCGCCATTCTTTAGTCCAATGTTGGATTTGATCGAGATTATGTTGGACGTCATCCGATGCCACAATACCGGACTTATTCCGCGAAAGGGTGGCATGATCGTCGGCAAACATGGCTGAGGTGGTAGTTATACATTATATTGAATTCCGAAGTATGCGGAATGTATGTAACCACTCACATTATGACAACCGCATGACAACCACCATCCAAGTGGTGAGATATAAATTTATTGCCTACCTACAACCGCGTTTGTCCAACACCACACATGCAATTACGAATGTAAATCTCTGCCATCCGCACGTATCGAATTGTCAAGTCATTTTCATGATTTCTTCTCTCTCTTGTTTCAGGTGAGTCCTAATGAATTATACATCAACGATCCCTACACGACGGTAAGTCCCATTCAATACGGGATTTTTTATTTTCCCATTTCATTTTTTCTTCGCACGTTCTTCCTTCACTCGCAATCCTACGCGATCGCTACAGAATTAGCTACAGAGCGACAAAACGACTACGGGAACTCTGCGGTTTTTTTTTCTCGTTCATTCTTTCTTTTTATTAATATTCGATCGCTTGACGGGTGTTTTGTCCGGGATGTTTCGCACGTTGCATATCCAATGAGGGTTCCCACGCCGTCAGATGCGGTCTCGAGATTAGCTGTTTATACGACGATGAGTCATCTTGTCGCTGGATTTAGATATATCGAGGCTACTCCTTCATTGTGAAGACCGATCCCGTAATCAACGCTATGGAATTACGGTTTCCCTTACTATTATTATTATTATGGCGAATTATCATCTCATTATAACGTTATTTTTCCAAAGTTACGTCACAATCTTGCGGCACGACCTTATGAACACATTTTCATATCTACGCATTATAGCTTTAGCAAACTGAATTAAACTTTTAGCAAACTGAATTACCCTCTCACAATTGGGATTAAACTTTTCGCAATTGGAATTAAACTTTATGCAAACTGAGTTAAGCCTTTCGCAAATACAAGTGAACCCCATATATTAATTCACTGCACTAAACATGATCAGAGGACATGGACTCGAGTCTCCAAAACAATGCCTCCCCATGGGCTGCCAAACTTTCTTTGGCCTTCTCCAACTAGCGTCACCCTTCTCTACCTTTCAATTATAGTCATACCAGTGTTTGTAAGTATTTGTTTTGCTTTTGTGAGGAACATTGTTGTGGTGATGAGCTACAGCGATTCAAATAGTTCGGTCAGAGAAGCTTTAAAACGATTTGATGGGACACAAAACCACGATTCAACAGTTTTTACATTTTTCCTCCCCAATATCTCCCTTTTTCTTCGTGAAAGTCAACGTTTTCAAGTTTTGTTAATGTACTACAATTCAAATGGGATCGAACGAGATGAGGATCATGCTAATTGGGTGAGAATTGTGGTCAGAGAAGCTTTAAAACGATTTGATGGGACACAAAACCACCTTTTTCTTTTAAACGAAGAGATGAGGATCATGCTTTTTCAGAGAAGCTTTAAAACGATTTGATCCTTTTAAACCAATATCTCCCCCTTTTTCTTCGTGAAAGTCAACGTTTTCAAGGTTTGTTAATGTACTACACTTCAAATGGGATCGAACGAGATGAGGATCATGCTAATTGGGTGAGAATTGTGGTCAGAGAAGCTTTAAAACGATTTGATGGGACACAAAACCACCCTTTTAAACAATTTTTCCGGCTTTCCCCCTCAAAATCTCTTTTTTTCTCCCCTTGAAAGTCAACGTTTTCACGAAGGAGGGATGGTCTAATTAGTAGTGAGAGTGTCACCTCCCGTTTCAGTAACACAACTCGAAGAAGGCACGGAAGGTTTAATTGTAATTGTGAAAGGTTTAATTTTAATTGCGAAAGGTTTAATTCCAATTGCGAAAAGTTTAATTCAGTTTGCTAATGCTATATATCCATGTCAATTTGATCGAAAATCTCTACTCGCGTAAACAGAAAATTTTTTACCTCCCTCCTACATTCAAACAATGACAAACCACATAAACAGGCGGGAATGGACTGTTGCTGTTTACCTAATTTTCCTTAGGTACATTATTACAGTTTCCTTATCCAACACTTAAACTCCCCCCGTATATTGCTATCGCCCGCTTTATGTTATCACGATGGCTTGGGACACTTGTGATCACATTAAGCGGAGTGTACTGTTCTGGGTATGTAATGCCGAATTTGGATAATATACCACAGAATACATCCAATAAACAGATAAGCGATTCACGGACATGGGAATGCATAAAGTATAAACCCTTCTGTCATCGTTTTTTGTGCAATAAGGAAGCCTGTTGGCTTCCTGGTGACTCACTTTCACCCATTTGAATGATCATTGTGTCAGATTATCTATCTAACCAACGATTCCGTAGCAGTGTTTGGAGAAACTACTTCCCTCGCACGAATATAAACATCAGATTTATAAAGCCGTTGATTCAGCGAAGTTGCTCGTCCAGTAACCGACCTTTGACGGGGTACCGGTATTTCCACAAGCGAACACTCTTCACGATTACAACTTTTCAACCAAGAATGTTCTGCAGTTTCCAGTAAATTTATTGCCGGGGATTTGAACGTTTTGACCTACTCTTCGTTCCGGAATCCCATGTGTAACCCCATTGCCGTGCAAACAAAGTGCAAGGCCTAAGACCAGGTGTATCCCGAATGAGTCATAATATCCTCGTATTATGATCACTTTAAATGGCAGAACAAGGATGTAGGAACCAAATAGATCGAAGTTTTGCTCGATGCATAGATTCTATTGAATGAATGAATGATCGAATGAAAAACATGTTTTTATTGGCCAAATAACATAAAAATAGGTTTACACTGAAACATGATTTAGGCTATGGTATAATTTACCTTCAGCCGGAGTTCACCTTTTTCTTTTTTTTCTTGTTGTTAATTATCATTGAATTCATTCACTGGTAGGCGCCTGTATTCCCAGGCCGCCTTTACAAACCTGCATAAGCCCAGCCATTCCCCTCCATTGAGTGTTTGTATCAATTCCGCTCTAGTAAGAGCACTCTTACCCAAGTACAGCCTCCTGTGGCACGCCAGTATTGGG
Organism: Creontiades dilutus; assembly: GCA_031894815.1. Lineage (NCBI taxonomy): Eukaryota > Metazoa > Arthropoda > Insecta > Hemiptera > Miridae > Creontiades > Creontiades dilutus. Next base: position 761,330 of record JAVIWC010008305.1, read on the forward strand.
CATCTGGCCAGAAAGTGCTCCGTGTCCTCAGTTTCCCTTGTATTACATAGAGCACACAGATATATCCTTTCTTGGATCCAAGGAATGTAATTTAAGTGGAGTAGCTCCCCACGGCATTTGAAAACACATGAGACACTCTGAGGGTCCAAGCCATGTGCCAGCACATTGATATCGTGCCTGAATTCTTTAAAATTCATTGCATAGATTCTATTTGACGCCATAACAAAGTATGGATCAAACGAAAGTTGGTCCTTTTCGATTTTCTATGACTTCGATTCGTCATATCCGTCAAACTTGTACAACTAAGTGCACTCAGGAGTTTTTAGGACGTCTCTCTGAAGCAAGACTTCTTCAGTAGATGGACGCCTAATGGAATTGATCCTGGGATGGATCTAGCCCAAATTATTATTAATTTTTAGAAACAAGATTAATTTATTGAAAATTTCTTTTTAAAAAATATAAGTTTTAATCCAATTTAATCAAGTTTGATAAATTATTTTAGTTACGTTAAATTGAAAACTTGAGTTTTTGCAAAATTCATTATAACATATTGGAAGTAAGCAATATTTACATAAACTAGAGAAAATTTTGGGAAAATTCACTGAAAAAGTTTAAATTCTTGTGATATTTTTAAAAAAATGCGATTTTTTCTTTGTTTTCATATCTATACCCGCATTTTTATTTATATATCTCGATTTGATTATGAATGTGCACATCTCTGGTTGTACTCATTTGACTTTCATCAAAGTTTTCGACTTTGTAAAAAGAAATGATGTTAATCCCCACTGGAAATGGTCTCCCGTTTTTGGGAGCACGTCGACCGGACCCCTTGCGGAAACGGGAAGTAAAAGATAAGTTATATATATAACTATATAAAATCTAATGAAATGAGAGAAAAAAATCGCGGAAAAAGGAGGAAAAATCGCGGATTTCCCGGGGCGCGGGGTTCAACAATGCGAGAACCAGATGCAAGCGACACGCGGCAAAACGGCGGCACTCGCTCGCCTACGTCGTTTTTTATTTGAGCCGCCTAACCGCCGTAACGAATTTCCCGGGTTTTCTTTTGTCGTTCGTGCGAACGGAAGAAACCGTGAAAAACCTCGTCCGGTGGGGACCCCCCTACGAGTTTACGTGTTAAATGATCAAATAACCGGGGATTGTTAATTTTAGCTAAGCAATGCGGTTTGCCACGCGACGGTATAATTGAAAATTACGCTTTCTTATTTTCACTTAATTCGGTGGTCAGGATGTACGGAGGGTTAAACTATTTCCTTCTCGTATGTTGTTTATATCATCCTAGGATCTTTCGTCTTGTTTGTCATCCAAAAATTACTTTGTCCTTCAATTTTCAATTTAGAATGTGAGCGTTTGTGCAGCTTGAGTGACCCCGTACGAGTTAACGTGCTAAACGACCAAATAACCAGGTAGTGATTGTTAATTTTAGCTTAGTAATGTGGGTTGCCATGCAACGGAATATTGAAAATTACGCTGTCCCATTTTTACTTAATTTAGTGTTCAGGCTGTATTGAGGGTGAGACTATTATCTGATCCTTAAATCTCTCGTATTGTTTAGCATCAAAAAATTAAAATACTGAAATTATTTTCAATTTAGTTGAATTGGTCCTCATTATGAGCTAAAAAGTAGCTATCGCCTTTATTGCGAAAAAAAAAACATGTTTTAAATATTCTTCTATGGATTTTGGATTTTTTCACATTTTTATAGATTTGTATCACATTTTAATGAAATTTAAGTAGGTGAGCCAATGATATTCAGCTCACAGTTTTGAATCACCCAGTTAAATAATGGATAAATTTCATACTTATGAATGAGTTTCGAATGAAATTCATAAACTGGAAAATATTAATAAGAGTCAAATGAAGAAATAACATTTTACGTAACATTAATTTAGTTTGTGTAAGTTATAACTTTTTTCTTTTTTGCTAAATCTCATGAAACGTTTTCTTTTAAATAATAGATTTTATGAAAACTATCCTCTTCTAGTAACCTTTTCGTGATAAATTTTTCATAAAATTCAACAGTTTTTGAAAACTTTAATTTAGTGTAAGTTTTTAGTTTATTATTACTTGTAGTAAGTGTTTGTGAGCGTATTGTAAAGAAATTTAGCTAAAATAAAGTTAGTTCAATCCCACTTTTAGTAAAATTGTACAACAAACCTCAGAAATTTTGGTGTTATTGAGGGGGGGGGGGGGGTGGATAGAGGGGGTAATAGCTAGGTACTCCTCAACCGCGAATTCTCGAACGATTCTTGTGATTCTTTGTTATTTCAATTTAGAACTTTGGTTTTGAAAAAGATCAGATCCTTCAAATTTTATTATGCAAGCTGGGATGGAATGGTGGTAGTAAATCTTCGTCTTCACTGTTACCATGGTGTTTGGTTTTGTCTAACAATCTTCTGTTCTGTAATGAACCCCCAAAATTCATAAGTTAGTATCTTGATGGAGGGGGAGGGTTGATGATGAGTGAAAGGGTGATTAATAATAATAAATTATTTCATAATAAGATCATTTAGAACATACGAAGTTTCTACAAGTTTATGTGAAACCCTGTTTTGGAAGCCGTTTATTTACACGTTAGTGGTAGGTATCCATTCTCGAGAGCTGTTTAGGGGGTTGTCCGTCTGCAAATAGCCCATTATTGAGTGTATTTTGAAATTATAACGTGACTAAGGGTGTTCGATGCATCTGCTTAGATTTGCCATTAAACAGTAAATCGCAAGAAAATAAAACTTCAGTTGTTCCCCAATCCAAAGATGTGTCCTCTTGCACTGCCCTTTTTTGTTAAGAAGATGTATTTTAAAAAGCATTACGTGTATATACTCAAAATCATCATGTGGGAAAACAGCAAAAAAATAATTAAAATGAATTTGTTGGCAGAATATTAGAGTAATTCAGAAATTCTTCAGATTAATGAATCTTCTGGAATTTAATCAAAATTTATTTTAAAAACCAGTGAATTGCAAAACCTCTTCAAAATCCTTAAATTGGTTCTGTATAACAGAATATGTAGAGAGCGTATTCCTTTGGGTTGAACTTGATAGTTCAGACAAGATTCTAACTGTAGTACAAAACAGTTAACAAAACGGTTAACACAAGATGCCCGACTAAAAATTAAAAAAAAATTTATTTATTGTATGGCCGTGTTTGAATCAGCTACATTTAATGGTGTTGAAAAATTATGGTGTATTTTTCAAAAATCACTGATATTTTCAGAAAACAGTATGAAATAGAAAAAATTGCCTCTCGTAGTAGAATATATGAAACAATTCTGAAATTTGTGCGAGAGGTTTTTCTGAAAAATGTGAGTACTTGAATTTTAATAATGTTTTTTAAAAACTGCAACACTTCTTTCAAATTCTAAAATCAATTTGCTTAACAGAATGTGTTGAACATTTCGTCCAACAAAGTACGTTCGTACAGAATTGCTTTCCGAATTTATTCAATTTAAACATGAATTAAAATACGAGTACGTGTTAAATTTCTGTTTATTTTCGATTGATTTGAGTGGTTGCTACTTACAATAACGCAACGGAGCTCCTGAGTATCATCGCGAACGAGTTGGTATCCTTGCGGTAGGTCAGTGTGAGATCGCGAGCGGTTCGGTTCGGGAAAAAGCGAAAGTCGTCTCGTCTGTTTTGGGTGTTGAGCGCGCCACTCGCGGTACTTCTGCCGACTGCTTGAGGCCTCCGGACGCTCGCTGGGTCCTGGGGAGACGTTCGTTGGGGGGTCGTGGCGGCGGGGGCTACCCCAGTAAGTCCCCACCCCTGAATGAAGACAATTCCAGGGGCTGGAGCTGGTTTCGGGGTTTAAAAATGTGTTATTCCGACGAAAAAACCAAGTCTACCGAAAGAAAGTAGGACTTCTTTGTACAAAACTTGATTAGCACAGCTAAATGGCCAAATTAAGAAAAAAAAACAAACAAAAACTTGCTACAGATTGAATTGTTGATTTGAGAGCGATGAAATTCAAAATTTTTCTTCTATTTCCCGTTAAAAGAATTAAAGAATATAAATATAGCATTACATTCTTTAATTCTTTTAACGGGAAATATTAATGTTTGGACATAATATGAAACATTGCAAGAGTTCTGCCACGGGACTTCATACAGCACATAACTAATTTCATCTTGTTTTACTGGTTCTTTCAGTTTTGAGAAATATTTTTGGTCATTCAGGACTTTTAAAACCTATTTTGAGATGTGGATTGTACTTGTAATTTTATTAGTTTCTTAATAGTTTTAAAAAGAGAGCCCATTTAGGTGAGAGCTGCATACTGAGGTGAACATGATGGAGGAGAGATGCATGTTGAAGCGTTAGATGGACCGGACTATGTTCACTTCCCTAATTACTTCGCGAAAACACGTGGTTTTCCTGCAACTGGTTTATGTTTAAATGAAGAAAATATTGTCTTAGGCGTTAAATTCATTAAATCGCTATTTCAGATTGGCACGTATCCCGGGAAATTTGCCAATATGATTTCATTTCCGCCATAAATGGTACAATCAATTGAAGCATGGCGAAAATTGTACAAGAAAATGCAAATTTTAGCGGCTTTTTGCTGCAAATCTTGAGCAAAAAAATAGCCTTATTGCTTCGATTGACCTGCAACTCTGGGTATTTCCACGGTTTAATAAAATCTTAACACACGCTTAAATCGAAATACATTAATATTTTCTTTGTAATTAAAACCTTTAAAAAACAGGGTTTTAAACTAAAACATGGCAAACACGTTACCATCTTATTTGTAATCAAGAGCTGCGAAAAACGTGTTTTGAACTATTATAAAACATGGCAAAAATTGTACAAGAAAATGCAACTTTCAGCTGCTTTTTGCTGCAAATCTTGAATAAAAAAATAGCCTTATTGCTTCAATTGACCTGCAACTCTGGGTATTCACGCTTTAATAAAATCTTAACACGCGCTTAAATCGAAATACATTAATATTTTCTTTGTAATTAAAACCTTCAAAAAACGGGGTTTTGAACTAAAACATGGCTAAAACTTGTAGAAGAAAATGCAAATTTCAGCTGTTTTTTGCTGGAAATCTTGAGCAAAAAAATAGCCTTATTGCTTCGATTGACCTGCAACTCTGGGTATTCACGCTTTAATAAAATCTCAACATGCGCTTAAATCGAAGTTCATTAATATTTTCTTTGTAATTAAAACTTAAAAAAAAAACAGGGTTTTTTTAAAACATGGCAAACACGTTAACATTTATTTGTAATTAAGAGCTTCAAAAAACGTGTTTTGAACTGAAACATGCCAAAAATTGTACAAGAAAAAGCAACTTTCAGCTGCTTTTTGCTGCAAATCTCGAGCAAAAAAATAGCCTTATTGCTTCAATTGAAAACTCTGGGTATTCACGCTTTAATAAAATCTGTACGCGCTTAAATCGAAATACATTAATATTTTCTTTGTAATTAAAACCTTAAAAAAAACAGGGTTTTGAACTAAAACATGGCAAAAATTGTACAAGAAAAGGTAAATTTTAGCGACTTTTTGCTGCAAATCTTGAGAGAGAAAATAAGCCTTATTGCTTCAAATTGACCTGCAACTCTGGGTATTCACCCTTCAATAGTGTACAAATCGAAATATATTAATATTTGCTTTGTAATTAAAACCTTCAAAAAACAGGGTTTTGAACTAAAACATGGCAAAAATTGCATAAGAAAAGGTCAATTTTATCGACTTTTTGCTACAAATATTGAGGAAAAAAGTAATTTTATTGCTTCAGTTGACCTGCAACTCTGGTAATTAACACTTGGATAGTGTACAAATGGAAATACGTTAACATTTTCTTTTTAATTAAGACCTTCAAAAACCAGGGTTTTGAACTAAAACTCCGCAGAAATTGTACAAGAACAGGTCAATTTTAGCGTCTTTTTGCTGCAAATTCTGAGACAAAAAAATAGCCTTATTGCTTCAATTTACCTGAAACTCTGGTCGAAAGACGTTAACATTTTCTTTGTTATTTCTTTGTTTTGTTTTGTTCGGTTTTGAATGTTTGGAACCACTGGGCGGTTTGCGACATTGCAGATTTTGAATGTATCTATCTTGATACGCAAAATGACTAAATAGGAGAGAAGTTTATAAAAGTTGTTTGCCATACAATTACAAAGGCTTATTATGGGTAATAATAAACCAGAAACTGATTCCCCCCTTAAAATCTTGCGGCAACCATGGACGGATCTGTGGCACACCGGTTATGGACTTCTGGATTACCTCTTTGCCTTTCGCGTAGTCGAATGGTGAGAATGACATTTGGATATCCACCAGCAGCTGTAGAGATTGCGCAATTCAGCTCCAAATTAGATAGTCAGGTATCTCGATCCATTTCTCAGACCCGAGGCCTTTGTGCACCTCCGACTGTTGATGACATCCGTCCGAACCAGTTCATCTCTAATCTGACCGCAACGCCCGAGAGTCATGAGACGAAATTCCTCGCGCGTCTGACATAACCTGGAACAAAGATAACCTTCTTTAATGTGGGATAGAAGAAACTTCAGCGGGGGGGAAGGCGGGCTTCAAGAAAGTTGGTAACCAAAACCCATCAATCTCAAGTTGTAACGCCTTGTACTTGGGACCGAGGGAAAATTCTAGGGCATTCGTAACCTTCCTTGAGAGAATGCAGGTGGCATTCGCTCCAATTAAACTTCTTCCTGGGTTAACACATGCAAATGGGTCATCCATCACTCGTTTTTCACGTGTCTCGAAGGAGAGAAACGAGTAAAAGTAGAGAAGACATGTTTTCCTGAAAATTGGAGAAAACAAACAAACTGATTCAAATTGTGCAATAAAAATAAATTTAAAGTAATCAAGATTATTTTTGGTTCAATATTCTCACTCGGTTTTTATGAGGAATTGATGAGAAATCAACAGTTTTATTTTGCGAGAAATGATATCTCATTTTAAAGTTATTTCAACGCTGAAAAAGATGGCAAAAAGTTCCAGTCATGTAGCATGACGAAATGAGCAAATTTTCAAACTAGTTTTGCATGAGGAAAAATTACGCAAAATACCATTTTATTTTCTAAATTGTGATACCTCATTTTAATTTGGAAATTTTTGAAAGCTGAAGAATCTCATAATTTTTTCCCCCAATTTTGCCCATCTACCTTGTTTTATTACGATATTGTATCTGCAAACTGCTCTAGTTAGAACGGATTGAGATACCTCCAATCCGATTTCACCGTCGTGTTTAGCGTGACAAAACCTATATAATAGAGAGTCACCTACTTGGGGGTTTTCGGGTAATTTTCCCCCATTTGAAATTCCCCAAATCTCCCCCTTGGGAGTGTCCATCTTCAAACTTAGCCTTTTGAAAGCCTAGATAGATTTTTTGTGCAAATTTGAGCTTTCTCTCTCAATTCTATCGAGACTTATCATCTGGAATAAGTTTTGGTGCCTTTTAACAGTGGATTTCGAATGCTTTGTGACGGATTTTGGTGCAAACATTTTTTGAAAATATTTTCGACCGAGAACAATAGGTTTTTTTCTTCGAAAATTCGCTAATACTGCAGCAGTTGAAAGAATTTTTAATATTTCTTTTTTCTAACGTTAGGTAGCAAGCACACTAGATGGAGTTTTCTCAGTGAGTGAAGAGGAAACCAAACCGATATTATCGAATGAGCGGCATCGATGGCAAAACGTAATATCGAAGCCAAACATCGATATTTCGATAATATCGATGTCGATGTCCCATCCCTATATTATTCTGACATGATGTTAACTTGATCCAAACATGCAAACGTGAGCAATTTTGTATATATACTGATATAGTTTGGCGTCCCTACAAAATCACTGGACACTGTTACACTATAACTATTTTCACAACACTAATTCATGTGGTTTTTTCCTCTTCAACAAGGTGTTCAATGTCGAGAAGATGGATTGCCTCTTCGTTGACATGCCCCTGTAGCCTCTGTTGATGGGCTGCAGCAAATCGGTGTATTTCGGTTTGAACCAAATCCAATCCAAGATCACGATGGTGGTTCTCATTTCTCACGTACCAGGGAGCATGAACTACGTCCCTGCTTTATTTTGGAATTTTTGTATTATTGCAATATTACTCTTGGCTGCACAGCCCCATAGCTGGCATCCTTAAGTCCATCCAGGCTTGAGGACTTGTTTGTAGAGCATAAGTTTGCTCTCTATTGGCAAGACTGAGCGTCGTCCCATGAGCCAGTAAAGTTTCTTGTATTTCAGGCATAGTTTAGTTTCAGGCACGAATATGAAACGCACGAGGAAGTTGATGTACCCACTGACCGTCATCTGGAGCGAAGTTTTCGGTACGCGTCTACGCGCCTCGCGTCGACCTAGTTTCGTAATATTTTCTGCCGGTCGGTCCCCAACGCGCATTCCTCCGATGAGCCAGCCCCATACGCACCTTTCCGTAAGGAGGCCACTTCCGAATATTTTTCCATAGCTATGTTAACCCATTACGTCCCGACGATGCCACATGCCACAAAGACAGCAGGTCCATTCATCAATCCGTGGGCTGCTGTACGCACGGCTAATCAAGTTCTTGCAGGTCCTATGTAGTTCTTAGGATGTATACAGTTGTCTAGGAACTGGACTAGTGTACGAGCTCTCATTCCGTTTTCAGCTGTCACACGAGTTTTCAAGCACAGTAGATGTGAACCACATCGAAGTTTTACTGGGGTACCACAAAGGTCATTTTTATTGCGTAAAATAACACGAGAATTCCATTAAAAAAGTATATTATGTTCATATATAAATGATTCGTTACTAACAAGGTGGAATGTGCATGTTTCACAGGTGGGGATTATTTTATGAAGAATGCATAGTGAAATAAAGGTTCGGATCTCTCCAAAATACCCATCAGTGGTTGATCATTTGATCATAATGAAGTTCCTGAAATTCACATGATCGCTTCCATACCTTAACCGCCATCCGTTCAAAAATTGGTCATGAATCATTGAACAATAATTTGTTTTTTGCAGCATTTTCTATCGGTAGGCAATAGATCGATGTCTCAACGATATATCTATAAATATATCGGGATAACGACACTCGAAAATATCCACGTTCACTTTTTGATAAGAAAACAAAAACTTATTGCCAAAATAATGCAAATTTCAAATGTGCATAAACAGTACAGGGAATTATTAGGTAAGTGTTATTCGATAAGTACATGGAATCACGAAAAAATTTGCTTTGACTTTTTTAATTTGAGATTAAACATTACAAAACTTTAAAGTTGAACACTTTAAATTAAAAAACTGGCTAAATACGTTTTCGGACAAAGATGATTTATTGAAAATACCCAGATTTTTGCTTCCATTTCAAAATTTTAACAATTTGGCACAAACCCTTTACGTAAAAGCATGTTCAGGGTGGGGGTTGAACTTGTTTTTTTTCAATATATATACTATGGTGATATTATTGAATAATAAACCAAAAATAAACAGCCTATAACATTTAAAAAATACATGAACCGAAATGTTAATGGGTTTGCGATTGGAACTTGAATTTGAAATGAAAATTTAAATAAAATGTCAATTTTTGTCATTTTCTAAACGTCACGACCAAAAAAATCTATCTTGCCCCTTCGGGTCCCATGAATTTGTCGATGGGCCTTTATGTAGCAGAATATCGATGTTTAAAAATATCGATTTTGACGTAATTGCCATGGATTATGACGCCAGGTGTGTTGTAAGGGTTAAATTATAATAATTCCCCCTATCTTGCCCCTTTCTGGGTCCCATTCCTCCTAACGTTTGGGCCTTTCATGTATGCCTACACATATTTAAGAAGGACTTCGTTGAGCGATGCGAATGACCACGAAGATTGCAATCAAGTACACACACATTGAAACTACGTTCATTAAAAGATCAACAACTGCGTTCTCTCCTGTATAAGTAGTTGTGGATATCTTGGTCATTTTACTGGATGAGTCACACATTAACCTCCACCTCTTTATGGTGGCTAATTAGTCGCAATTAAGTAAGGAGGTATTCGGTGGTGTTTCTCTCTTTGAAGCGTCTCGAAGACACTTGATCCGATCTACAAATCCCCTTTGCTCGGTAGACTTCGTCAACATTCCGGCTGAATCAATAAAACCCTACGAGCTATTGGGACATCGCAATCTTTACACGAGAGTGTGTTAACTCCAACGGTCACTAGGGCTCCCGAAGGACGGCCGCTCTCTTTACAAAAACTCCGTTCCCCCCTTTCGGAGCTCGCTCATAACAGAAAGAAAACGGTTGAAAAGTGTCTCCCATATGGTCGATCACCTTTGATACGTTCCGATCCGTCAGCTTTCTACACCTCGATCTTCAAGTTCAATGTCCAATCGGATTGCGTCACGGGCAACCCGATTGGACAACTTCCGTCCCGCAATCCTCGGTGAAGCAATCAACGAAAATGTCTTCTCAGACGGGCCTAGCTCCCCTGCTCAGCCGTAATGGCCCTGTCAAGAGCCCTTTTCTTTTCACTTCGAAAAAAAAGGAGATCCTAAAAAATCACCTCCAATGGACTTTGGATGTTACCTGTGTGTACCTGTCTATATCGGGTTGCAACATTCAATTCTCGTTAGTTCCATGTTTGGTTCGAAACGCACCTCTCATTGAGAAGTAATCCTATAACGTAACAATGTGTTCCGAGAAGTGAGTAGGTTTCGTATGAGTCTCACATCAATATTGTAGAACACCCTTCAGTCCAGGAGGTTTGTTGTTACAAAATAACAATTGAAGTATATTAAGAAACATTCATTACTGTTTCCAATTCTGCCTGTAGCTTTGTTTTCAGAACATTTGATTTTGAACTCTTTGTTTTCCGTTTTGGACCATTCTGAACAATCTTCGTTTTACATAATATTATTATTATTCGCTTTTATTCATCCACCCAGCAATTCAAACAATTCAATTTGACAGAAATTACTGAACAGCATATTTTTAGCTCAATGAGCAGAATCAGCTCAAGTTGTGTTGGATCTAATGAATTGCCTGATATTGTCGTTCTTATTTTACTGCAGTTCCACAACTATTCAATGGATCCTGCTTCTGTTACCCTGCTTGGTTTCTGTTGCGCCTTGAAACACGCACACTCCAAAGCTTAGTAGAAATTCGAGTCATGAATGCAAGCCAAATGAATAATAAACCCCAGTGAAAGAACTTGCAGCGTTTTCATTACAAACAGTTAAAATTTGAATCAGTTGTCCATCCATGTTTTCAACAGACCAATCGTTAGTAGCTATTAGTAACAAAATGAAAGACAATTTATTAGCCAGGTACACTTTGGAAGTACTCCTAAATTTAGTTTAATCAAGTCACCAATGCATATCAATTTTTTTTTTTTTTAAATCTAAAGATGGTTTTTGAGTCTATTACTGTCAACTGGGCACCGAATATAGTAATTGTTTTTCGAACAATTTTGAACCCTATGGTCCTAAATATGTACCATAGGGTAGGTATAGATTTGTCTATAAACGAAGTCACTCGCTCTGTGTGTTTGTCTGTGTCTGCAAATTCTTGTAGTAAGCCTAATACCTGCAGTTTTCATCCGATTTTGATGAAATTGTCAGGAATTGCGCTGGGCTCTGAAATATAACATTGGCTAGCTTGACTATGTCCTTAAACTCCTATGGGAGCTTAGGGCAGAAACAAGATCCCTTCAGTCTGTTCGATTTGCCGCAATTCTCTTTGCTTCGTTCCAACTTTTGCCACCTCGGCAAAGTTCCTTCTCAGTCGACCTCCAGGTTTCCCTGGGTCGCCCCCTCCATCGTCCTTCCCCCTGTGGGTTCCATTGAAGGGCTACCTTTTCGATTGCGTCGTCCGGTTTACGAAGTGTGTGACCGATCCACTTCCATTTCCTTCTCAATATCTCTTCTCCAATAGGGAGCTAGTCAGTGGTTGTCCATAGGTCGGCATTGGAGATCATATTTGGCCACCAAATTCTCAAAATTCTTCGCAGGCAGCGATTCACGAAGGTTTGCAGTAAACTGGTGATGGTGTCAGTAGCCTTCCACGTTTCACTGCCGTACAACAACACGGATTTGACGTTGGAGTTTAAGAGCCTCAATTTTGTTTTCTGGGACAATTTCCTATTCTTCCACATCGGATAGAGCTGGACGAATGCCCAATTTCCTTTTCTTATCCGGCTCTTCACATCTTCTGTGGCACCTCCGTTCCCTGTAACCGTACTCCCAAGGTAGACAAGGAATCCACCTGTTCTATGGGCTCGCCCTCCAAAACAAGTGGTTTCTCACAGCGTTTGTTTATTCGAAGTTCCTTAGTCTTCACTTGGTTGATTTGCAATCCGACCCGACCCGCTATACGGCTCAAGGCGCTCAATTCGCTTTGGCCATCCTTGCAACTAAACGACACGATTAAACATTACCTGCTGAAAGCGTTTTTGATGTAACTAGCTTCTACACGCCTTCATGTAATCTTTCAACAATCCAATAGAAGTCTTGCAAATTTCCAGAACAACCCAGTTAATGCTGTGTTTTGAGATCTTGAAAGATCTTAACTTGAAGTCTTAAGAACTTAACTTTTGATACGAATGGCCACTAGCTAATCAACTGTATGTTGTAGAATAACATTGACAACTTTTGCAAATGGAATGCAAAATTATTGATCCCCAGCAGCTGTATTATGCTCAAAGTTGATTTTTTGTTGAAAATTTCAAAACATGGTAGGTGTGAAGCTCGAAACCGGTAGATTGGGAGTTGAAATATAAAACCATTAGGTCAACCGGAAACTCTGATAAAATGGCAACACTGCACTAAGGAAGAGTACCTACACACATTGTAGTGATGTAAATGGAAAACTCCGCTGACCACACCCACGCGGAAGACATTATTTCCATGCAACATGATGGATGTAGATTCTACTGTCAACCAGGCGTCATCATTCTTCCTCCATATCCCAAAACTGAAACTGTACCTCGATCCAATTTCCATTCCTCTCTCCCATCTCGTCGCAGTTTTAGTGTAAACGTCATGAGCAATCATGTAGGTCACGTCTCGCCCGCGTTTTATCATTCGCGTTCAAAACTACTTCTATACACCGAGTAGAGATGTAGGTAGATTACGGGGGATATCTTCAACATGCGGTAGGTACCTGAGGGGCTCTTGCATAATTAATCGACCTTTTCGGGTGAACTCTGCTTCGGGCTCCTCATTAAAATTCAGGATAGAAGCCACCGCACTTGTGTGTCACCCATGTTCCTTTTTACACCTGCCCCGCGTCATATTAATTTTGCTGGAGCACAATAACATTAGCATTAAAAATAAGTGAATTTATCGGGAGAATCGCCATTTAACATGCAGACATAATTTTTAATTTCCCTGTAAAAACGCTGCAAATTCTTCCACTAGGGTATATTATTCAATTGGCTTGCGTTCATGATTTGAATTTCTACTAAGCTTTGGAGTGTGCGTATTTCACAGGTGATAGAGTGATTATTGAATTTCAGGAGGCACACGAACATGTTCAACTGAACAATCCAAATAGGTATTTTGGTTGAGAACAGATTTACGTGCTCTATGCATATCTCCTGAAATTCAATAATCGCTCTATCACCTGTGAAACAGGAACCCTTCAAAGCTAAGTAGAAATTCAAATCATGAATGCAAGCCAATTGAATAATAAACCCCAGTGGAAGAATTTCCAGCGTTTTTTGTTTTTATTGCAGTAACCTAGTGATGTAGTGATGAAGTGAATGAACGTGGATACTGGAGTGAACTAAAAGGGTTTATAGCCGATACACAGGTTGAAGTATTCTGATAACCATAAAAAATGCTGCAAATTCTTTCACTGAGGTTTATTATTCAATTCATGATTTGAATTTCTCAATTGGGTTGGACAGGTGATAGAGCGATTATTGAATTTCAGGAGATATGCATAGAGCACTTAAATCAGTTCTCAACCAAAATACCTATTTGGATTGATCAGTTGTCATATTTGTGTGCCTCCTGAAATTCAATAATCGCTCTATCACCTGTGAAACACGAACACTCCAAAGCTTAGTAGAAATTCAAATCATGAATGCAAGCCAAATAAATGAAATTGAATAATAAACCCCAATGAAAGAATTTGCAGCGTTTTTCCCAGTCGTAGGATCTTGCAGGCGAGTTGGAAGCGTGGATCCTGGAGGACTGAAAATTCGTGCGGATCAGAACACCTAAGAAGTACCCTTGTCTACTCGGTGTGACGTTTGAAAAGCTTTAAACTGCTATGCAAATGAAAACTTGAAAGATGATAAGTTAAAACGTGGTAATCTCGCCGGACCCAACTCAAAACCCAGCAGCCTCTCAGTTCTCGCGTATTCCGAATTAAATCATCAACCTAACCAAGATAACCAAGGCGTAGAGATCCCTCTGTTGATATTTCATGTGCTCCGTACACTTCAAAAGAGACTGCGGTAAAAGTTAACCGCCCGACTCGAAATAAACGCTGGAACGGTCAGTGAAAAAATTTCGCAAGGGCGAGAAAAACGTCACGGGAGGCGTCAGACTTTATTAGTTCACACTCATCATCGTAAAACTCGCGAAGCGGAGCGACGCGTAAAGATCCAACTAGTGCGGTTTTAAATTACTATGAATTACTCAAAAACGAGATTACATAAAGAAGAGATAGGTGGGAGATGTCTTATCGATGTTTCGAAGGGAAAACCTCCCCCATGGGCGGTCCCTGTTTGTGGTTTAAACGTGGTGTTGAAGACTGCATGGAAGGCAAATTACCTAACTAAAAGAGATATGTGCTCAAAGTCCATTTACCTTCGGTGTGTCCTGCATCGCACAGCTTGATTTCGCGTTACATAAGGGAGGCGTGCGCCTTTCGCCGATATGGTCGCAGGAAAAAACTAAACCGCAAAAGAGGTATTCGATCCTTATGAGCGACTTATCTTATTAAGGGATTCATTATAAAATTGTTGGGCAAGGCGGAAAATATGTTGGATTACACAGAGAAGAGATGTCGCCACATTTCTTTCATTGATAACGTCGGGCTTGTCTCTGTTATGTACGTAGAAATGCTTCCACGTATACACGCCGGTTTTATGTTGATAAATATGATTAAAAGGCCTAAACAGGAGTTAAAGAGCGTCAGTAATGAGAGCGGAAATGTTCTTTGAAGATTACTAATCCTTTATAGAGAAGAATTACATCAACTCGTCCATCTCTACGGTGTGAATTCATTCATATCGAAGAAATCTTTCGGAATCTCTACTAGGTGATTAGTGTTAATTACAGCCTTTCGATGTCCATGCCAAGAAATCGTAAGACGTGATACGCATTCCAAGTTCACTTAGAACTTTGTGTTGAAAGTGAAAAAATCTTTTCATTTTAAAAGGTAAAATCCTTATGGATTTTATGGATCCATGAGACACAAAAATTACATAGCATTGGTGATAAAAATGAAGAATCTACGTAAAAATAATTGAAATAGAAAGCATTGCAATTCAAGATAAAGAAAAGAAATATAAACGGATAACCGATTTGAATCCACACGCGTTGGAGCAAAGCTTTGTGGTGCATGTGGGAGTTTAGAAATTTGCACAACCTATTAAATTAAATTCACTTTATATTTTGAGTATTGTAAAGAAAAGAAGATGAAAAATTTATTAGAACCCCCATCGCCATTCAGGCCTCAACACAAATGGTAAGAAATACAATTTCATATCTACAAAGGGTCAAAATAGTGTGAACCGATAATGTTAACAAATGAAAAGAAGGGAAAGATCAATTTGCTGTTGAAATGAAATCAAGGTCGCTTACGACACCACCTCTTTAGTATATTCTCACAGCTATCTTGAGAACATAACCAAGAGAAAACACGTTTTTAAATATGTTGCGAGAGAGCACTTAGGACTGCTTAATTTGGATGGAGCGTACCTAAGAACAAATGGGAGATTAAAATAACAAAGCATCGAAGTGGAATGTAAGCGGGTTCTGGGGACAGGCATAACAGCTCTAGTCACTAGAGCTCTAGAGACCACTAGAGTCTAGTGGTTAAACAAATTTTATAATGTGACAAAGAGAAATTTTCATAGGTTGGCAAGTTGAAGAAATTGGGGTGTTTATGGAAAATTATAGAACAGTCTTAAGATACGAGTGGCGTAGAGAAAACACCCGTAAGTCATTACATAGAACTAAGTTGGAAACTGCTTAGATTAAAAAAAGGGACCTTCAAAATGGATTTAAAAAGTTGAGTTATTTGAAGAGGCTCTAAAAATTGTGAAGTATGTACCATCCCAAGCTAAAATTCCATAGGATAGCAAGGGCTGCACAAGGGACCTGTATAGGAGATGCTACGTTCTCCTGGCAACTAGTTTCCTTGTGCGGTAGAGTAAGTGGGCTAGAGTTGTGTAAACCCAGGTTACCTGAGGGAGTAGACGACCTGCAGGTCACTCAGTCCAAAGACTAGGTCCGTGAGAGAAGTTCACCAGTTCACTCCGTGATTGAATGCGACCTAATGGTCGCTCCATAGTTCACCAGTTCACTCCGTTGATGAATACCACAACTGCAGTTCACTTCGTGAATGAATGGGACCTGCAGTTCGTCGTCTCCATTCTGAGACAGTAACCACCAATACTGCTATCTCGTGGCATGACCGTCAACCTTTATTATCTTCGCCATCCGTTATAATTCGGTAAATGACAGTCATCTACTGTTTTCGTCATTTTTCGAGCCCTCATGCAGATTTTCATATAAATACCTTCTTATTAAATATAATCGACTCTGTGATGAGTATAGTATCGACCAGTATAGTTTAGTATTGAGTAAATATGATTGGTATTGACTCCGCGATGAGGGGAGTCCTTCGTTGACTAAAAGGAAACCCGAGCTAATGGTGGAGGGGTGAACTGCAGGTCACTTTGTGAAGGTTTGGCAGACCTGCAGGTCTCCGAGTAGTTCGAACGTCGGCCGCAGGAGCCATGCTGTCCCAAACGTCGTTGTCTTTCCTCCGCAGGTCATTCGGGACAGGTTCACTTGAAAGAGCAGCTCTTTGAGACAAGGTCACTCACTCACTATCCACCTCTAAAGTGGACTAACTTTTGTATTCTGGCCATTAGGCTATTGCAATGAACATCCCAACGTAGCTTGTCATCGATGTAACTACAATGGAATCTTAGTAATGTGGATACCATAGTAATTATCCTACATACATTAGATATATTGCGTGCCCAATCTCTAACAAAAATACCATGGAACTTAGCTAGTAATCGTTCATTAAAGAACACGTCATCTACTTGTAACTTTTGGTATTTTATGGTAACTTTGGTATTTGGTATGGTAACTTGGTATTTTAGTTCATTGATTTTCTTCTTGTAAGTGCTTACGTATGATTGTTACACTTGATAATTTGCCATAGGGTTTGTTTAATAATCTACCTCTCTCTTTTATTCTTTATTCACTGGATGGAATAAGAGTTGAAATACGTGCTGAAGGAACAGTTTTGCCATAATGTGCAGCGTTTTCCTTTAATGGGACATATTTGGTTTGACCTGTGTCGTACAATGATACCAGTTATCCCGAGTAAATTACAATCTCGGTTGCTTGTAACGTGGTTAGAACATTCCCGCTTCCTTTTGGAAGCGGAGTAATCCGTAATAACCAAGAACCCGAGCTGATTGATTGGTTACTGTAAGGTTCCGGCAAATTGGAACCAAGAAGGCACGTATGCACTGACCTAAAATGCCTCGAGTTGGATAAGAGAGCTTTAAAAAAAAAAGCTCGTTGGACTTTTAATTGAAAAACACAAGAGTACGACCAGTTAGCCCGTAGGTAAATAGGCGAGTTGGGTCGGATGCTGCCAAGTTCGCACTGGAACCTTCAATTCCAGCAAAATTGAAGAAAGGGTTTGATGTCGAACGTTTGCATGGGCGTCACGTGCAAGCAGTTAGACTTGTACGGTAGAGAGAAATTAGATAGTTGGCAGGGCCGGGAATCCTAACCAAGAGGCATCAAGGTTTTTAGAGGCAGCATCACCTTTCTGGACTGTTGTAGAATGTCGACTTATGATGTCGATTCTCATTCAGGCTTGATGGTACATTTTCCACGAACAAGCCCAATTACTATTATCTCGTCAATCGATAGGAATATTTTTTATTTCAATTGAAAAACAAAATACCTTTTTAAAGAAACACTGCCCAAAAAATAATTAGGTACAAAAGGTCCTTAATTCTGTATGACGCAGCCCTGATCTTAGTTAATCCGATTTTTGGATTCAATAGACCTTGTAACTTGAACCAATGAATTCGAGAGGGTTTGAAATTTTGTTTTTCTTAGTTGATTACAAATGCTGATTATTGAAAATAAAGAAGCAGAATTGCATAATTTCTGTGTGTCACTACAACGATGGTATTGTACGATTTATCACGTGGAACATAAAATATTAATGTAGTTTGTTATAGATAGCTCGTTAGAAATGATGAATCTAACGGTGATATAGTTGCGGGGGTTTTGCTGTCACAGATGCACGATCCTGTTCGAAACTGCGCTTATTGCTTAAAGCTGAACCTTCGTGCATAGGAATTAAAAACGCCATTTCACTAACTTTTTTTTCGTGATTTATTAATTGCAACTGAAAAATCAAATACATTTCATCTAGCAATTTTACATATCAATAAAGGTACACTCCAAGAGGGTAGGTTTACAGCAAAACCTAGCCCTGAGTTCGATAGCACTTCTATTCACACAGCACAACTAAATCCAGTGGTTGGTTTGTTTGTCTTGAGACGTCGGATTTCACCTTCGTTGTCCAAAACGTAGAGCATCTCCGGGTTCTCATGTTTGTGGAGGCGATGCCCATGCTTCCTTGCGTATTTTGCAATAATTTCGTAGACTGTCTCCATCCTCAAATCTCGATGAATATCATCGTTTTGCATGTACCAAGGGGCTCCTACTATACTTCTCAGTATTTTATTCTGAGAGGTTTGGATGTTCTTAATGTTCGATTTCTTGGCACAGCGCCAGAGCTGTATCGGTCCAAATAGGGCGAAGGATCTGCTTAAATATAAGCAGTTTGTTGTGTAGAGATAGAAGGGAATTCCTTCCCATTAGCCAATACATCCTTCTGAGCTTGATTTTAAGTTCTTCTTTCTTCTTTTCTATGTGTTTATTCCAGTTTAATTTGGAGTCAAGTGTCAAACCCAAGTATTTAACTGCTTCAGTATGCGGTATTTTATTCGAATTGATCTCAACATCCAAGATTCTGTTCGGTTAGTGAAGTTGATGTGGGCTGATTTTGATTCGTTCAGCTTCATTCTCCACATCTTGGTCCACTTAGAAACCTCAGTAGTAGACGTCCGTAGTTTGCGTGTTGCTGCTTATATATCATCCCAAACATAGGGGATAGCCGTATCATCTGCAAAGGTGACAACAGTTGTGCCTTTTGTTGGGGTAAGTCCCGTGTGTACAGGAGGTAGAATACTTGCCCTACAGACACTCCCCTGCGGGACCCCTGCTTTTATGGGCTTCAAGCCGGAGTATTGGTTGCTTCACCCTGAAATGTCTATTTTCAAGGTAGGACTTCAGTAGTAAGTAGTACTGTCTTGGGAGATCCCTGTGCAGTTTGTACTCTAGTCCCTCGTGCTAAACCTTGTCAAAGGCATGAGCCACATCTAAGAAGATACTGGCACATATTTTTTTTAACTTCTAGGGCCTTTTTAATTATATTAGTAATTCGACGGACTTGATATGTATAGTAGAGTGCCGTTGTCTGAGTCCGAATTGGTGATTTGGGATCAAATTTCTATCTTCTATTAGTGGTTTAAGTCGTTTAAGAAGCAGCTTTTCGAACAGTTTCGACATAACAGGGAAGAGTTTAGTGACTTTCCTGGTTTGGAAATCGTAATGACTTTCCCAAATTTCCATTGGGATGGTACATGTTTCGGCGTAAAAGTAACATTGATAATGTGAAGCAATTTGAACACTGCCTTTTCGGGGAGCTCCTTCACTATACGACCTGATATCAGGTCGTAACCTTAATTTCATCTTTAAGTTCTTTCAGTCTAACTGGCAGTATTTCGAGTTCGTCCATTTTTTCGGTCCGAGTTGTATTTTCGTCTGGTGATTGATTTGGTGACGGTTGAGAAGTATCGAAGAGATGCTCTACTAAGAGATGTGCTTTCTCTACATTACTTCTGGCCCATGTCCCGTCATCCTTTTTAAGACTTATCACTGAAGATGAAAATTGAGCAATTGTTGATGCAACGTGAAAAGATGAGTGAGAACCTGTGCTGCAGAATCCAACGTCAAAGTGTAACCTCATCTCATGCCTTCCTGAATACCACCTGAGAAAGGATTTGCTCGCTTCTTGCGATTCGTTAAGTGGCGTGAAGAAACACTGACGTCCTTTGATGCAGCGCCCAACTTCTGAAGTGGGGTCAAAGCTGAACCTTCTTTCCTAAGTACCAGTGTCATGTTTAATTGAATGTTTATACAGAAAGAGTATTGCAGTGAGATGATATTTTTCTGTCTGGATTGTACATAACGTTCGAAGACATCAAAGCTGTGCTTATCTTGCTCACCTGAGCACCAACTGAGAAAGTTTTTCTTGTCTCTAAGGACAGATATTCAGCGATTAGTAATGTAGTGTGAAAGAATCACTAAGTCAGTTGTTCAACTTCTGATGCTGATGTTTACAATGGCTGATACTTCACCATCACTTATACCAGTTCTGGGTAGTGTAAAAGGTCGCGTCAGCACTATCATGCTTGATGTAATGTTTGGTCAGAATTATTATTGCGGTGAGGCTATACTTTTCTGTACACTGAGGTCCTTTACTGTAACATCCTACTTGTGATGACTTCAAATTGGAATCAAAGGTGAACCTTCTTATCCCAACCCATCCTAAGTACCACCTAACGGAGTAGCTTCACCGACTTCTCGCTTACTCCAGGAGTTATTTGTAATGTAGCATCAAAGGTTCGCTGAAATATCCTGTTGCTCCATCCAACTTCTGATACTTCACCGTCATTAGACCAGTTCTAGATCCTGTAAAAGGCTGCACCAGCACTGTCACACCTAATTTAATGTCCAGACTGTACAGATTGAACGCAGTGAGATGGTATTTTATTGTGTAGATGCAACAGTCTGCTTGAAGAATATATCAGTCCTAAAGAAGCAGGTTTCACCTGAGAAAGCGATTTCACTGACATCTTCCTGATCACAGAAATTTACTTATTGATGAAGTGGTGAAATTCCTTTGTGGGCTCTCAAATGCATCATGAATTCATCACTTGCGTCTGATGTTCATTGAGCTCCTCTGTTGCATCATCCAACTTTTGCCGTTTTTCATTGTTTAAGCTTCACCACCAGTAAGACAGTCCTGTGAACTATGCGTGGTGGTGCCTGCATTTACGTAAATCATTTCATGTTTGTACAGAAAGATTGCTGTTTGGTGAACTCCCCAAATAAAGATGAGCGATGGCTACATCCGTATAGTGAACACTATCTACTAAAAACATAGAAAACCTCAATTATTTTTCCACCCTATAATGTTTTGGCTTATCCACTCCATCTATATCCTCTCTATAAATTCCCGCAATACGCCCACACTTGCGTAACTCTGCTTGCAGGAATAAAAAAAAGAGAAAAAATACGTGGGTGGGATCGATACGCCAAACACGATTCCCCGCAAATTGACGAGCGGGGTTGATGAATTGGATACCGGAGTTTTCTTATTTCTCGTGATTTTTTTCCACCCTTGGCTTTTATTTGCTGAGGTAAAAATATGATATGAATTGTTTTCGCTGTCCATGCGTGTCTAACGTTTTGTAGCGTGGGAGTAGATGATGTATCTGAAGATTCGTTTTCCTGGTTGAAGCTCATAGAACATGATCACATACGAATGAATATCAAAAGCACTTTTAAATTAACTTGACTACATTTCCGTGCTGGGAATCGTTCTGAAATTAGCTTGATAAGACGAAAATTATAACGTGATAGCGGTGCCTGTCTCCAATGGTATACGATCGTGCAAACCTTTGAAAGTTGTTGTATTTGAGATAAATCTGATGTTAATGAATCGAATCATCATCTCCTATGGCTTCGTAACTCAACAAAATAGAAGATTTGAACGCCCTTAACCTTATGTGAAAATCTCTTTTGTGTTGAGCAAGGATGCCCTAAGATTCACCATCTGACCCATACGTGTAATTCGACGCTTTTTTTGGAAGCAATTTGATTATTTTAAAAAAGTCAATTTCAGTCTGTAAACCCACGTTTTTCCGCATTCAAAAGTCATTTTCATTTTTAAAAAATTTCGTGTGAAAACATTTTTAGGAAAGTCTTTTAGAGAATGAAGTTATTGCAATGGCTCCAAAACTTTTTAGAATAGTTTTCTTAATCGAAATCTATTCTGGGGTATTCTAGAATAATTCCTGGGTTTTAACGCTATTTATAAGTAGATAAGAATCTCGTTCTTCCGTAAATCAAGAATTCCAAACGAAATAGAGTGTTCGTTGGGCAAGACTTTTTGAGTAAAGGATATTGGTCAATTTTGAAAAAGTACTGAGAAAAAAACTTCAAAATTGATTTAAAAAAAAAAAATCTTCAAAATAAATTTTACTTAAAATTGTTTAAAAAATCGATAAAAAAAACATTGTTAAATTTATTTTTGTTTTTAGAAGGACAATATTCAAAACATGTGTTATATCAGAATCAAAAATAAATTTATGAACCAAAAACTAATGGCTGATATTTAAAAATTAAAAATCAAACTTTTGCTGACAATTTTACGTAAATTTCATTACAATGTTCCTTAAAAAAAAGATAAACATGCAATACGTTTATTAAAAACCCCTGATACTTTGTTTAATTAAAAGGACAATATTCAAAACATGTGTTAGAAGAATTGACAATTGAAAAGTGCTCAAATTTCAACTCAACTTGGCTCTTTCTGAGCAACGGTAATTGTTCAAATTTCAATAATGTAAGTACAAAAATCACAAAAATGTCAAAAACTGTTAATAATGGTTTAATTCTTTATTATTATTCTTTGTTATTATTCAAAATAGCTTTATGAACCTAAGGCCTTTAAAACATTGAAATTCAAAGTTATGCAGGTGCCTTAAAACATAATTGCAATGTCCTAAAAAACCGTTTTGAAGGACGATATTAAAAACAACGCTTTTTGAAATAATTGCTATTAACCATTTCTCTGCGTACAAGTGCTAAAATTTCATCTCAGTGTATCATAAATATAATAAGATAATATTAAAAATTCCCTCATTCGGTCTGCTGCCGGTGCTACCGGACTGCAGGGACGTAACCAGCCCGGGGCAAGAAATAACTTTGGCGCCCCCACATAGACCCGATATCTCATGACTCATCACCATCCTAATATACCAATGACCAAAATATAAATATAATTAATTTGATTTATTCACAATGTATAAACTCTTTTACTAAAAGGAGGAAGGTTTGGTAAGAAAGTGCTCAATGTAAAATACCATATAATTTTTATTAGATTTAGATGATAAATAATTTTTTGTACGAAATGGAAGCCCCAAACAAACTTTAAAATGAAAATTGTCGGTTTTTTTTTTTTGCTGCAAATGTTTCAATGATACCATCAAAAGATAAAGCTGAATTTTGTGCTCTATTGAAATGATGGCCAAGTTTCTTAGTCGTTGTTGTCCAGTCAAGTTCCTGATGTAGTTTTTTATTATCCTTAGTTTTCTAAAACTTCTTTCATTTGATGCTACACACACGGGTATTGTAAGAAAAATTCTCAAAGCTGTGGTTATATTGGCATAGGCGTCATGGAGGCCGTTTTGGCAAATATAAACCAAAAGTTCGAATGGAGTAGACTCGCCTCGTCAACTGCTCGGCATTCGTCCGCTCAAGGCTAGTTCTCGCCTCGCGAAGTATACGTTTTCTATATCCCTTGTCCTTTCTTGTAGGCCTATTGCATTCCTTATTTATATTATTTTTCCTTTTAGTAAATATTTCAAATTTACTCCAAACGGTCATGATATTTAAAAGAACTTGGTAAGCTGTCACTTTTTTGCCTATTTGGCGCCCCTCTAACTTTCACCCGGGGACAGAAAACTAATGACCCATCCTGCCCCCTAGTTACGTAATGCCGGACTGTGACTTTTAAAAAAAATAAACGTTGAAATTTGAGAGTTTAGAGAAGTTTTTTCTCTGGGAACTGAAAATTGTTTATCAAAAACTTCAAATTTCTCCTTCAAAGTAATCAATGTTTCATCATCTTTCTAAGTCAAGTTGACATTTTCTTATTTCGCTGTAATGAGACAGTAAATTTGACGCTCTTTCCAACGGAGTCCTCAAAATTTATTCTGGAGAGTATTTTAAGAAGTGTATGGCAATTTTAGTGACTTAATATCGGAAAATCGAAAGAATGAAAACTTGAAAATGAAATAACTCGGATATTCTAAAAAATTCTAGAAAACATGTTTTGTTGAATCAACAAAATGTTCAATGAACTCAATGTTCGATGAACTTACATCAGTACTGTCTAGGTAGGTAGTTCATCTACCACGTATTGGAAGGGTTGAATGCGGTCCCCGAAGTGCACGACCGATCGAAGTGAAAATAAGGAAAACTCGAATCTCATGGATCGCGTGATAGTTTACAACCCCCGCCACAATAGACACGTTGAGAGGAAGGCGTCCTTAGGTCCAGGCGTGGAGATGCCCATTGTCTGCTCCCGCTACGAATTGCTACGCAGATGGCTGAGGCAGACGTGTTCTCTGAGACAAGATAGGTGAGTTCACTTCCCGAAATTAGCAAGACAAAAGTTGAAAACCCCCTCGCCGTTTTCTATACCATCCGGAGGGGTCTATTATATGGGAGTGAGACGAGCTTTCTCTACAGCGAGGTAGGTTGTAATGACCTGCATCAAGAGCCTAAACCTACGGCTGGGAGGCATATCTCAATTCGAATGAGAACTTATTCAACGGCCTCGTATTGTAGCTTTCAAGGAATAATAATCGGATCGCGGCGTTCCGACGGAGCAATTCATAAACCACTGTTCCTTTCGTTTCGTTGCAGGGATTTTGCATTGATACAGCTGCTTTCTCTAGTTGGAACAATAATTGTGAGTGGTGTAATCCTGCTCAAATAACCAGACTCCTTGAAAGACGTAGAAATTGACACAACTACAATACATATGCAAGCCTGAGTCTCCACTATCTAGGGATGGGTATCGATACCTGATATTTCAAAACACCGATATTTTACCATTGATTATCGATATTTTGTATCGATACTGGGCCCTCCAGTTATATCGAGTATCAATACTTCAATTCCGATATTTTGAAATATCGGCAAATTTTTTCTCACTTGCCTGAAAAAATTGGTGTTAATAATTTTCTTTGGTTGATTTTCTTACTAATCAAAAAACTCACCAACCAATCTTTGGACACTTGTAATGGAATCTGGAATGTAAAAGACTAGTGGCTTTAATACTAGATGGAAAACAGGAAAAGAAGAAGAAGCAGGAAGGCAGCAGTAGGAGGCTATAGTACCTCCTGTTACTGTTACCTCTCACAAGTTCAAAAAAAAAATATTATTTCCTGTTTTGTTTGAGTAGATACGATTAGGTTTTTGGTTTATTATTCAATAATAAACAATTGTAATCGCTCTGAAAAAAAAAAAAAAAAAAAAATTCTAACCCCCCTGAAAATTTCATGGTTTACGTTTCAAACGGTGTAGAATCCGAATCTGCAATACAAATTTTTCCGTCCGTCCGACGTACGCCGTACGCACGATTTCTCCCAAACGGCTGGAGCAAAAGATCTGAAATTAGAAGGAGAGATCCATCTAGGTCCGACGACGCCCCAATTCTTGAGCCAGCTCTCTCACTCAATTTAAAGTGCCCTTTAAGGGCTGTCAAAGTTTTGTAAAATCCCTAAAAACCTCAAAAAAAGTGAAGGCGCCCTAAATTTGTACTCTTTTTCAAGAACACTCCACGAGGAATCGAATGAGCCCCTCCCCAGTCCGTAGGTCAAACCATTCCCGATCTATGGCCCGATTTATGGTGCCAACATTCGCGTTATTTTGGTTTATTATTGTTTTTCTGTTGCTATCAGTAACCTAGTGACGTAGTAATGTGGATACTGGAGTGAACTCCTAAAAGGCTTTGTAGCCGATACACGGGTTAAAGCATTGTAATAACCATAAAAAACGCTGCAAATTCTTCCACTGGGGTTTATTATTCAATTGGCTTGCGTTCATGATTTGAAATTCTATTAAGCTTTGGAGTGTCCATGTTTCACAGGTGATAGAGCGATTATTTAATTTCAGGAGATATGCATAGAGCACGTGAATCTGTTCTCAACGAAAATACCTATTTGGATTGTTCAGTTGATCATGTTCGTGTGCCTCCTGAAATTCAATAATCACTCTATCACCTGTGAAATCCGCACACTCCAAAGCTTAGTAGAAATTCAAATCATTAACGCAAGCCAATTGAATGATAAACCCCAGTGGAAGAATTTGCAGCGTTTTAAAAAAAAAAATCTCGCCATAATGAGATATTTGTTGAAGATTTGTGGGGTCAACCTGAAGATCAATAGAAAACCGGACTCGCCTTGTCATGCTATTCAATACCGGCGGGTTAATTTTGAAATTAATTACACGGTTGCCGATGATTAATAAACTTTGGATGCTCTCCCGATTCTGGGCTTAGGCGGCAAATGAATCGAGATTATTGCGGGGAATTTCAAACTTCACGAGTCTTTATCCC
The DNA here is from genome assembly GCA_031894815.1 of Creontiades dilutus. Classification (NCBI taxonomy): domain Eukaryota; kingdom Metazoa; phylum Arthropoda; class Insecta; order Hemiptera; family Miridae; genus Creontiades; species Creontiades dilutus. Next base: position 788,034 of record JAVIWC010008305.1, read on the forward strand.
AGGAAAACCTTCGTTATTTGCCAGCGCTGATAACCTCCCCAAACGCCGTACATTTAATACATAAATTCGGGACGTGAAATCCAATAACCATTCAAGAATAATTCGACAAATCCATCATCCATAGGTTGAAGTGTTTGATACACGTTTTGCTTTGGAAATAAAACATTCCTGGAGGTTCTACTGCATAACAACAATAAGTATATTCCATTTTATTATGAATTCGGCAGTGGGACCTTGTGAGCGAATTCTTCTAATTTTGCTACAGGCTATACGCTGTAAGTATTTCAAGTTTTTCGAAAAACGGTTTACCTGTGGACAAACAGAGCCTACATTCCAAAAACCTTCACAGCATGCTTCCAAAGTTGAAGTATTTTCAGCGCATGAGGCCCCACCCCAGAGAATGACTTTGAAAACAACCCATGATATGCTTTAAGAAATGAACACTAAGAAACGCTTAAAGAGATGCAGTTTTCTTGCAATTTCGGAACGAACTACTTTTATATTACTAAACCTTGACCTAACAATTTGATTAAAAACCATATAGATTAAAAACCTTGTTAAGATATTCAATTATAGAGGTATATAAGCAATAAGTATACAAACAATAAGTATATTCCATTGTATTATGAATTCGGCAGTGGGACCTTGTGAGCGAATTCTTATAATTTTGCTATAGGCTATACGCTACTGGTATTTCAAGTTTTTCGAAAAACGGTTTACCTGTGCACAAACAGAGCCCAAGTTCCAAAAACCTTCACAGCATGCTTCCAAAGTTGAAGTATTTTCAGCGCATGAGGCCCCACCCCAGAGAATGACTTTTGAAATTAACCCATGATACGCTTTAAGAAATGAACACTGAGAAACAGTTAAAAAGATGCAATTTTCTTGAACTCTCGGAACGAACGTGGTACAAATGTAGTTTCCAACGCATATGGGAGTCAACGTGAAAGGCCAGAAGCTTCACAGGCTGACTCACCACGGTGGCCTAGCTGTTGCTCACTAGGATACTTCGTATCTTCGTAGGGTTTACCTCTAAACTATTAGACGTAAATCATAGTTCAGCTCGGCCAATCTGTGCTTCCGATTCCTGTTCCAATTTACATTGATCAATCCAAACTGACAAATGAATCACGACTGTTATCAACGTCCCATCACCAATAAAGCAACCGAGATCATTGAAGAATAGTGTGAAGAGTAGAGGCCCTTGAACAGAACCCTCTGGAACTCCTTAGGGAACTTTAGAAAACTATATTGGATTCTGGCAATTGCGAACTGGTATGTTGGAACCTTCGCTGTTTTGGACCACCTGATTATTCAGTGCCTGCATAATCGAATTCGTATAACCTTACAAATTGAAAGTAAGGCATTTCATGGAATTTATTATCATATTTTTCTAGACTTAGGGCTGGAATGATTGACAGTAGATTGTACGTCCAACTAGTCTCAGCTGAAACCTACCTTCATCCCGGGTTCATCACTACAACGAAAGTGTCCTTGACAAATAGGTAATTTCGTTACACTTTTAGGATGACACAGGATTTCATTAATGGTTAAGTTTAGCATGAAATCCATTACTCGCTCTTTCGGGGCCTTATCTTGTTATAAAATATTAAATTCTCACTCTCTGTTGTCAAGGAAAATACAATAATTCTATGAGCTATGGAAGAGTGTTACTATTAGTAGAATTGAGACACTGTAATACATAGCATACCTAGTCGATTAAGACTAGTCTTCTTTTTCATGCAAAAAAACGCTGCAAATTCTTTCACTGGGGTTTATTATTCAAATGGCTTGCGTTCATGATTTGAATTTTTACTAAGCTTTGAAGTGTGCGTGTTTCACAGGATAGAGCGATTATTGAATTTCAGAAGGCACACAAATATGATCAACTAATCAATCCAAATAGGTATTTTCGTTGAGAACAGATTTACGTGCTCCATGCATATCTCCTGAAATTCAATAATCGCTCTATCACCTGTGAAACACGCACACTACAAAGCTTAGTAGAAATTCAAATCATGAACGCAATCCAATTGAATAATAAACCCCAGTGAAAGAATTTGCAGAGTTTTTTTATTGAACCTCAATATCCCCCCACAATAAAAACATCTATAATTTATCAAGTCCTTTACCACTCGTATTGCGTTAAAACTTCCCCAAATCCAAATTTGAACGATGTAGCCGAAGGTAGACTGATGTAGAGGAGGCACACAAATATGATCAACTGATCAATCCAAATAGGTATATTGGTTGAGAACAGATTTACGTAAGGGGACTAGAATTTTTTTTTTTTCCAGAGCGATTACAATGGTTTATTATTGAATTATAAACCAAAACAAACATTGCTCAAAAATACTCGTGGGCTATCAAATTGAAACATATGTTTAAAAGATCTAAAATCTTTGGGTGAGTAGCAGAATATTATTTGAGACAAGTTTTTTGCCACAAAATTTTAAATTACCGATTTATTTTCACGCAGTTCTGCTCAAATTTTGAACCCATTTGGTTTAAATATTGTGCGATAATTTAGGAAATAGCGTTTTCGCAATCATGTTACGTTTATAGAAAAAAGCTCAGACCGAAAAAAAGTAATTTTGTTATGAAAACCTGTTGATTTGATTTGAAAAATGGTCCATTTATTTTGAGAACAAGAAAACATAGTGTTTGTTCATAAATAACGATTTTGGCCAGGGAGAGCATTTTTTGAGAATCCCGGTATTATGCAATCACTCTCTCACCCAGCTGTACATTCCTTCGTTATGAATGTATCCGGAGGATATAACCTCCACCCACTTCTAACGACAATTTTAACGTTACACTAATTTTCATTTTCGGGAAGTGGAGCCCAAGTGTCGGGCGCGCGTTCCCTTCACGACTGGTCATTAGAACTCAGACGCTCGGCCGTCGCCCTACATTTCACCCACAACTTCCTAATAGCCACCTTGTCACGACAAACGGAAAAAAAGACGTTCCCTAGCCTTAATCCGCGTATTATTTTTCGACTCGGTCTCACACCTTCTCGTTCAAAACGCTGTCCACGATTCATGAATTATTAAAACTGGAATTCTTGATGGTATTCAGTTTATCGATCGTATTTGTTAGATAGTTTGATCTTCCAATAACGATAATGACTGATTAGGGGGCAGGAAAAGTATTTGACACACTGATTCATGGTACTAAATTGTAATTTTACCATGTGTTTTAAGTGTAAAGTGTTGGTGCGCAGAGTAAATACGTATACAGAGCGAGTGAAGTGATTGAACATGAAGGTTCAAAGAGAACTCACTATATCAGACGTTTTACGACTATCCTTTTTCAGTGACAGATAGATCGATGTATCTGATGAACATTTCACTTATAAAAAGAGGGAAGAACTGTTTGATATTTTGAATCAAATCTTTGAGTCAAAATCAGAAGAGAGGTTGGTTTTTCTGAACAGTGGCCGAGGAGAAGAGGGCCATGGATGCTGATCATTATGTAAACGTGATATGTTTATCAGTACCCACCGATGTGCCCGTTCTGAGTGTTGCATTAACTGATGGTTGTTCGTGGCATCTTCTCTGAAACCTTCATTCCAAAGCATTCTTTGAACGTGATGGTGTAGTCATGAGTCTTCGTAAGCAGCTTTATTGGGAGTGTCCGATCCTGGTTCTGAGAAGCTCTGTGGTTGTTAAGGTTTAGTTTGCTGGATTTACCGACCAAGAAGCATCTGCTTTGATCTTCTACACTCAGCTTAAAGATCAACTGGTAAATACAAATTCGTGACTGATACTCCGTAGATCCTCTGCACCTGTAGGAATGAGAGGTATTTGGAGAGGTGAAGAGAGAGTCTTCGATGACTATCTTTTTAGCATACACCTTGTACGCCCAGAAGGATGCAAACCAGGCTTCTACACTTCTGAAGGCTGAAGACGTGGATAGTAGTCCTCCCAGAGTCTGCCCTTGTTGGTAAATTAACCGAGGCGTATCTTTGAACAAGTCACGGATCAGAGGATTGGATATCAGTTCCTGTAGGATTTTATTTATATTCATTTTTTGGATTCCGGAGAAGAATGTAGTAGCCAGTATCGTGTCCTCCGCCGATAATTTACATGAACTAGAACCACTCTACCAGAAATTCGTCTTTGGTAATTTCCCTCTTTGAACTTATTCCAAGTACGGACAGGTATTCACCCGGCGTGTCACAATGGCTGCATATTTCATGGCCTCTAATGAACAAAGACCGTGGGATGAACCCCTGTGTGGGCGGAGGATGACAGCTGTCTTAATGAAGGTACAGTTGTTTATTTGTGGACTTCACTTGTACACTAGCTGAGAAGCTTCCATTGTCCAACGAAATGTCTACATCAAGAAACGTAGCCATTGATCTCGAATGTGACTGAAAAGCGGGAATTTAGATCTCTCAGAAACAACTCGAGTGCCTTTTCACCATGTGCCCATATGAGGATAACAAATCTATGAACTGCTTTCATATTCTTCTCTCATCTTTTCTCTAGATAAGAGGAATGCATTTTCCAAATCCTCCATAAACAAATTTGCGTATGATGGCGCTATCCGAGTCTCCATCGCAGTCCATCTGTTCTGAAGGTGGGATAGGGCAGCAAATTTAAAAACATTCATTGTTAAAACGTCCTCAGCAAGGTTGACCAGGAAGTTTGTAGATGGAACTGTTGGTTCATCAATAAGATGAGCGATAATAATAACGAATAATGACCAAATAGAATAAATTAGCCCATTAGTCAAAGCTATTTCAATGTCTTCAATACGTATGGAGCCACTCTCATCAATTGAGTAAACCCTGAAGGTGATTCCATCTGATTAGTAATCTACACTTTGAAATGGAAGCATCTTTGGGACTTCTGTGTTCAATGACTAGATTCACAGTTCAGTTGATTAGGCTCTGAGCATGTCTCAGTACGTCTACCTGTGGTTATGAACATTTGATCGGCATTTTCTATTAAGGTGTCCTGATTCTGGCGTCCATTGTTTTTTCAACTACTGGCTTTCCTGCCAGTAAAGTGATAAAGTACATTTGAATTAACATGGGACTTCAAACTTTGGTTTCACGCAATAGGAACTGGCTAAATCTATCCTACTACAGTAGAGCGTCGAAAATCCGGAACGTCAAAAATCCAGAACTACTCCACAGCACCATATTTTTGAATTTTGTCTCCAAAATCAAAAATTCCACTCGCGGACCTTTCTGAACAATTTTGGTTCCGTGTCTGTCTGAGTGTGTCTGCCAAACGGGCAAAACTGCTAAAGGCGTGGAATAAACTTTGGCCTGATAATAAAAATGATACTGAAGAAGATGACCATGATACTGAAATTGTGAGTGAAATGGCTGCTTTGTGCGAGTTAGTTCCAGACTTTCAGGAATGTGACAAGGGAGATGTTGAAGAATGGCTATACGTTGATAATGAAATCCTGGATGTCAATCATCCTGGTTGTCAAGAGTTCCAGAATATACTGAAGGCAGTGACAGTGATGCGGAAGAAGAAGATCCAGCAGACGATTCAGTTCCTTCGCATTCGGAAGCTTTCGCGGCGTTAGATCAAGCAGAGTCCAAAGCAAGAAGCATAAAAAAGATAAGGAAATACTTTGTGATGAAGATTTTTTTGGTGAAGTTTGACAGCCCAGTGGTAACAGGGAAAGAGAGGAAAGACGGCTCCAAATACATTTGGCAAACACAGCCAAATTTATTCACATTTTCCATAGAAATTAAAATTCCCAAGAAAAATGGAGGCCACATTCAACCTGGCCCATCAACATTTTTTCATTTATTTCTTAATTTATCCTTTCATCTGATTCTGTGGTTGGCGATTTCTTGCTATTCTTACATTCATTTTTTAGGAAATTAGTTGTTTGTTCCCTTCGTTATTGGAGAATTTTCTTTCACATAGAGACTTGAAAATCGAAAACTGATTTCATAAATATAGTTGGTGTTCGTTTTTCCATGTTCCTGTAATTCTTCTTCTTACGAAACCTGGTAATTTACTATTTGCCTAGGTACCTTCTTGAACAATCCATAATTTCTGGAACCAATTAAACATTTACTGCCATAAATGCTAGTATTTATTGAATTTCGCGCGAGGTTCTTTGTAGTTTTGCACACTGATATAGCTTCCTCATTATCTATGATTTATGAGAAGGTAAAAATTGAGGAAAGAGAGGGAAAATCGAGATTTTTCGTGGGGAGTAAAATTTACGTCGAACGTTTCCATTAAGCATATATTGCAGCACGTTGCCATTCCAGGCTTAAGCGAATGAAGGACTTGGCTGCCAAGAAACTTACATCCCAATAGGTTCGGATTTTCGACGCTCTACTGTTATTCCATCCCACTGTCCTCTCCCCCGCACACGCGTAACTAATATTATCCCTAACCGCACGCACCATCACCAAATACAAACAAGTCCATTCTCTCCTAAACTTCGGGCTTCCCTACTATTAAAGTAATAAAATACGTTTGAATTAACATGGGTCGTCAAACTTGAGTTTCACGCAGAAAGAACTGCCTAAATCACGCACACGCGTAACTAATATAATTCCTAACCGCACGCACTATCACCAAATACAAACAAGTCTGTGATGTATGAAAGTTTTCCTGTGTAGAAAAGCGTGACGAGGTAAGAGAGTGAAAATTGGCTAATTAATCGGTCAGTTACCCAAACTGACTTTTGCCATTGAAAAGCGTCAGATAACATCACCGGCTAATTATTGGCGTATTACGAAACTGCGATACGCCGAATCCCTCCTCATTGTGTTACCGTGGTTCTTTATAATGTTATTAGGATGAAGTGAACGTCAATCGTATCTTCTCCTCCTTAAATATTAATTTATTCTCACCGAAATCCTAATTTCCTCTCGCATTTACCCTTTTAGGACATTCTGAATAACTTTGGTTTACTGATATTATTGGATTTTCTAGGAATATGCGGGTTGGGATAGGACTAGTTTACCTATAACCATTATTTAAGCTCTAGACTTCTCGTTGCGATCTGTTCTGGGGTTTTCTGAGATATCCAGATGATCTTGCATAAACTCTGTTTAATAAACCACTAAACTCTGTTTCTATAAAGTAGTGATCGGCGAGAAGGGCTATCTAATGCAAAAACGTCTGCCGTGTAAAGTTTGGCACAAAGCTTCTAGCCTAGGTAACACGAACACCTAGATCTTTGGAAATTTTTTTGGATAATCTAGATGCTGGATCTTAGATTGTTAGGATTCCAGGATACATCAACGCCTTCTAATGGTTAGTCGATGTGTATTGCGGATCTGTCGCGCTAATTCCACAGCAGATAGAATGACGGTACGATCGGATTCAATGTTTTACGACATTCTGAATAACTCTGGTTTACTGATATTGGTGGGTTTTCTAGGAATATGCAGGTTAGAATAGGACTCATTAACCTATATCCATTGTTGAAGCTCTAGCTCCTCTGCAACATTGAAACCATCTTCTTTGTTGCAATCTGTTTTGAGGTTTTCCGAGATATTCAGGTAATCTAACTTAAACTCTCTTTAATAAACCAGTAAACGCTGTATCTATAAATCAGTGGTCTGCGAGAGGTCCCATCTAATTTAAACATCTAGATTTTTGAAATGTTTTAAATAATCTAGATGCAGAATGTAAGATTGTTGTAACAATTCACTGGACAGAAATGCTGCGTTACATGTTCCAGCATACATCAACGCCTTCAACAGTTTGGTCGATGTGTATTGCGTGTCTGTCGCTCTAATTCCTCACCAGGTAGAATGACGATACGATCGGTTAAAATTGATATGAGATTCTTAGAACGTTCTTCCCTGACTTCATTACAAATTTCTAGATCGAGCCGCTGCTTCAAAGATAGGGAATTCTTGTTCGAAGATTTTACATTTGTCCATGAGCAGCTGCTAATAATGAACAACTATTGTTGAAATTCATATGACCATTCAACTGTGTATAACCGACTACTCTCCAAATTTGACCGAAATCTGACCACTAAAACCTGAACAAATTTTGCTTGGAGGATTTTTCGTATTATTGTTTTTTAGCAATGCATTTCTGAGCTGACCATTTACAGTCTAACCCGAACATTCTCAGAAAATGTCATCACAACAGGATAAAAAATAGGATGTAATCGTCTACGAGAGTCTTCGGTCACACGACAGTCAGACAGACACGAAGCGAAAGTTTTCAAGAAATTAGGCCTGTTACAAATGCACATGTTCGTGCAAGCGCAGCAGCTAATAATTGTCGAAATTTATGAGGGACAATTCAACTCTTCTCTGAGTGCTCTTCATTTTGAGCGAGATCTGACCATTAGAATCTGAGGGAATGATGCTTCGACGATTTTACGTTTGCGTAGCACTGAGTGAAGTATTATTGATTTTTGAGCAGTAAACTTAGAGGACCATCTACAGGCTAAACCTAAGGCCTATGCCACACGTTACGCTTTTGAACTAGGCGTTTAACGCCTCGGTCGGGGCGGTAGATGCCACACGCTTCGTTTTTGCAAGCGTTTTTTGCAGCCGTTCTCTAGTTCTCCTCAGCTCTCCCTTGGGAGTTTTTATCAGTTCTAAGTTCTAATAATTGTAAAGGATGAAGAAGAAGTTCTGCTCCTGTCACATCTGTACTACCGGTGGAAGAGAAGGAGATTAGGAAGGTCATATTGGGTTAAATTTGATTGCAGTAACCTAGTGATGTAGCGAATGTGGAAGCAAATGTTGGCACCATAAATCGGGCCATACATCGGGAATGGTTTGAGCTAGAGACCTGGGGAGGGGCTCATTCGATTCCTCATGGAAAGTTCTTAAAAAAAAGTCCAAATGCCTTGACTTTTTTTTTGAGGTTTTTTGGGATTTTACAAAACTTTGACAACCCTTAAAGGGCACTTTAAATCAAGTGAGAGAGCTGGCTAAAGAATTGGTGCGTTGTCGGACCAACATGGATTTTTCCTGAAAATTTCAGATATTTTGCTCCAGCCGTTAGGGAGAAAACTTACGTACGGCGTACGGCGGACTGACGGAAAAATTTGTATTGCAGATTTGGATTCTACGCCCTTTGAAACGTAAACCATGAAATTTTGGGGGGGGGGGGGGGGGTTAGAATTTTTTTTTTTTCCAGAGCGAATACGATGGTTTATTATTGAAAAATAAACCAATATACTATGAACCGACAGGCGGGTTTGAAACCGAAGCGTTGGGTCGTTTGGTCGACGGGCGTGTGACTTGTTTCATTCCTCATACACGGACGACCCACTGATTCGGTTTTACTCTCGGGAAACGCTTCGTTCAAAAGCGTAGCGTGTGGCATAGGCCTAACATTCAATGAAAATTTTATCATAATTGGATGAAAAAAAGGTGTGATCGTTCGTTCTGAAAGTTGTTCAAAATGATCTAAATCGTCAAATGCGTTGGAAATTTGGAGAAAAAATAAGTTTTATCTCTTGAAGGTAAACACAAAGCTTTCGCTATCTTCAGGTTGACTCTGAAGCGAAACAGTCCTGTGTGTTATAATTTCAATATTTTGGGTCTCTATTTGGCTCAAGTCGTTATTGATGCGGCTTCTTAAGTCAAAACAGTACAAATATTTTAATTTGAAATCAATTACTTCTTAACTCAAATCATAAGCAAAGGCTCTTTTAAAAAAATACAGAATCTTATGAATAGCACTACTCTTTCTCCGTGCTTTTAGGATCAGTGTTCGACGAAGAAAATTCCTCGGTGCTCCCTTAAACTTAATTTCTTCAGCCCACTCAGTTTCTGTTGCTCTCAAAACCTTCAATCGCTTCCCAAGGCAAACATTTGCCCAGCTGAATGGTTGCCTTCTCCAAACTTCTAACCGGGGCCGCAAACTTTCCACTCTGCCCCATTCGTTTCTCTTTTCACTGCCCACTTCACCCAACTTGCTGTATTTATCGTTTCACGTGTTGAATGATTGGGTTTTAATCAATAACGTGGGCCAGCAGTTGTAACGGAACTCTTGAATTAAGGCCGACTAAATTGAAAATTAGGTCTTAACATCTGAATATTGTTGCGTTTCATACAAAATCCTTGAAGTTGTGACATTTTTACTGATAGAACTTCCAGAATCGGCGTTTTTTGTTGTAAATTATATTGGAACCAGGGAAAGTCAGGGACTTATATCCTGGAGGTGATAGAATGGACGTTGTTCCTTCCACGGGCTAACGAAGGGAAGATATGACTGCAACATCCAGAGATATCTCCTGAAGTTAAAAAAGCTCCAAGATTATCCTCAGGGTCAGCAGTTTAAAAAAACTGGAAGGTTTGTGTCTAAATCCATCGCAATAGCGGACGATGTTTACCATACCATTTGTGTGCTCGCATTGGTATATTCTCAGGCAGGACTTGACTGACCGAATCGGGGGGAGTCATGTACAGAAACTATCATTGCCAAAATGACATCAGCGAAAGGGACCTGGGATGCAGTGAACTCCTATGCCATTTCAATCCTCAATCCGCCCTTGTCATGTCGAGCAGACTATCAGAGATTGGGAGGTTGGTCACTTGGAGAAGGAGGACTTATTTTGTGAGAGCTACTGCCAGGAGGAAAGGACTGTTAATAGACAGTTGTGAAGTGTAGTGCAGAATAGTATAGTACAGTGACGTGAAGTGTGTTACTGTATCTAGCTATAGCTGGCTATGTTTGAACCGTGCTACGACCGTGATCCTTGAGAAAGTGAAATTAAGACCACGTGGAAAAGACGCTATTCCTCGCTGGAAGGAGAAAAAGCACCAGACCACGTAGGGCGGTGCAGGGACAGTGTACCCCTAATACTGCGGAGATACTCATTGAAGATCCGAATAGAGCAGAAATGTTGTTTGAAGATTACGGATCCTTCTGCAGATCAGCTCAAAAACAATTACATCAACTCGTCTATCAACTTCTTTCGGAATCTTTGCCAGGCCAATTTTGTGTTGATTAAGTCGCTCCGCTGTATATATCCACCACGCTCCCGTGGCTTCTAGGCTCTGCTGACATTAAATAACTAGGTGATAGAATGGACTAGTTGCCCCTTCCAAGGGCTGATAGTCCAGTCCCCGGGGGTTTTGAGGTGGAAAGTTTTATAGAAGTTTTTTCTCACTTGATTCTTAAGCCGGGTAGAGACAGCGCGAGGCTGCTCGGACTGTGTGTACCGGGAATACTCGCTGAGCCGCTCGGGTCGCACTGCTCGAGGTGAGCGGGGATGCTGCTCAAAGGCGCCTCGCTGAAGCCGAGCAACGCTATGGATGGAGAGGCGATTTGATTTCACGAGATGGTGTGCATCTCTGTGAATGCTGCTTTGTGTGCTGTTAACCTATTTTCCTCAAATCCTTGTGTTTTGGCTGAATAAAATGCTTGAATCTATTTTGTGTGTGTGACACGTTCGCGCGACTATCGGAAGGTTAACTAGGAACAATGCTGAGGTCGCTAGGTGATTTTGGACGGCTAAAGTCTTTGATGGAGGAAGAAAAGCGCTCTCCCGAAATTAACCCACGTTTTAAATTTCATATTCATTGTTTTAGAAGGATAATAACAGATTTTGAGGTCCAATCTATTTATTCTTTTATTGTCTATTTATTCGAAACTTTGTTTGTATGAAATTGCAGCAATTTGCAGGAATTATTTGAGAAAAATTGTTGTGTAATGTGTAATTTTAAATATCCTTGGAAGACCACCATCTTGTGTTCCACCAATTTTGAGATGGAAGACGATTATTGTTTCACTCAAAACAGAATAAATTTTCAAAATCTAATCCCACACTTTTCCCAGACATTACTCCCACGTTTCAGCCTCGGCTCGTGTTCTACGATGAATAAACCCCTAACGTGCGCGTTATCTTATCATATTTATGCTGTGAACGTCATGATAAATCTACAGTCAATCACATGAACATTAATCATGTAAACCACTGTAATTCCCCGTTATGGAATTAAAAAACTAGAGTTTCTTGTACAGGGATTATCTCAATTTGCGGTTACTCCGCACGCACTCATTTTAAAAGTGCAAGCTTCGAGTCGTTAGTGGAGAGAAGTAATTCCCACTTGACTTCTCCGTGGTAATTACAGTTGTTGGAGTTGTTCGGAATGAAAGTTCAGAGTTAATCATCAAGCGGCTCGGGCGAGAGTGTGAGAAAAGGTGGTGGTTTTTGCTAAAATTGCCGCGCGCGCCTACTTCATTAATGTCGCCATATTAGACTACAAAGTTACAAACCTTTGTTTGTACTTACCAAAAAAGTTCTTTTCATCAAGAAATGTGTTTTTTCCCCAATTCTAGGGAGCTTTGATTTTTGCAGCCTCTCTATAAATACCAGGGGAGCATTGTATCTTTTCGTGTATGCTTGTGCAAGAACTTATTTTGGCTTACTATTTGTTATGGAACAAGACAAAATGTTGGCTCCTCTAAAATTTTGTTCACTCAAGATGGATACGAATAATCCTCTCCACCCATTGCTTGAAACTGCTACGTTTGAGCCTAAACCTGAAGGTGTTGCAGGCATATCGTCTCAGCGCTTAGAAGGGGCATCCAGCCCACATCATACCCTTGTTACATGGTAGCTGAGCAAGGTCAGGAGCTACTCCCTGTTGGCAAAATGGACTGCACATTTTAGATATAACTGAAAAGTGGAAGAGATACTTTGTTTGCTAACTGCTCAACATGTGTTCTCATTTAAGGTCATTGCTCAACGCTGCCTCTATAAAGTTGTGAGGGCGAACTTGACTTCTTTCCACAAAGTTCAACAAAAAACATGTGCTATTGTTGATGGCCAAACTGACGTTAGAACAACAGTCTGAGCTGGTCACTATTTCTCAGTGAGATTCAAGCTAGATAGTTTTGGAGCAATCACAAATAGGCTGGTGTCATGCATTTGGGCTACTCATTTTTTACTTTTTGGCGGTTGCCAAGCAGATAGCAGTTGCTTTGGTTTCCAGTAGATGTGGTGGGGAATGAGGAAGACTGTGTCACCGTTTGCCGAATGACAGATATACCTGCTGTGTCTGCCATTATCTTAGATGTACAAGTTGTCAATGGCTGCGTGGCCATGGAGCAGACCTAGAAGGCTAAAGTGAATGAATATGATGGTAATAATTGAAGCAAACGATATCTGTCATTCGGCATATGGGGATACAGTTGTGACGTCATTGGCGGATTTACGGGGGTGCCACGCATCCCCAGATTTTTAGAGATTTTTAAAAATTCATTTTGTATTCTTGGAATAATTTGTTCACTAGGCTACCAGCTATCTTTCGGGTTATGGTTGTTTACAAGACAGATTAATATGTGTTTATGAACAAACAGTAGCTATAACTATACTTTTCTATATTCAGGTCTGATAGTAACACATATTGTTTAATTGATTTGGGTGATTAAAAAAGCTCTTTCTTGAAAATTTTGTATGAAATAATAATTGACTAGTAAAAGTTTAATGTGCATCAGATAGCTTGAAAACACATTTCTTGACTTGTAGTTTTTAAAATTCACATACCCCCATGCGTGACGTGAAGTTTGGTGCTGGAAAAGTGCCCCGGAACTACTCAAATGGGGTATCTCGTCAGGAGTTTCGAGGCTCCTACCTCAACTGGTGATCATTTTATTAGGGCACTCCGTTCCATCTCTTTCTTTATCCTCAATATTTCTCAAATCCCTTTTGACAGCGTCGATTAATCCAGGTATTAATTAGCGTGCCTCCTCCGCTTTTGGGAGGAGTTTCATTTTTGTTTTTAAATTGAATCGTAAATCCAATCTTATCTAAAAGAGGATTTTGGTATCATATCTGTAAAAACAATGGATCTAGGACTGATCTTCGAGGAATACACACGTAGAAATTCGACTTGAAATCCTGTTGGCCAATTCGCGTTTTAGTATACCTGTATGAATGGGTGGATCTCCTTTCCCAAAGATAAAATTATAGATTGAGGGTGGAAATAATTGGAGTCCTCCGAATTTTTTCAATGTGTTTATTCTGGTTCTTCCCTGTTCATTGAGAAATCTGTTCATTATACAGGGTCCGGCAGAGATGTATGACGTTTTTGAAAAAATCATAACTCAGTGAGATTTTGAGGAAAATGAATTTTTTTTTTATGTACATGATATTTTGCCATTGATACCGCATACAAAAAAAGATCAAAAAATAATCACAAACGGAAAATGATGTAATCTAAGTTGTGGCCCTGTTTTTCCACACAATCCTGCAGCCGATTTGTGAAGTTGTCCATGCATCGTTCCAGCATGCTGTTTGGAATTGCTTGAATTTCCCGGGTGATTGCAAGAGAAAGTCCGCCAAGGGCACGTGGCTTGTCAATAAATACACGAGCTTTTAGGTACCCCCACAGATGATGATGAATGCCATAGATTCCCTTCCAGCAAGACGGGGCATCTTGTCACACGACAAGGGAATCTATGGCATTTTTGAGACAGCATTTTCCTGTACGACTGATTTCGCTAAGAGGGGATATTGAGTGGCCTCCACGATCGCCTGATCTCACCCCATGAGATCATTTTCTGTGGGGGTACCTAAAAGCTCGTGTATTTATTGACAAGCCACGTACCCTTGACGGACTTTCTCTTGCAATCACCCGCGAAATTCAAGCAATTCCAAACAGCATGCTGGAACGATGCATGGACAACTTCACAAATCGGCTGCAGGATTGTGTGGGAAAAACAGAGCCACCACTTAGATGACATCATTTTCCGTGTATGATTATTTTTTCATATTTTTTTATGTAGTATCAATGACAAAATCTCACTGAGTTATGATTTTTTCAAAAACGTCATACATCTCTACCGGACCCTGTATTCTAAGTTCTTAAATATACTTTTTGTTCTCCGTCGTATTGAAATTCAGCGTAAAAACACGTTTCCATCCTTCCGGGCAAACATTGAAGAACACTCTTCATAAATTTAGGCGCATAAGATGAAGGTTTATTCTTGGGGGGGTTAAGGCAAAAGGCCGACTACGTGAGTTAACTGCGTTATGAATTATATAGTTGGTAGCCGAGTGAGAAGTTGAGCTCGTCACGTACCCAGGTAATTCAGCACGGTCCGCATCCGGCGCCTTCTTTCGACGAAGGAGAAAAATCCGTTTCCGCGAGCCGTCGTAAATCCCTCCGGGAAATGACGGTGGGTTCTGTCGGAGATATCATTTTTCGGCGGGAAAAACCGAAAAACAAGAAACGGAAGATGAGCTTTTCCCCGGGTCGGTCTTATCGGTTGGGTTCATCGGGAAAATTGACAGTGCGGTCGTAAATAAAATGACAACGGAATTAAAACGGCGAAGTATCCCGCTGATGACTGCAAGTGTGTTAGTATATTAGCTCGCAAGCTCAAAAATCACTGATTCGTACTGTTTCCGTTTTTTTCTCTCGTTAACCTGTTGAGAAGGAGAAGAAAACATGTTTTATAACGTATTAATGATAATGGACAAAAATATATTACACAATATTTCATTATAACGATATTATAGGTGTAGACATATTTCTCTTGATTATATTTTATATTACAATAAATTCAAATTTAGAATAAATAACAGCATGCGATATGCCGAGGACCAAAGATCCTTCTGTCGGAGAGGGTCCTAGAAAAAGATTTTTACAAGACGAAACATTAGGGCCTATATCTATCTATTCAGAGAGGAATCACCAGTTGAATTCGTCAATCAATCTGGCTCTAGAACGCCAAGCCACCCTACAAAAACTCGCCAACTGCCCCACACTATCGCCATTCAATAGCTGCATAACCCGATCCCTTCAATCAAGCTATCAAGGTTTTTCAGTTCTTCAGCCTCATTTACATTTTTCCTTATGATTTCTAGAAGAACTATTTTGGGGTAGCGCGACTCCTGCATTCTTAGCGCACCTTCCTTACGTAGCCAAAGTGAAGTGAGATCGTAAATCTGTTAAACTAAGCTATGCGATACACACAGGTATACGATAACTGTGGAGTTGTTTTTGCATGATACCTTTCCGTCATGATAAAACTGAAGAGCTTGGTAGGGCCAAAATGTTTTTGAAGAATTTAATTTTGTTACTTTTTCTTTGAGACGGATCTGACTTACTTGTGTATAACGTGAAAGTTTTCGTCGAGACGAATCTGTCATATTTGCCATGGTAAGGATAAAGGTAAGAGTTGTTTTGAGTTTCAACGAACCAAGAGCCAGTAACTAACAAAAGGGAGTCGGTTGCTGTCTGAGAGGTGGCTGGAATCTCTGCACAGGTCTCGTCTTGGAACTATTAACAAATTTTTCTAGATATCAGTTCCACCATAGAAGAACCAACGTGAAATGGTGTGATGAGAAATGATCCTCGTTTCTAGAGCATTCTACTGGAACCGCCTCGAACTAAATGTTAGTGCATTTTGCAATCTATAGGTGCAAATGTTGAAATGTGTGATGACAAAAAAAAAGGTTGTAGGCGCGTTCTGTCCGCACCATTAATAGGAAGTATGATGAGGAACAGTGTAATGGATTTGGAATGTTTCCCTTCCCGTTTCTTGAATCTGCTAACCCTGAACATGAACCTGGGGCTTTTTAGCTTCAGGGGTATCCTTTAGTGTTGCAGACACATAGCTTCAGCTTGTGGAAGGGGCAATTGGTCCATTCCATCACCTCCCTGATCTGTCCGTGCGTCCTGCCATATCCCTGTTGTGCTACAGCTTCTTTGGGAACTGGAATCAACCATTGGAAGCAAAGGCGGAACGTCGACTTGCCGTAGCTATTTATATGAGTACAAACTACCACAACAGTTATTACTTTTTATGAATGACTTATTACGAGTATTGAAGAGAAATCTTAAGGATTGCACCTTCTGGAATATTTAAGCATAACGACTAGATCTTCTGGAACCAGAATCATCTTCAAGCACTAGTCAGTTTGATAAGTAGGTAGGAATCACATTGTCGCTATTTACACGTAGATTCTAAAGCAAATGAAAACGATAGGAGCTACGCTATGTTGTAATAATATGAACGTTTAACTTGTCGTTCGAGTTCCTATTACACCTGCCGAATTCCTAAAATAAGGTATCATTCTTTAGTTCATGACAGGGATCCAAATTCCTTGGATTTGTTCATAATTGGTTTCAACTTGGTAAGGTCGGTAAGCAAAAATAATTGCTAGTTCACGTTGATCTTGTTTACGTTATGAAACTATGGAAAATCCGAGGTCAGACCCCCACGGAGGGTGTGGGAGGTGCACCACACGTCCTTCACGATTTTCTCCACTTTTTTTGTCGTCTATAATTTTTCTCAACCTTTTTGTTTCTTACGGTCGCTTTCGTTCTTCGGTTCATTTGGAGGTCGTTTTATTGCTCCATTGGTCAGTCCGGGACAAAATTGTCATCATTCGTCGTGGCAGTTGATATTTTCACAGACGGACACGTTGTGACGAACTTTCTCGAACTCTATCTCGACTATCCATTGTATGCTCCGTAAGGTTTCCTTGAAAAGTCAGAAATTATATTTTCATTATAGAAACACAGTAAACTTCACATGTTAATCAAATCAACGATGAAGAGAATCCTTGTTGGATAACAGTAAAAAAAATGGGAATTATTTAAGACTCAACTTTTCTATCAACCATTGACTAGGTAAATGAAACAATTGTTTACAAAAGCTGTTAATATGTACCCGATTTGCACCCTTCAGATCATTCTTCATGCTTTCTTTCTATTTTCCACAATCTTGATAAATCCCCATAATGCATTATGAAGGTACTAGCTTTAACCGCTAATATCTTCTCTGTGACTTAATCTCTTAACTTAACTCTTAATTAAGAAAAATAAATTTAAGCCAATGACGCTGCTGACATAATACGTAAACTGGTGGCGTGGGTCTTTGGAACAATTTAAATTCTTGTCTGTATGGCGTTGGTACTCGACCATTGGTACAGATCGCTAACAAAATTGAGTCAAATGAATTCTTTACATAAATTCTTATGTATATAAATTCTTTATATGTGGTTTGTTTTGACAAGAGGTTCCGAACCAGTTCGGGATAGAACCAGAACCTACAGGGGGAGGGATAGAACCACCGAGATCTTTCGGTATTCGTTCTACTTGTCCGAACGCTTTCCGAACTAGTTTGGAACCAAAAAAAGAGGCAACAGCAACAAAAACAGGTCATGTGCACAATTATAATTTCTAACGTGCTGATCGCAACGTTAAATCTGTCGGCTACATCCCGAAACGATGAAGTCTGGTGGCCACAGTACCACAAAAATATCTGTACTCGGCCGCGTGGAGTTATCCTGCCATGAGGACCATTTGAGTCGGGGAAATTATACGAGGAGTTTTCATACCGATCGACGATTCCTAACAACGCACACCGACTCACTCTAAAATGCTCGATAAATTCCACTTCGTTGTATTGAGCGACGGTTTCCAGGTAATTCTCCGTTTTCGGGCGCAGCCGTTGATTAACTACGTACTCCACTACTTCTTCGTCAGACGAGCTGAAGTCAGGTTCACTGATGACGGTGTGGTCCTCATCGAACTTGATGACAAAGTTTGTTTTGACAACTTAAACGGCGTAGGTACGCCGTATTTGGGCGGGAATAGATGATGACCGTTGATAACGCGATAAATCTACTGCGCACGTCTCGGACTAAAAGCTCTGGCAAAAATCTTCGAACTCCAACTAGTTCTAAGTGGTTCTGGACTCCTTGTCCGAACAGCGAACCAAGAGGTTCGAGATTTTTCAGAACACGTTCTGGCGTGTCAAAACACCCAAAAAGGGGCGTGTTCGGTTCTGAACTGGTTCTGAACCTCTTGTCAAAACAAATCTTTAAATTGTAATACGTAGGTACTTCATCGTTTTGGACGCTCTCATTCAGATCGTTCGTCGTTCTCTCCTTTCGGTTTCCACATTCTTAAGAAATCCCACTAATGCACTTCGTAGGTAGTTGGTTTAATCGCTAATAACTCTAATGTGACTTGCATGAAAACGTCCTCATTGAAAACCTTTAATTTACCTCCGCCTCGAGAGAGGATGTGGTCACACGGTCGCGACTTCATAAAGAACGGATTACGCCTTTTTTTGCCTTCTTGCTTGACCGTCTACAAAGAAGGTAGAGGCTCGGTAAAAGGATGTGGTCCATTCTCTATACGGAACACCCTCGACCTTCCGCGTCGTTTGGGGAGGCGGTCTCGTTTTTTCATTGTCCCAGCCCCGCGACCCAGTTACGCCCTGACGTAACACAAGTATCTCGGAGAAAGCCGAAAAAAAAGATATATTCCGAAGGACGCTAGTGATAATATACGATGACATCATCAATCTTATAATTAAAATATTATAGTTGCAACTAACTCGTTCTGATTGACCGTTTCGTTAGGCAATATGAATAAATTGTGTTGTTGGAAATTAGATCCAGCGACCATCTGTCATATTTCGGCTTCTTTCCATGCCGAAAGTGAAATTTGATATTCATCTCCTCATAACTTCTGTCCACATCGTCAGCAACTGCACAACTCAGCCCACCACTCCTAAACCCTCGAACGTCTTTTATATTGTTCGATTAATATAGCATTCCCAAGTCAAATGTAACCTTTTCGCCATTATTCGTCGAATGACGAAAAATACGCACAATCCCTAAATATACGAGGGAAAATTATAATAAAAATTCGTAGTATTAATGCTTGTCTGCGATTGGGGACTTGGATGAGAACAATGCTCCGAATGGTTGTCTTTCTACCGACTTCAAAATGGTAGGAGGTACTCCATTCGTCTTGATTGATTATTTTCAAAATTCACTCCTAGCTTACCAGCAGATTTTTTCTTGGCTGTATTTTTATTGCAGTGGACTCTTATACTTTTAATATCGTTGTTCTCAAAATTAGTTTGATTTAATCTGTTTTCATTTTGATTTCAGGGAAGCAAAAGCAGCGTGGGCGGGCACAGCGGACCTCCGTACTACATGACGCACAGCTTCCCGCCTGGAGGTGGCGGTGGAACTCTACCTCGAGGGGCGTCTGCCGGTTCGACTAGCTCCCTTCTCAGGGGCTACACCTCGTCAAACAAAACCCCGCAGTCATCTGGTAAGTTTTTGAATTTCGTCTATGATTTGTCACTTAGCAATCTCTCCAACGCGTTACCTGTTGGAAGGAAGTGCGAGTGCCCCTGCTTGTTCATGATTTTTGTCAGCGACCTAGCTTTCAATGTTGGTAACAGTGGCAATATATTGTCGCTTCGATCCCCTCTGCTGGTATTAATGGTGAATCTGTGTTGCTTAATGCGCACCAATTGAACACTTGACCTTGATCTACCATACAGTGCAGTTTAGGTCTATGGTATGGGCCATCAACCTGCAAAGGCAGTGAAAAGGTAATGGATTCCACCCACCCTAAACTGCAAAAGAGTTGGCTTTATCATTCAAGGACAGAACATACTAAGAAATGAATGTAAAGACTGAATGAAAGTCAACAACCTAACTGTGTCATCGACTTTGTCATGTGGGAAGCTTAAATTATAAATTTGGTCGTTGTAGCTGATACAATGATCCCAGGTCTGTGTGAAAAGGGGTTTGACTATCCTGACAACTTCATCATGCAGGCAAACACTCTCTCTTCCCTTCCCAAGAATGGATCTCGACCTTAAGAGGAGCAGCGCTTGTCAAGTACAGGGAATGTGATTAAGCAACTGAGGATCTAAGAACTGGCTGATTTCTAGAATAGGTGGGAGGGGTTACCACTGCGGTTTCAGGCAAAAGACACAACTAGAATGTATGTAAGTTATCCCCCAGAGCTGAGATACGCCTGTCCAATCTCTGAATTGCGGGTTCCCCCATTCTTTGACAGGGTAAGCTCTTTGATTGGCAATGACAGCTGGACGAAAGGGAGATGCTGCCGTATGGAGCTTTTCAGTGTCCTGGACGCTCAGGATCTATGTTCTCAGGAGCTGTATGAGCCTTCAAAGTATACTGGAACACTACTAAACAGATAAAAATTACGAGTTTAGGTGTAAGAGTGTAGTTATGACTATTCACCCAATCAGATTGGTGGCCTTCATTACATTCACTGTAGAAGAAACCTATTCTAAGAGTTGGTATTTGGCCTTTGACGATAGTTAGAATATAGGATCATTGTTATGGGGTAATAATGCGCTGGAGGTTTGATCGATGATCTCTGCTGACTTTCTGTGAAATGAAGGGAAGGAGTTAATTTAAATTTGTGAGATTTTCCCAGAATCTTCTTCTAACAGAGCCATACTCGAATCCAAGTGTAACATTTCGACGCAATGACACCTTTTTTCTTTTCATCCATCGTCTTCCCTCAATCTTTCCCTGTATTATCAACCTTAGAAGTTGGTACTTTGGACCACCCACAATATGCCCAAAATAAGCCACCTTGTGCGCTTGATCCCAGCCAACTCTCTTTCCTTCCCCATCTTTCGAAGCACTTGCTCATTTGTCGTGTGTGTGACATTTCGAATGCCTCCAGCTTGTTCATGTCCAGGTCTCACAGCCATAAAGTAAGATAGACCAGACATAGCATTTTAACACACGCAAGCGAGTATGGATGGACAGTGATCTGTTGGCTAACATGGGCTTCCAAAAGTCGAATGTAGCGCAGGCAATGTCAATTCTGCATACTATTTCACAATCATAGCTCATGTCCTCATCTAACCAACTTCCCAGGTATCTAAAACGGCTTACTCTTTCCACGACCTGCACATTTAGGAGCAATTCTTGACGATCCCAGTCTGCTTTCCCCACCACCATCCATTTGGTTTTGGATATATTGATATTCAGGCCTCTTTCGCCACTTGATCGGGATACAGCAGTCAACAACGACTGCAGATCATCAAGGCTTTCTGCGAGAAGCACTGTATTGTTGGCATACCTGATATTACTGATCATCTCTCCCCGAATTCTCACTCCTCCTGGACGACCCTCTAGGGCATTTAAGAATATCTCATCAGCATAGGCATATGGGATTCCCCTGAATAAGGGATCTCAAATAATCGTGGTATAATAATGCTGTTCAGTGCGTACTATGTATTAGTATTTTTACAAGACCTACTGCAGAAACTAGATCAACTGTGCATCTAAGTGGTTCTCAGTTTACCTGATACTCTCGTCTTCACTCTTGCTGCAATTTGCTACACATCCCTCAGGTTGTTAACTTTCCTCTAGATTTGCTCTCTGCTGACCTCAGTGGTTCTTTAAATCATTCGAGTTATTCTATTTCGCTGTGTTCGCAGTGGATGGGTACATGAGCTCGCCTGAGAGAAGCAGCGTCGCACCCAGAGGTTATCCAGGTCCTGGAGGTTATACATCCGCTTCTTCCTACGATGATCCGTACTATGCTGGTTATCCGCCTAGGGCAGGCGCTATCACTCCAGTCATCGATGAAGAAGCTAGGTAAGTTTTATATCTTACTGGTTACAGATTGAACTATAGTGAAACATTCCAGTATAAAAGACTATCAAACAAACACACATTTTTGACAAATTGCACTGCATTTATAGGTTTTCCCATTAAAATTGTCTTATTATCCCCAGGAGTGTGTATAGAAATAGGCATAAATAGGTATTATTGCAATGCTGCACTTCTAGGGCGTTGACCTTGCGATCATCGAATGATCAACACTGCACATACTTGATAAATGACAAGCAATTATAACATCATATTATGTATGATATTGCCTAATCGCTGATGCTGCGCTTGGGTTCACTCGCAACTTGCATTCTTCAATAAGTGTGGCTTGATCTAGTTTTCCTATGACACATTTACTTGTACATAACTTCGAGGGACAATATCTTGAAATACATGTTTGGTAAATCTAAATAATATTATGAAGGAGAAAGGTTTGATGTTTTGTAGGTTATCCACCAGGAAACAGGGTGATTGTTTCACGAAGACTAGTTGTGAACATTTTCAATTCTTAAGTTAACACGCTTTCTTTCTGTTCGTCAGAATTTTAGTTTATTATCGGTGGTGGTCTCAACTAAAACTTTTTTGTCTTGTGATCTGATGTAAATAATTCTTTACTTTACGTATTTTACTATCAAAACAGTTTCCCCAATTCAGAGCTTCGTTAGACCGAACGACCAAAATAGGCTGTTTGAAATTGTCTAAATTTCAGTCCAATAGTTAAGACGTTGACGACATCAGTTGTTAAGGTCTCTAATTGAAGAATGACTGAAAATGTCAAAATGGTTATTAAGGCCTTATCGTAACATAAACAAACTATGATTCAAAAATGCCACTCAAAGCAATAATTTTATCATAAAAACTGGCAGTATAGATGTATAGAAATGGTGTAAGATGTGCTTGTCTATTTGTTTTTAAACTCTCCTTACTAAGCGAGAAAAATCATAGTTTTGTCATGTTTGTTATGTTGGTCTCCGAGCCTCGTGTTCGACAATAGGTGAGTTTTAATTTGTGCGCGTGTTTGGTTTTAAAATGTATTTGTTTCTGCGTTGCCCTAATAACACAATCGTAATGAGTAGGTGCAGAATGTGTTTTTCCTCTATCGTGTTTCCAAACGTTGAGTGTTCTGTGAAATTTGATTCTGTGGTGACATTTTCTAACGCATTATGTGTTAACTTTCATATTCAATACCTACTGTAATACCTAACCCAACGTCCAAAACACCAGAGTGGATTTAAGGGAGCAATGAAAGAGAGATTAAACTGATTATACTCCAATCGTCCTGAAAATCGTTCTCTAAAATCGTTCAAGTTTACGGAAATCTGAACGAACTGCTTGATGAATTTATAAACCTTTCACCTACTGAAGACTAAGCATCTGCTATTTGCTTGGCGAATGCATCAATGACACGTAAAACTGAAAGAAGAATATATGCATATGGCCAGCTTATTTGTCATTGGCCCAGCCCCATCTAGCTAGGAACTGTGATAAGCTCTGCTGCCATGTAACAAAGAGGTGATGGAATAGACTAGTTATTTTTACCAAGGTTTGGCCCTGGGTTATGCTCAGGGTTAGCCGTTTCAAGGAATGGGAAGAAGGGATTATCCACATCCATCACACTACCTGTGCTTTGAAAAATCTGGGGAGGTTTCTTCACTGCTAGGGGAAGGGGTGTCAGGGCAGTTAATATTTGAGAGTGAATGTTTCGTTACCAGGTTCATAACCTGCAACACTCGGAGGATATCCCTTAAGTGGAAAACCTTTAGGCTTATGCTCTGGATTCGTAGTTTCAAGAAATAGGAAGGAGGAACCATCCATATACATCACAATTGTATCTGCATTTCTTAGTACATACTGTCATGGGCACTAAATACCAAACAGCAACAAGGTGCTTCGAAAACGTGAACGTCACCCAGCTACATGGGTCACTCAGCTAAATGAAGATTGTGGAAGGTGATCCTGTGACGCGATTTGTAAGGTTTGTATCGTGGCATTCCAAGATGTACAAAAGTGGATCACTTATACGCTACCTGCTCCTCCTGCTTCTTTTCTGAATGAGGGTTTAGCGATTGTTTGAGGTTGCAGTGATCAGCACACATTCTCCATGTCAGGCCAGAAACAGATTCCTTTGGGACCAAGACAACTGGTGAAGACACTAGAGGGTTCTTCGATCACTCCATGGTCAAGTTGTTCCTCCACTAAATAACAGAGGACTGATTTCTGGGTGGAAGCCACTCTGCAGATGCGAGCTCTCACTGGAGCGCTTGCCCCTGTATTAATGGAGTGTGTTGCCTAGAACAGTCCAACCCAAAGTCCCATAACCTTCAGAATTGAATATTGCACTGTATTCCAGCAAACTGTTGAGTGTTGTCAGTCATTGCCAGGCATGTGCCTTAACTTTACAGATGCTGCTCCCTTATAATATCACCTTTCCGAGCCACCTACTTGGTGTTTGGTATTTTCTGTCCATAACGATCCCACAAATAGGTAGGTAGGTACCTGTCTTTCTGAACCAAATCTCTTTCTCTCTCTTGAGTGCAGTATGTTTTTGTGTGCACCCCTCTGTCTTCTCACTCCTGTTTCTCACCCCTATTCCTTCTTTGTGGTGATTCTCTTCTCACGACTCCAGTGACACGGAGGGGATGGACGACACCTACGTGACGTCTGCGGCGCCCGGCTACAAGATGCGCCCGGCCGGCGCCACTTTCCCTCCGCCCGTCGTACCCCAGGCAATTGACCAAACGAGGTTGGTAAATAATAGGTAACAGACATGATTTCTCAAAACAGATATAAGTAATTCGAGCTAATACGTGAGCTATTAAATTGTTTGCTGCAAAATAAAAAGTACCTTAAATGGTAGGTAACTAGTTTAGCTAACCAGACATGAGCGAAATGAAATCGACAATTACGATTAAGTTTCAGTATAGGACAGCTTAAAGATTTTATATTTAATAATTTTCCTCCTTGAAATGTAAGTTCATGTTTAACTAAAATGTCATCTTTTCGTTTTGTTTGATTACAACTTTTTATGATTGATTGTATCTCAAACATAGTTAGTATCTACTTCAAGTTTGGGTTCTCTTGACATTAAGTAATACCAATTACCGATGTTGGGATTATTTTTGGAGCAAAAAGCAGCGAATAGGCCCTGATTTCTTCATATTTGTAGCCTCGTCGCCAACTAGATCTTTGCCCCAATTGTCTACCCTAAGTTGTATTTTTGGTTTCCTATTTTCGGTATTTTATTTAGTAATATATTTCCTGTACATTTTCGCACCGGTGGTGGTAAGATCCTGTGTTTTGCATGGTTTTATTTAGTTTTTCCTTTTCGGATCTTCATCGCATGATGAGTGTATCTTTGTATATCATCTACTCGCCCCAAGGTAAAGTATCGATTATGTTGATGTTTGGCAACTACAGGGTGTTTCAGTGATCTATTTACGATTGTCACAGGGCAGGAAAGAAAGAATTTTTCAATTTTTTAAATTATCAAAAAATGTACAGGAAGAAATTTTATGTTACAAAACAATAAAACTAAAAAAAAAAAAAAAAAAATTCAAGTTTTAAAAATTGTGTGTTGTAGGTGTTGGCTATTTAAACGCACACAATCCTGCAGTCTTTCCCTGACATTGCCCATCACATCGTTCTCCATTCGTTTTGGGATTGTTGCCACTTCTTGCCGAATAGCCTCCTTGAGTTCCATCAATTTTTTTGGCTTATTCACGTACACTTTGCTTTTAAGGTATCCCCAGTGAAAAAAATCATATGGGCTTAAATCCGGGGGTTCGAGGAGGCCATGGGATGTTGTCTCGTGAAGAAATTAGGTGATCTAAACAAACGTCCCAGCTCATACATTGATGCCCTGGAAGGGTGAGCAGTACCTCTATCTTGTTGGAACCAAAGGTTTCGAAAAGTTATGTGACGTCGTCTTAGCTTGGGCTTAAGAAAGTTTTGAATCATTTCCAGGTAAAGGTCTGTTTTCACCGTGACCGTTCTCCCTTGAGCGTCCTCAAAAAAGTATGGGCCGATTACCCCAAAACTTCCGACCCCACACCACACTGTTACCTCCTCACTGTGCAGTGGTCGTTGGTGCAATGAACGTGGGTTCTCAGGAGCCCGGTATCTGCAGTTTTGTTTGTTTACGAAACCTGTCTGGTGAAAATGCCCTTCATCGCTGGTAAGGATTGTCACATTCTGTAAACGGCAAACGCCCGATGCTCATCTCTCCACGGCTCCATGGTGCAAACTGAATGGCAGGGTCCTGGGAACACAATGAGACCTTCCCCACCCCTGTAAACCAAGCCCTTCCCCTCCAGAGCCCTCTCAAAATCGTTAATAGACCACTGAAACACCCTGTATAATGAGGAGATGATGAATTGCAGTTGCCCCTTCCAAGGGTTGAGGTGATAAGATTGCAACACTGAAGGATACCCCTGAAGGTACTGCTTCAGGCCAAGCAGTTCCAAGAAACGGGAATGGGGAAAACCATATCTATCCAGGACTGCATCTCAACAGGAAAATATCTTACAATTCAAAACTCTTGTGTACTGAAGAATCTTCATAAACCTGTCTCAATAAAATTCGAGTATCTCTTAGTCTTTGTTGCTAGCTTTTATTTGGTTTAAATATGAGACACATCTCCAATTATTTATTGATGCCTAACATTTTAGGTTAAGAGTCGAGCACATGGAACGGCAGTTGGCATCACTGACTGGCCTAGTGCAGAAAGCGCTCACTCAACAGGTGATTCCAGGATGCTCCACGCCCCAACCAGTGGCGCCACCTCCTCACATTTACCATCGCTCAGCTTCCGGTAAGTAAATACATCCCAGGCAAAAACTTACAAAACAATTAGATTGTGATGATTCCAACCGTACGAAACTAGTTGTGGGTAGTCGATTTGTCTCAAGAATGATTAACCCTGATTAAATCTTGAAACTGGCTGAAAACGTCGCTCTAGCCAAGTAGGTAGCCTTTAGATGGCCTTTTTACACTGATTTCCACGGAGATGCAAAGTGCACTAAACATCCACAATCCTGTCGCAGAAGCAGCTGTAAACACTTATTACATTGAATTACGAGGTGTTCTTTAGTACAAACTCCCAGTTCCTATAAACTCTATTTCAAACTATCCTTTTTTCATTTAGAAAATATGATATAAAACCACTAGAGTCCTCTCTTTCAAATTCCAGGAAGTAAACATGGTTTTTATAGCATTTGAAAAAAAAAATAGGAGCAATACCTAATTACGCCTGTCAAGTATTATTTCACTTAAGTGTAGGTAACACCGTGTTAATCCTAAAATGCTGAACTTTGTACCAATCTTGAAGGACTAAATGAGCTTTAAATTGGCACAGGAAAAATAAAAATCTATCAAATACAGCTCATGATGCAAAAAGTTGAAATTTGCCGTGGTTTACCCATTTTTTTGCCATATAAATTCAAACATCTCGGGAATAGATGGTCCAATTCTCTCATTTTTTATTTATTGTTTTTCAATTCTAATTTTAAATCAATTTAAAAAAAATCAAATTGTTAATTATGTACTTTAACAACCTAGGTAGCCATTTTTGTTCCCATCTCATGAATGTTTTTCCGTGACAATTGCTAGTGTCCCATTCCAAAGTCTTATTTTATGGACATTTTCTACTACAGTTCAAAAACTAAATTGAAAAAGCTAGCTCCAAATTCCGTAGAGTCTTCAGTAATTAGATTCTCTTTTGTTCAAAATCATGTTGAACAAATTTCCAAAAAAAAAAAAAAAAAGTTAACCGTACTTTCCATGCAACCTGTGTGTGCAGCGAGAAAGTCCTGCTATGGCTTAAAAATATGGATGCCTCCGGGAGAGTTCGAACTCGTGTCCTCACTACTAAGAAGAAATTCCTCTTTAGTTGCAACACTCCAACGGGTTCAGCTATGTTGTCGATTCAATCAAAGCTCTTCGATTGAGGTTTGTTCTTCGTAAACATGGCAGCCCCACTCACCTGACCATGGCTTTTTTCCAACTGGTACTCCCTGTTTGGCCGTCAATCCTCTTCATTTTTACCTCATCTTGCGACACAATAAAAGGAGGAAAAGCAATGTATAAGAAGTATAATATACAACTTATTTGCTATTGGTCTTATTGAAGTACGCCAATCAAGGCAAGGAAATGTTTAAAAAATCTGAAATTTTGGAATAATTTTTATTATTTAAATGATTAACAGGAGTACAATCCAGTTCTTAGCGACTGTACTGACCCGGCAGTCCCCCCCCCCCTCTCCCCACACCGCTCATCACTCTTTCAACTAACCTTCGGGTGGGCTCCTTCCGCCCTTTGTTAGCTCGGCATCACCACTTTTCCGTCCGTCCGAGGGGGTCATTCGTGTACCTGTGCGAAATATTGGAAATTCATCTTATATAGAAAGACATTTTGAGGAGAAAGTCTATCTCCACAGACACATGTTCCTGTGAATTTTTCCTTTCAGCACCCAACTTACCTTTCACTTTTACTCCACGCCCTTTCTAATTTATGGTCCAATCAGAGGGCACCTTTCTCTTTCATCTGTATAAAAGAAACATATCACTCCTTCATTCACTAGTGTATTGATGATGACGTAACACCCGAAACCTGTCGACAAGTGTATATTTTTTGTGGAAATAGACATTCTTGTCAATTTCATCTTTTTATTTCTTCCGATAAAACCAAATAAAAATTCTTAATTTGTTGTATGAAAAAGTTTTGTTGTTGTTTGTCCTTCAAGTACGTTTTTAGTGAGATATTTTAGTAACTCCCCCCTCCCCCCACTACCACTATCTGTTAAGTTCCAGGTAGTATCGAGAAACAATAGTTTGTGTTTAGTTTGTTGGGCAGGATGTTCGCTGAACCTCCTATTCCTTCTGGGAACCTATACTTTAGTTGTACAAATAGATCAGAATCTGTTATAGGAATAATTGTTCTAAAAGCGGGGTTTATCTTTAACAGAAATTTGATATCTAAGATTCTAAGTAAGCACTTGAATCAGGAAATGAGTAGTTACTTATTGCACTATTACCGTATTTTAACCACCCGGCTGTGTCATAGTTTCTGGTTGTAACCACAGATTAGATACTGTTGAGAAGTACTAAAGAACATCCTAATTACGATTAGGTAACGAATGAATCACAGATAATGCCGAACTATTCACCGAGTAACAGAATCATAACGTAGATAGCTCCTTCACTACGTATTTACTGCATGAAGGAAGCACCCTGATTAAGTCGCTATTGTTATCGTTTCTGTTTAATTTATTTGGTCGAGTAAGAATACAACTTATCGAACGAATCTTCTTCATGTTCAATCACACCAACCTTTCTTCGTCTAAAATGTTATTAAATAACATTTCAAACTTAAACGTTAGTTTTCTGAAAACGAATAGCAATAACTGTCTTTAATGAGTTTCTTAGGCTCATAAACGAAATTGCAGTTTTCCTAATGCCTAGACTGGTGTAATTACATCCTAATTTACCGATTTACTGAAGTATCAGCTGCGTTGCGCACGTCAGAATAATAGTATATCCGTTTTTTATGTAATTAACCCAATTCTCATTCGATGACTGAATCTATTTAATTTTTACATTTTGCTTCCGAGTCTACCAAGGTAGCGGAAGCATTGTTTTCACTTTCGGAATGTGAAAATTTTTCTGTCTCCAAAATCAAAAATTCCCCTCGCATATTGCGTTTTAGACCAATTGTTGACACGATAAGAGAGATGCCTACAAAAGTGTTCAAGAAAATAAAACTAGGTAGTTATTATGGTTTCTGAACAATTTTGGTTCCGTGTCTGTCTGTCAGCAAATCCTTGTTACGGGCAAAACTACACGAAGTTATAGTCCGATATTGATGAAATTTTCAGGGATCGTGCGGGTTGGGGTGTAGATGGTCCCCTATGAGTTTCATGACTTCCGGATCAATAGTAGCCACTGCGCACGCGCAAACGTGAAATCCTTGTTACGCGCATAACTCCGGAAGTTCTTGACCAATTTCGATGAAATTTTCATGGATTGTTCGGTTTGATGTGTAGATGGTCCCCTATAAGTTTCATGATCCCCGGATCAATAGTAGCTTCTGCGCATGCGCAAGATATATACAGCCACTGTGCGGAGGGATGACGGCAGTTGGGTACTTTGCAACGACGCTGCAGTCAACCCATCATTATTTGATCCGTCATTGAACGATGCTTATATTTTATTTTTAGAAATGTCATAATAACTATTTATCACTTCAGTCATCTATCCATTCAGCGTCAATGTCAATTTTTATTATTAGGTAGGTATATTTTATAGTTTGTTCAATAGTTGAACATGGCTACCTTTATTTTCTCAAGTTACGCTCCTGCATAACAATAAATTTACCCTAATTCAACATTTACTTCGCCTAATTGAACGAAGTTCTTCAGTCAATAATAATTTTCAATGATCTATACAGTCATGTTATGGATACGAGGAAGCTATGTGCCACACCCACTTGTTTTTTTGCTGCCATAATTTATAAAACAGAGACTTGAAATGATTTACCATTTGTTATACAGTTTCATATTCAAAATGAAGTGTTTCAATCTACTAAATCTATGACAACATCCCCTGAGTAAAATGAAAATTAAATTAATAGTAATTAATAGTGATTAATGGATAATTAATATCCAAGCTTAAAGCAAAATGTCAAATTGATTGGCTATTGTCCTATATGTAAGTTAGTGACGGAAAATCCGGATTTAGGGAGTTTTTTTAAACATTAAATGTTGAAATGCAAATGCAAATTGCAAAATTGCAAAAAATGCAAAATTCAAATTTTCCTTTTTTGCCTAGACGAATCTGACGTACTCAGCAGGGAGTGAATTTAGGGACGTTTAGTTTTCTGTTAAAATTTATGTCGTGACGGATCTGGTTAATTTTACTTTTTAGTCAAAATACTTCAAATGTACGCACATGATCTATATCACTAGTCTTCGTTATTATTTCTAATTTTGCACTTTGCACCTCCGTTCGAATTATAACAATCAACTGTCGATGCTGACGGTTGAATTATAATGTCACCACGTCACTCGTGTAGTGGTACGTCAATATAACGTAATTTGGTCGTAGTACAAATTAATTTCTATATTATAGTTAGCCTCATCATTGCTTCAACTCAATGGTTCATAACCGTCAGGCTTTGTACGTTGGTGACAAGGGCTTTTGGGAAATACCATTTGACCGAACATTATAGGTTCACGTGTAAATAAAACGAGGTGTGAGACTGTGAGTACCCAACTGTAAATAGACAACCCCTTCACAAGTATTCTTTCCGCTTATAACTTTCACCACCGATTTCGATTTGGGCATAATTTTTAATTGAGCATCATTTTGGGGATCGATTGACTTTTTCGATTATCGAAAGGGTGGCAGTCACTGGCTTTTTACGCTTCGTCATTTCAGGTTTCGCTTATCTCCTGCAGAATGTTCAATTTTATTTCGCTTGTCCTGAAAACGTGATTATTATCGAGGTGGATATTTATGAAAGAATCTGCGATCGAATAGAATAACGGCATGAGTTCTGGATATAGATCCACAAATATCAAAAGATGCTGATAAGCGCATTCATGTAAAAATGCAATTCATTTCGTTGTACTTCCATTTGGTAAAAGTGAGGTATCTTACGAAGTTTATAACAGTGCATCTAGTTCAATCTAAATTTAAAATGCATCTATTGAAATGTTAATGCAATTTGCATGAAGGGGTAGATGTGGTTCCAAAAAAAGGATTCAAGTGGTTGAAAAACACACATTTAGAACTTAACTAGAGTTGGAAGCAGTATTATAGGGTGCCTAAAGAAAAGAAGGCAAATCCTTACGATTTTATTGGAAATTTAACGCTAAACAAAACCAACCCTATAAACATGGGTTTGCAGATGAAGTCTCAATAGTGAAAACTTGAAAAACAAAAAGAAAAATGAGTTCTCTTACACTCATTTAAAAATTGCTATGAAATGGATTGTTATTAAAAATATACATATAAATTAGTCATACAAGTAAAATAAGTCGAAATTGAGTGGAAGTTTTTCCATTATTTGTTACTGTAATTAAAAAAAAAAAATGTTTCATTCAAATTTTTTTTTCAGTATATATTCAGAGTATTTTTTCAATTCTTAATTTGATTAACTGGAATTAACTTCATTCTTCAATCAAATTCCGATGTTTTGATTTCTCAATTTAGCAGTTTTCATCGCAATTTTTCGTTCATTACATTCTTCAATCTTTCACATTAAACTGTAATTAAATATACTAAGTTGTTAAGGATGGTTGGGTAAGATAAGTTAGAGAAAGAATGAATTCGCTTTGTTATTGTCTCTTAATGCGGAAATCACTCACATAATAATGTTGCTTTATTTTATGTGCTATGTAACTAACATGATTAGATATTGTTTGCTTATCAATATTATTTGGTGCTAAGACCGTTGAGGTCATTTAGTAAGAAATCGTGCCGTGAATCTCAAGGTTTTTGTATAGTAATTATTGTTATAATTAAAATAAACGAAGTTGTTAGTTTTCGAATCGTCCAGTCTTGCGGAAGCTTTGCAATCACTTGCAAAACCACGTGGTTACATTCGTATTTTCGTATTAGAGGATCCTGAACAGTTTACATCTCGTGTCTGTTTAGGCTGGCGGTTTTTAAAGTCCTTGAAACACGCGTAACCTCACTCAATTACTAAGAAAGTTTCGGGGATTGTGCAAACCAAGCAGTTGAAGTTCTCTACTTTTTTCATCACATTCTGACCGAAGGTGGCGACTTTGCACGAAATGTGAAATAAGACCTGCCGCATACAACCTGGTTTCTATGAAATTTTGGAAGATTTCCCAGGTTACGCGCTTGTGATCTACTGTACGATTTACAGGTCAATTGCAGGATCTGCCACTGCAAAAATCGCGAAATTTTTTGGCATGACTCGAAATCATTGTAGCCTTCATTACTCTCACTACCTTGTCTTCTGCTTGTTTTCATCAAATACGAACCAAAGGTGGTGGCTGAGCACGAAATGTGGAATAACTTTGAAGGACATTCACGTATTACATGGTTTCAGGGATTTCGCAGGTTCTCTTCAGATGCTCTTGTTATCTGCAATAAGGTTACTCCCTCAGGACAATTGTAGTTTCTGCTTCTGAGAAAATCCAGAAATCTTGATGAAATCTATTAGATTCCAAATTATTATAACCACTGCGCATACGCTAACGAAAAATCGTTGCAGCATCACAACTTTCAGTGCGAAGTCCTTACCTTTTTTCATCACATTCTGTGATCACATGGGTGGACTGTAACTTCAAGACCTGTCATATAGACTCAGGTTTCAATGAAATTTCCAAGGATTTTCCAGGTTATGCTCTTGTGATCTACTTTATCGATCCACATCAATCCAGAGGCCTATGGTAGAATCAACATCAGGACCTGTCACATATAAAGCGCTCCATACAATGTCAGTTTAACTGAAGATAATCGTAAGGCCCACACATGCCCACACATCCACCAGTTGATCTGAACATAACGGACTACAGTTCGCCTGGACTGAAGGTGTGTGGTCGGGGATCGGATGAGAGATCCGCGACAGGCAACGACCTCGGATGGTGGGGTCAACTGTATTGGGTAGGTACTGACCTCACACTGTCAGTTGGCTTGCAGGCGTGCGATCCGCTGGCTCCGTTTTTTTCAAGTTTCCATCGGTTAAGCCGCGTTTACAGGAGGCCAGTAGGGGGGCAGGTAACCTGAGGCAACTACCCTACCCCAAGTGGAAGACCACGCTTGTGAATCACAGGCAAGTTGCCTGTCAACTTGCTTGGTAGGTCGACTTGCACGAGTAGACAACTTAGTCTGTCGAACAGAGCAAGTGAGCTAACTTGTGAAAAACAGTGCTTATTGGATGTTGGTTCATTTTATTCTTAACATTTTATATATATGTGGAATACTGTAGCCTACTAATTCAATGGCTCCACATTGGTCCGAAGAGATGTCAATTACGTTTTTGGAACTTTACAAGGACCAGCCTTGCTTATGGGACCAGTTTTCTGAACTGTACAAGAACAAGAATGCATGCGAAACAGCCCTTTTGCGTAATTTCTTGTACGTCATCATAAGATAAAAGAGAAGATGCACTTTCTTCCATCTTCCACATCAAAAAATGGCTCGTGACTGGCCAAGTCATGTGGACAGGGTCAAAGGCAAGCCCCCCGTACAGTAACTTGCCTCAGGTTACCTGCTCAGGTAACCTGCCCAGGTAACCTGCCCCCCAACTGGCCTCGTGTAAACACGGCTTTATAGGTGAGACCATTTTTGTGCTTTCATTCTCCAGCCAAGATTGGACTGATGGCCTTGCTGCTGTAGTGTGTGCTATCTTCCTGTTATCATCTGCAGTTCAGTACTGCCGCCTGCAAGAGGTTGACTGTTAGTGTATGTAACTCGGCAATATTGGTCTTACGATCGCCTGTTGAGGCGACGGCCTGCAGGCAATCGCATAGTGCATGGCCCCCTTAACCAGGTTTCAATGAAATTCCCACGGCTTTTGCAGGTTATGCTCTTGTGGTCTACTTCACCCCACAGTTGAATGGTAGAATCTGCGCCACATCAGGAAAATTATCGAGATATTTTCTATTCCACCATTCTTCAGCCGATTTTGATTATATTTGTTATATCCCAAACGATGATCGCCGTTGCGCATGAGCCTATGCAACATCTGTTCACCCCTCGTTGCTCTCGCTGTCTAAGTTGGAACCAATATCCAATTCAACTCAAATTTGAAAAGTACCAACTGGGCAATCAAACCTGAGATTAGTAATTCCAATCAGAGTTGCTTTTAGATTAATAAATTTTCTTGGTTGACAACATAGATTCATTCTTGAAAATAACTTACAATTACGTGGATTTGCAAGTTGTATGTACATCGCAGACATTTTTGCTTTCAAAGTAATTCGTTAAGGAAAAAAACCACAAATTTCGTAATTCCTCACTGATATTCTAAATTCATTTCACACTAACGAATGATTGTTATCGTCTATCAACAAATTCCTAGTTAACTCTTCAAATTGAAAACCTTGTGAGAATCCGGCCTAAGCACCATTGTTGGTTGTTGCTATAGTCATTTCGTTCGTTTCGTTATTAGTTTTTTGATTTTTTAATTTTTCTGAATTGTTCTTTTGTGGCTTTTAACAAATTCACACCGCACGTTGTTTAGTTACGGACGAGTATGACAAGCAATCCAGCTCAAGCTCTGCGTCCCTAGCAGGTGAGGTAGTCAAATAAACTTGACGTTTAGACGTAATATTGGTTGTCGATCCATCGAGCCACAATTTTGTACTCTTACCTTGGTTTTATCGTTTAATTTAAAACTAACGTAGAATGTCACTCTCTTCAGTCCTCTTAGTTAACCGATTCCGTAAAATTTCTCAACTCTTCACAAATTTCGAAAACACTCCTCACAATGTACATATATATCTCTAAGTACCTAGTATTGTCCAGAAATTTCGATTCAATGGCGTTCTTCCTTTGTTATCTAAATTTTGGATTCTCACATAAAAGGAAATTGAATTATTTCGTGTTCGTGACGACGTTGAATCATTTTTCTGGTACTTTTTTGTTGTGCTAATATGTGTTGCTTCAGCTATTTCATTGTGGTGATAGTGGTGGTGTTTTTTTATACTTGTTAACTTGAAGTAATGGTTTATGAGGTCAACGATTTGACTTCAATGGGATCCAGCTGTGTGTCTGAGAACTTCATGAATGTTGCAAACGATTGAGTCAGTGAATGAGTTCATCGGGAATGTCGATGAGATTTGCAACCCTTTCCGCTAAATTTCGAATACTCTCAGATTTAAAACATTAACGATGAGTACAATACCTACATGAAAATAACTGGTGCGAGGCTCTCTACTTTCCCCAAATTTATGCAACGTATATTGGCGTTGATAGAGTTTTTCTGAATAAAACTTGCAATATCTAAAAATAATTAGTTCGGCGAAACAATATCATAAGATTGGGAAGAACTACATCTTGGAGACAATTCTGTTTGTCAATAACGCAGGTTTACCACCATAAATGTACAGATACAAAATATCTGTAAGGATCGGTTTATGTTTTCATCAAAACATCAATGACTCGTTACATATTCTAATAACTCAAGGTTAAACCTAACTACTTATTTGATATGCTGTAATGGTATTAATGACTGATGTCGGATAATAACCTATAAATTTCATATTGGAAAATTATTCAAATCTTCAGCAATATATGAGTTTTTCTGAATAAAACTTGTAACATCCAAAAATTATTAATACGACGAAACAATACCAAAAGATCGAGGAAAATAACGCTAGCGATTGCATCTTAGGAAACAATCCTGTTTATCGATAACGCAGGTTGACCACCATAAATGTGCAGATACAATATATCTGTAAGTATCCGTTTATACCCTTGGAAGGGCCGTTTAATTTCTCAGTCCCTAACGAAAAATTGTTTAAGGGAAACTGAAAGGTAAAAAAAATTACCCGAAACAAAAGTTGTCAAATCTTGGAAAAACACTTTTTTTAAAGGCTCATTAGTCCCCTATAATTCTGATCATACGTAATACATAGCCTGTAAGTCTAAATAATGCGCAAAAGCCTCAGCTTTCCAACGGCATAATTAGGTTTTATTGTTTAGGGGGAGGATTTCTGAGAAAATTGAGTTTTAGTGTAAAAAAAAATGTGTGTTTTTAGGAACATTTGACGGTTTTGTTTGAAAATTATGGCACCCTATGCATATTTGAAACTCTCTTCAAGTTTTCCAAGTTTGATTGATGGGCTAAGGGTATCACTTACTATTTCGACCTCACAAAACATACGAAAGAAAATTCTGTAACTCATCTTAAAAAATACTTTTGGTTTTCTCAACTTGGAGAAAAAGATTCAGAAATCCTAATAATTGTCTATTGATAGTCATCAATTAATAAAATTAAAAAAATATTTGTACTAAATTAATGATTAATTATTGGAATGGACACGTTCAGAATACTCTATCAACGCCTGCCCAAAAGATCACTAAACTTTATTATGATTTTCATGTTTTTTCATCAGCACCTTTGTGCTGATTTTTGAAAGCTTTGCTTTTGGGGTTCAATACCAATTATGTTCGGACAATTTTTTTAATGCAATTATTTTAATTTTCAACGATAAAGCGGACGTAAACTTAAACAGTATAAAATAAATATCAGAATTGCTTTTTAAATGCTCCAAAACAGATTGGACTGATTAGAAAATTCAATTTTTTTAAATTTTGAAATCGTCATCTTGAATTTTCAAATTTTTCCATTTCACACGAAAATGCGGTATAAGTGTGGAAAGATGTGCGGAGTTTCGCATGAGATGTTTTATTCCAAAAAAGGAAGTTCGTATCTTTATTAGAATGATTGATGTTAGCGAAACAAGTTCCTGAGATGGTATGGTAGAGGAGAATCAGATCTGTTCGATTCTGTCATTCAAACCTCGTATATCAAATGCTATTTGTAT
Organism: Creontiades dilutus; assembly: GCA_031894815.1. NCBI lineage: Eukaryota > Metazoa > Arthropoda > Insecta > Hemiptera > Miridae > Creontiades > Creontiades dilutus. The sequence continues at coordinate 825,907 of JAVIWC010008305.1, forward strand.
TTTCAACGATCGCAGACCATTTTTGTGGTTCTTACAAATCCTTCAAACTTGCTGATTTCAAGTCTTCTCATTCTCGATGTACTCATCCTGACGTCACGTAGATTGTGGCAACATTATCTGAAAAATTGAATTGACAAAAAAGTTCCTAATGAAAGCCTGGTGCTTTTTGACAGTAGGAGTTCATTATCTGTACTGTTATTTGTGCCAATCATCACACGTAATTTTTCAAAGAATTTATTTTAATATCCCAAAATTAAAAAAAAAAACTTGCTCACATTATTTTAACGAATGCTCACGAATACGCATTCGAAACTCTCGCTCTTATATAGGTTCTTGTACTTTATTATAAGTGTTTATTAATTTTTGTTTTAAAAATTGATATCAATCAGGAAAACTTTTAAAGTCTTCAATGTAGAGGCTTTTTCCTTATCCCTGTATAACATATCTTCCTTGAAGTAGTAGTGTGGTGTTGGATGGTATTTTGGTATTTTTAAAACCACCTTAATAGTGTATTGCGGTAGATTCGGTTATTAATGATGCACCTGCTCTTGGGTTGGTCGATTCGTCACAATATCCTCGTACTTCAAAAACATTCTGTCTCTTTGTTGAATTATTGATTACTAGATTGGAAAATTGTCAAATTTTACAACATCTAAGCATCTATCAAGACTTATATTCACGCCATGAGAGAATTCTATTTAACGCTTTTTGAATATCGTTGTTAATTGGGTGGAAAGTTTTTACCAGTAACGTTCAAACCGTGCTTTCGAAGTCAGTATTCATTCTTAAGAAAGATGTGGAGCATTGAAAAACTGGACCGTAACTATAAATGACTTCCTACCGTGATTACATTACAAACTTTGTAAGTCTGACAAAGCTCATCTGACTTAGTTTTAAATTTAACGCTTTCCAAGGTTCGTATGGAACTATTTCAACTTAAGTCCTTCTTCACAGCATCAAAAGTTTCTGTTACGAGTAAAATGTCGCAGAAACTCTTAGTTTTATTCTTCAAGTCGCGTGGATTAAGCATTACTGGGCTCAGGCAATTTGTTCCCAGGTGTGTGGCTCTTAATTCTGCACCAGAGCTTTAGTACTGGTAGTCACTCGTATCTAGCTTCGTCCTAGACGCTCTGCAGTCCTCTACCCTTGCCATGTGGGAGTATAGTTACGTTTTTGCGAGATAAACTAAAAGGATGAATAATATTTATGGCATAATATATGTTTCCAAATTTCAAAGTAGCTAGATTTCATAAAGGGAACATGAATGCTGGCACTGTTGCAAAAAATCTTTGCAAATTGGCGGGTCTTTTCAAAGGCCACTGTTCCTTCGTTTACCTTCTTAACAAAACGAGTGGAGCCAGAACAACATACCTTTGCAAACTTGTGGGTCGCCTCATTATTGACTGGTACCTCCTTAACAAGACAATAGAATGGCTCTGTGGGAAGGCCCTTCGCAAACTTGTGGGTTCTGTGTTCACTACGCCATTCAAATCGGGTTTGTCCAAGGTTGATTCACAAAATAATTATTTCTTTGCCAAAAAGAGATCAGAGTCCAACCTAATTGGACCTTCAACCAAGTACTTTTGGTATTGGACCGTTTACCAAAAATTATGTAACTCAACAGGTTCAGAAATGGACATGACACAAATAATACACTGGCGCAATACCAGCCAGGTTAGGTCTTCTCTAAGGTCTCTATATTTTAATGTATCAAGTTAACAAGATGGGTAAGGCCAGGTCACAACAATGCTGACTCTGTTGCAAAAGAACTTTGCAAGCTTGTGGGTCTCCTCTCCATCTGCTGTCCCTTACGCTACCACCTTAACAAGATGGGTAATGCCGCGACAATGGAGTGCTGGCTCTGTGGCAAGGATCTTTGCAAACTTGAGGGTCAGTTTCCACTGAATCATCCAAATCGGGTTGTCCAAGATTAATTCACAAAATAATTATTGCTTTGAGAAAAAGAGGTCAGAGGCCAAACTAATTGGACCTGAACCTCAGCTAGGGGTTACCAACAGTTTTACAACCCAGCAAGTCCAGAAATGGACATGACACGAACGATACACTAGCTCACTACTCTTTAGTAGAGATAAGACTGGACCACCATCTTCCTTGATAATCTTTGAAAATTGGTGGGTGTTCTCTAATCAATCAATTTAACAAGATGGGTATCAGTGCAAAGCCCTCCGGCTCTGTTGCAAAGACCTTTGCAAACTTGTGGGTCTCCTCACCATCCACTGTCTCTCAAGGTACCATTTTCCCTAGATGGGTAAGGCCATGACAATGGAATGCTGTATCTGTGGCAAGGATCTTCGCAAACTGGATCTGTTTCCACCAAATCATTTAAGTCGGTTTTGTCCTAGGTTAATTCACGAAGTACTTCTCCAACTTGTGGGAATGGAAAAAGCGCGGTCCAAGAAACCCAAAGAAGCCATCTGCTCTCATTACATTTTTATCGGTATCCACGGAAGGGTCGAGTAACAGAGACCTGCTTGTTGGAGACGCTTATCCTGGGAGCGCTATGAAAAACTCCAGCATCAACAAAATTCTGGCATTTTCTAAAGGGTTCTCGTGCCGATCTTGTCCATTGGTTCCTACTAAAAAATTGGGGAAATCGTTTGATCTCATCGATTGATGTTGCTCCGTTAGGAATTTATAATAACTGCTACCCCAATTCTACTTGAAGCTGTTGCGTGCGTTAATTGTGTGTACCCACCGTCGAGTATTGTAAAGGTACTTGAAGTCAAATGGTTAAAATTTGGTTGAAAATGATACTGAAATGTTGACAATCTTCTTAAAATACCTTGATTTTGAGATGTCCTCGGCGTGTATTGTCGTAATATTGAAGATAGAGATCTGAATTAAGATTCTTGGAGTTTCCTTCAGAGACAAGATAGTTTATTGAAGAAGTAAGATGAGCCTATTCACACTAGTAAATGCTGTTTGTAGTTTGTTCTTTCATATTTATTGTGGACGTGATTGGAACCGACCAACCTCAAGTGCGTATTTTACTTTAAAATGTGTTGTTCCCCTTCACTCCCCACTAACTTTCGACGTTGTAAACACCACCTCTTGGTCACCTCACTTGTCCTTGTTCCCGCCCCTCCGGAATATCTAACTCTTGTTATGTTTTGGTTGGGGCTTATCTCTGTAGACGATACCTACCTGCGGACCGACACTAAACCACCAAAATTAGGTAGAGGTAAGTTTTATGTTATTAATTTTAGAGAAATTAACGAGAATAATGCTTTTTTTTTGTATCCCCAGATTTTTGACGTGGCCAAAAAGCATTATCTCGTTGTCAATAGGTATCTTTACGGTCTGGTAGAGTTGATGATGTCGAACATAGAGCTTTATTAGTTGAATAGATCTGTTGTCGATTGATTCACTCGCTGATTTGAAGTTTTCGTGTTCATTTCACCGTTTTTTGGGTCGAATATCAAATAAGTGAGTGAATCTGTTGAATTGTTTATAAAACGTGCCTGACGGCGTAGATTGCTGGCAGTAGTTTTTGCTGCAGTCTTAAAAATGCTGTTGTGACGCGCTGCTCTAGAGAAATTTACTCGAAAATTCCAACGTTCTTGTGGATTTTGTCTGATTCAACTGGTGCCTAAGTGCGTGTGTATTGTTACTGATCGATATTCCTAGAGTATGTAACCAGTTGCGCTATATTGTAGCAGCTTCAAAAGCTTTAAAGTTACTTATAGCCTTCCTCAAATTACTAACGAAACATTTGTAATGAGTTGATTGTACAGCAGTAAATAGGCGCCAAACTTGAAACTCTTACCATATCAAGGCAGTTACGTCTGCACCAATCGGCATATGAAAATTGAAATATCAAGTATACAGTTTCCCTTAAGGAAGGACGTCCGGTCGGGAACGAATTCTATGACTAATTGGTGACAAAAAGTGCCCCTGTTTAATACTTTCCTTGAAACTCGAATTCGTTCAATTCCAAGTATGTTCACATGTTGTCCAACTTTCGGCTGTAATACCCTTATTTTCTGTAATAACCTCAAATCTGAAGATATCGTTGGATAGAGCATTGAATATCCTGTATCGCTAATGCCAAACAAAAAATCTTTTGCTTTAATTTAGCGGGTGAAAAATTAGCCTTTAAAAAAAATTATCAACCTGCGAAACTTCTACATTTGTCAATCCTCTCTAAAACCTAGAATTCCTACTTGAAATTTTGGTACTATTGTTTCAAAAGTGGGCCAAGAAAGGCTTTCCAATGGTATCCTCAATCTTGAAGTTATTTGGGACAATAAGGAAGAAAATTTTGCTTCCTTTAAAATAAGGTTCATTTGCATGGAATTGTGGATTGTGAGTACAACGCAGATCAATGAACTGCCGGTAATTAGAGTACTATAGTATCCACCATGCTCAGGGACTGTCGCCAGCGGCTCTAGTATCCACTCTCGTACCATCTTCAGGTTAAAGAACAACCTTCGGATTTTTTTCAAAACTTTTTGGGAAGCGAAATTATGATCGCTCATCAACCCAAATGGTCTCATGGACACCAACTCATTCTACTGAATCAAACAAGACAACTACCCCCTAACATCAAAAGTTCGTAAGGTTTTTGTAATCGATCAAGATTTGTTAATATCAATCCTTGAATTAATCCTCAGGGTTGGTAGATCGAGACGTCCGAGATTTCTGGTACATCCCAATGTAGGATTTTTTAACGAAATTTCGTTAATGACGCACGGTATCTTCCTGGATACGTTCCCTTCAATCTCATTTCCTGGGAATGAGAATGAAAATGGGTTCTTAGTCCACTCGAAAACCCAATTGGCTAGATGAGTTAACTCTCAACGGTTGTAATTGATTTTTTTCTGGTTTCTAAGTGGGATGCTAGAGAACAGGAACTAGGATGCCTATATTCCTGTTTCGTTCTTAAACTTTTGAACGTGCCAAAATTAATTTTCTTGAACTTTTGGTGTTTTAGTGTTGGCTACATTGTATTTGACACTAAATATACCCTCTCGAGTTTCAACAAAGCCTTCAAAAAAACGAGAAAATCACAGAATAATGTGCTGAACTACTGGATACCACGAGTTTTGGGTGTCTTAGAACGGTATCCTACAAGATACATCTAAAATTGAATGTAATCATTCATTCTTATTAAAGAAATTGTGAATCAAAAGAAAAAAAAAGGCTTGGAAGAAAAATTGGAATTCACTAAGAATTTTGGATCTTGGGATTGTTAAGGATTAACTTTGATCTAGTAGTTCCAACTATGGCGGATGGGCGTCTTTTTTCATTCGATTTAATCCACGTATCTTGAAACTTGAAGCAACAAATGTTGAGGGGGTTTACAAATTATTTTCTTGGTCGTTATTGAAAGTAATGAGGAAAAATGACCACAATGGGAAGTTTTTTCTCGTTTGCAGACAAGTTCTTCTTAATTTTCTGCGTGAGTCATATTTTGTGTCACCAATTAGTTGTAAAATTCACCACCGGCCGGTAAATATGCTGTTCTATGATTCGATCGGTGTCTACTATGTCGTGGAAGATACCTATTATTTTTCTATCTCCGAAAAAGCATGCTTCTACATTCTATAAATGTCCAAATTTTAAAAAACGGATAACACTATAAATTGAAAGGAATATAGTCAAATGTACCCATTAACACTATTATAATAACAGAATGATGAAAATATTTCCACTTATAAGCTTGTAGGCCTATACTTTCACCTTAATGGCTAAAATCTTTAAATTGTTAAATTCTCCATTCTCATCCTGCTTTTTCCATACACATTACAATTTAAATTCATTTCTTAAAAAATCATTACTTTCTCAATTTAACTAAGTTCTTGAAATACATATATAATTTCGGTCCGTATTTCTAACCAGTACACAAGTAAAAATTACCCAAAAAAATGAAATTCCGTGGTAATGTCATTTTATCTTTACCAACATCTATTATTATATTTCTTGATATGAGCTTTTTTATATTGAGTTATTAAATTGGCACATTTTTATTCTGTTAAATGCCACGAAAAATTATTATCATCGGGTTCGTTGGTTGTTTCTCCTACAGACAAGTCCGTGTCGTTCGAGAAGAGCGTCTCCTTTTCTGACGAGCCGCCGGACATGAATTCGCCAAAACAGCATTCTCCACAACATTCAGGTAATGAAATGATTCTAATTCTTTACATTTATTTAATACTAGTTTAATGGCCCTGCTACGCAGGTTAAAAAGAAATAGGTGAATAACACAATGAGGGAGTATAATAACAATATGCTAAGTCAAAAAATCGTATATCCCAAATCCCCGAGGAGAGGACCACGTCGTTTGCCCTGGGAGACGCTTCCCCCCGCTGGGGCCCTCCTTCCTTCACTGGCGGGGTCGGGGGAGGGGGAGCAGGTCGGTTGCCCTGGGAGACGGGGGCGAGAATTCCACCCGCCCAGCGTTACCACCCCCTGAAACGTCGATATACTCTGATAAGCTCGTCTTTATATAGTGTGATATTTGTAGAATTAGAGCATCTATCAAGTTCGTCGCTCATAACGTTCTGTTTATTGCTGGTTAAAGTGGTTCTGTTTGAAGAATGTATAGGTACTCTTTGATTCCTTCCAGAAATATTGGATTGAGATCACTGATATCACTGATCGACTCGAAAAGGCTCAGTAATCACCAAAAAAACCCTCACAAAACAATTCTTAGCAATTGTACATGGATTGGACGTTGATTCATAGCATCCATGAGCAGCCACTAATTTGTTCGAATCATTGGTGCTTTTTAACCTAGAGAATCTGTTGATTTGGATCTGTCATGAAACGAATCCTACCACCATTTGAAAGATTTTACAAAGCACTTTTACTGTTTAGGTTTTACTGTCTAGGTTTAGTCGATCATCGTTAGACTCGAAAGGGTCAGGAATTTTTAGCAATTGTGCATGATTAGCACCCATGAACAGCCACTAATTTGTGCGAATCCTTCGGTGGCTACCTTGAGAATCTGTTGATTTGGATATATCAAGGAACGAATCACCATTACTTTTATCGTTAGCAATTCGTGAACCAAAGCCCTGAGAAGTAGCAAGTCTCCAAGTCAGCTAATATCATTGCACAAATTCGATGACGCTGGATATCTTTTTATACAACTGTACTTGATCGCCCAAACCAGTTCAATGCCATTTCTCCTTATTTTCGAAAGACTTTACATAGCATCTATACCGTCAGTAGTTCTTGAACTGAAGACCTGAGTAGTAGCAAGTCCTTAGTGTTGGTTAAAGTAGTTCTTTTTGAAGAACGTACTCTGAACAAAACTTATTGGCAGGTACGTCTTTGATTCCTTCCGAAGATATTGGGTTCTAATTTGGCTGAGGTGATTTGAAGAACGGATCGTACATGATTAGCACCCACGAACAGCCAATAATTTGTGCGAATCCTTCGGAGGCTACTTAGAGAATCTGTTGATTTGGATATATCAAGGAACGAATCCTACCACCATTACTTTTATCGTTAGAAATTCATGAACCAAAGACCTGAGATGTAGCAAGTCTCCAAGTTAGCTAATATCATTGCACAAATTCGATGATGCTGGATATCTTTTTATACAACTGTACTTGATCGCCCAAACCAGTCCAATGCCATTACTCCTTTCGTGGAATCAAAATACTTCTCCACTGGAGATTCTTCATGGGCGGATTTAGGTCAAAAGTTTGGGGGTGCCAGTGCTGGGGAATACCCCCAGGCAGCGAGGGGTCCAGGGGGCCTCCACCGGGAATTTTATGAAAAATACAAGCTAAAAATCGTGTTTTCAAGCTATCTGATGCACATTACACTTAAACCATAAAAAATTGAACTTCAATCTTAAGAAATCTTTGGGTGCTAGGCACCCCTGGCACCTCCGTAAATCCGCCCATGGGATTCTTATCCCTGTTTTTATTATGTATACATTTATTTTCCGTCCATGATCGATATTGTTCCATGTAGGTACCTGTTGTTTGATGTCCCATGACGATGAATGACACCTAGTGAACTCTCTGAGGTTTATCACTTGAAAAATTAAAGAATGGAGATTTTTAAACTGGTATCTACGCCACTCAACAAGTGGCTCCCTGATTTGGGTGCATCTCCGATTCATGTTATCTCAGATATTGGACTATGTATTTCAAACCATCAGCTGGAATTTTCGTTGTTCAAGCTGTTGTAAAAGGTCATTTACAATTCACGATTATAACTATTCAGTTATTTTTATTTATAATAACTTTAAAAAAATGTGTAACAGTAACATTCACTGACACAATTACCAAATCTCGGAATGTTCTCAGATATTCCTTGAGTTTACAAATCTGTTCAACTTTATTTGATTTACTGATTTATTTTTAGGGCGCTTGTTAAAAGTCCCAACAATTGTACATAAAACGGGTAAGGAGTGCTGGGTTTCCATACATGCTCGTATGTACACTAACACTGGTGTTGGTCTTGTTGAAATTTTCCTCAGAGACTGACGAATTTTGGATTGTGAACACTTAAAAAATTACCGGCAAGTTTCTGTACATAGCCAAACGTCGAATGATCAAAGCATTGTGGCCCAAAACACCTTAAAATTGCTGACAATGCAACTTGCATGAACATTCTTGCTTGAGGAACAATTTGGTTTCCCGTTTTCAGGCTATGGAACTATCACAGGCATTTCCACGTATTGAGTTCCAGAAAATGTGATAATTATTCGTGAGAAGGCCTGACTGAAGTTTTGTGGAGCTTCAACCTGATATTATTGCATTCTAAATTATTTTAAATTTGAATAATAATACGGATTTTGAGGTTTGCAGTTCCATCAAGATCGAATGGGGAATTTGCATGGTGTTTTTTTCATTATTTTTCTGAAAGTTGTTCTTGAACAATAGTTGGCTACCTCAAATCACTTCCAGAATATCATAATTCGTCCATTATTCGGGAATAACGGTTTTTGGAAAACATGCCGGAGGAAGTTAGATATAGGAACTTCACATAAGTTAGTGGAGAACGCTGCCAATCGAACAGAATTGATAACTCTCGTCCAAACTGTTATCCCAATAAGACATTAAACTATTAGTATCGCGTATTTTGAATTATTTCTTCTTTCTTATCAAGTAATGATTGCAATAAATTCATCATAGAAGCTGAACATCTTAACATTTCCAGTGATAGATTCACTGTAACTGTGATGTCGCTAAAGTTGTACATACTATCAGATTCCTGCTGATTCAAACTAGATGTTGTATTTCTTCATATCTCCTTCAAAGATTTTTTCGTTAATCGTCTGCTGTAATAAGCCTTTATAATGGAATAGCACAATTTTTTTTTTAACCTCCTCAAATTTTGTCATTTTGCGTTTCAATGGATGTTGATTTCAAATCTGCATTGTTCGTTCTCTGTATGCTATACGCCTCAGGTTCTACGTAAAAAAATCCGTATTTTCGCACACGGACTGCTCTGAAAGCCTAGTTAGTCCTAACTTCTTGCCAGTCCGATTACTTCATGCGTAGATGTTGTGGCCCAAAAACAGTTCAAAAACGCGGTTCTTCGGAGTTTTTGCTGACATAAGCAAGTGAGATGTCAGCTTCCTTGAAATGTGGACGCAGAATCTGCTAGCTTAGAATTCACATCCGTATAAGTCCACACCTAACAAATAATCACAATTTCTTCACCTAATACTGGCTCTCAAAACCTCACTCTATTTAGAAAATAATAACCCATTTCTTAGAATGGGCAGCGTTTTTTCGTTGATGGTTGAAGACTGTGCAAGTTTGGGTAGAATTCAAAAATCAAAAACCCATGCAAATTCCCCAATGGTCAAAACATTTTTTTCTACTAATGCATTTTTCCATGACCATTCACCTGCAGTACCAGTCTTTCCAAATATTGTTTTAAAATAAATTACAACGATTAACCTACGTCTTCATAATTGTTCTTAAATCGCACCATGAGTGAAGATTGTTCACCAGTTCATCGATTTTTGGTGTTCATATCAGTTTTCAACGCAGAAAAAAGGAATTCTCATTTTGACAGAAACTGTAAAGATTGGTACGGCGATGGTGGCGTTCTTTTGACTTGTATACTCATGTTTGACATTTGTTGGAATTTAAATCTAACCTATTGCTCGCTTTGTTTTTTGTTTGTTTCCCGCTCCCGTTGTATTGGGCATCTTTCTGTACCTTTGATCTTCTCTTCATCTCACAATACTCACATCACACAACAAAAACTCGACAAAAACTTTTTGGTGGTTTTGGGAAAACAAAATCTTCACTTCTAACATTCCTCACTATCTCACACCAAATCACCGTCTTCAATGTAAATCAAAAATAAATCAGCTGACACCAAACCCACGAAACCGGCGATAAAGTCTTCAACGCTACCCAGGATGTCTTCGCAAGGTAATGTATTTTTAATTTACGTTATGTTTTTGAAATATGAAGAGGTGAGTATGGAGTATGTAGAGTTGAAAATATCTTGTTAAAGATGAAATTTAATATGTAGGAAGACGTTATATTTAACGTTGGTATGAGATGTCTTACAAAATTCATCAAAAAAAGAAGTTCTTGTACAGGGTGTCTACAAAACAGGTCTCATTCCTTCAAGGGATCGATTTTACAACTAATTTTCAACAAAAAATGCCTCTTAAAGTTTTAATTTTAAACGCTTGTATTCTGAGTAATTCACGATTTAATATTTTTTTCGTGTTAACGACCTTAATTCATTGAAACGGGCATTGTTCCCTCTTTTTCTGAGTTATCTCACATTTGAAGAGACCGTTAGAAAAACCGTAAACTTTTCTGTCTTCTTAACAGTGGCGAGGCGTGACATTTTTGCTAGGTCATCGCCAGTGGCGGCAATTAGTAATCAGCCCCCCCAAACAAGGGGTCCGGGGGGTCCCCCCAGCGAAATTTTGAAAAATTACCTGACAAAAACGCGAATCCTAATTGTTTTTGACGTATGAAATTCACGTTTTTCATTGTTGAAATCAGTGCAAATACAGCTTTGAATGTCGCTTTTTGAACCAAAATAATTATTGGTCAACAAATGCACGACAAACCACTTTGACGTCTACAAACCAAGCCTTAAAGTTGAAAATCGCTTGCTACGGTAAACCTGTGACTTGTGACTTTGAACCACTTTGAAGTTCCACGGTTCTCTCAGAAGTCAAGAGAGCTCCCGAAGGTTGCCAGCCTCGCTCGAAGTTGCGTTGAGTTGAGCACGAGCCTTAAAGCAATTTGATTGGTCGATGTTTCGGAGGGGGCCCTCTGCAGTGGGTGCAGGGGGGATGTATGAGATACGCAGATATTGACAGCGCTTCCACACAAGCGCTACTGTCGCTGATGAGGCAGCAATTGCGCAAACTGCGAGCATGACATTTCTTTTTTAAAAGAGGACATTGTATATTTTACATTAGTATTAACTAATTTTTTTAATTTATTAAATCGTCTGGTCATCGCCAAATTCAGAGATGACCACAGGTTTTGCCACTGCTTTCTAATATCAAATACATTTTTTTCAGTTGAATTTTACGGAGAGCACTGAGTTTTTCAAAGCTCATAATGTCCAAATAATTCGAGATAATGAACTATTGCCAGTAAGCCTAAAAACGGCACCCAAATCACAGCTTTCCAACGGTGTAATCAATTTTGATTTTACTCTGCTGATTAGAGGAGCCAGTAGCGTTTGAGAACAGAAAAACGTAGTTTCACACGGCAAAATCGACGTTATAGGGCGAAAAATGACTGGGTGACACTGTCAATTTTCTAGACTGCGTGAATACTGAGAAGTTAGTCGGCGCAGTCAGCTATTTAACCATGTAGCTATAATTTGGTTAATTGTACGAGTAAAATGTAGTAAGCATGATTATCATGATTATAATTTATTGTTATTGTATTTCTGCACGTTCAATCAATTAGTGGTGAGAATCTCGATCGAGCGTTTTCCCTTTTCTCACTGGAGTTGGAAAAAGATCATTTGTTGGCTTGGTAGATGCTGATCACAGGGGGACAGGTTGTCCGAGCGAGCTAAGGCGTTAGTCCTTTGGCCGTGTTTACCTTCAGTGGGAGTACTGATTTGCCCGGTTCGAATCCGGCAGGCACCAATGATTAGGGCCAAAATCCTATCAAGTGTTGTATACCTGTCCTGTCGTTAGTCAGTTCACCTCTGATCTCTATATCACGTGAATCGAAATTGCTCCCAACCCAGGGAGCGTGAGGGAATGGGAAGCCACGAGCGAAATCGTCAGAACTAGTTCCGATCCTCTCTAGAGGACGGCTGGCGACGTCCGCGACACCTCCGGGTAGTCGGACGAAAATCCAAGGTGAAATTCCTCGTTTACTTACTAATAAATCACAGTTGGCTATCTCAACACCTTCTATCCCATCATACTGTTATTTGGTGTTAGGAAGATAGAAAATTGTACGGTCTTTCCAACGGTCCCTTCAAATTTGAGATTACTCTGAAAATAAGGGAACTGTGTCCGTTTTAATGAAGTAAGGTCGATAACACGACAAAAATCTTGAATCGTGGATAATTCTGAATACAAGCCTTAAATTAATTCAATAGGCATTTTTTGTTGCAAATAAGTTTTAGAATTGATCTCTTGAAGGAATGAGACGTGTTGTGTTGGCACCCTGTATACATTCTTCAAATTATTTCACTGCAGAGTTCATTGATATTTATTTTGTCTAATTAGATTGATAAATTGAGGACGTAGCTTCAATAAGGAGGTACATGCGATGCAATACCTCCTCTTTCAGAAAAGAAGTTTTGGAAATCCTCCCATTTTAACTATAATCCCTTAAATTTGCAACAAGATATTTCATTTTGTTTGGTTGGTATGTCTGTTTTTCTAACCTGTCTGAAAATCACATCTCCTGTTGAACCTTTGAGCATACATAAGACGGAGGGCTATTGCTGTGAATTCAATGCTGTCAAGCATCCTCCTATCAGATAGGAGAACAGAAGAATGTGTACTGCCAACGCGTTTTGGAAATCGCTGATTTGTTAACTAAATAGTTCCGTTGAAAATTTTCAAGGTTCATGATGTATTAGTTGGTCTCAATAAGTTTGGGCGAAGTTGTGATAAGCTCAATATCTGAAAACGCATATTATACATTATGTAATTGTACATCATTATTGCAGCTACGTCTTCAATTGATTCGCTGATTGCAGAAAGGATATAAGCCATCAATTGGTAGTAATTGTTCTTTTTATGCTAATGTGTTTTGCTTGGGTCGGTACATCATCCAGTCAGCTGGCTGGACTCAGAGAATCACAACTAAGCCATGTGTGTAGAAATGGATTGAGTCAAACGACTCGTGATCTTTCTGCACTCAACTTCTGTATGAGCCGTGTACTGGTTTGCCGCTCTAAAATAACATTTCTCATTCTCGAATGGTAAATTTTAAGTTCAAAATTTGTAAACTCTCAATGTTCTTGACTTTGACACTACTATAACAAAACTTGCCTTTCTACAGATTCTTGTGGAAAAGTACCTAAATGTCAGAAATTAACCTTTCAAGTATCAACATACCAGGCATTTACATGCGCATCTGATAACTTGGGAGTTGTTGAAGTGCAAAGGTTCGTTGATGGTTTGATTATTAAATCATTCAAATTGTCAGGGCCTTGTACTGACCCCATTATTGTGCCTGCAGCAAAGGCATATGAAAACGGCTAGGTTTATTTAAAAACCACAAAAGTGATACTAAATCTGGCAAATGGTGCGATATATTCAGGAACCCTTCATTGACTCTTATAATATTTTGGAATGGGCAATCACACAGCCAGCAGACGACGATATCACCGATGAAGAAGGTTTTCTTGTTCATTTTTTTAGCACATTCTTCTTGAGCATTTCATTGTTTTTTAAATCACTACAGAGAAATGAAGATTTCCGTTTACGTTGCTGTGCACGATATTATTCTGAATTAATCAGCTTTCAACAGAACCATTGCTTGCTAAAATGGCGTGAGTCAAGAAATTTGAAATTAAAATTATTTCTTTTAATTAATTGAGGAATAAAATGGACATGGATCCATTCTATTTCTTCCAAAATTTTCTTCTCTAAAAGGAGAAATGTAAAATTTACAAATGGTGACTCTTCTTTTCTGCATTCAGCGATTCAATTGATCTTCTACTGTTCGATTTGACTAAATCATTAGACAGATGAGCATATCGATGAAAAAGTCGACGTTGATAATGTGGTAATCACATCATTGGTGACATATCTTGTGACTCGTAACAACCTAGATGCTGCGAAATGTGCCAATTTTGTAATTAACGCAGTTTTCAAATTTCAAGGTGTTGAGGAACTAAGAAGGCACCACGTCAATTCCAATTATATGGTTGGACCTACAAGATCACATTCTGGTAGGAAACCGAAAAATATTCTAGCTGTCAATTGTGGCACGAGGTTGAGCTTTGAAAATCACTAACGAAGGTGTTTGGGGTGTTGGTCGGATACTCGTTTTATCGATCTGCAGGGTTTGCCACTTTAGCGAATTCTGGTGCACTTGTCCTATCGTTTGAAATCATTATGATTATGATGTTGGCAAATCATGTTTCCTCGTTCATGTTTAATGTTTTGCACATAGAGCTGCACAATCCGATATTAGAACAGACGTTGGAAAGCACCATAAATTCTTCTAAAAACTGTTCCTTTATTTTTTCATTTTTTAAAATTATTGTCGTTAATTGTTTTTATAGCTATTAGCTAACTATAGCAATTTCTTAACCTAAAAGTTCTAACCTCACAATGAGCAATCTTTTCCAAGCGATGTTGAACGCCAAATCAATTGAGATGGATTCCAGACCAGTCCGAGCTTACCTGACTTTGGAAATCTCGTTTTTAAGGATAAAAATGTTGCAAACGGGTGAAAATTTAAATTTTTGAATTCCCAATTTTCGGCAGCAAACAAGACAATTTAAGATGCAGGCCCAAAAATAATCCTTTATGAAATAATATGTAGCACTTTTCAACACTTTATCTGAAATGTGAGCGATTTTGGTTTTGTGGGAAACCTGACATTTCAACTATATGAAAAGGGTAGCTTGTATGGTACATAAATAAATTTCTCCTTCAGTTCAAACTATAAGAGTTTAATTTAGAATGGAGGCCCAAAAATAATCCTTTGTGAAATAATATGCAGCGCTTTTCAACACTTTTTCTGAAATGTGAGCGATCCTTTCTTGTGGAATACCTGACATTTTTGTCTTATATGAAAAATGTAGCGTTTATGGTGTATTTGGGTGACTGAAATACATTTGTCCTTCAGTTCAAATATAATGTAGCTCAACGTATAAGAGTCAGTAACTGTGAAGCTGCTCTTCATGTTCTAGCTGTTGCTTACGGTTGCTTCTTAACACCTTCTTACCTTCGTCCAAACCTATTTGAAGTGATAAATTGAAAAAGTTAGGTTTTATGGTACCTAATGTTTGGGTAGCTGAAATAAATGTTTCATGCTCTTCAAACGTACTTTAGCTCAACGTATAAGAGTCAGTAACTGTGAAGCTGCTCTTCATGTTGCTTACGCTGTTGCTTAGCTGTTGTTGTTCCCTTCAGTCAAGCATACTGTAGTTCAACCAGTAAGACCTTAATTTTGATTAGAGGCCCAAAAATAATCCCTTATGCATTTTTCAACACTTTATCTGAAATGTAAGCAGTCCTTTTTGTGGAGTATCCCACATTTGACTTACACGAAAAAGATTGATTTTGAGGTACCTACCTACCGTTTGGGTAGCTGAAATAAATTTGTTCTTCCGTCAAATATATCGCAGCTCAACCTATAAGAGTTAGTAACTGTGAAGGTGCTCTTCATGTTCAAGCTGTTGCTTACGGTTGCTTCTTAACACCTTCCAACCTTCGTCCAAACCTATATGAAGTGATAAATAGAAAAAGGTAGCTTCTATGGTACCTACTGTTTGGATAGCTGAAATAAATGTTTACTGCTCTTCAAACGTACTGTAGGTCAACGTGTAAGAGTCAGCAACTGTAAAGGTGCTCTTCATGTTCTAGCTGTTGCTTACGGTTGCTTCTCAACACCTTCGTCCAAACCTATTTGAAGTGATAAATTAAAAAAGGTAGCTTTTATGGTACCTAATGTTTGGGTAGCTGAAATAAATGTTTCATGCTCTTCAAACATACTGTAGCTCAACGTATAAGAGTCAGTAACTGTGAAGCTGCTCTTCATGTTCTAGATGTTGCTTACGGTTGCTTCTCAACACCTTCGTCCGAACCTATTTGAAGTGAAAGGTAGCTTTTATGGTACCTACTGTTTGGGTAGCTGAAATAAATTTTTCCTTCAGTTCAAGCATACTGTATTTCAACCAGTAAGAGATTAATTTTGAATAGGGGCCCAAAAATAATCCCTTGTGATATGATACGCAGCATTTTTCAAAACTTTATCTGGAATGTGAGCAGTCCTTCTTGTGGAGTATCTCACATTTGACTTACATGAAAAAGGTTGCTTTTGAGGTACCTACCTACCGTTTGGGTAGCTGAAATAAATTCGTTCTTCCCTTCAAATATACCGCAGCTCAACCTTAGTTAGTGACTGTTCAACTCTCTGAAGTTGAAGCTCAACTAGAGTTAGTGACTGTGAAGCTGCTCTTCATGTTCAAGCTGTTGCTTACGGTTGCTTCTGAACACCTTCTTACCCTCGTCCAAACCTGTTTGAAGTGGTGTCTTCTCCATTTTTGTGATTGTTTTTTCCGTTTTCGTTTGTTCTCTGCTTTTGTTATCTAGTTTCCACAGCGCTTTGTTTGTTGTGCGTTGCAGATCGTGATCGTCACAAACCAACGCCTCCTCCCAAACCCGTGTCTCTCTCTCCTGGCCAGTACGAGAGTCGTAATGTCTACAGAGGTACGGAAGGTTGTTAAACTTTCCTTGTTTTTCCTCTATGTTTTCTCTCGTTTGCTATATTTCTTTATATTTTATTTATTCGCACAATAATTTTATCATGTTTATTAGTTGTACGAATGAGTCATTTTCCTACATGTAATAACCAATAATTGTTATTAGAAGACTCTAAATTGGCTTTTACACTTGCCTATATCACTAAAGGAAAAGTATAGAATTTTAGCCTTTCCCATTGATATAAAAGCAGATGTCTGTTAATTTGTTTGTGATTATCGTTGTGAACAACTGTAATTCTCGTGTCTTCAAACCAAATCGTTTGGGGATTTATCTCAAATTCTGAACATCATTCAGCCTTGATTTTGGTCTATCCTCCAGAAAAGCGAACCACGATATTTTGCAAGTTTTAAAGAGTGTGTTTGAATATGTTCGTCGAAAACACACAAAAGATCTTTAAAATGACGTCACTCGAAAACCAAGAGAAATTTGAAAAATTGTTAAGGGACAGCTTTGAAAACAAATTGACTCTAGAATCGGTACCTGGCTGGTGTCAGTCTCTTAGTTGTAACACCCTTTATGCTGACTCGAATTCTATGTAATATCAAACCCACTTAGTTATTCAGCCAATTATCTAGAAGGTTTGTTATATCAATGTATATTGTTATTACAGCATTGTTTAAATAGTCTGAAAACATCCCATGAATGTAAAACTTGTCACAATATCGTGGAAATGAACTCTTACATGCCTATTTTGCCTCAGAGCGTGAAACAATAATTAAATTGGTAGCTTTTAATCTTATTTTCATCATCCAAAAATTTTTTGTGGTGCCATCTCTAATGTAGCCTTTCTGTAAATAGTTCTTCAAGAACAGTCGATATAAGCTTAAAATTAATAGTGGGTGTGGGTAGTGGAGTGACCACATTCATTCCGAATCTCTTAATTTGGGATTTACTCTTACAGAGTAATTTTAATTTATGCTGCAGTTCCTCTCCCCTTTTTGATTTTTATAACAGAGCAAAGTATTTAACTAATTGGCGCAGTTGAGATCAAACAACTGAGCAATAGAGAGTATGACCAACTTGAGTACATGGACAGGGAGGAGTGAAAAGTTTAACGACAACTACAGAGCTAAAAGTAACAAACAACAAGATATGTGTGGTGCCACCACCATGTCTATGCCTCAAGTATGCTAGTAGTTATACATAGTTAGACTGAGGAAGTCCCCGCTGCGGGACGAAACGTTTCTGGCAAGAATAAACAGATGTAACGCTCCAAATTAAGAGATTCGGAAGCTTAAAATTGAGAGACAAAAGGTCACACAATGTGTTACACCTCACGTTACACAACTGAATCCCAAATGGGTCCAGCCTTCCAACAAATCTAATGAACTAGTCAAATACAGATGGGCACCATAGTTCCACTGATTTGCTTTTATTTCCAATTTATTATATTCTTCACTTCTGCGAGTGCGAAACTAAAGGACAATACAATTGTTGGGTTATCTTGAGTAGATTTTAAATCCTTCAACTTTCAAACTAAATGGCACGGTCGAAGTTTCAAGCCAAAAATCAATACCTGCATTGCGAAACCAAATTAATTTTATCAGTTATTTTGTCCGAATTTGAGTTCTTAAGGGTCCGTTTGAAGCTAGGTCTAGAACCGCATATAGGAATGCTTATTTTGTACACTTTATCAAGTGCTATCTGTTTGTATCAAATGTGCCGCATGTAAGATCATTGTTGTTGGAATATATACTAGCACTTATATCTCTATACATATTTTCATAATGCTTAAATCATGAAAATAGATTTCAACGTTCGAAATGGATAAATTTGCCCTTTTCTTTCTTGTAGATTTGCAATTAACGGCCGAGATGTACAATCATTTGAGGGGCCTTCAGAAGAAAGCGAAGGATTTGAGGCAGGAAGTTCGCAATTTGAGGCGAATGTCTCAGACACAAGCTCACACCGTTCGAGAGACTTTGAGAGATGCTTTCCTCAAGATTAGGTGAGCGTTTCGTATGGTTGTCACTTTTCTATTGTACCTTCATGATGAAAGAAAGGTTCTTTTCCGAAGCATTCGCAATAACACTTGTAGTATTCTCAAACTGAAATTTGGAATTTTCGTTAACACCAAATAGATTTTGACTGCCAACTAGATTCCTTTAATACGCAAGGACTTGAAGTTCTGCAGGGTCCGCTCCTCCGACTCGCCAATCCTGCTAGATCAAGTGCAGGATCCTGCTTCCACCCCACAGCGCAAATCAATTATTTAATAATTAAATAGTTATTATTCAGTAATTTATAATGCTAAATCATGATAAAATGTCCGGAATATGTAGGTGGGTCAAATTACAATATTTAGGTCGTCAATACCAGTATAAAATTGATAAGTATTATTGATGGATGGACGGCATTCAGATGGGCACGAAGACCATTTATTGATCTATTGCTTAATTTCAAGGTATTTTTGCAAATATCACATGTAGGGCTCACCCAATCTTTAGATTTCGAGAAATGATCCCAAAGGGCCGTGGAACCCACAGCTTTAAATCAGCTCACAACTCAAGTTTATAACACCGCTACGTTGCATTTGGATAATAAATGAAAATGGTAGAAGACATGGATAATAGATGAAAATGGTTTGGCCCTGGCGCTAAATGTAGGGAAAAGCTGTGCTGAGCCAGGAATGGAAAGTTCCACTGGAAACTGTTATTTTCATTTTGACTGGATTGCAGGATCCAGGCACGAATCCTGCAGGATCGGCTCCACCCAAAAAGCTTCAATATTCAGCAGTATTCTGCATTTGCGGGAAACAACATTGGGATCCTTACTGCCAGCCCCTGCAATACCCCTGCAATGTTTCTTGGTGACTTTCATCGAATTGTTTAAATTAATTTCTGCGTTTCTCACAGGTCGGTGCTTGTTTCTGCGGGAGGTGAGGGACTTTGGTCCCCGGGTGGTGATGAGCTTCGGACGAGGGTGAACAGAGAAGGAGATCTGTACCGACAGCAGATGATCAGATTGGAATCTGACCTAACGTGAGTATCATCATTTCAGAAGTGTTTAGTCATCAAGGGTAGTTTAATTTTCGTTGTCTATCATTAATTTATTTTTGACGTTTCGTTTCCTTCCACACATCCGGTTGTGGATAGGTGGGCATTTGCCCAACTTGAGAGTAATTTGGACATTTCTGCGGATAGTTTATGGGTAAGACTTGTCAGGCCAATCGTTTCTATGTTCTTTTTTAATATGTCCCTCAGGATCAAGGCTTCATCAATAGATGGATGCCTATTAGAATTGATTGAAGTTTTGTTCAAAATATTCTACGTACTGATCAGCTGAAACGAGTTCACGCGTAGCATTTTTTGGACTCACAGTGCTTATCTTTTGGACGGAGCTAGAAATCACCGCTCTGTAATGGAGCCCCTGAATGGTACGCTGTCCGAGGTAAACACTGGGTCTTTCAGCATAACCCAACTTCAGGTCGTAAGACTCGAACGTTCCCAAATTTATCACCTTGTGATGATTGCCCACTCGGGCTGATGGCTTGTTGCCAAGGGCACCGTAATTTGGAGAGCTTGAATTCGTCTCTGGTGAATGTTGTTCGTAATTTCCCTCAGGAAGTGCTGTTCACTGCCATCGATGATTGGCCCTGGAGTTTACAAGCCTGTGTTAAACTGGCCACTGACGATCGTTCCGAATGGAGTGGAGTGGCGCGAAGTCGGGCGATATTGGAGCGTCATCCTCTAGAACATTAACCTACCGATGTATCACGTCATAACGTACTATTCAAAATTATTTCTCTATTTTTACAGTAAAATGTCTTATTTGTTTCCAGGGAATTGGAAGGAACTGTGGAAGAGTTGCGAGGAAATGTCATAAATAGGAAAACAAGAGTGAACATGTCGGATGTCGAAGCGATGGCATTGGTCCTTAGTAAATCTAGGTGAGATTATCAATTTGTCAATCGTTTTCTCGTTCGATTCGAATTTATTGAACAAAACATTTCTGTTGCGATTGCAAGCTCTTAGTAATGTCTGATCAATATTGACTTTTTCCACAGTAAAATGGTGGCTGAATTGAAGCTGAGGTTCCCTAGTCTACAAGACGCCATCAAATCTTTAATTGCTCAAGAAATGGATAAGGTTGTTTCAGAAGAAAAGTGAGTTTATAATCAATTTATCGCTCTTAATATCATGATCCCATGAAATAAAATGTTGATGCTTCATTATCGGTGTTTATTCTAGTGTAAAATTTAATTATATTTCATTTAATTTTCAGATTTTTGAAAGAAGAGCCTGAAAGGCTAGAAAGCGCTTTAAGACGATGCAAAAAACTCACTGGGACCCTAGTAACGCTCAAACGGTAAAGTTTAGTTCTTGGTATTTCTAATACGTTCAACAGAAATTTTTCACGAGAAAGTATTGTGATTATAAAACGTACCTTCTCCATATTTTCTCGTGAAAGTTACATATTAATATGATCTAATCAGATTTAGCCGTAGATGGGGTGTTAGATAGTACACAAGGTCTAGGGACGTTGCGATATTACTAAATATCGATATTAGTTTCGATAGATATATCGAAAACAAATATCGATATTCCGGTGTTATTGAAAATAGATATTGATGTTGAATATTGAAACCGTGACTCTAAAGGCCCGTTCACACGCTCATGCCGTTTGCACAAACCGGCTTGTACAAGCCAGTTTGCGCAAACTGAACTGACAACTACTAACAACTTGGTAGCGTCCACACGTTCAGTTGGGTTTGTGCAAACCGTTTGGTGGGATCGTTCTCAAAGTTACTACTATTGTGGATTAATTGTGATTTCTATTGTTTTTTAATCAAAAATGGATGAGGAGGAGCAATGTCGTATCCCCAACTACAAACCCGTGGGAAAAGGCAGAATTTTGGATTTTGAATAAATTCAAAATTGAGATTTCAAATATCTAAATTCCGTCCCTTCTACAGGTTCTCTTTCTGATATTGTTCCGGTTGAGGATTTTTCTGAATCTCAATATCTTACCCTGTGGCAAAGTGGGAAAATTTCGATTTTGAATGTGCATCTAACTTTAGGGCTGTAGTATTTGTTTGTTATCTGAAGAAAATTATCCAGAAATTATTTCCCCGAACGACCTTCCCTTGGGAAATATTTCTCCGGCTAAGTTGCGACTCTGTCACCGATTTTTCCAGGGCAACATTGAATTAAAAAATCATCGAAAGTATAGCATGAGTGTATCTTTATTGTACTTAATAAAGATATTGTCGTTCATTTGTGATGCAGTATAATTTGCTCGATGTAGAAGCTCTGGATGGGCTGAGGTGGACTCTTCGTCTTCACAGCTTCTGAAGGAAGGAAGGTTCTGTGCGACTCTCCGTAGAAAGGTGAGAATGTGGACATCTCTGAGAAGTTTCTTTGTATCTGCAACAAAAAAAGGGTTCTTTTATGCCCATCAAAATCCTCTTTTGAGCTCTTTTTGCTGCCAGTATACATAGCCATCCAGGAAACTCCTGTAGTGTCAGAGGGTTTCGCAAATGTCCATATGGAACGGCAGGTAACACTCGTGGAATAGAACCAGTCGCTCACAGCATCCGATGACGTGGCGGCCCGAATTCGTGATTTCACGAAGCTAATCTCGAAGGGTGAAGACCCTGCAGCAATTGAAAACACCAATGCGTTCAAAACACCGACTCGTGGGCATCTTCCTTGGAAGTTGGAAGTGGTTATGTTTCTGCAGCAAAAAAGGGGTCGTTTATGCCTGCCCATCGAAATCCACTTTTGAGCTCTCTATGCTGCCAGTATACGTAGCCATCCAGGAAAATCGGAGGGTTTCGCAACTGTCCATATAGAACGGCAGGTTGTGATGGATATGATTAGTTGACCCTTCCCCATTCTTGAATCCGTCGCCTTGGGAGATGAATCAAACGTTTTCAAGCGTCTGGGTCATCCTCTGAGCGTGGCGGAGCATTAATATCCGCATCCACCTCAATGGATACTATACCATTCCATCACTTCACATGTTAGCCTGAGCGTGGTTACGATCGCTGCCCCATTTATAATTTTTTTTAAATAACAGTCCTGTCACCCCCAATCACTCGCATTTCGGGGGACCGAACTCCTGATTTCAAGAAGGTAACCTCGAAAGGCAAAGACCCTGCAGCAATTGACAACTCCAACGCGTTCAACAAAAAAGGGGTTATGGGCCTTGAAGCATATGCCCATCGCAATCCACTTTTAAGTTCTTTATTCAAATTTGCAATTTTTCATGTTGCAACGATTGCTTGCTGGCTTTTAAGCGAAGTTGGCACTCTAACACTCAAGAGATGATAACATAACAAATTTGCAGCCAGGTCGGTACTGTGGATAAAACAAATGAGAAATCCGAGTTTTAGGCGATTTTTGGCAATTCTGTACGACTGTGCTTCGAATTCGTGATTTACCGTAACCCTGCCGCAACTTAAAACACTGTTGCGTTCACAATGCAGACTCGTTCCAGCGCATATTCCTGTCAGGGAAATATTTTCCAGGGGAAGGTCGTTCTTGCAAATTTTCGTCCGACATTCGTATTTGTCATGTTGCCTGTTGTTTGTTCACTCTACTATGTCTTCTTATCTATCCCAGCTTAGCATCAGTTCAGGAGCAGAGACTTCCGGACGCCCGCCTCTCCCCACCCCCCGATGAAACCCCTCCTGTGACCCCGACCTCAGGAAAGGTAATGATTTCATCCGAACATTGTCTCTACTCAATTTCGAAATATTTTCCACCAATTCTTTCTGTCTCTAATATTTATATCGATGCTAAACATTTATTCAACTTCAGAGTCTCTTGGTTTAAAAAAAAAACTCCTGTACACGAGTGAAAGTTTGAATAATTTCAGTCAAATTCAATGTCATAAATTCGTGCTCTTTCAGTACAAAAATGTTTAGTGGTGCGCCACAGCGTTTGATCCAATCAGAAGAACGTGTAACGTAAAAACTCAACTATGGATACTGAAAGTAATTATTCCCCTTCAATTCTTTTATCACAAACAGTACATTAAACTAAAAAAAGAGTAAAACAGCTTTATTTTAAATTGATCAGTTTTCACATTTCTCACCAAAGTGGCGTAGCATCTCTCAAGACGAGTCTTTCTTTAAATAACATTTATAGATTTGAGGAAACCTTGTAGAAGCCCTAAACTGAAAAAAAAAACCAAAAGAGATTAATTATTCGATTTTATTGATGTTGTGTTATTTTCTGACTGATCGAGATAAAATCATATCAGATTTGATGGATCACCACTGCATTGAGTTTTTCAGCTGAGCGGTGAGGATTTTGGGAAACTATAAAATCCCATTTTTGGAATTCCTTTGGTTTGTACTGATTTGTAAGAATTCGTTTTGCTGACACGATTCTAGAACATTCCAGTCGTTAGATTATGAACCTTCGGTTGTGTTACATTAGTATTGGGCGTTTAGTTTTTGTTGAGTCAACCAAAGTAGTCGAAGCTCTGTGAAGTTTATTTAAATATACGGAGTGCAGTATTTAAATGTTGATGCATTCACAGACAAGGTTGCCAACCTGACCAAAATATATGGATAATCAAATGATTTGTTCATTAGCTTGTTTATTCACTGATTGTTAGCCACACAATATCACATTCTATTGAATCCAATCAATTAGGCTAAGATGTATGTAGGTGGTATGCTGAGGTATGATTAAAGGGCCAACCTACCATGATATCAATCTTTCCCATTTGAAGTGGCAGCATATTTGCATACATTACAATCTCGAAGGTGAACGAAGCTTTGTGAATTGAAGTCATTCCTCTTCCTTAATGTAAAATTGGTCGATGGTGTATGTAGGTGGTATGCTGAGGTATGATTAAAGGGCCAACCTACCATGATATCAATCTTTCCCATTTGAAGTGGCAGCATATTTGCATATATTACAATCTCGAAGGTGAACGAAGCTTTGTGAATTGCAGTCTTCCCTCTTCCTTAATGTCAAATTAGTCGATGGTGTATGTAGGTGGTATGCTGAGGTATGATTAAAGGGCCAACCTACCATGATATCAATCTTTCCCATTTGAAGTGGCAGCATATTTGCATATATTACAATCTCGAAGGTGAACGAAGCTTTGTGAATTGAAGTCATTCCTCTTCCTTAATGTAAAATTGGTCGATGGTGTATGTAGGTGGTATGCTAAGGGCCAACCTACCATGATATCAATCTTTCCCATTTGAAGTGGCAGCATATTTGCATACATTACAATCTCGAAGGTGAACGAAGCTTTGTGAATTGCAGTCTTCCCTCTTCCTTAATGTAAAATTGGTCGATGAGAGTTCACCCACTTCAACTTGAATTCGTGAAAAATGCTCGGATTCATCCGCAATCCTTAAGCTTCATGTCTAGGTACATTTGGCACTCGCGTTATCTTCCCAAAACACTCCATGCGTTCAAGTTTTAAATGAATCCATTCAGATTTTTCAGTCGATCTTGCATTGATCCAAATGTAGTCAGCTCTCATTCATGACGAATTGGGCCTGGGACATGAAATTTTCTTAACAACACAGGTTGAAAAGAAAAATGTGAGAAACTATCACATCCCTATCTAGACTATCAGCATGGTAACCTAAGTTACTCGATTAAATCACTGCAAAACTCGAAACACAACGTTTCATTGATATTTAAACGGTGTTAAGGTGAACCCAAGGAAGATATAAACGGAGTTAACTGATGGAGGCTGTATTTCAAATGAATGTGTACATGCTCAATGAACTTGAATGGAATTATATAATTCAATTCGTATTCGTTGATATAGTGAATCAATCAAATAAAGGTGTTGAATAAAAGCTTAGGGCGCTTCTGCCAAAGTTGAGGTTTCGCGGGTAGTCAACAATATCACAAAATATGCTGCTTTGCCACTACTTAGTTAGGAAAATGAAGTCACTTTGATAACTATGATATGAAGTCAGTCAAGTTAACAAGGGTGTAAGAGCCGGCTAAAACGAAGGAGAGAACTGACTCCAGATTCTGTTAACCAAAAACGGGAAAATTTTGTTTGGAGGGGAAGTGAAGAAAATTTAGAGTGGGGAATCGCGGGGAACAGAGCGAGGGGGATAGTAGAAACCAATCAGGGATGGGGTTACAACTACCCCGGGAAACCCCAGGGTGCTAGGGGGGAGACTACGAGTGACTGACCGTTTGCCAGAAAAAGGGTGGCTTGGGGAAAACCAACGGCGCAAAGCAGCTTGGGGAATTTGGAGTCCATTAAAGGCTTTAAATATTTTCACATAGGAACGGGATTATCGAACAATGAGGTACCAACAGCGGCGAGTATAGTTCCGTTACCTGTGGGCCTTGAATACGAGTCAAGTGTGGTTTTCAAGAGGTAATGACCCAAACACCGAAAAACTCTCCATGATCCAAAACCATTTCAGGTACATCTGAACAAACGGGTTTCATTATCCCTTGTTCTGAATAAAAACACTCAAAACGAAATGCCTTTTTTTTAAATTCTAATTTCGGTTTTGGTTTTTACATATTTGCCAAAACCACCAGGCGATGAAATGTGAGAATTTCTTACACTGGTTTACAGAAAAAAATGTCCAACAAGTTGCCGACTTCCTTTCTCTATTCTAGAGGTTTGTAAGAGTTCTTAAACCTAATATGGTAGCGGTTTTTCTCCGGCGGTCGGTTCGAATGAGGCCTTTGTTGAGGAGTTGATTGGTTTTTCGGACCTTTCGTTTCCCTGAATTTTGCAGCTATCACCGACTTCAATTGAACTTCTTCAAAAGACACTTATCTTGTTGGAAATTCGTTGCAGAGTCTGAATATATTATCATTTTTACTCTAAAACCCCCAGCAACTGAAGAAAATTAGCAAAATCACTGTTCATCGTATTTGGAAAGCCACGATTCAGGAATCAAGCTGCTCCAAGAATTCAGTTCTTAAGCTATTCAGTTTCAAAAAATCTTATTTTCCACTCCTGGAAGCTAACTTTCCAAGTCTGAAGGGTTATTTAAACATTAAAATTGTTCAAAGTGGAAATTTTTTTTTTTTTTTTATGTTGCGTATATTAAGTAAGAATATAGTTTTTAGTACGAAGATGGTTAGCAAAATCCTAAAATAAGGAATCTTATCCTCCAGGACATGGGATTTAGGGAAAAGTAGGAAAAGTCCTGCAATATTGGGCCAGTTGGCAACCCTAGTTGTAGTAATGACATCCTTGGGTGTATGATGGGTTGTGTTAACAAACAAAAGTGGTCAAAGAAGTAATTCTTTTTGAAAATCATATACTGTATACATGAAGTGAGATTATAGTTTTTAATATGGAGATAGTTAGCATAATCCCAAAATAAGGAATCTGTGTAGGATGTAACCAAGACTTGGAATTTTGGGAAAATATGGAAAATTCCTGCAAAATTGGGCCGGCTGGCAACCCTAGTTGTAGTAATGACATCCTTGGGTGTAGAAGGATTGTATAAACAAACAAAATTGGTCAAAGAACATATGCTTTGTGAACATTTTTACGTATATAAAGTGAGTTTTTAGTTTTTAATACGGAGATAATCAGCATAATCCCAAAATAAGGAATCTCTGTGTAGGAGATCGCCAAGACGTAGGTTCTGGGGAAAATATAGAAAATTAGGTCAGTTGGCAACCCTAGTCAGAGTATTAATATCTATCGTAGTGAACTCCTTGTAAAATGTAATTCTCTGGGAATTTCTGCTTACATTCGGAAGATAGATAGTACTGACTTCAAAATGTAGTCTCGTATGAATTTAATTGATTTCAATTCATTTTTGTATTTTATTTTATTTGAATGATTATACCATCATGTTACCAACAATAACTCAATAATTTCACAAATTAACAACATAGTGATATAAGTTCAGCAAAGCTTTGTTTGCAGTGCCACTTGGGTGTTCTTTCCAAAATTGGTCGGCACTTCAGGACATCTCTCTCCACAAAATCTTTAATTTAAGGTTAACAACATTAGTTGACTTAAAAACGTCCCAATTTCATACTTTTATACATATGGTAATGAACAATGAAAGTGTTCTCCTCATTCTCTTGTGTAGAAATAACCAAAAATCACCGCTCTGCTTTTATATCCACGAATTTGCCATTAGTTTATGTATCAATTAATTCTTCTATGTTTCTGTTGTTAAAACTGGTGATGAATCTGATATGATCGTATCCGATGCCTTCCGAAAAAACCATTTTGTTTCAAGTAGACTTTAAGGTTCCATGATTATCAAATTTTTTCTCTTTAGTGATAATTTGTCCTATTTTCCACCATTTCCTCGATTTTCTCTCGACATTCATCCTGCAAAGACCCTCCCCCCCATTACATCCCTCCTCTCGATTTAATTTGATTTTTCCAATTCATCGATTTAAATTTTATTTTCTCAATAAAATTTGTTTCGTTGATAATCGAAAACTGCAGATTTTTCACCCTTATTGATTTTTCTTAATGAAAATTGATTCTCGTTTCCTCCCGAACCGTAGATTTTTGAAATTGATTCTATATATTTTTTGTTCTTCTACCATTCAATACCTACATCTTCCAATGTGTCCCATCGTTTTTTCCATTTTCGTTATTTCGTTCTTTCAGGCTAAGTTGTCAGTTGTGTTTCGTTTTTATTGATTTAATTATTTTCAGCTGGAGTAGTAAAATGTTTTGTTTGGTGTTTTATTTTTCTCTCTCCCTTTTTTTTTTAAAGTAAAATAATGTGAAATCTGGATCCAATTCGGGTTTTACAGTCCAAACGTTTTGTGGAGTGTGCGCCCATGGTACCATATTTTCATTTTTTTTTTTTTTTTTTTTTTTTTTTTCAAGAGTATTTAGTGTTTCATCATTCCGATTCGGATTCGAATTTTGACTCTATTTGATGAGTTGTTCGACTAAAGGTGTACCATCTTCAAATAAATTGAGAAATTTCTTAAATTAAAGTAGTAAAACTCAAGTATTCTTTATTAAAAAATGCATTTTTGACAAATTACTGCTTAATGAGAGTAATGTTATAGGTTAGGATGAAGCTTTTTGAAAAACTTTGAATTTATGTCAAGGCACAGTAATTGTTAACATCAATTTAAAACCAGTTTCTATCGAACGAAACAGGTGTACAAAATATGTCACATCTCGTCATGTTCAACGATTGATGTGTTGAATTGGTTTACTACAAAATTATTACAAAAATTGAGTTTAAAAGTCAACATGAACGTAAATCTGAATGGTCTCTGAGCCCATTCCCTTGCGATTCACTGTTTAAATCTCGATTTGACAAATCAAAATTTGAAATAACACCAATATTAACTGCGCCAGTTATCACTGACACCTTTTTTCGACAACTCTTTTGTCACTACCCTGTTAAATGAATAACAATTCTATAAAACGACCTTCAGATCGTTGGGTATTTTTTGTTTTCTTTTACGTATACTTCTCTTTTATTTTCAATGTATGTGGTTGCTTCCCCTTCCGTAATTTTCCCAAATCTCAATAGGTTTTTCTGTTGTGTTCCTCTATAGAAGACTCAATTCGTATCAACATTCAAGATCCTACTAATTTGTCGGATAGAAATCGAATTGTCATCAAAAGCGTCTTCCGAGTTTTCAATTTTAAAATCAATCACATAAATAATCCTTGCATCATTTTCTTCACTCTTAGAATAGGGAATCAAAAATTCATTATTCCTTTTTGAAAAATCAAAATCTTTTACGTCCTTTTTTTATTTTTTTTAAACGATCGAATTACGTTTTCTATCCCTCAGTTTGGATGGCGGTGGAGTTCTCACTTCAGGGATGCTGTCAACTCTCACGAGTAAAATATTCCAAAGCAACTCTCTTATTTTTATTTTCAAGCAGTTTTTTCTCAAAAGAATTTTTGATTTATTTCTTTAAGTTTCAA
The DNA here is from genome assembly GCA_031894815.1 of Creontiades dilutus. NCBI lineage: Eukaryota > Metazoa > Arthropoda > Insecta > Hemiptera > Miridae > Creontiades > Creontiades dilutus. Next base: position 855,644 of record JAVIWC010008305.1, read on the forward strand.
ATGAGAGAAATCGTCGAATTTTCTCTGTCTAGTTTTTTTTTCAACGATGTTCTTTTTTTGTTTGCGTGTTGTCATATTTCGGTTAATAACGATCGAGTGTAGGTTTTCGCCTGGTTTCCTTGAGTTTCTCCTGTTGTTGGTTATGATTTCAATGAAAGTACGAATTTTAAATATTTAGCTGGGGAAACAAATGTTTCAATTTTTTCAAAAATGGCGACCACATAGTTGAACTAACCTATAAAATTTTCCTTTCGCACACATTTTTGTCAACATCATTTGGGTTGATACCTAAGAACCTTGGAAACATTCATTCTAGAACCAAGTCCACTTAAATGAACGTTGCTATCATTCCAATAAAAAAGGTAGGTCATGATCCAGGCCAGTTCGTCCAATTTGATTTCATTTTTGTGGAGAAATGTTTTCTTGATCCTCCAAAATTAAGTTTGATAGTGGTATTTAATCCCTTATTCAATTTTTCTTATATTCTTTATTCTATAGTGGGATTAAACGAAATGTGTTCTTCTTGTTGACGGAATGTTCTGTTTCGTACGGATGGTAAAATGTATGGTACTCCATTATCAGTATGGGTGATTGGTTTGCGTCCTAATTTCATGGTAAGATTTCTTGTTTAATAAGGTAACGGCAGATGTGGTATGTACTCGGATCTTGGACATTCTTAGGATCTGTCATATTTCTGTTGGGATAGCTGGCATATGGGGTTCTACTCTAAACCGCTTAATGAGTGTGGAGCGGTCCTTTTTCCCGCCAAAATGACTGGTGCAGAGTTGTCGCTTACTTACTTACTTACTAAATAGCTCTACAGCCCGGGGTGGGCCTTGGCTTGCCTAACAATAGTCTGCCATTCAGATCTGTCCTGCACTCTCAGCCTCCAGTTCCGTATACCAAGCTTTTTCAGATCCCCCTCGACATCCTGGAGCCAGCGAGTCCTTGGTTGTCCCATTCGACGAGTCCCCATCATCCTCGCATGCAATATGCTGTTTGGCAATCGCATCTGTTCAACATGACTGAGCCAGTCAATCCGCCGAGCCTTAATGAACTGGACGATGTCCTCTTGCTGGTAGAGGTGCTGTAGTTCATCGTTAGTCCGGATCCTCCACTCTCCATCAACACACACTGCCCCAAAAATCTTTCTTAATATTTTTCGCTCAAATACACGGAGCTTATTGGCGGCAACTGTACTGATTACCCATGTTTCGGCACCATAGGTAACTATTGGGCGAATCAGTGTACGGTACAGCCAAACCTTGGTTGTTCTGGAGAGAAGAGAGGATCGGAGGAGCTTGAGATTGGCATAGTATGCTCTGTTTCCAGCCATGATTCTTTTTTCAATTTCATCCATCATTCTGGCTTTGTCGTTGAGATCTACTCCAAGATACGAGAAATTTTGGACCTTCTGGAATACGCACTCATCAAGTTTCAAATCCTGCGTGGACTCTGGCTCACCGTGACGGGCCATTTGCATGTATTTCGTCTTGTTGACATTTATCTTCAGACCCATTTCCTCTCCCTTGCTCTTAATTTGGCAGAGTTGTCGCTAGGGTGGGAAAAGTCGGTAGGTTGAGGGTAAAAGATCCTTGAGTTCATAACTCCAGCACATACTGTTTCTTCACATGGTGTGATGTTCCAACGAAGGGAGTCAACAAGATCTTATCTATATTTGAGCCATGATGTGTTGATGTATGTCAAAAAACTCCTCATCCCTGTTCCCAATATGTACTATCTTTGTTTCCGTTATGTGAACTGAATAGATTCGAGTTCAGTGCATAGTCAGATAGAATCAGCTCTGACAGTGTTTGGAGTAGGGGATAGAACAAACTTACAAGTATGTTTACTCCAAACAAACGTTTAACCATGGATACTCCAAATAGTGTCCATGCTGAAAGGGTTGCGTTAGTGTTACTTCATGATCGTCACATGCAGCCACTCTACCGAGCAGGTTATGCAACATGATTAAAGTCTGTATTTCATCAGATATGAAGAGACTTGTTAAAATGAGCTGGTTTTGAAGTGCTATAAGAAAGATAGGTACTCGTATATGAAAGTTAGAGAAAAACGGTTTTATTTATTCGAATCAGTAGGAAATATCGTTTTGTTCATTCAAGTTCTAAAATGATATTGTTAGATGGTGGCCGTCAGTAGTGATGTAGCTGATTGTGGACATTATTGACCACTCTTTGGTGGACCAGTATGGCCCGGATTTCTTTGGTTATTCGCTGTTTGAGTTGCGGTAGGGTGTGTGGACGATGTTTACAGACCTTATCTTTAAGGTAGCCCCAAAGAAAAAAGTCACAGATGCTCAAATCAGGTGAGCCCCGGCCATCCCCTCCACGTCCCTTTTCAGTGAGACCAGTTGCTCTGGGAACATCTTTTTCAAAACAGCTAATGAAATTTGAGCTGTGTGGGTTGCAACCCCATCCTGCTTTAACCAGATGCCACCCAAATCGTGTTCTTCAGCAAGTTCTTCCAATTCAGGCTAAATTATCTAATGTCAGGTCAAATGACCTGACAGTTTAAGGAGTTCCCACCCACCTCGGGGTTACGATCTCTCCCCCCGCTTGCAAGCAAGGCGAGGAAGCCACGAGCGTCATGTCCTACCCTTCTCATCAGGGTTCAATGCGGGGGCATCGTTCCCCAGCGAGTAGGGCGCCCAAGGCGTACTTGCGTACCCGACATCGTGGGTCCCTGGAGTTTGGCGAACCTCACTCCAGGTACCTGTTTGCACAAGGCTCCACAGGTAGGGACGGATGTTCTAGCTCATCCTACCAACTATGCAGGTTGGTACCCGAGTTTTTTTTTTATCAAACTCACAAGTCGAGATGCGTGCATCTCTACCTCTGAAGCCCCCTACCATTTAACTGATAGGGGCGAGGTGCGCTCAACCACTGCCACCATGAATCCAATTCAGGCTGTAGGATGGTTTCCAACATCAAAACATGGGAAGTTACTGTGACAGTGACATATTCCTCCTCGAAAAAGTTAGGGTCTATCACTCCGAATTGAGACACAGATACAAAACTGTGACCTTAGGTGAGTGGAGTGGTCTTTCATGCAGTTGACGAGGATTAACTGTAGACCAGTACCGAAAATTCTGCTTATCCACTGTTCCACTGAGGAAAAACGCCCGCTGGGTTGCGATTACAGATCGCTGTGCCGTAGCAATGAAAGGATTTCCTCTGATTTTGGGATTGTCTCCGCTGCCTGTAGATCATCTCAACTAGTATTTGATCTTTTAATGCCGGTTCTTATCGTTCGAACAATAGCTGCTTTCAACTCTGGTGGTCTCCTCCATTGGCAGCTGCCACAGGGAATTTATTGCTTTCCTGAGAAGAATCTTTACTAATCTGACTAATTTAGTTATGTCTGGGATATTTCGTGTGTAAGGGAATTTATATTAGTTTTGATGGCAAATCTGGGTGGTCGTCAACTCCATTCTGCCATTGTCTGTTGTTTCGCAGTTCAAATAAAACCTTTCATTTGTACGTTCCCCTCTCTATTTTGTATTTTAATTGTTCGATCCCAAAGTTCCATGTAAAATAACAAGTTAGATATTTGTGTGCCCCAACAATGTTTAAAAGTCTCTCATTAAGATCAATGGTAGATATTACGAATGTACTTTAATGAATCTGTACATCAGGTGGGGTAAACCAACATTTCTGATTAAATCCATTCACCAATAGAATATGTAAAACTATTTACAGTCATTTTAAATTCATCTTAATCCAGGAGAACCCCAAAGAACCGAATCTTGAATTTCGGCATAAACCTACTCTTGACTCTTATTTTCCTCTTTTTTTTAGCTGTTTTCCGTTACATTTTTGCCTCGATGGACTTGGATAGCATAATCGTGCATATTTCCAAATTTCGTTGTTGACTCAAGCATTAACCGCTCGCATTTAAATGTACTTTTTTTTAAACGAATTTATTCGTACTGTCTTTTCATTTCTTTTAATTGTTCATGAAATTTCGGTTTCATCCGTTTCTTTAATTTGATTTCTGTCCGATTAGTTTCGTTCTGTTCATTTTAAAATATCACTTTTTTCGCTTAATCGCATCATAGAGTTTTTTCGTTGGAATTTCTACTTTCGTTTTATGATTTGTTTAATCGACATTAAATTTACTTTAATATATTTTCAATTTGAATTTTTCATTTTTTAGAGCAGTTGGGATGCTTTTGGATACAACTTATTTTGTCTTATCAGTTCTTTTATAAATTTTGGTTTCTGTTATTTATTTATTTTTTAAGATTTGGTTTTTTCTCTTGCAGATTAGTCATGTCGTGTGTTGGAATTTTTTTGTTTAGTTCAGCACAGTGGGAAATGGAGCAATTTTCTTTTTTACGATTGAAACTGCTAGAATCATGAATCATTTTTTTTAAAGCATTGTTCCTATTGCGTTTCCACAATTTCAAGTGACTATATTTTATAGATTGTGTGCAAAAAAGCTGACAGTTTGGACGGTAGTTTACCTTAGATTTTATCATGTATATTATATTACTTATCTTACTTCTTTTTTATTTTTTTTTTCTAAAGAAATTCATTCATTTCTTTTTATACTTCTGACAAACCGGAGAAGGTGCACAGTTTTTACGTAGACAATTTTTCTATGGGCCGAAGTCGTACGAGTAGTTCGATCCTTGAGCTGGTTTAAGCTTTCCTGACTGCTCTTGATAAAAAAATTATTATTTCACGTCTCTCCGACAAATTTCATTTTTAATTTTTCTTTCGTTTCATTTTGTTTTCCATTATTGGCTCTATCGACTTATTTTTCCAATGGTTTCAAATGAAAATTGTCCATGGCTCCTAACTCTGAACATTAATTCGACCTAGAAACTCGAGAAATTCTCATCTTTGACGTTTTACCATAAAAAAGATGCTCCGAATCATTGCAAAACCATACCACCCATTCAAAACAAGTTTAAAATCCCAAATTTCCATCAAAATCACTATATTTTTCGATTTACCAAATTGGAAAGATAAGTCTTTTCAAACTTCTCAATGTTTCTGGGACCTTTGATTCAACTGTTGATGCAAACAATTTGATATTGCACTTTTGATCCATATAATTTTCTTCTCTGAATTCTCTTCACGTTTTCCTTTCGATTATGATTTATTTCAGTTCTTTTTTCAAATTTCATCCTTTATTACGGCTACTCAGTAATTTTTTTCATAATGGTGTAAATAAACCCTTTTTATTTTATTTATTTTTTATTTTTTCAATTTTTTTCCGTCTTTCGTTTCGAGGTATTCATTTAATTTTTATTCGGGCAAAGACTTTTTTTTGACAGTTTTGATGTTCAACTTGGAATTGCGGTAGGTCATAGGTTTTTTTTTTGGAAATGAATCCCCTGTTATTTGTGGTGTTATGCGTTCCCCTCGTTCATCATTCCAAAATTAATTTATTAGTAAAAGTCATTTTTCTCAAAAATTGTCACAACGAAAATTTCATTTTTACTGTTCGAACATCTCAAACTCAACCTAATTCATTCGTTTCTCAATTTTTTGTTACGAGTAAAAAATTAAAAATTTCTTTCAACGACAACATTTTTTAATCAAATGAAATCACAGAATAGAGGTGCATCATTTTAACGTCTAATGTAAAAACCTCCTACTCTACCCAAAAATCAAAAAAATAGTTTCAGAAACCAATTTTCAAAATAACCAATAATTTATTGAAATTTGATCTAATTAATTATGATTTCAGTTTTTATTTGTAAAAAATTGATGACTATGTAAATGTTCCCCGTACCTTTCCTTCTGTCCAGGATCTACTCCTAGAGCATTAAGCTTTTCTAGCGCTTGATTGTTCGACTTGTGTTATGTGTTTACCCTATTAGGATAGATTTTTTTTTCACTGGTTTTCCATTGAAATCCCCAAAAATCCCCTTTTCTATTAATGAAATGATCTCGTTTTAAACCTGAATTTTTTAATCGATTAGGTGACATAGATTTTTGTCCATTTATTGAAAACACGCTATACAGGGTGTTACATTTCGTGACGGTCACAGGCCAGGAGAAGGTTCTACGGAAAATTTCTGATCGAAAATGCCTCTTAGCAATTTTTTTGTACACCCTTGGAAACGCGATGTTTTTCAATTTTAAGATTTTTCTCGTTTTTTTCCACCTTAACGCATTAAAACGGGCATATCTCCCACATTTTGCGTGCGATTTCAAATCTGAACCCACTATTGGAAAGAGCGTTGAATTTCCTATCGCCCTAATGGGGAACTAACTTTTTTGAGCTGGCGAAACGGGTGAAAAAATCAGCTTGAAAAGGACAAGTTGTCAAATCGTGGAGATCTCGACTTTCTTCAAACGCTAATTAATTAATGAGTCCCTGTAATAAGGCATGTGAATTTTAGCCTGTAGTGCTAAAAGATGCGCCAAAATCTAGGCTTTCCAGCGATATAACCAGATTTGAAATTCCGTGTAGTTTTCTGGGAGAAAATTGCTTTTCAAGTAAGAAAAACGTGGTTTTTGACTGGATACTCCGGTTTTTCATCATGCGTTGATTCGTCTGGTAAAAAGTATTAAATCATTAATGAAGTATTGTAATAAATTGTACATTTTTACTGTAGATACTGTTCAAAATTCCCACCATTCAATCGATGACCCCCTTCTATCAATGAGCGACGCAGATTTGTACACAAACGAATCAGAGTCCACCGGGCTGTTCCAAAAAAAACCTCTGTACTTACCATTGCTTTTTTTCTAAATACAGATGAACCGAAACCCGCATTGTGATTAACAGACAGATACACGACACGGCATTCACGTAAACTTCATACTTTAGGTACCTGAGGAAATACCCTTTTAGTGGGAACCTGCCTGTTAGGGAATCGCCGTTGATATTAGAGACTTTTTGGTGCAGTTCACGCAACGACGTTGACGGTACCGTCTGGAGAAAAATGCAGACTGCGCATGCGTGACGTCCCGTCCGTCATGCAAGCCGTCATGACGAACCGTCTGAAATCGGTTCTCCTATACGTCTTTCCTTGACGAGTCGGCAGTAACATAACCTTCCATATTTATAACCCATTTTACCTATTTCTCATCTTCCGTTTTTGGCATTGTACAAGTTTTTTTGCACGCGGTAGCAATAACGAACGTCCGTGTTGTTTGTCAACAATCCACAAAATACAACTTCAACTCAATAACACAAACTTCAATCCACAATAACGACAGTATACAACTTCCAATGAATGTTGACGTCACGTTAAACGTGACTTCAACAGCCGGTAGCCTTGATGCTATTCGTCATGGAAATGTTAGCATCCAACTGCTCGCCTCAACTCGGCGACCACGGTTTCCTAGTCGTCGTCCACCAAAAAGTCTCTATTCCCTCACAGCTTCACGGGCATTTACATTTGTGTACCCATACACAAGCATTCCACGTTGGTGAATGTCACAGGATTTGTACTGATGCGAACAACGAAAAGCAACTAATTATCACAGAGGTTTCTTTGGAACAGCCCAACAAATCTGCGTCGCTCATTGATAGAAGGGGGTCATAGATTGAATGGTGGGAATTTTGAACAGTATCTACAGTAAAAATGTACAATTTATTACAATACTTCATTAATGATTTAATACTTTTTACCAGACGAATCAACGCATGATGAAAAACCGGAGTGTCAAAAACCACGTTTTTCTTACTTGAAGAGCAATTTTCTCCTAGAAAACTACACGGAATTTCAAATTTGGTTATATCGCTGGAAAGCCTAGATTTTGGCGCATCTTTTAGCACTACAGGCTAAAATTCACATGCCTTATTACAGGGACTCATTAGCGTTTGAAGGAAGTCGAGATCTCCACGATTTGACAACTTGTCCTTTTCAAGCTGATTTTTTCACCCGTTTCGCCAGCTCAAAAAAGTTGGTTCTCCATTAGGGTGATAGGAAATTTAACGCTCTTTCCAATAGTGGGTTCAGATTTGAAATCGCACGCAAAATGTGGGAGATATGCCCGTTTTAATGCGGTAAGGTGGGAAAAAAACGAGAAAAATCTTAAAATTGAAAAACATCGCATTTCCAAGGGTGTACAAAAAAATTGCTAAGAGGCATTTTCGATCAGAAATTTTCCGTAGAACCTTCTCCTGGCCTGTGACCGTCACGAAATGAAACACCCTGTATAAACACGAAAGTACCAATGTCTTTTAATATTAAAACCTAAACAATTTCAGCCGATATTTCTTAAATTTTGGTCGAGTATTAGATATTAATCACCATTAAACTTGACACTATAATCAATGGAAAATGCAGTGCAACCCCTTACTACAGAATGGTTCGAATATTTGTTGTCATTCTAGAAAAACTTAGATGATGACACGACGAATGAATTCGCAAAACCATAAAACCAACGGTTTTTTGGTGGTTATTGATCGTTCAATTATTTTCAAGTTTTTAATTTAGATTATTTTCAATTTTTCGTTTGCTCTCCCTCGACAAACCGCCATGTTTTAGAAAACGGATCGTACTCCCTATTATTGAATGTTCCTCGTCCATAGAGAATGCATCTTCTAGAGTTTTTGGGTTTTTTTTTCTCACAGTGTCGGAAAGAAAGAAATCTCGAAAAAATACCCCCAATATTTAGCAATTTTAAGCAAGTTAACTTTTATCAGTTTCTGTTCGTTTTATTCGTTCATTTTTGTTTCTTAAATTATAAATTTCATCTTCATTTTCTCCAGATCATTACTGGTTTTTTTTTTTTTTTTTTTTTGGTTTATGAAGATTTTGTCGTCAACATGAAAGAACGTAGCGTTTCGTATCGTGCTTGCTTTCTGTTATTTCCAAACACAAATTTCCCTGAAAGATGATTTGCTAGCTATAGCTATGAGTTAATTGTTAATTGTACACCACTCCTTACGGTCCACCTCGCAAGTCATTAGATGATAGAGATAAGACGCGGTTTCTTTATTAATGTATCAATGTCCGTATTAATTGCCCGTTTTGACTCATTTCGAAGCAGATTTTGCATGTCCCTGAGCCATAACGTTTTTTTCTGAGAGAGCCGGACTATAGAAATAGTTACAAGAACATATTTGGATAATAGATAGACGAATCTACAAGTTAATAGGTGGTGAGTTCAGAATTTGGTCGATGTTTACGTTAATCGTCGTTAAATATCTAACGATTAGTAATCAAATCCCAACCAAATCTAGCATTGTCTGATAGAAAAAAATATATACAAATTCTCGTCCCTCATTCCCCATTAAGGTATTAACTAGCTTATCCATTTCAACAAGAATCCCTCATTTATTAAAATTGAAACAAAAGTACCAACATCAAATCCTAATGTCAGTGGTTATTGAAATTGTCTGCTTTGCACCTACTGGTACACTCTTTTCACAGCCGCTCAAGGCCTCAAGCCCCTCCCATCGTTCCCTTACGCCCAATGAGCGTTTTCCCTTTCCTCGGGTCATTTTAACCCGCACGTTGTCTCTGGAAGGTTAAAATCCATGTGAAAAATTCGTTTTGCACATGGTTTCCACTTGGGGCCTAGTTGGCCATAACTTCTAGCCTGAACGATCACTTCTAGCCAGGTAGATGTGTCATTTTCCAATAATTTCAGATGCTAACTTGACTTGGATAGGTCTCTCCTTAGAAATTCAATCTTAGCAAATAATACAATTTCTGAACCTAAAATTGACTGCGCCAAACTTCACAATGACACAAGCAGTCTCGCATTATTCGACAAATTGTAAACCCATGAGTTATGATTGGCAGCGTTTTTTAGTATTTTATATCCCCAGATAAAATGAAAATTTAAGATGGGTTGTTTGGTTCCCACAACTCCCCTGTGGGAGAAAGCTCGTTTTCCAAATCGGTTTTTGAGGTGAAATGTAATTTTGATTGAAAAAAAGGTGTATGTAATGTTTCTTGAAAGGAAAACAAGAATACATTCCAATAGGAACTTTTTATTTGTATTAGCTTTTTATAGGAGTGGGGAAACCCACTGGTACACCACATTTTATAACATAGAAAAGAAGAAGATTTTCTCTTTCGAAAACATTTTTTTTTTAATTTAATTCAACAAAAAAGTCTCATCTGCGGTTGAAACTTATCGGAAGTGGTCAATTTTGGATAAATTTTATTTTTTGAGATTAACCATTCTCGCCATATCTGTCTTATATCGTCTGCATCACACGTATTCAAAAATGTTCTCTTTCGGAGGGCATTTAAGCTTTTTAGTGCAACCATTCACGTGAAATGCCCCTTTCATTAATGATAGATGCGCAATATTTAATTATGAAACCATTTTCTTAAAATTGAATAGGTATTGCTTTAACCTAAACGTCGACCATATTCTGAAACCCAATACTCGATTTTCACCTTAATTTTTGTGTCCCCCCCCAATACCCAATGAACAGTAGGTAGGTACACCTCTTTCTGCCTTTGGTAATGTTATCTGTACTTCACCAACCACGGAATTTTCTTTGTTCACTAATTGTTTTTGATTTTCAACCTCACTTGCCTCCTCGTTTTCGTTTCAATTTTAAAAGTGTCGTTTTTTCTGTTTCCTTTCTCACAGTGTTCTCACAAGCAAATTTCACACACGCTTATATAATCACCGTTTCATTAATTCCTTCCACGACCCCCCACCCTTTTTTTAAAATTATTTTCAGTTATTTTTCAAGGACTTTCACTTTGTCTTGGTCTCCTTATTTATTATTATTTTTGTTTATAAACCGTAGCTTCCCTCGTTGATAGATTGTCATCGTTCCGTTTAATTTCGTTCTCAATAATTTTCTGTTGGTAAGATTTTGAAGTGAGGTTCACGTTGAAATACTAGATGATTAAACTGGTGGATTTGTGGTTTATCGTTTCATGATTCCCATTCTACGACCTAATTTTCGGGATTAGCGTTTTGTCCATTTTCTGAAACAAGTATTTTAGATCTCTCGTGTTTTGAATGAAATTCAACAATTCCAAGAAAATTACACACTGAAGTAGCTCCTTTTAACTTTGTCATAGCGTAAAATCCGCTTTTGTATTTGTAGTGGACAAACTTGTCAAATTCTTCGAAAATTTGATGGTTTTCGCTTCAAGCTACGTAGTAATCTATGAAGTAAACTGAATTTATCCATTTTCCAGAGCTTTTCTCCAAATTTTCACAAAACAAATGTTTTACGAAAATCCCATAAAAAATCACTTATACACCGACATTGTGCATTCGGTTTTGCTCTCCGTTTCCCACGATTCCCACTTGTGGATTAGTAAGAGTGACATTTTCAAAAATTATGTGGTGTACGATCAACTTGATTGGGAATCGTGCCAAAATCGTTTATGGGTGGTTTCTATTTCTATCTCATCAAACTGGAAGGAGTGATATTAAGAAAGTTAATTTCAAAAATTCTTGTTTCAAACACATTAGGTTGAGTTTTTCCATTAAATTTGAATGGTCTTTCATTCAATGAATGGAAAGAGTAACCAAGGGACGCTCTGCCACCTGTTGTTCACTCCATGACCTCATTGACAGAAAAAATAAATCATGATTGATAGAGATAGAGGTCTGATGCTGAGTTATTTACTGTGATAATCAACCCACGAATCTGGAATTAGAATTGTCTAGGTTATCTGGATGATATCTGAAGTGGAAGTTCGCGGACGTTGGCCAGAAATAAGATGGAATGAACCCACACAAACTGATCAGCTGGGACTCTAATTTTTTCCATATTTAACTTGTTAATGTAGGCCTCCTATTGAAGTATGGCCGTTGATAGTATGCCATATTAGAGAAAATTTGGAATTGAGACGAGTCAACTTTGGTGATACATTGATTATTTCGCCACATAAAAATGATGAAACTCTGGAGGGATGCAGCTTGATTTGGGCGAGGATCCTTACAGCAGTATGCCTTTTCTTAAAGAGGAATGAAAGAGAACTGCTTAGCTAGCTGTTGTAAATGCGCCCTTACGAGGTCGTTATTTCAGTTAGGCATTCTATAGGTTTGATTGTTTGAGAATCCTGAATCAGTTCTAGATCTGGGAAAAATTGTTCTGGAACAAAAAAATCCTGCGACTAGTTGAACTGATTCTAAGTGGTAATGAATGCTTAAACACTTAACTATCTGTTCTGAACGAGTTCTGTGACTAGTAGGAGATTTGGCCAGTTCTGAAGCTTTTTGAACTCGGCTGAACGAAACTGTAGATCCACGAGGATTCGAAATGGCTTGAAAAAAGGTAGAGGGGGAGCGTGTCTCTGGAATTCCCTTCCTCTGTATCTACAAGTAGGAGGTGATGCGATGGCCTGGTTCCTCCTTCCAAGGGCTGATGCGATAAGCCTGCAACGCTCAAAGGACACTCCTGAGGCCAAAAGGTTTTGATTTTATGTTGAACGTTGAGTGGAGCTAGTTGAATGATCCTGAGTGGTGATGAATTTTCAAACAGTCCGTTCTGAAAAAGTTCTGTAACTTAACGAAAGCATAGTAAGAGATTTGGCCAGTTCTGAACCACTTTGAATTCTGCTGAACACAATTGTTAATCCACGAGGATTCGGAATGGTTTGGAAAAAGTAGAGGGGGAGCGTATCTCTGGAATTGTCTTCCTCTGTATCTACAAGTAGGAGGTGATGCGATGCCCTGGTCACTCATTCCAAGGGCTGATGCGATAAGCCTGCAACACTCAAAGGAAGCCAAAAGGTTTTAGGTTTATGCTCAGGTTAGCAGATTCAATGAAACCAAAAGAGGAACTATCCATCTATGTGCATCTCATGTCTTTCTTTGGTAAAAGATCTCAATTCCTTGTGGCATTCTGTTTAACGTCCATTTGCGCAGTCAAATCTTCCACTCAGCAGAATAAATGAAGTTATACATAGCTGCAGGAGTAATGGTGTAAAATATGTGACATGGCAAGAAAACCGGGACATGGGAGACTCTCAAATGCGCATGTGGCAAACTGCAGTTCAGAAACAGGTCTTGCAACTTGTTGAACAGTTTCTCAGTGGTCATTAATCCCTGAACTGTGGACTGTTGGTTCTGAACAAGCTCTGTGACTGATCGAACGCGTAGCATATCTAGTTCTGAATCATTTTGTACTTGGCCGAACAAAAATGTAAACCCATATGGGCCAGTTTGGACAGAAAACTGACAAGTAGGAGGTGATGAAATGGACTAGTCGCTCCTTCCAAGGGACGACGAGATAAGACTGCAACACTCAGTCACTCCTGAGACCAAATGGTTTCAATTTTATGATCAGGTTAACAGATTTAAGGAACGAAAAGAGGAGCTATCCATCCATGTGCATGTCATGTCTCTCTTTGGTACAAGATCTCAATTCCTTGTGGCATTCTATTTAACATCTAGTTGCGCTGTCAAATCTTCCACTCGTAGAATCATCAGAATAAATGAAGTTATCCATTCCTGCAGGAGTGATGATGTATAATATGTGACATGGCATGAAACCCGGAATGTGGGAGACTGTCGAATGCGCATGTGCCAAACTGCACAGTTCAGAAGCAGGTCTTGCAACTTGTTGAACTGATTCTCAGTGGTGATTAATCCCTGAACTGGGGACTGTGGGTGCTGAACGAGCTCTGTGACTGATCGAACGCGTAGCATGGCTAGTTCTGAATGATTTTGAACTCTTAGCTGGACAAAATTGTAAATCCCTATGTGCCAGATTGAATAGAAAACTGGTGGAGGAGGAACTTATCTTTGTCCTGGAGGCGAGTGACCTGGTTGTTCTGGGGGATTACTCTCTTGAGAGTAATCGGACATCCTCAGACTAGCTTCGAGCTCATATAAAGGAAGCAATGCCCTCCAAGATAAAATGTACAGTTTGAGATGCTTGTGATGCTGGTGATTGACAGCACCGTTCAGATGCTTATTCAGCATCCCTTCAGCATATGAAGCACAGACCTCTCCCTGGAAGATAGGGGTAGTGTGTAGTGCGTAACCGTGGAATCATCGTTCTTAGTTTTCTTTGAACCTACAACAAGGAGGTGATAGAATGAATTCCCCTTACCAAGGGCCAGTTGATAAGTCTGAAACATCCAGGGACCACCCCTGAATCTAAAAAGCTTCAGATTTTAGCAATTTCAAGCAACGTAAAGGAGAATCTTTAATTAAAGACCTTACCTCCTTGGAGCATTCTATTTAACTTCCGTTCGCTCATTCAAATCTTCCACTCATAAAATCTGGTGCGATTGATGACGAATATCCAATCAATTCGGTAACAATCTACATCGATGATCACTTTTTAAAAATATCTTTAAAAAACCACATAAACACGAATGTTTGGCTCTAGTTAGTATTGAAGAAAACACAAATCCTCCCAGTTGTGAACTATTATTTTTCAACCTTATTAGAAACGATTTACCTACTACCACAGTTGGGTTTTTATTTTTCATTTTTAAAAAAATCTATTGCAGAAAAAGTCATTATAGACACTTTCTTGCCAACCATCTTCATTTCACCCCCTTTCTCTTCAAGTTTTATGCTGCTAAATGTTTGTTTTTGTGTTGGTTCCTGTTATTTGTTCAGATATTCGATATTCAGCATCTTTAGCTCTGCGAAGAGTGTGAGTGTTTTAAATATTGTCTTTTTTGTAAGAAATAAAATTGGAAAAACAAAAAAAAATTATAAACATTGGAAAATTTTTAAACGTTAATCGTTCAAATTGGTATTATTATTTCTGATTTGAGTCGTTAATTTATGAGAAAAGAAGACTACACGATTTGTGATACGTAATTTTTGCAGTGCAGACCATTATTTTTATTTTTATTTTTAGTACTTTTTTTGATTAGTTTATCGAATTTCGTTTCTTTTTAGTTACCTATGACTACCCTCTTTGATTATCTTTATTTACATTTTGGTATTTTTTTAATTTGAAATAAAAAGAAGCTGGTTTATTGTACAGCATGTAAGTCATCGTTGGGCACATTGGAACGATATAAATTGAATTTTCCCCCTCTCCCCTGTCTCTCCCACCTATTTTATCATAACTGTTCAATGTGTTACGTGTGCATGGAGCATGCGTTTTTTTCACAAACCCACTTTAATTTTTATTGCCTTCTGTTCGTTTTTTTGAAGTTTTGTTTCGAGTGGATTGAGTTTTGATTTATTTAAACAACTCACCCTAATCACCTTTTTTTTGTAATCCTGAAAATTGATTGTTTAACGGCGTTTCATCTGAATCAGTTATTTCTTCGTCCTGTAAGCTGGTTACACAAACGAGAAAGCTACAGAAGTGTGTTTTCAAGTTATATATTTCAAATTTCAACAAAAAAAAACTTACCAACCTTTCAATTTCGTTGGTTGTGGAGAAATCAAAAAACTTGTCGAAGTAAACCCCTCTTATTTTATGGCAAGGAAACAAAATATCACACTTGTGCGCATGTAGCGCATGCCCGCAAATGCCCGAAACGCGCACTAACTTCCTTATTTTAAATGAGAACCCAGATTTTTTATTGCAGATTCGAATTCTACCCAAAATTTCATGAAAATTTGACCCCTCGACCAATTTTTTTTATTTCGCGTAACCGGTTCAGCGAGCACGCAAAGTTGCGCAACCCCAAAATTGTCAAATAGTGGATGATGATGAACTCTAAAGTGTGGCACATGAATTTTCAGTGTTTTTTTTTTTAAAGTTGATTCACGAGATGCTATCTGTTTTTTGATTTGACTCAATTTTTGCGAAATGATGACATAAATTTGTTTATTTTGCGTCCGTTTTTTTATTTTAGGCGCCTGTTTTCAGATTGTTACGCGATTAATTTTCGAAATCTGGTTAAAAAATGTGAAAAAAGGATATTCAAACCTTTTTCAGTGATCAAGTGAAAAATCATCTTAATCTGAGAGTCGAAAGTCGGCATAGGTAATTGATGATTTTTCACGCGAAATAAACAAATTTCGGTCATCATTCCGCAAAAACTGAGTCGAATCAAGAAACGGATAGCATCACGTGAATCAGCGTTAAAAAACAATGAAAATTCATGTGCCACGCTTTAGAGTTCATCATCATCCAATATTTGACAATTTTGGGGTTGCGCAACTTGACGTGCTTGCCAAACTGGTTACGCGCAATAAAGTTGGTTGAGGGGTCAAATTTTCATGAAATTTTGGGTAGAATTCGAATCTGCAATAAAAAATCTGGATTCTCATTTAAAATAAGTAAGTTAGTGCGCTTTTCGGGCATTTGCGCGACACTCGCAAGTGTGATATTTTAATTTCTTGCCAAAAAATAAGAGGGGTTTACTTCGACAAGTTTTTTTAATTTCTCCACAACCAACGAAATTGAAAGGGTGGTACGTTCATTAAGGACCACCCTGTATATATTCAACAACAAATCAAAATGTAGGACTTCATCGACGAAAAAACCATTGCAATCTGATATTTCCTGTAAACCCGAAGCCATCATCATCATACTTTAAATTTTGAAATGTCTACTTGTTTGCAAATTTTATTTATACCAAAAAATCAGTGCCACTTGATCATTAACCACTATTTCAGAGCGATTGTGTTTATAACGATTTCAGGATGAGGTGGCCGAATTTAGAATAATGAGATCATTCCATTGCCATTATTTACAAATGTCCCCTGTTGATTTCGAATAATCTAAAAATCAATTATGCATTCTTATTTGCATATACATGCACTTGACTGAAGGAAATTGTGCTACTGCACTATTCATTAAATCAAGTTTAAGAAATTTTACAGAAATAAAGAGGAAAAGGTTTTTAATGTTTCGAATTAGTCTTTGTCAAAATTAGTAGAAGAAAGAGTGTTTTTAAATATTCCCTGGATTTACTAAGTCAAGTGCAAGTCCCTACGTTGGGTTTACTCGATCATTGAGGTTGAGTCCAGGAGGTGGATTTGAACCCAGTACCCAACTTTGGGAGTGGATGGCTCAATATTGAAGGACACGTATTCAGTAAACTCATGGTGGCGGGACCCAACACCAAAATTACTGAATGGCTACTTGGCAAAAACCGTAGTGAACTAAAAAGAACGGTCGGCTTCATAACCAGCTTTGGACCCCTAAGGTTCCACCTACTCTGCATTGGGCTCTCACAAAGTTCAACTCTTCAAAGTTTTTTTTTAAGGGATGGGAGGAGAGGTTTTCAGGCGTTTCCAAGGCAATATCAGTGGGTGTAAGGGCACCCTTCCCGAAATGCCGGAATCTAGTTGATGCAACAGCAGGACAGTTGCAGAGGATGTGTTCTGCTGTTTCCGCCTCTTCGCAGCAGAGCCGGCATTCTACTGTCCTGGCCTTAACCATTTTGTTTAGGTGGTACCTTAGTGGGCAATGGCCAGTGAGAAGACCCACAAGTTTGCGAAGGTCTTTGCGCCTCAATGACAGAAGGGTTTTTGCACGTTTCCTTGAAATAGAAAGGAACCGCTTGGCTTGCCTGTGCTTAGGAGTGTTATGCCAGTATTTTGTACGTGTTTTGAACTCCCATTTCTGAACCTGTTGAGTTATGTAACTCTTGGTAACCCCTAGTTGGGGTTCAGGTCCTATTGGGTTGGACTCCGATCCTTTTTTAGCAAGGCAATCAGCTTCCTCATTGCCATCTACTCCCTCATGACCCAGTACCCGTAGCAACACCAATTTGTTGCTCTGGGCTGCAGCCTTGAGGCAACTCCAAGTCAGCTTTGAAATTACTGAGAATGCAGAAATAGCCTTTAGTGCTACTTGGCTGTCAGATAGTATATATTGTTGCACCTTTGAATCGTTTCCTGGCAATCTCCTGTGCACATATTTCTATAGGATGGGTTTCCGCTTGATATATGGTTGCTGTCGGACCCAGAGGCCTGGCCAGATTGAAATTGGGGCCTTTGATCCCCAGGCCATCCGCCCCATTCATCACGGACCCATCTGTGTACCACACAAGTGAGCCTGGTTTAAGTTGAGGCTTGAGCATGGTTTAGGTTTCTGAGAGTTTTAGTCCACATCTACATCTACCCATCTTTGGGCTGCAAGAAAAATGCAGTCAGCAACTATACTTGACTGCTTTGATTGTGTTTGGAGTACCAGCAACCATTTGTACGGATATGAGGGGTTTGCTCGTAAATTCCATCATAATCGTTGGTTTGGCAGAAGAATAGATGAAGGAATGGGCAAATGGTTTGTTATTCTACAATCTGGTGTTGAAAGTGGTTTGGAGTTTCTGGTCTTACTATGTCCTGGACGCTTGTACAGTCTAGAGGATGTTGCGAGGCACAAGAGCTCAACATTGTCTCTTCCAACGATATTTTATATCTTTCTGTATGATCTTGATTTGTTTACCCTAAGTCACGTTAAGCGTGACCAACTGAAGAATATTCGGGGTTTGTTTCGAAAATTGAATTCAGCAAACAACGAGGGTTCCAAAAGGTCCTCTGCTGAAGCTAGAAACGTAAGCAGCTCCTTGTGATAATAGTGAACATATTTCTCTGAACTGCAGTTATGATCTTGGCTTTTTCATATGATTCTATACCAAATTTGACCTTCAGATCTTGCTTGCGCATTGGGACAAAACCCCTCTATTAGTCATCCATTCTTCAACCAGCCTCAACCTGGTCTGCAGACTGATTCTCTGGTCATTTTCCTAACATATCTGTTGGATTTAACCAATATACGAAGACGTAGCCAGATTTGCTACAGAAAGGTGATGGATGGAGTAAGTTTAACTTGGCAACCAAAGTAATGGACGCCAGCAGCGACTCCTGCCTGGGAACATTCGGCAACTGTAGTTGAGACACCTTCACACACACCTTGATGGAACATAGAGGGATTTTTGTATTGCAATGTTGGCAGTGTTGCTGTGCATAGCTCGAGGAAACTTTCTGGCAGTCTGCCATTTCAGTGTGGGGGAAAAAGGGGAAACTGCACAGCTGACAGGAGCTGACATCTAGTTCCACCAGAAGAACGAGCTGTCGGCGCCCATTACGTGTAGTAATCATTTCCTAGTGTTGAGCAAGAAACCTGCAACATTGGGACTGGGCTGAGAAAACTTTTAGCTCCAGATTTAGGATCGAATGTGGCATTTTCAACTTCTATGTATTTTTAAATCTATTAGTATTCATTTTGTCGACGCAAATGACTTCTCTACGAGCTGAAATTCTGAGTTATTTGACAAGTAGGCAGGTAAAAGCGATTCGCAACTCGCCAGAAAATGGTGTCACAGATGTACTGCAGTAGGGTATTGAATCAATCTTGTTGATCTCCTAATTGTCATTCGCTAAGTTGCCGTTCTTCACTTCAACATCAGGATTCTAAATGATTTCTTTCTTTTCTATTTTTCTAGATGATGGCAGTTTAGTGTAAACCGTAAATACTTGGGAGAATCCACGATCCCCAACATAACAGAAATTTCTTTAGAAACTGGAATGATCTCATTGATGATAACAATATCTCATGTTCATGATGTTCACGTATCAAATGTTTTATAGGATATCTATCAAAGCAAACGCGAGTTTAACGTTCCTAGCACTAAGATCTCGTTTGGTTATCTTCCAATACCCGTCTCCTATCACCGACAAGCTCCTGATATCACCACAAATGTGATGGATATTGTTAGTTGACCCTTCCCGATTCTTAAATCCATCGCCTTTGGAGATGAATCAGACGCCTTCAAGCGTCTGGGTCATCCTCTGAGCGTTGCGGAGCATTAAACCGCATTCAGCTCATGGAAGGGGCAACTATACCATCCCATCACCTCACAATATCAACCCCCCCAACCACCTTTGTTTGTTGTATTGATTGTACCTTCTTTCCCAATGTTTTTATTTGAATTTGTTTTCGTAACTATTTTGTTTTTGTTTTCTTTGCATGTTTTGCCTGCGCTCTAGTTTGTGGTTGAAGTCGGAGTGAACGAAGCCTAAACCAAAACACAAAATCACGCCTACTCACCTCCGAAAGATTTCCATATCATAAAAACCAAAAATCTAAAAAAAAATACAAAATTCTAAACAAAACCAATACTAAATCCGCACTCCTTAACATTGCATCACATAATTTAGTGAGTTCCTTCGTTATTTTTTTTCAATTATTTACTTTGTCCTATTGTTTTATTCAATTTTATTTGTTGTACCTTCCTATTGTATTCCAATTTTTAGTTTGTAGCCGTAAACTCCCTCGGTTTACCTGTTTCGGTAGTTGATTTTATATTTCTTCAATTACCATTTAGGTGCATGATCCTTTTGTTAAGTTTATTGATTTGATAAAAACAAACAGAAAGTTTCTTAAAATTATGCATGATGAGTTCGTTTGGGAACGTTGTGTCTATAAGTTTGCGACTGCTCACCTTTGGAAGACCGAATAATTTCGCACTATTCTGGACTCGTTGGGCTGCTGTTGTTCTGAGATTTTGAAAGTTGAGTACTTTCGAGTCATTTTGAGAGGAAATCAGTTTTATAACTGAGTAATAATTTTATTGATGTAAATAAACTTATAAATATTATTAGGTCATGACACAACTTTATTATGTCAATAAGCCAACAATAATATTTTTTGATACGTATTCGACATTTTAATGAAAAAACAAAATTACAGGGGCTCCAACTGAACTTTTAATAAAGGTATCTGGGACTCGAGCACAAGATTTTGGGAGAGCAATGCTGAAGTGTGGTGTAACCACATCTGGAACCTAATGACAATCAAACGGAATCTCATTGTTTATCAGTCCAAGACTGTCTTAGCTCTGGTGATACAATTCATCGCCTGCAGGATAATGAACTTGAACAAACAATTTAAATTTATGTTTTCTCTTCTTTACTAATAGTGTGAGTTCATTCGCTGTGTGGATGAATTCAGACAGGAGGAACCCTGCACGGCTGAATCCATCCTCAGAAACCTCTTACTGCTCTCTGCATTTGTCCTAGAAATTGACTGTATGGCCGATTGTATTGCGCATTTCTGTATATATTGGTCATTATTGGTAACAATGTGCGAGGTTATAGATGTATGATGTCCTAAAAAGCAATACCTCCATAGAATTTGGGGGGAGCTGAACGGAAGAATGGCCCACAATTATGGGGGAGGCTCACAATAATCAGGGCAGGGGTTATAATAATTACTCAAGAGGCCATAACTAAGGACATTTAGCCTTTAGAGCAATGCAAGGAAGTGGAGTCAGGGCAGTCAATAATAATAGGCCAGAGGTCAAAACCACCCTCTGCTACCATGTAACATGGGGAGGTGGTGGGATGGTATAGTTGCCCAGGCAGAATTAGAATAATGCCCGCCACACTCAGAGGATGCCTTGGAGTGTCTGGTATAACTCTCGAGGTGGTGCATTCAAGAATTGGGAATTGCGAAAAACCATCACAAATTCTAACTCGTGCTTTTCACTGAGACTAGTCCTGAAGAAGGCTGCCGATCTTTTAGCCGATTCAGTCAAACCTCTTTGACCTTTTTAGAAGAATGCATCATTCCAATAGAGTCAAATATCATCTGCCTTGGCTGAATTGGGCTCGAAACATTGGATGACGTTAAGGGCAGCATGTTCACAGTTGCTCGCTGGAATCAAGCATCAAGGTGTTTTATAATGCAAACATCAGAATTCATTCATAAATAGAAAATAAAACAGACCGGCACAACAAATGAACACATGAACAACACATTTACCCCAAACAATTTAAGGATGGTTTCACATATTCGCTTGTTGCTTTTCCTCAATCAACTCGTAGATCATACACTTAGAACATCCAACCAAGTAGAATGGTGAAGACACCAAACTTTTCAAATTTGATTTAAAACTGACAATGAAAATACGAAAAAACAAAACATTCATAATCTGACAAATAAAAAGACACATGGTTAACTCTTATTTAGTCAAACCTTTTTGACACCTGAACCAATTCACAATGGTATGATTTCGTTTTATGCTCGTAAAATTACACGTTTCACCATAATTGACTTATTTTGTAAAAAATTAATCGATTCGCTCTTGAAGTTCCAACATGTCGATCCTATTTTGGCGGTTTTTATGGCCAAACATCTGTCAAAACCCTTTGATTATCGATGTATGATAATAAATCATAGTAACGTCCATAATTTTAAATCGTTTTCCTACAAACGAGCGCCAACTGTCTTATTAAAAAGTGTATATCAGCAGCCCAACGCTCCAGGTTTGTTAAATATGGCAGAATTAAATTATTGATGACTTAAAAATTATCAACAAAACAATAATTAGCCTGCTTTTGCATCGTGCGTTTAAATGGGAAAAACAACTAAGCTTCCTACAAGACGGTGGGATCGGCCCTCATAAGAAAGTTGAGGGTTCATAGTGTTGTACTCTGATGATGACCAAGTTAGTTTCAAGTACTGCTATATCCTGATTGATTGTTGTTTCTCTTTAGAACATGTATGTTTGGTTTACATTTGAGTAATGTTTCAAAAGGGGTTGGTGGAAACGAAACACGTGTATCTGCGATGTTCCATTGTCTGCTCACCAATTTTTCATGGTAAAAGAAAAAGGTTTGAAAAATACCTCCCAACTAACGAACAAAATGGAACCTCGACGCTATTCGTAGCTTTTCACTGTCATTTGCGAAGAAACTATATTTGCTTTACCTGTTTCGTTTCTACAAACCTCTACAAAAATGTTTGTTGAATCATTCCAATTGCTCGAATATTGTACGTTTCTAGTCACCAAAAATAAATGTAGGTCTCTAAAATATATTTAAAATAAATACAGGTAAAAATATACTGCCACACCTTAAAACCCCGAGAAATAAGCTTGGAAACGCGCATCCATACATAATAAATACACAAACATTTATTACATTTAATTGAACTCCAATATTATCTTGAAAAAATTAAGGAATGGGAAATTATCAAAATGACTAAACGGGTTAAACTTTATTAAGAATAACATTTGAATAAATCAGACAAAAATTAAAATAATTACTGTAAATGTCTGCACTCCCTGATTGGTCAATGCTAGTCATGACTAATTTGCACCACAATAATATGCAGTATTTCACAAACACCAATTATTTTCGTTTTGTATAATGTAAAATTGACTCTTGGGACTTATGAATGCTCACTGTAAAGTTTTGTTTTTAAACTCCAGGACTCGTGGGTTTATAGGCTTTCAAGATGCGAGTTACATTTGACCTTTGATTGGGGACAGCTGCTGACCTTGGCCTGTGTAGGCGCATTTGCACTCCCTGGATAAAATGATGAAGATTCTTCTTTTTCTTCTTCTTCTCATGGCGCTACAGTCCTGCAAAGACCTCCACAACTGCCTTCCACTGAACTCTGTCCAATGCCAACTGCCTCCATCTCTTTATGTTAGTCCTCTTAGGTCATTCTCTGCATCATCCTGCCATCGTGCTCGTGGTCTTCCTCTAAGACTTGAGCCTCCTGGCTGCCCATTCATCATTCGCTGTGGGCATTCTCTCAACGTGGCCCTGATGCCTCAAACGATTACTTTTCACAATGGAAACCAGGTGGTCCAAATTCTCCATTGCCCATTTGTGAAGACTGGTCCATACAGTTTCCTCAGCACCTTTCTTTCCCAGGCAGAAAGCTTTGTGCTCTTCGATGAGGAACCACGTTTCAAAACCATAAGGAATGACCAGCCTGACAATTTTTTTTTGCGTGCCTAGATAACCCTCTGGAATTCAATAGCTTTTGTTGCAGCGATTTCCTGAAGCAATTCTGGGATTTTATTTCTGTGGTCACATCATTACTGCTTGTGATTATTGTTCCCAAATATTTGAACTCATCGCATGTGTGGAAAGAGTGGCCATTGATATCAACAGCGTTCTGTTGTGGTAGAGGGTGACGAGAGGTACACATATACATTGTCTTTTGTTCATTTATTTGCAAGCCACGCGATTTAGCAGCATTTTCGAACTCCTCCAGAGTCCCTGCAAGTGCTGCCTTCATTCTGGCTATAATTGCCGCGTCGTCAGTGTAAGCAATGTGCTGCGTGAGTCGATTATATATTGTGCCTCCTTGATTGGTTCTTATTGCTCTGGCCGCTTTTTCGAGAGAACAATTAAAAAGTGTCGACGATTCAGGGTCTCCTTGCCTGAGCCCATTGGCTAAATGAAAAAGATAGTACCTACCTGATAATATTAAATATTACTGTTTTCCAACTCTTCACCATGAATCCTCATTAAAGATTAGAAGAGTTTCAAATCCACGCGCTAAACAGAGCCTGAGGATGGTGGAGTTGTGACTTTGATGAGGCGGGTTAGGAGCTTGCTGTCAGACACGACAGAGTCAGAGAGAACGAGTGAGCCCGTGCTCCTGAATGGGAGGAGCTTGTACGGAGAACACAGCGTTTGATTCTTTCTGTATCCAAAGAATGAACCAATTAGAGCTCCTGAAATAAGTTTCAGGGATCTTGCATGCATCTAATCACCAAAACACATTCTTATCCTATCATCAGTTGATTGTCCCCAACCATTGTGACCTGTGTTAGCTGTAAATACGGGAGCAATACAGTAAGTGCTATAAAACGTGAGTCCACTAAATTTTCGGTGGAGCAACGAGTGATTGCCAGTATTAACTGGACTGCAACTAACCTCGAAGGCAAACTTCTTTCAAAGGCAGGATTCAGTCGTTTTTTCACGATTTGAAGCCGAGAAAGTGGACAAGATTGATGTTGTTTGTATATTTTTTGTTCGAGTTATCCATAGCCCCATAGCCCTGTCTACAAATGATTGCTTGTTGAATTTATCGTTTGTTCTGTAACTGCAGCTGTACAAATAGCTGGTATCAACTGCCAAATATTTGTCAATCTACCGAAACTTCAATGGAATGGTGTTGGTGATGATTGAGCATAGGTACGAAAGAAAGCACCTTTTGATAGTCACTATTTTCAATCAGTGTTCCTATTTTATGCTAATTATTTTACCGTTATCTAACAAGTTCCAAATCTTCTGTTAGCAAGAATAGAGTGCAAGTCCTGGAGGGTTATCACCTTTGCAATTCACGTTTACACATTCACTTTGCAACACACGTTAGACATTCACAGTGATCAACATTATTTTTCAGTGCTCAACTGAAATCACTTTGGTATGGCCAAGCACTAATTGCACGTATCCACGCTTATTTCATGTATTACAAGCCTGGGTCAGGTTTTGAAAAAAGCATATCATCCACGGTCAATCAATATCAATTTTTGGATCTCTTGAAAAGTATTTTAGATTGAATTTCGAATTTATTGACCAGAATTTGCCCTATTTCGTCAAAATAGTTCATTCGAAGATTTTCAAATTTCCTGTGTATTTACTTAATATTGGGTTTATACCTTAACACAGTACCTCATTGAGTGATTATAGATTTCCTTACTATTGAGGTGTGGTTATTATAAACTCGTTTAATTAAATTGATTGTGGGCTATTACCCATAGCAGTACTGAACAATAGTTGGTTCAAATAGTTTAGAAGAATATATGTAGTTTTTGACAAAGGATGATTGCTAATATGTGTTTTGATTTGGATTCAGGAGCCCGGGGGAGGAGAAGGTGCGAAGGAGCAGCTCAGCGGAGCGGGGGGTAACGGCGGAGCATGTCGTACGGAGAACCCACTCGACGCTCTGCTAGACGAATTGCAGAGTCTCGGGGGCAGTGGGGGCAACGCCCCCGGGGGTGGCTCGGGTCCTTCTGGAGGCGGTGGGACGCTGAGAAGACTGCACAGTTATCCGTGCGAAGGCTCATCAAACGCGGCGGGCGGGCGTCTCCCGCCTGCCCCGCCGCCAAGGACGTCTTCCAAGTCTCCAGGCGGATCTGAAGACAAGAGCTCTTCTGGGACGAGCACGCCCAACAGCACTCCTCAGGACCCGGCGGCCAGGCAAGCGGCTTTAGAAGCCAAACACCAGGAGCTACTAAGGAAACAGCGTGCGTTGCAAGAACAATACACGCGCCTGCAGAGCTTGTCGCGCCCAGCGCCTCCTCCCGATCTTCTCCAACTGAAGAAAACCGGCTCAGAAAGCAACCTGCTAGGGAAAATGGGTTTAGCCCTGGCACCCACTGGTTCACTGTCACAACTATCCACTGCTGTAGCTAATCCACCAGCCCAACCGACTTCCACTAAAATTTATGAGACAGACATCCTTTGAGCGAATAGTGTTGATGCCCCTCTCCTGTAAAACACCGAAAAGCTAACTGTTGAGGCTGAAGGGGAATTGTACTTCAACAGGTGCTTCTGTGGTCGATAACCTCAGATATCAGCATCTTCTTGCTTCGACAGTTATTATGTGAAGTTGATACTCGAAAATCCTAGGTAAGGAATTTGAAAACCTCAATTCCGATTATTAAAACATCGGAATCGCTCACTGGTTTAAACTTCATATGTTATCTGCTGCTCCTCTAATGGAATGAGGAAACTTCTTGTCCCAAAAGATGTTCTCAGGATGAACAGTACTGATAGTCTAGGCAACTTTGTCTACAGTTGACTTGAATCAATAGCTTTGAAGTATCATGGTTATTTTACTGGATAGTGCTGTTTCGATGCTCTAACTCCATATTTACATAACCCACCGGTGAATTATGTGACTGGTGGCACTTTTAATTACCTACCTATTCATCCCTAAGTTTCCATAGATCGTGATTCCTATCGTCCCACACCATGAGTAAGAAAAACATTAGATTTTCAAAACAAAATATGATTTTTTGACTTCCACACTCATAGAAGGGAGGGTTTATTATTTTATCAGAGGACCATATAAGTATATTTAATTTTTATTAAAAATCACATTTTTCTCAACAAAACAAATTTTTGGTTACATTCTAAAATAGAGCAGTAAGATAACCGGATAAAATGTGGATCTTTAAATTCTAGAGTAGTGGAATGATTCATAAGACAGTATTTATTGCTAAAAAGCTGTTGTCGCGTTATTAATTTGTTGTGTTCCATTCAATGAGGTTAGGTTGAAATATACTGAAGGGCTTATGCACCTTGCGTGGGATGTAGGTAATTAAAATCAAAAACTATTCTTTTCATCACTAATTAATATTCGTATATTTGAGGATTTAGCTTGACAAATCAATACCATCTAGTCGGATCACTGAAGCACCCCTCAAGTCACTCATAAAACTTTGGACTGTTTTTCTGATATTTTACAGAAATTTATCTCACGGCTATTCTCAGTTTTCTCGTTCTTCTTATGTTGAACTCGAGGAACTGTCGAACCTTAACAATCCTTCAGGTTGTCAACAATATTCCTTATATTCATGCGTGTAGAACGCACCAATTATTACCGATACTTATTGAAAAATCAATTAGGTACCGTCTACATTGTAGTTAAACAACGGAAATTCAGAAAAGGGGCACTAAATACGTAAGTATGCTATAATTTCTTGTTAAAAAAAACTCGTTCACGGTTAGGTATTACGTAAAATCATAAACCGAATTGGTCTTACAAATTTATAAGAAATAAAATTAAAAAAAAAAAATACAGTCAAAGTTGTTCGTATGCAAATTTTTTCAATTCGTAGCGTTTAATTCTCTTCTCGCACGGTTACATCAACCTCTTTACATTTACCAGAAGTACCTCATTAAAATTTGCCGCCCTCTCGTTAAAACCACTGCCATTTATAGCGTGAATGTACATATTTAAGATTTTGTCACAATCAATATAATCGATGTTTCCTAGGTGTCTTTTTTCGCTAAGAAGAAAAACAAAATTACTCGATATAAACTTGATCCACCGTTGCCTTTTTAATGTTAAATTGAGTTTGAAATTTCGTTTTTCTTGAATTCGTGGGAGGTTCGAAATGAAATATTCTCGGTCTGTTTCATATCTGCAGACCGAAGACTTATTTCTGTTGGGGTAGTGCTCTTTTTTGTATTTGTAAATTTCGACGAAAGTGGAAGTCGGTTGAATGAAATACTTTAATATACAGGTACACTTAGAATTCTTCAAAACTTTCAAGTAATAATTCTGTACTTTAGAATACGTTTTGTCCTGAATGTAGATATTCCTTTTTTTGAGTACCTACTGATATTGAGGTTTGGAGTGGTTTTGGTTTCTCTAAAATCACAAGGACTTGGGTGACTTTGAACCAGATGGGGCTTTACGTTCATTCCAATTTTGTCGCTAATTTCTGTGTAATTCATTCTGTTTTTTCAATACTTGTCAGCGCTTCTTGTTCGTGCAGGTACCTTTTTTTTCGATAGGCAGGCGAGGAAATCTTTAAGATCCTAAGGTGTACATCGTACGATACTCAGAAGGGACCGCTCTTCTGGTTATGTAGGATTCAAACCCACTAAACCCTCACCTTCCTTTCCCACGTTGGAACTCGGTCTGAATCTGTTTAACACGATACTTCAGGCCAACGGGTACATTACAGTTGGAATAATGTCCACGTAATGGAGTGTATTTTACATCCGTTGTGTACCTACTTGTACCACGTGAAAATAGCTAAAGCCCAACTTCAAAAACTCAGAAACTTAGCTTTTTTTTCGGTAAGTTGAGAAATGAAAGCTTGTGTGCCAAATTGAAACGTTCCTTACGTTGTTTCGCTTTATTTCGGCTTCTAAATCCTAACAGCGTTGCTAACTTAATTCCAAGTTGCCAAAACTCCACCTGCTGTCTCCCCCCCAACAAAACTGACAATTCGTTTAAAAAGTTGGTAACCTCGTTGAAGTTCTTTTCTTGACCAAAGTTTTTAAGATACGCCAGCAGCGGACCAAGGAATAAAGGAAGTTTTTCACATTAAAAAGAACAAAAAGAAACGTTTTAAATCAGGTCTTGAATTTTCAAAAAACCTTTGTTTAATTTAAACATCGACATAGTGCGAAAAAGTTGATATCTTTGAAGGTTTGATGTTGAACACCGGATAAAATATCACGTGAATCAAATAGTTGATGTACAATTTGGGTTATTCACATTTTCCAAACTTAACTTCTCATTTCTTATCCGTTATTCTTTAATCTTTGACACAAACTGGGTAAAGCCCTGTTATTTCAAAGCAATCAGTTCATTCTCCGTATTTAATATCACAAAACAATTGGAATTTGTAAAAAAAAAATTTCGTTCCTCATAAGTCGCTCAAACACGCTCAAATCAAGACAAGAAAAACCAATTTACACGAGAAAGAGTAATTTAAAAAAAAATACCTTTATTTATTCGCGAACGTGACTTAGGAACATAAATTATTGAGTATAATGTGCAAATAAAGTCACTCTATGCAAAGAGACTTTTTTTTTTTTTCAAATTTGAAATGAAAATTGTTTGAAATTAATCGCTATTAGATGATAAAAATATTCACCACCTAAATTCACAGAACGAGAATATTGAAAACTGCAATACACGGAATCATCGTCTCAACAAATAGGTGAAAAAAAAGGGTCGTTCCAATTTTATTCCCCCCACTCCCTTTATTAACCCCCCCCCCCTTATCCCATTAATAAATAGCAAAATCTATAGTAAAAAAAGTATTACAAAATAAATTAAAAAAAAAAAAGAAAAAAATATATATATTAACCCTCGTCAATTATTTCTACAAGTAGTGAAAAAACAAGGAACGTTATTCAAATTTCCCTTTAACTACATGATTGTCGCAAAAAAAAAATAATAAAAACTCCTACGATTTTTTATTAATGGAAAATTTGGTAAAAGTTACATAAAACGGATTTTTTTTTTTTTCAATTTTATTAGACTTGTATTTGTTTTATGACTTCTTATTAAACAATTGTTCGATAGGTCGATTCCTAATTCAATTAAATTTTTTTTTTTTGAAAATTTTATGTTGTTTAGAAGTAAGGAAGCTCGGAGGTGGTGATTTTAGTTACAATTTAATCCAATCCCTCGTCATTTTAATGTATTTTTTGTTTAGTGTCAACATTGTTTTACTAGTTTTAGATTAATCCGGAAAAAAAAGGTTGTGCGATTGATTTAGAAACGAAAATCAAATGATTCTTCGTTTCGTTTAGTATTTATATAACAGGTAGATTCGGTAAAGAGATGTTGCACAACTGATTTTGTCGTACCCTGAAGTTGTTTAACGTAGTTCGTACGATATGGCGTTGACCACCGTTACAGCATTGGAAGTAAACGAATTTGAATAAAATGTGCCAAAAAAGTTATCTTGACCAGCTCATTGGTTGGAAAGTAATGAAACTTTATTTCTTGATTAGTAGTATGAAAAGGGTAATCGAGATTATATTGATAGAGAAATTTTCCTTTTCTTGGTTAGCAACCTCAGTGCTGCTATTACGAAGTCAGGATGATGGACGAATACTGACGGATTAACACGAAGATGCTACTGAACTGTGGAGGGACCTCAAACATCCTGCGAAGTCAAAGATTTAGGCTCAGAAACTGTACAGCTCCTGTGTAACCATTGGGAGGTTACAGTGATAACAGTTTTTTCTGCCAAAACTCCGATAAATTGAAAGCCGCTCTTTTAAAACGTTCTGTGCAGGTCTGGAAATAAGCCTGCAGGGCCCTGACCACACACAATTGGGTCTTCTTTCAAGACGCGTCGGATTCATGGCGTTTTTCAATCTTTGAATGGTGAATTTTGACTGGCAACCACTTCCTGGCGCTGCAACGCGTGGTCACATGGTTATTTTGAGCAGAAAACACCATGATAAGGGATTAGGAGGAGAAATAACCCTGTGAAGAAAATACTAACAACTGACTGCATTTTTTCAGCCCTTGATTGAAGGTTCGAGTCAGTTGGGCACAGTCAGATACCCCCCTAATTTCATAATGCTAGTGCAGAGTCTGCGGTGGCTCTTATTTTCAACACGTTCACAACTTCTTGCAAACTGTTAGGCACTGCTCACACAGGGACACCGAAATCCTGCGATACTAGAGATTCGGATACTCAGAGACTTGGATACCCTAACGCTGGGAGACTTCAGTTGCTTGTTATCTTCACACAGCTGCTACTCGGGTTGCTAGTATTCAGTTTCCATCAAGCTGTAGGAGAGGACTGTTGTTGTTGTAGCGTTGTTCATTTTTTACATGATTAGTGATTCTAGTAGTGATGAGGACGTTATCATCCAATATTATTATTACAACCGATACAGCAAAAGGAAAATGAGAAAGATGTAGTTACACCTCTACATTCAGAAGCACATGAATTGAGATTAACTATTTGGCTACTTCATTCCACGGCTTTTCCCTAACATCTTTCTGGAATATTCTTTGAGTTTATAATTGTATAACACTGGAAATTTCTCTATTTCCCCGACAAATTTTATGTTGGAAGCTTGCTCATTCATCCCAATCAGGCAACTGAGTTGCAGTTTCTGCATAGCAACGTTGCTCAGTCTCCAATACTGGAATCACCCCATCTGAGTGGCAACATCTTAAAACACGTGCTGGGTCTCTGAGTCGCTGTGTATCCCAGTTGTTTGGCAATTTGAGTATCCCCGTGTGAGTAGTGACTTAGTCCCATGTAAACATTCCAGCTGATCTCCAAGCAATTGATCTCCTCAAGATTTTGGCTGGTTTAACTCGCAAGACGTTGCACCTTTGATGGGAGTATCTCCTGCTCAGTCATTGTCACGATGCATACTGAGAGGGCCAAGGAGGCTAGCTTACGTGCTTCCCCCACTCCTGACGAACCAACACCCCAGAACGCCTTGACTCGATTATTGAGTAAGGGTGCTTACAGACTGGAATCTGCAATAAGAGCGAGGAAAGAGAGTTGGCCAATTCAGAGTGGAGCGATACTGCGAAAGTCAGTGTGGTTCATACCCTTCTCGACAATGACCATTTCTTTTCAGAAAACCTGTCATTGAGAATCTGGTATTTACTTGGGGGGAGTAAAAGGGATTCACGCAATTAATCAATCGCAACATGTTCACAGAGAATTTCATCATTCGTACAATGAACTCCGAGAAGATTCCAACAAGTTTTACAAGTATTTTCGGTTGAATATGACAGCATTCGACTACTTGCTGGATAAAGTACAGCGCAAATTAGTGAAGAGGCGGTCGAATTGCATTTCAAACCCAATTTTCCCTGTTGAACGTCTTGCTGTTACCTTGAGATAAGTACGTACTCATTTTTACAACAGCTTCATACCGTAATAAATACTTTAATAAACGTTGAATTGATAACGTGAATATTCAGTTCAATTACTTCAACATTAAAGGAGACTACTTCGGTCTATACAGGAATAAAACACGGTAAATACAGTATAAGTAACGTCCCATACAGATTTTTCATGAATACATCAATTAAATCGTCAGGATTCGTGTTTCACATGAGCGATAAGAGCGACGAAAACACTGGGTTGGTTTCTTCGCTTTTAGCTTTGCTCGCATCTTCGCTCGACATGCTCCACTCTGCGCCCCGTCATCTGCCTCCCTGTGTCTGTTTTCTTTGCTCTTATCGCAGCTCCAGCTTGTAAGCGCCCTAATCCACGCTGAATGTGCTATGTCTCCTAATAAGAAGTAAAGTTGTACTATCATTGCGTAGTAGTCATCACCAACTGTTCTCCTGAAGGAAGATCAGAAATCAGTCTGATGATTTTCCTTAAAGCTGATCATTGCCTCCCTCATTGAGTGGCAAGGAGTTAGCTGTAGCAGAAGCGTGAAAACTTCTTGGATCGGGAGACCCTTAGAGGTACCACACTCAAATTCACCAATCTCATTAGAAACAGTTCACCTAACCTGTACATTTCACCTAACCTGTAAAACTGTATCCTGACAGGTATCCAGATTCAACAAGAAGGAATTTTGTAGGTTTGGAGATATAAGAGTGAGGCTTATGGAATACAATCTTATCTTATTAAGTTAATCAGAGAGAGAGATCTAGGGGAACAATGGTGGATGACAATAGGCTTGCGAATGTCCAAGTCCAAGAGAGATGAGGACCATGGAGTGGTCAAGAGTGGGGATTATCCCTTCCACATAAGGTAGAATCGCTACTTATATCAACAATTTTTGTGATTTCATTGAGTTTTACATGGTCAACGGTCAAATATGAGATAACCTCACATATAAGAGTGGTCAAATTACAAGTTGGGAAGATGTAGTGCAGAATTTGATGGTTAGCATTATTTTGCTTACCCTACATTCGCAGTTACGGTGTCAAGCTACCATGAAAAGGAAATACTCTCTACAATTCGGTTACGAATGATTGCGCAATGTAAAAACTCCGTAAACGAGAACTGGGAATATTGTCAATCTACATTGCACTTTGCGAAACTCAAATGTACAACAAATTTGCAATTCTCGGTTGCTTTAAACATTTCCCAATAAATATTAGTACCACCTCGTGCTAATGTTGATGCCTTATATAAAAAGAGCATACCTACCAATACACGAATCATTCAAAAAAATACCCACCTACAAGTAAACCTCGAAGTTTGCACGAAAATAGTAGATTTACATATTTATACTTAACATACTAAACAACGTTAGTTCTTCAAAAAAATTAGAAATATAAAATTGAAAAAATTACGCACATTTTTTAAAACTTGGTGTTGTTCCTATAATTATTTTGATACCGATAATCTAGTTTACTATTGAATACAATTTTTGGAAGTTTAACCACAAAATGCACCAGTAGTTCTTGGAAGAAAAATTGAAAAAAATTATATTGTACCTATTTATTTCTGTAATGTGTTAGTTTTTTAGGTTAGAATCGTCTTTTTGTTGTAATAATTTTTGAATTATCGTTATGAACCAGTTTTTATTTAAGTTATTATTCGTCGTGTTATGGATTGTTAACTTTAGGTACTTCAAAAAAAAATGATGAAAAAAAAAATACCTCCGGCTTCCGAAACATGAAAATATTAATTATATGGTTATTCATAAGCATATTTACCATAACAGTTCATAAATATATGTAACATATTACGGAAATATTGTAATATTATTATACATATGACGGGTTTTCGTCTGTTATTATAAATTGGAAAGAAAAAAAATGTAAAAAAAAAGTGTTAAGTTGAAAGGAAGTTTATCTCATACTGTAAATGAAAAAAGGAAATCATGAGAATATAAAAGTATGACGCGTGACCTTGAAGTTCTATTTGGGTTATTTCAAAATTTTGGTCACATTTATGTCACTGATCAGTATTGCCGTTAAATCTCAACTAAATACAGTTTCGTAAGTGTTTTAAAATTGTCTCCTATGCGGATTTCTACATGTTCCATGGAAAAGTATGTAAAAGTGGTGCCAACAGGACCCAGGAGAAAATACCAAAGTCCGTATTTCTCACTCCCTACAATGTTTTGAAAAGTAGCCCCCTACTGACAGGAAAGGGTGTTTATGAAGTTGCTTCTGTTTTGTTGGCATCCCTTATTCAAGATGGTCCCGACGCTGGTGGTTGGATTTTGCCTAGACCTTCCCAGTCGGTTCTACAGGGGAAAACCGTCCCTGGAGGTAGCAGTGTGGGTTTTTTAACTCTCACTCCCTACTCCAATAACATTCTGATTGTGGCAAGTGGAACTTGATCGTACTTGTTAACAATTAGTGTAGTTGAAGTTCGTGGACAACATTTTGGTTCAACCAGTTTCAATTGATTTGTGGCCTGTAAAGGCGGTGAAAACTATAACCTCACTCCCAACAATATCCAGCCAATAGCTCCTTAAATTGTAGGGAGTGAGATTTGCTTGCAGCTAGTGAAATTTTGGCAAGGAAACCTTAGTATTTACTGTAGCTAACATTAAGCTAGTTTGTGCTGTTCCACTCACTCATTCCGTACAAAATTATCAGCAGGACAGTTCAAGATTATGTGTGCTCACTTGGGTAATATGCCGAGAGAACCGCAGTAATTGATTAAGAACAAGAAAATTGATCAAGTTTAAATTTTTTTTTTTTTTTTT
Source organism: Creontiades dilutus (assembly GCA_031894815.1). Classification (NCBI taxonomy): domain Eukaryota; kingdom Metazoa; phylum Arthropoda; class Insecta; order Hemiptera; family Miridae; genus Creontiades; species Creontiades dilutus. The sequence continues at coordinate 890,338 of JAVIWC010008305.1, forward strand.
TTTTTTTTTTTTAGAAAAGTCTATACCCAAATGTGACCAAAATTTTGAAATGACCCTTTTACCCTTTGTGCAAAATTTGTATTATATAAGTACCTAGTGATTTCCTTGGCGTGACTGGTTTAGGGCAATGAAATAGGCGAGGGGTTCACACAAAGGTCATAAAATCAAAACATGATTTTACTGTACACATCAGGAGCACAGGCACAACTGCACCCCCTGGCCAAAATGAAAAAGATACCTAGTAACAATAATATTAAATATCATCATACTGTGTTCCAACGTTTTCCCATGAATCTTCATTGGAGAGCAGATGTTTCAAATCCGCACGCCAAACAGTGTTAGGATGAGTGTGAGTGGTTGGTGGAAGAGGTTTATGGGTTTGCTGTCTGGGAGCAAAGCTTTGGCTTGCCATCTGTTGTGTGGAGCTTGGACGTGAAACAAACTCTTCTGGCTCCAAAGAATGAATCAATGAGAGAGCCCCTCAAATTCCTGAGTTCAAAAATAGTTCTCAGCTCTCCCGCTAAGAATGCTGGAGTGCCCTGGAATCACTAAAACACACTCCTACCCTTTTATCAGTTGATTGTGCCTAACCCTTGTGACTGAATTGTATTGCTGTCAATACTCAATGTATGCAGAAAGTTCTAAACTGTTGGTGGAACCAAGAGTGATTATTTGCGATGCATGGGGCCCAATGCCTGTATTAACAGGACTGCAACAAACCTCTAAGGCTTGCAGAAATCGTTCCACGATTCGCAAGCTCAATCCTCATTACTATAAAAAGGTAGATTGGCTCTGCAGATGTGAGGTAAGTAATGAACATTTCTGTTTCTCTTGTCTTCTTTGATGCAATAACAGGAATGAAGCTTGGGTTAAAGATGGAATTGGGCATTCGCCTCCACGATGGTTTTTACTGGGTGGATATGAATTTCAACTGTTTCAAAACACATATTTCTGAAGTTCAACAATCATTTCAATTTTTTAAAGATTTTAGCCTCCTAATCGTTTTAAACTGAAAATACTGCCCAACTTCCTTTTGAATTAGGGCCAGGGGAGCTCTGGTCAGATTCGAACCTCCTAAGCGTTTGAAACTGAATGAACTGCCAAACTTCCTCAGGAATGAGATTTAGGGGAGCTCTTGTCAGATTCTAGCCTCCTAATACCTCCTAAGCGTTTGAAATATGGACTGCCTAACTTCCTTGGAAATTAGGGCCAGGTTCTTGCCAGATTCTAGCCTCCTAATATATCCAAAGTTTGAAACTGAAAATAATACAGCCTAACTTCCTCAGAAATGAGAGCGAGGAGAGCTCTGGTCTGATAATTGTACATGGTAGTGATGGGAAACTATCGATAGTACTATCGGCAACCTTTAAAAAAATTATTGTTTTAGGTAATCTTGAAAAGAAAACCCGATGCTTTCCCCACGAAGTTATGGAGGTTATGGAAGTTTATCGAAGAGGAAATAATAGAAATATATCAGTTGAAAAAACGTATATTGAATGAACAAGATTTTGCAACTCAAAATTCAGGTAATTTCGCAATATTCTTATTTTTCAAACCTTCAAGTAATAGCTTTGAGAAGAAACTGTTTATTGCATTAGATTTTACAACTTTCTGTACATTTTTCGATACCGCAGCTTGCATATCACTTGGGAAAAAACTAGATTCAAGGGTACCTACTCAAATTTTATTTACAAAGAAAGGTAAGGTCACATGTTGTAAAAATGTTGATAGCAAAATGTAAATCACATTGTGGAAAGAAACTCCTTTAAAACTGGTACTTTTATTAACAGAAGTTATAATCATTTTATATTTTTATTACTCAGGCAAAATTATTTTTCTTTCCTTTTCAAGATTCAACAAAGAAAAGTTTCGGTTTAAGAAAATGAGCATGTCGACGTGTTTTGGGTCAAGGCGATTTCGTCTTTCTTGAACAATGTGACTTGACGTGAGGACGTTGGTGGCGTAGACAAATGTCATGCGACATCTCCCAAAGCTTCCCAGCATGCTTGTTTTTCTCTCCAAAAGTGGAGAGTGTTCTCAAATTCAGGCAAAAAAACTATTGATAGTTTAACTTTTGAGAGGTTTGAAACTATCGATAGTTTCCCAGTACTAGTACATGGATTTAAACACTGTCCCATTGTATCCGCTAAAGTTGAAATGACAGGCCTGCTATGCATGTCTACTCACAAGTTGGAATGCGTTGATGTCCTGCAACATCGTTGTCCCATGAATCGTAAGCTTAACGCCGAGTCCTACGCGAGATGGAACTGAGCGATACCAGCGGGTCGAGTGGGTTCAGCGTTTTTTGATTGGCGGGCGATTTTCCGATCAAACTATGATAACAGAGTTGTGCGTCCTGCGTGCACACGCTCTATCGCAAATCGCTTACATACACACGCGGCTTGAAATCAAATCGGTTTGATTTAGAGGTGCGTAGTGCGTGAGTGACCTTGTCTCAAAGAACTTCTCTTTCAAGTGAACTTGTCCCAAATGACCTGCAGATGGAAGACCTGCAGTTCATCACAAGACGTTTGCGACAGCATGGCTCCCCGCAGCCGACGTTCGAATTACTCGGAGACGTTCGTCTTGACAAGAGAAGTTCGAGACCTGCAGTTCACCTATCCGCCATAAGCTTGGGTTTCCTATCTAGTCAACGGAGGACTCCCCTCATCGCAGAGTCAATACCATTCAAATTTACTCAATACTAAACTATACTGATCGATACTATACTCATCACAGAGTCGATTATATTTAATATGTAGATATTTATATGAAAATCTGCAGGAGGACTCGAAAAATGACTAGGGAGTAGGGAAAAAGATCAGTAGATGACTGTCATTTACCGAATTCTGACGGATGACGAAGATACTGGAGGTTGGCGGTCATGCCACGTGATAGCGGTAGTGGTGGTGACTGTCTCAGAATGGAGACGACGAACTGCAGGTCCCATTCTAGACGAAGTGAACTGCAGGTGTCGCGTTTATTCTCGGAGTGAACTGTAGAGCAGCCTGCAGGTCGCATTCAATCACGGAGTGAACTGGTGACCTTCTCCCACTAACCTTGGTTTTGGACTGAGTGACCTGCAGGTCGTCTACTCCCTCAAGTGACCTGGGTTTACACACCTCTAGTTTGATTTTCGCTACTCCCGCTACAATCGCGTGATTGTTTACATCTGTTGTCAAGGTTATTGGAGTTGTCCAAGCCTGTAGGAGTCAAAATCAGTCAGAACAATGTTGTTGTCACTTATCAACGAAATAAGAAAACAAGAATAGGCTGAAGAGTTATAAATTCCCCGAATTAGTTCTTTAATTGATAAATTTCATGAGATGAGATGGTTGCCTCTGCAAACGTTTATTAGAAATGTAATTGAACAGAGCTGGACTACTTCAGGCCAACGCAAATCGTCTGTCTCTGTAAGAAATTCAGAAAAAACACTAGTATTTATTGACAAGGTAGGTACGGAACTAACCTAACTAAAACGCACTCTCCTCCATTCGTGGCATCGCTCGCACATTGGACACCAGTGGCGTTTCCCGCCCAAAACGCTTGCACTCGCATAAATCGCCAGTATCGCTAGTCAGTAAAGCTGGGTTCACATCCATCCGGCAAGCTATCCGGAAAGTGAATATGAGCAGCTGATTGGTTGGACACTAGCTGGGGAGAGGGAATATTTTTTCCGGACAGCCAGTTTTGAAACAGACTGTACGCATCTGATTTTTCAAATATTTTTCTTGCCGGATGGCGCAGTTCACTACTGCGCATACAGAATGGCGTCGGGAACCAAAACAGCTGTTGAAGGGAGCGCGGGAAACGAGTTGTTGGCATGTGTTTGGCCGATTCCCCTCCATCCCCTCCACTGCTTTTTACTAGCTTCCCCTATCCGTATTTCCAAACGATCCGGATGGATCTGAACCCTGCTTAAGGTTATGAAAATCCCCAGAATGAATTCTTGTCTTATCGTCTCCACCAAATAATCGAATTTTGTTACTTCCATTCTTGTGTAGGCTCTGAACAGATCGCGACTGTCCCTAAGCTCTGTGTAGAGGTGGTGGAATTAGCCTAATTCTTCTTGAGTAATAAAGTTCGTGAGTCGTTTGCCTCTCCATTACAAATTGATCAACGCTGGACTTGATGAGGCCAACAAAAATTGTCATTGATTAAATAGTTCTGAAAAAACACTCATATTAGTGAGGAATATCGTTAAAAACTCGGCGCTCCGCGCCTTGCCAGGGGGCAAGCCCCCTGGACCCCCTTTTGCTTTTATTTAGAGACTACTGCCACAAGTATAGGAACGTAGAATACGCTTTAGCCTCGAATGAACGCTGAACGTTCAACGATGATCATCGAACGTTCATTGTCAAACCGAAGGACGATTCGCGAACGACTGAAACTCCGATTTACATAAATAAAATGACTCACTTCAAACGGGTTTGTCGCAACTACTACACATGGATGTAAATATTCTTATGTTTATTGGTCTCGCGTCACCGTTTTGGTTCCTTGATACCATACCCTTTTTCGTTCCACTCCCGCGTAACACTTTTCGGCTAGTTAGTCCATGGCTAAAGCGTATTCTACGCTAAAATCGTATTCGATTGGCACGGTAACCTAACTAAAACGCGCTCTCCTCCATTTGCGGCATCGCCCGCACATAGGACACTAGTAGCGTTTCCCGCTGTAAACGCTGGCACGCTTAATTCGCCGGACTCCCGCTCACGTAGGACGAGGCCTAAGAGTGAATTCATTTCAGTTTTAAAGTGAATTTTGAAATATAAAGAGAATCTTGAAACCTTGATAGTTGATATTAGTGTGAACTGCAATTCTTTTCATCACTCTAAAATTGTTGAGTTTAATGTGAACATTGAAATGAGCCTCCATGTTCAGCATTTTAAACTTCAAACTTGACTTTGATACATCGAGACAATCTTGAAGGTTAATATTAAATATTTAAATTAAACTTTAACTTCAAATTTTGAAGTTGAATGACATCAAATGAACATGATATGTACATTATTATGGGTGCAGTGGAAAACGAAATAATTTACTGATTAATAGTTATTTATTATGATTTTTACAAGAACTGTCCGACAATTATTAGTTTTTGGACTTCGTGATATGGAACAACAAAAAAATTTATTGAATCGTAATTCGATTCAGTTTGACAATCTTGAAAAGGGGTGATATTATGTGAATTCATTTCAGAATTTTAAACTTTATACAGAACTTTAAAATGTTAGGACAATCCTCAAACCTTGAAGGTTTCAATATTTGTGTGATCTGCTATTTGTTTCAGCACTTCGAAACGTTGAAATCTTAGAACTTTGAAGGTTGATTTTGACCTTCCTACAAAAAAAATGGATCAAAAACTGAGGAGAGTTTGCAGAAAAGCTTGAAGGTTGACGGCTTTGATGTGGTTTTGCAGGGCGTCGATATTTCTCGAGGCGTAGGAGTAACATTCGTTGGCGAGGATCTCACAAGCGCTGCTCTCAGCTTCTCGGTAAAGTTCACCAACGGTTTCGACCTTAATGAGCGACTTGAACTTGACGAAGCAGTACTCTTTGAGTTTCTCTTCCAAATACTCGTCGGCGATCATGTACAGTTGAACGAGAGAGGAGGGTTCAAGTTTTTCCACGCTCCCTCGGTACACGTAGTTCAAATAGGCGCGGTAAGCTTTGGGGTCGTAGTGGGTCATGTCGATCACGTTTGCCTGCCCTTCGGTCCAGCAGGGGTTGAGAAGCCTCTTGAAATGGTCGGATCTTACGTGGAGGACGTTTTTGTGACCTGGACAACAAATACGTCATCTAATGAGAATTCAGGAAAAAAACGCAGCAAATTCTTTCACTGGGGTTTATTATTCAATTGGCTTGCGTTCATGATTTGAATTACTACTAAGCTTTGGAGTGCCTGTTTCACAGGTGATAGAGTGATTATTGAATTTCAGGAGGCACACAAATATGATCTAGATAAAACCTTGTAGAACGTGACTTAGGAGAGCATTTTATAGAATAAACATTGAAAAAAATTTAACTCTCTTTTCAACGGTATAATTTAACATTTAATTTATCCAATAAATTAAGGGAGTTATGTCAATTAAGAAAGGTCGAAAATATGAAGAAGAAAAAAAACTGATGTCTAATGGGCAAAAAAAGGAGTGGAGACTTAATTAATATTGAGTATCGTACAGAACACATTAGTTAGGTAATTGATTAAGACTAATGTATTACCTTTGAATTCTCCATCTTGAAGTTTAATTGTGATGTCACTGTACAGATCCTGGTTGCAAAGTTCTCCAAGTTCTCGGGTCGACGTCATTTCGGGTATTATGGATGGAGCTAATGTTGAGTCACTGTCAGGCACTTCATCGCAAACTGGGATTGCTCGATTGGCAAAGGCCTCCACAACTGAATTAACTTGAACTGTATGAAGTTTGACCAAAGACGCATCGCAGCCCCATCGGTAAATTTTCTTCGGGTCAGTTGACAAGGCGTAGAAAATGCTGTCATAAAGGGAAGCACGGATGGATTTTATGGGTTCGCTAAAGTTGATCCTGGTTGGGGTGAATATCGCGTCTTTCTTCGAGTCAACACCAAGCCTCCCTCCAGTGTTGTCACCGAAAATGTACAAAGCCCAAGGCTGGAGATATACGAGCGTGCCTTGTTGAGAGCACGCCACCGAAACGACAGGTTCTGGTAGATCTACTCGTTTGGGTTTTGCGCAACTGTCTTTGGTACAGTCCCAATTATAACCTAGCTGCCCTGAACCCCCATCACCAAACGTAAACAGAGTTTGATTGGTTGTTGTTACGCAAAAATGCCAACCGCCTCCCACAATGCTTTTTGGCTCAGATGTCATTTCTATCTGTTGATTCAAGATAGTGGTAGAGTTTGGTCCAGGCCAGACACCCCAAACCAAGAGTTTGCCAGTTTTGGTGATGATGCCCAGTGCGTTTCCAGAACAAGATATCTGTCGGGCCATTTCACCTTTCATAAGTTCCCCGTGGTTGATGCATTTTGGAGCCTGAGTTATCTTCCTCTCTGAATAGTCTTCACTTGAGAGGTCGAGACCCCAAAAGAAAACATTGCCGTTTTCGCTCATTGCTGCTCCATGACGATACCCTGCAACACAAAAAACGCTTCAAATTATTATGTAGAGGTTGTGATGGATATGGTTAATTGACCTTTCCCAAGATTGATCTCCTCTTGCATATTGGTAGTTGAGAATCTAATTTGGCAGAGAAAAGCATTTTTGTCTCACGTTTCCTTCATGGTTGTCCCTTATGGTATTGGCACCCCCAGTGGTTTTTCAGGGCGGGAGCCATCACTGCTAAGAACCCTCAATGCAGACCACCCCTTCCACTACGGGAGTAAAGGTGTGCTTTCCCTGACATGCCTGAGGCAAGTGGCTGCAGCACTCTCCTCTGCTTCGATGATTTTAGATGAGACTGGTTTCCCTGATGTGGCCGCGGCCTGTGGTGCGTCTCGGAGGCTACATGGGGTTGAAAACCGCTACATGGCAGCTGCGACCAGATTTGTCTAGGGAGCAGTACAGCTGCACGCCTTCACAGCAGCAATATGCAAACCCACACCGCTTGTTTTTTGTGAATTACAGAATTGAGCTTCTCAGAGGCTCAACCTGTAAATCACATTTTTCTGTCTGCGTTTTGTCAGCATTTTTCATTGTTAAGTGTTTGTACAATGAAATTCACGCACGAGGCTGCAGAGATTCTCGGGCAAACAGGGCGATGACGGTTTCAAATGCACTCTAGCGGGATTTCGTCCAACTATTTTGTCCACCTGCCTTCCCCATTGTCAAGTGATTGTTGTTTACATTCTGATACGTGAACTATTAACCCGAATTGATGTTTAGTCAACTCAATGTGAATCGTATCGTTTTTCTGAATTAATTTGCTACAAAAATCTGTGTGACAATGTCCTCCCAGTCATTTTCTCTTTCTCCATTCAAATTCAAGCTCCAAAGAGTGTGGAAAGAAGTGATGGTTGGACGAAATCCCACTAGAAAGCGCTCGAAACCGTAATTGCCTTCTTTGCTGGAGTATCTCCTGTTGGCCACCAGCCATGCCACGCCTCTTGAGAGACAACACTTCCACAGGGTGGCGCGGCTGTGTAGGTACATGGAGAAATCACGTGCCACAGCCACTGGCCACAGATGTGTCAGGGAAACCACACCTTAACACTTTCAGTGCGGAAGGCCTCTTAAGAGGCCGTCGCCTATGCTGATTTATACGCCAAAAAAATGTTCAGGTTGGTAGGGTTGACACGATTTTTGCTCCCGCACTGAATGTGTTAAAGAGTAACTGCAGGAAGGCATCACTGATAAGAAATTATCAATCACTCACTCATGAGATTGGCATTGTAGCACTGAATAAAGTGAGAAACTTCTCCCTCTATCTTATCAAATGAAACTAATGGGGAAAAAACGCAAATAGAAAACAAAAATAATTTGAAACACTAATGTCAGTACTGCACAAAGTTGGAGGTCGAAACGAGAGTTGGCTGTCAGGTCATGAAAGTGTGATAAGGGATGTCAGTGAACACCACTACAAGTTAGCATTTCTTTATGTATAAACTAAACGTGATTTATATTTTGGCAACTTTGTATTCAAGTAGTACGTTTAAATTTTTACAGGCCTAAGGACTCATGAAGCCTCTTAATAGAGAGTTCTTGCTTCTACTACTGGTCAGTTGGCACAGTGACCATAAATCTAGGGAAAATGGAAGATGCTAATCTGTTAGCGCAGTGTTTGTTGTCAGCTTATTGCAGTGTCACCACCCCCATCCTCTGCTGTTGCTCCTTACCACGTAGCATTAGCAGAGGCTAAGAGTTGTTAGTGCAGCCCCGCAGTAATTGGGAGTCATTCAGCCACATTAGTGGTGTCTTTACTCACCTTTAGATCTCATGGCAGCATCGTACAGTACTGATCAAGCGAAGCAAGAACTCTCTAATAAGATGACTGCCAATACAGGTCTAAATAATATCCACATAATTTTAAAACAGTTACGGTTAGACAAAAGTAAGTATTAGGTGCTCACCCGTCAAAATGGTGCAAATGTTCTGTCCTGAAAGTTCTTGTATTTTTGAAGAATTTGGCAAACTAGTATCTACTTCTAGCGAAGCTAATTCTAGGCGTGCACGGAACAGTCGAGCACGTTCTGCCAGTCTAGAAATGTTTTGTGACGGCCGGGTTTGTATGCTTTGTGGCGTACGGGAAGCACCGATTCCCAATTTGTTGAATTTACCATTATAACCTTTGGCGAACACCTGATAAGAGAAACATACTGGTAAGTACTTAATGCATGAAGTACACGGTACATAATTATGAACAACTATTAATCATTTTTAAAACAACACCAAACCGTACAAGAGACCACAAATAGCGGTTAACAATTAGTATAAGGAGAACTAGTAGGAGTAATGGATCAAAAATAAGGACCCCCTCAACAATCATCCTTCATGACATAAAATTCAAAAAATGTCTGAGGCTTGTTATAGCTTTTCCCAGTCAAATTAATACTTTTCCCAACCAAATTAATGCTTTTCCCAACAAAATTAATACTTTTCCCTACCTACCAAATTATTTTCCCTACCAAATTAATACTTTTCCCAGTCAAATTAATACTTTTCCCAACAAAATTAATATTTTTCCAATCAAATTAAACTTTGACCAGCCAAATTAATACTTTTCCCAGTCAAATTAATACTTTTCCTAACCGAACTAATACTTTTCCCAACCAAATTAATACTTTTCCCAATCAAATTAATACTTTTCCCAGTCAAATTAATACTTTTCCCAGTCAAATTAATACTTTTCCCAGTCAAATTAATACTTTTCCCAGCCAAATTAATACTTTTCCCTACCAAATTAATACTTTTCCCCCTACCAAATTAATACTTTTCCCAATCAAATTAATACTTTTCCCAACCAAATTAATACTTTTACCAGTCAAATTAATACTTTTCCCACTCAAATTAATACTTTTCCCATCCAAATTATCCTTTTCCCAACCAAATTAATACTTTTCCCAACCAAATTAAGACTTTCCCTACCAAATTGATGATCAAAAATTAAGGGAACAGAACAACGCAAAGCTTGCAATCCAAAGAATAATGAATGTATATGTTATTTTATAATACAAATGATTGGCGGAAAAAATATTGGTAGTTTATCATCTTAGTTGAAGTTTATTTTAGTGTAGGTATATTAATTGTATAAACATATACAGTGAAGGGGTTGCCCAGTGCTGGGTGGTAATTTGATCAAAACTTCTAACACGAAATTTGAACAATCTGTGGGGGGCTATGTACCTACGGCTCTTGAAACTGTTTCGCCGAGGGCTTGATCTCGGGTAGCCTGAAAGAGATATCCTGTAACTGCCGTCTTAATCTTGGCAAAAGCGTACTCAGCCGGATGATCAACTACCAATATTTTTTCTGCCAATAATTTGTATTATAAAATAATATTTACCTCTATTCATTATTCGTTGGATTGCAAGCTGTACGGTGTTCTATTTCCTTAATTTTTGAAGATCAATTTGGTAGGGAAAGTATTATTTGGTTGGGAAAAGTACTAATTTGACTGGGAAAAGTATTCATTTGACGGGGAAAAGCTATAGACAAAAAACAAGATTAAAAAAACCAAATATTGAATAAAAAGCACTATTACCACCTAGAATCAAACCTCTTCCTTGTTTAACTTAATTCGTGATATTGCTAGTTAGTGACTGAATCGGTTTCTGAAGTTTCGTGACTCTCATAATGACGGATTTCACACATATGACTATAACGTATATAGGTATAACTACTTAAGTCAAATTAATTATTAACAATTAATGATTTCGTAAACGTCTTGACAACCTGGTCTTGGTTATCGACGTAAATAGCGCCCAGTTGAGTACGAGTTTCAGTGAAGACATGACAGACGGTGATCTGTGACAGGCTGTTGACGCTGGCATCGGCGAACAGATCCCATTTCTTGAGACCCACAAAGCTCTCCATGTTGGTACTTGATTACCTAATGGGGAAAAACCGTCAATCAAGGAATACGAAATTTATAAATTTGTCCTACTTCACATTTAACAAATAAGTAGTTTTATGGAAATGTCATGTTTCTATTCATAAACCATTTTGGGTCATTATTCAATAATAAACCATTGTAATCGCTCTGGAAAAAAAAATTCTAACCCCCCCCCCCCCCCTGAAAATTTCATGGTTTACGTTTCAAAGGGTGTAGAATCCGAATCTGCAATAAAAAATTTTCCGTCCGTACGCCGTACGCACGATTTCTCCCAAACGGCTGAAGCAAATAAGCTGAAATTTTCAGGAAAAATCCGTGTTGGTCCGGCGACGCCCCAATTCTTGAGCCAGCACTCTCACTTAATTTAAAGTGCCCTTTAAGGGTTGTCAAAGTTTTGTAAAATCCCTAAGAACCTCAAAAAAAGTCGAGGCCGCATAAATTTGGACTCTTTCTGAAGAAGTTTCCACGAGGAATCGAATGAGCCCCTCCCCAGGTCCGTAGGTCAAACCATTCCCGATTTATGGTGCCAACGTTTGCGTTATTTTGGTTTATTATTGTTTTTGTTTTGATTGCAGTAACCTAGTGATGTAGTAATGTGGATACTGGAGTGAACTCCTAAAAGGCTTTGTAGCCGATACACGGGTTGAAGCATTCTGATACGCATGAAACGCTGCAAATTCTTTCACTGGGGTTTATTATTCAATTGGCTTGCGTTCATGATTTGAATTTCTACTAAGCTTTGGAGTGTGCATGTTTCACAGGTGATAGAGCGATTATTGAATTTCAGGAGGCTCACCAATATGATCAAACGAACAATCCAAATAGGTAGGTAGCTTGGTTGAGAACAGATTTGCATGCTCCACGCATATCTCCTGAAATTCAATCGCTCTATCACCTGTGAAACACGCACACTCCAAAGCTTAGTAGAAATTCAAATCATGAACGCAAGCCAATCGAATAATAAACCCCAGTGAACGAATTTACAGCGTTCTTGGAAATGGAATCACTTGCCCTCTAACGAGAGTGTAATGCCTAGAAACTAATTTGAAAGTTAGTCACTATAAAAATCATCATTTCCTGCTACCAATAGTTTTTGCCCCTCTAAGGGAAGCGAACGAAGTAGGGATGGGACATCGATGTCGATGTTTTTGAAATCGATCGATTGTCGATGTATCGATGTTTCATCGACGTTGTCGATGTTTCATATCCGATGTCCGATGTTGAACATCGATGCTTAAGAACATCGATGTTTTGCCACCATCGATGTAGGTAACATCGTTACATCATCGTCAAATGTCGTCAGCCATGCAGGATTGAGACATCTAAAAAGTAGAAAACGAGGAAGAACAGGAGCCCCCCCCCCCCCCCCCCCCCCCCCCCTATCACACGGGTTCTGTGTTTGTTTAGATTTGGTTTGGTTTGGCTCTTAGTTGTTTATACATTTTTTTTTTTTTTTTTTAAATAATGATGCATTTATTTATGGAAAACATATTTTTACAGAACAAAAATAATGAGTACTATGCTACCCCCCACTTAAAGCATAGCTTGTGCTGTGGGGGGGGGGGAGTCGCAGTAACAAAAATGTATTAAATATGTCACAAATAATTGTTGATTTTATATGTTAAAAATGAAAAAGAGTAATCCCAATCTAAAACTAAAAAGAAAAAAAATTTTTAAAGAAGAAAGAATAAAAGAAAGATTTCATGTTAATTACCACCTGTTACAAATGACTATATTAACTCAAACGAAAAGGATTTCATTGACATCTAAAACAAAACAAAATTTAAACACTTTTGATTTCTTTTTCTTTGGCATTTACTTGCTGGTTAGAGTTAACAAATACCTAATTTATCATGAAAAAACTTATTTAATCTCTTTTTAAAGTTGAATGTTGAAGTAATGTACTTTTAATACAACTACCAGAAATGGGAAATTCGAATACCATTCAATTAGACAAAATACAATAATAAAAAAGTAATATCATTATTTTAAACTAATAAAACATGATCGAAACTGAAGCTGGAACCGAGGTACGCGGCTGGCGGCTGTGGCAGTTCTATCTGGATGTCTAACGTAACAGCGCGGCATCGCGTTTGTCGCGGCAAACGCCCGCCTCGCGAAGGTTTGATTTTCGTCCCACGATCGTTCAATCGCTTCAACATTTGTTAACACTTTGTAGGTTAACCTGCTTTTGTTATTATATATTATGTATAACATATATTATATATTATTATATTGTTATTATATATTATTCTTAGTTTTTTAGGTAGGTTTTTTCAATTTCTGACCCTATTTTTTCTCCTGGTTTTGAATATTTGATGTTTTGTGTTTTAAGTCGAGAAAAGGGGATGAAATTTGTGTAAATATCGTGTAATGAGAGAATTTACAGTCGACGTTGAAGTTGAGTAAAAAGGACACAAATTCCTGGAATAATAAAACATGCAATAATAAATATATTGATATGTGGATGATTTTGTTTGTTGTTTGATTCCTCCTACATCTGGTATGGTATATAAGGGCGCTTCTGGTCAGATGAATTAATGAATAACGTGTTCATTAATGACTCTTCACAGAAATGGACCGTATTTTCAGTTCTAACCCTTAAAAGGTATTAGGAGGGCAGAATCTGACAAGAGCTCGCCAGGCCCTTTTTTATGATGAAATTTGGCAGCGTTTTCAGTTTCGAACGATTAGGAGGGCAGAAACTGACAAGAGCTCGCCTGGACCTCATTTTTGAAGAAATTTGGCAGTATTTTCAGTTTTGAACGATTAGGAGGGCAGAATCTGACAAGAGCTCGCCTGGCCCTCATTTCTGAAGAAATTTGGCAGTATTTTCAGTTTTGAACGATTAGGAGGGCAGAAACTGACAAGAGCTCGCCTGGACCTCATTTTTGAGCAGAATCGGCGGTATTTTCAGTTTCAAACGATTAGGAGGGCAGAAACTGACAAGAGCTCGCCTGGACCTCATTTTTGAGCAGAATCGGCGGTATTTTCAGTTTCAAACGATTAGGAGGGCAGAATCTGACAAGAGCTCGCCAGGCCCTTTTTTTAAATGAAATTTGGCAGGATTTTCAGTTTTGAACGATTAGGAGGGCAGAATCTGACAAGAGCTCACCTGGCCCCTCATTTCTGACGAAATTTGGCAGGATTTTCAGTTTCAAACGATTAGGAGGGCAGAATCTGACAAGAGCTCGAATGGCCCTTATTTCTGAAGAAATTTGGCAGTATTTTCAGTTTTGAACGATTAGGAGGGCAGAATTGGGCAAGAGCTCGCCTGGCCCCTTATTTCTGATGAAATTTGGCAGCGTTTTCAGTTTTGAACGATTAGGAGGGCAGAATTGGACAAGAGCTCGCCTGGCCCTTATTTGTAACGAAATTTGGCAGGATTTTCAGTTTTGAACGATTAGGAGGGCAGAATTGGACAAGAGCTCGCCTGGCCCTTATTTCTGACGAAATTTGGCAGGATTTTCAGTTTTGAACGATTAGGAGGGCAGAATTGGACAAGAGCTCGCCTGGCCCATTATTTCTGACGAAATTTGGCAGTATTTTCAGTTTCAAACGATTAGGAGGGCAGAATCTGACAAGAGCTCGCCAGGCCCTTTTTTTAATGAAATTTGGCAGCGTTTTCAGTTTTGAACGATTAGGAGGGCAGAATTGGGCAAGAGCTCGCCTGGCCCTTATTTCTGACGAAATTTGGCAGGATTTTCAGTTTTGAACGATTAGGAGGGCAGAATTGGACAAGAGCTCGCCTGGCCCTCATTTCTGATGAATTGGCAGGATTTTCAGTTTTGAACGATTAGGAGGGCAGAAGACAAATATTTCTGAGAAATTTGGCAGGATTTTCAGTTTCAAACGATTAGGAGGGCAGAATCTGACAAGAGCTCGCCAGGCCCTTTTTTTTATGAAATTTGGCAGGATTTTCAGTTTATAACGATTAGGAGGGCAGAATTGGACAAGAGCTCACCTGGCCCTCATTTCTGATGAAATTCGGCAGCGTTTTCAGTTTTGAACGATTAGGAGGGCAGAATTGGACAAGAGCTCACCTGGCCCTCATTTCTGATGAAATTTGGCAGCGATTTTCAGTTTCAAACGATTAGGAGGGCAGAATCTGACAAGAGCTCACCTGGCCCTCATTTCTGATGAAATTCGGCAGCGTTTTCAGTTTTGAACGATTAGGAGGGCAGAATTGGACAAGAGCTCGCCAGACCCCTCGCTTCTGACGAAATTTTGACGTATTTTCAGTTTCAAACGATTAGGAGGGCAGAATCGGAGAAGAGCTCGCCTGGCCCTTATTTCTGATGAAATTTGGCAGGATTTTCAGTTTCAAACGATTAGGAGGGCAGAATTGGACAAGAGCTCGCCTGGCCCCTCATTTCTGATGAAATTTGGCAGGATTTTCAGTTTCAAACGATTAGGAGGGCAGAATTGGACAAGAGCTCGCCTGGCCCCTCATTTCTGATGAAATTTGGCAGGATTTTCAGTTTTGAACGATTAGGAGGGCAGAATTGGACAAGAGCTCACCTGGCCCCTCATTTCTGATGAAATTTTGCAGGATTTTCAGTTTCAAACGATTAGGAGGGCAGAATTGGACAAGAGCTCGCCTGGCCCCTCATTTCTGATGAAATTTGGCAGGATTTTCAGTTTTGAACGATTAGGAGGGCAGAATTGGACAAGAGCTCACCTGGCCCCTCATTTCTGATGAAATTTGGCAGGATTTTCAGTTTCAAACGATTAGGAGGGCAGAAGGGCAAGAGCTCACCTGGCCCTCATTTCTGAAGAAAAGTATTTTCAGTTTCTCGCCTGGCCCTCATTTCTGATGAAATTTGGCAGCGTTTTCAGTTTTGAGCGATTAGGAGGGCAGAATTGGACAAGAGCTCGCCTGGCTCCTCATTTCTGATGAAATTCGACATCGTTTTCAGTTTTGAACGATTAGGAGGGCAGAATTGGACAAGAGCTCGCCTGGCCCTTATTTCTGAAGAAATTTGGCAGGATTTTCAGTTTCAAACGATTAGGAGGGCAGAATTGGGCAAGAGCTCGCCTGGGCCCTCATTTCTGACAAAATTTGGCAGATTTTCAGTTTCAAACGATTAGGAGGGCAGAATTGGACAAGAGCTCGCCTGGCCCTTATTTATGACGAAATTTGGCAGGATTTTCAGTTTCAAACGATTAGGAGGGCAGAATCTGACAAGAGCTCACCTGGCCCCTCATTTCTGATGAAATTTGGCAGCGTTTTCAGTTTTGAACGATTAGGAGGGCAGAATTGGACAAGAGCTCACCTGGCCCTTATTTCTGACGAAATTTGGCAGGATTTTCAGTTTTGAACGATTAGGAGGGCAGAATTGGACAAGAGCTCACCTGGCCCCTCATTTCTGATGAAATTTGGCAGCGTTTTCAGTTTTGAACGATTAGGAGGGCAGAATTGGACAAGAGCTCGCCTGGCCCTCATTTTGAGCGTTTTCAGTTTCAAACAATTAGGAGGGCAGAATTCTGGACAAAGCTCGCCTGGACCTCAATTTTCGATTTTCAGTTTCAAACGATTAGGAGGGCAGAACCCTGACAAGAGCTCGCCTGGCCCTCATTTATTGAATGAAATTTGGCAGGATTTTCAGTTTCAAACGATTAGGAGGGCAGAATTGACAAGAGCTCGCCTGGCCCCTCATTTCTGATGAAATTTGGAAATGAAAATGGTATCGATTTTCATCAACTGGGTAGACTTTCATTTCATGGCAGGGATTTTCAGTTTCAAACGATTAGGAGGGCAGAATTGACAAGAGCTCACCTGGCCCTCATTTCTCAGGAAGTTCAGCTGTATTTTCAGTTTCAAACGATTAGGAGGGCAGAATCTGACAAGAGCTCGCCTGGCCCTCATTTCTGAAGAAATTTGGCAGTATTTTCAGTTTTGAACGATTAGGAGGGCAGAATCTGACAAGAGCTCGCCTGGCCCCTCATTTCTGAAGAAATTTGGCAGTATTTTCAGTTTGAACGATTAGGAGGGCAGAATCTGACAAGAGCTCGCCTGGCCCTCATTTCTGAAGAAATTTGGCAGTTTTTTCAGTTTCGAACGATTAGGAGGGCAGAATCTGACAAGAGCTCGCCTGGCCCTCATTTCTGAAGAAATTTGGCTGTATTTTCAGTTTCAAACGATTAGGAGGGCAGAGACTGACAAGAGCTCGCCTGGACCTCATTTTTGAGCAGAATTGATATGTATTTTCAGTTTCAAACGATTATAAGGGCGCTTCTGAGATGAATTAAGAAACGTGTTCATTAATGACTCTTCACAGAAATGGACCGTATTTTCAGTTTCAAACCCAAAGAAGGTAGTTTCGAACGATTAGGAGGGCAGAATCTGACAAGAGCTCACCTGGCCCTCATTTCTGAAGAAATTTGGCAGTATTTTCAGTTTCGAACGATTAGGAGGGCAGAATCTGACAAGAGCTCGCCTGACCCCTCATTTCTGAAGAAATTTGGCAGTTTTTTCAGTTTCGAACGATTAGGAGGGCAGAAACTGACAAGGTATTTTCTCAATAGCTGGACCTCATTTTTGAAGCAGAATCCCTGTATTTTCAGTTTAAAACGATAGGAAGAAAAAAGTAGTGATGTGACATCAACATCGATGTTTTTCACCGATAGTAGTCGATAATTCCAATATTTCTCTAGGGGGGGGGGGGGGGGGGGGGGACGCATTGGAAATTGAAAAACAAAATTTAGGGAAGAGATAGAGTCGATTGCTCTGATTCACGCCAAATTACCTATGTATTTGAAAACTTCACTTCCTTCAGAGAAACCAACCGAATCTGATCCTTTTGAGATCTGGAATGAGAGTCAACACTTCACTCCAACGTGTCCACTTTATTCAAACTGGACAAAAAATATCTGACCATTCTCGCTCCCTCAGTGCCTTCTGAGAGATTGTTTTCTGTTTCAGTCGGAGTTGTGACAAGCAAGAGGAGTTGGCTGAACGGGGAAAAGGTCAAAAAGCTCCTGTTCATTCGATCAGTAAACGAGAAGTATCTGGGCGAATTTGTAAAAAGTTCTTCTGAATTTAGTATCAATGTATAAGTTGTTTGTTTGAATAAACAAGATTCGTTTTCAATTCGTAATTTTAGTTCCTTTCTTTACCTAATTTATTACGTGCGTAACAGCAAAAAAATTACCTATGCCGCAAAACATGGATAGGGAAGTATTTAACCAAGTGACTGAAGGGGCCAGGAGAGCTCTTACCAGAGTCTAGCCTTCTTATGCCTCCTAAGCGTTTGAAACTGAAAATACTGAAGGAACTGGAACTTGGAAACTTCATGGAAATGAAGGTGAGGGGAGCTCTTGTCAGTTTCTAGCCTCCTAATACCTCATAAGGGTTTGAAACTGAAAATACTGCAAAATTTCTTGGAAATTAGGGCAATGAGAGCTCTTGTCAGATTCTACCCTCCTAATACCTCCTAAGCATTTGAAACTGAATATACTGTTTAAATTCATGGAAATGACGGCGAGGAGAGCTGCCTCCACTTTATTCAAACTGGCCGAAAACTCCCGGCTCATTCTCGCTTGAGAGATTGTTTTCTGTTTGAGTTGGTATCTTCACAAGCAAGAGGAGTTGGCTAGGAGGGGAAAAGGCCAAAAAGCTCCTTTTTCTTCTGTCAGTAAAGAGAAGTATGTACCTGGGCGAGTTTGTAAAACGTTGTTGTGAAATTAGTATGAATGTATAAGTTGTTTGTTTGAATAAACAAGTTTTGTTTGAATAAACAAGGTTCGTTTTCAATTCGTATCTTTAGTTCCTTCCTTTACCTAATTTATTACGTTTGTAACAGCAAAAACATTACCTATGCCACCAAATATAGGTAGGGAAGTCTTTAACCTAGTGACTGAAAGGGCCAGGAGAGCTCTTTCCAGATTCTAGCCTCCTAATACCTCCTAAGCGATTGAAATTGAAAATACTGCCAATCATCCTTGGGAGTGAGGGCTAGGAGAGCTCTTGTCAAATTCTAACCTCCTAATACCTCCTGGACCTAATACCTCCTTAGTCATGAATGAGATTAGGATTTTTCATCACAGGACTATTTTCCTATGAATATGAATAAGATTAAAATCTCAATCACAGAAAAAGAGTATGATTAAAATCATGACTGAGAATCATCACAGGAATCTGAGATTAATCGCTGAAATCTTTTTAATTAATCTGATCAATCGCTTGTGAAAATTCATGGCATTTGTTGGTAATTAATTGTAGGAATCCGTGATTAATCTATTTATATTAATGAATTTTACCTGGTAAAATCCGAGCAGGTATAGTGTTGAAGTATTTTGAAAAAAAAAAAAAAAAAAAAAAACGCTGCAAATTCTTTCACTGGCGTTTATTATTCAATTGGCTTGCGTTCATGATTGGAATTTCTACCAAGCTTTGGAGTGTGCGTGTTTCACTGGTGATAGAGTGATTATTGAATTTCAGGAGATACGCATAGAGCACGTAAATCTGTTCTCAACCAAAATACCTATTTGTATTGATCAGTTGATCATATTTGAGTGCCTCCTGAAATTGAAATTCAATAATCGCTCTATCACTTGTGAAACACGCACACTCCACAGCTTAGTAGAAATTCAAATCATGAACGCAAGCCAATAGAATAATAAACGCCAGTGAAGGAATTTGCAGCGTTTTTTTAATGGTTATCAGAATGCTTCAACGCGTGTATTGGCTACAAAGCCTTTTAGGAGTTCACTCCAGTATCCACATTACTACATCACTATGTCACTAGGTTACTGCTATCAAAACAGAAACAATTATAAAGCAAAACCCCAGTGAAAGGATTTGCAGCATTTCATGTATATCAGAATGCTTCAACCCGTGTATCAGCTACAAAACCTTTCAGGAGTTCACTCCAGTATCCACATTACTACATCACTAGTTACTGATATCAGAACAAAAACATAATAAACCAAAATAACGCAAATGTTGGCACCATAAATCGGGCCATACATCGGGAATGGTTTGAGCTACGAACCTGGGGAGGGGCTCATTCGATTCCTCGTAGAGTGTTCTTCAAAAGAGTCTAAATTGAGGCCGCCTTAACTTTTTTTGAGGTTTTTAGGGATTTCACAAAACTTTGACAACCCTTAAAGGGCACTTTAAATTAAGTGAGAGAGCTGGCTCAAGAATTGGGGCGTCGTCGGACCAACATGGATTTTTCCTGAAAATTTCAGCTTTTTTGCTTCAGCCGTTTGGGAGAAATCGTGCATACGGCGGACGGACGGAAAATTTTTTATTGCAGATTCGGATTCTACACCCTTTGAAACGTAAACCATGAAATTTTCAGGGGGGGTTCGATTTTTTTTTTTTTTTTTTTTTTTTTTCAAGAGCGATTAAGTACAGTAAGTTTTATTGAATAATAAACCAAAAGTTGGATAAAAAAAAACTTTAGTAAAGCTTTCAAAAAACCACTATATTTACGTTTTGCTGAATGACCCATATGATAATACTTATCATTATTTCACATCGTGTAATTTCACTCTAAACAAAAAGTTATCTAGCCGCAAGTTTTCTTTGAATTAAAATTTTGAACACTAGAATTCGAAGCAACGATCGATCAATATCGATGTGCATTAATCGATTGACATCTCTACAAACTCTGTTGAACGATCTGAACGAGAAAATTTTGGAGACTGTGCAACGAATGGGAATAAGAACAACGTCAAAACTTACAAGCGAATTCAAGATGATAAAGGGCGACATTTACCTGGTAAACTCTCCACTATCCGGTTGATTCAACTGAATAAAATAGTTGAAGATCTACAAAATTCAAATGCAATTTATATATACTTGGTATTGTAATATAAACTTCAAACTGATATCACGAACAATGAACGGTACGAATGGTCACGTATGGAATTCTCGAGGATTGATATTTTTGTTGAGTGGGTATTTATCACCAAACGAAGAATAACGTGATTCACGCATTCTAAGCAGTGTTGCCAGAACCAGTACTGAAGAAATAATTAACAAATAATGAATTTCTATTATCTAACCATTTCTATCCGATCATATTCTACTATAAACAAAACGTTAAAGCAGTGATGCAGTGCTAGGAACTAGATCATAGCAGAAATTAGACGCTTCACATATTTTACTTGACAAGTCTGTCCATGGAACACCCGTTGCAAAATTTGTCCATGCTGTGTCAAGAAGCGCGACCAACTCAGATTATATCCATTCAGTAACTCAATCAAGAGCGGAGATTCTTAACTGGTGTTTTAATGTTGAAGAGGACTTAAGAATTAAGTTGAGTTCCATTGACCCAGATATAGAAAATTTGGTCAAGAACAAACAACAACAGCGAGCTCAGTAAAATCTGTTTAAATTTATATTAAATAATTTAAGATTGTTTTTAATTTATGATATATTTTATTTAGTATCTAAGCAAATTCTATGTACATACATACAGTTGTAGAATGCATTTTTATTTTCCTGAACATGGCCAAATGTAAATTATGTATAAATAAATAAAATTGTACATAAATAAAAGGTGGTACATCAAATTCTTTGACAATTCTAAGTGGCACGTGGTTTCTAAAAGGTTGAGAACCCATTCTCTAGAGCTTCTATTAATTACTGTGGAAGAAGAGACATTACACATAATGACTTCATTCCATTTCTTCATTTCACTCTTACCCTAGACCGTCAGTGATGATTTCATTATTTCCTTCGGTAACGTGCCTCAAGCTAAACATTTTGTCTGTATTTAATGATGGATGGTCGCATAGTAGTTTGTGCTGCGATCATTATTGCCACTGCGATTACTAGTTGCCAAATTAAGAGTGAAACAATGAAGAAATGCCTAAGGAAATGTGAACAGAATTTTTATCCTGTCTTGCTGAGAGAAATCAGGGCATTAGAAGATTTCTGCAATTATTTTCGAATGGATGGAAGTTGTTTCGACAAGCTACTTGAATAGTTTATGCCTTACTTATCTTAAATCTTTTTTTAGTTTTAGATAAAATAAGGGGTGCTTACGAGTATTTTTAACAGTTTTGTTCTGGGGAAACTAACTTACATGGAGGGGGCTGGTTCTAATTTGCGGGGGGGATTGCGTCATGAAGCTTAGGGGGGGGGGGGGGGGGCACCCCTGCTTAAGTACTGAATGAGAATAAGCCAAGCCAACTTAGGTATAATTATGAACGTGAATGTTTCGAGTGAACATATACGAGATGTCATTATTGTGCCATGAGGAACCCTTTCGTAGGTTTCAATGAAAGACCGTGGACGATCTTCATTTCACCAGTTACTCCCACGTTCTCTTCTGACATTATATCATTGCCCTCCATCGTTTGCAGAGGATCACTTTGGAGAACTTGTTCAGCTGCGTAATGATGGTGAACTGACGTCAACCACCGTACACTATCAGTAATGATTACAGTATCCCCTCACCTCCCTAGTAATGACGCCTCAATATCAGAAAATCCGGATCTCCATCATTCCAGCAACTCATTCCATCATTACGCTTCCTAGACGATCAGTATTACTGTCATTCTGATGAGGTATTTGGCGTTATCATGGATTGTGTAGGGGCTGCTTTAGTTTCTTGGGAGAACATAGCAGGAGAGGCAACAAAGCTGAGGCAAGAACAGGCACATCTGCAACCCCTGGACCAAATGAAAAAAAAAAAAAAAAACCTGATACGTGTGGGAGAGTGAACTATCACTTCTCTCATTATTCGTTTCAACTGCTACAAAAAATTATTTTGTAATGGTATGTAATCATTCAAAATTGTTTCAGAACATGAAATGCTGGATAGATGTTTGTAAAATGAAAAAAATAACGCGGGATAGTAGACCTCTATGGTTCTACAGCCAGATCATTTGAATGATTAATTTTACACTTTCAAGTACCGAAGGTGAAAAATTGCCTATGCAGCCTACAAATATGGGATTCTAGCTCAGAGGAGGGGAGCTAGTAAGCAGAGATGAAAGCTACGGCTGGAGGGGGGGGGGGGGGCTAACAAGGGCATTCTGTGTTCATAAACGGTACTTACGAAGCCTAACCAACTCTCTGGAAAAATCTGTAGATTCTACCAGAGCACCAGAGAGGCTAGTGCTTACCAAGGTGGCAGGTACACGAATGACCCGTCGGATGGACGAAAAAGTGGTGATGCCGGTAGGTATAACAAAGGGCGGAAGGAGCCCACCTGAAGGAGTGTTTAGTGGTGGGGGTGGGGGGAATTGTCGGGTCGGTCGCTAAGAACTAGATTCTACTCCTGTTAATCATTTAAATGATAAAACTGCCTAACGTATAACACAATCAGTTCAAAGTGCCTCTCTGTCAGAGCGATAAACTTACAGTAACGTCGATAGTTTGAGTAGGGGTGACCTAACAACGCAATTTCCCGAACATTCTTCGTAAACTTAACGTTACAGGTTCCACAAGTAAAATAGAATCTGAAAAATTGTGAAAGCGAGAAACTATCATGAAGACAAAACTCAATGACCAATGGAGTACTAGCAAATCCAGAAAATGTTAATGCTCAGAACATGTAAATTTTGAAATATATTCGAGGTTCCCATTTACACGTTGAATGATTCATTTAAATGTGAGTCATATAAAATTAAAACAGTCATTTTGAAGTCTACAGATAACAGTGATTACTTCAGATAACAGTGATTAGTGGTTCCTGAGTATCCCTGTAGGAGCGGTAACATCGGATTTGCACATACAATTTGCTCATTTTTAAATATCTTGAAGGTGTTTACATGTTTACACTAATTTAAATGTGAGTTATAGAAAATTAAACTATTAATTTTTAATCTGGGTTTTCTTTAAATAACAGTATTAGCAGTTCCTGAATAGCCCTGTAGGGGCGATAACGTTGGATTTACACATGTAGTAGTGATGATAACAGTGATGGTAGGTTATTAAAGTCGAATGTGTACCTATAGAAGAAGAGACGCTCAACACAGGATAGAAAGTAGAAATACACAGAGTAAAATAGGAGTAAAGTAATCAACACTGAAGTGGTTAGGTCTAGATAACCCAACTGCCCGCTTATTTTCTTCCCTTTTTTTGTATTCATGTCAGGAACGAGCTTTTTAGTTTTTAACCGTTCCGGATTTTAGCTGAGTAACAGACCCACTGATTTCGCTGGAATTCTCCGATTCTAAATAAGATATTTGTCTTTACTTTATAACATATTAACGATACCATTTTCACACTTGAATATCGCAGCTTGATCCGAGGCGAGTTTCCACAAATCGGGGCTTCGCCGATCTATCCGATGATTTTGTGATCATTCAACTATGATTCAAAACTTTCTCCTTCCGTTTGGTGAATAATAATTCCTTGGTGATGCTTAGAGCCACTAGATATTACTGTAATACATCTACACAAGTTTCTCTATTGATGCATTGACTCTGTTTGTCGTCGAAACAGTGTTTGTCTACAGGAGTCTATCAGAATGGATATCCTACCACAAGCTTCACTGTCAGTTGACTTTGTAAGTACCTACCACCTTACCCACATTGGTATTTGTAAACTGTTCATTGATGTTTTGGAATGTCTTAAATGTAAAGGACCTTTTCCGTTATCGTTCCCCCGCCCGATCAACAGAATTACACATTTGTAGTTCGTTATAAATTTATGAAATGTCTTATTTCAACGTCGATGGGTATAACATAAGGTGACCATATTTGGGCTGAAGTGGAGAATAGGTGACCCCTTCCTCTCATCAGACTGTATCGATGTGTATATAGGATAATACTGCCATGTGTTATGGAATGATTTTCACGACCGTTATATCGATAAAAGTATCTTTAATACGTAGAAACACAAGTGTTGACACATTCTGATCTATTGTCCAACTGATCTATACTTTATCAGAAGGATTGATGTAGGATATTTTTCTGTTTTTGAGATGCGAGCGAAGTGAGCATCCAGACCAGCCAACTAGACAGATCATATCGATAGGAGACATCGTGTTTTTCAATATGCCGACGGTTTTATCAGGAAGGGGTCACCTATTCTCGACTTCTATCCATATTATGTAAATACTTACATAAACTTCTCTGACGTGTCAGCTCTGGCCTGAAAGCTCTTCCGTTCTCTTCCAAGAAGTGCAATCCAGCATGATTGATCATTTGTTTCTCTGACAGGATCGGGCTACCATAGGTGAATTGAAGTCATTGTCACCCAGATTTGTTATGTTTATTTATAGTGCTATTACGTACCAGCAATTCCTCACTCGCGTCAGTACATTGGGTGGCTGCAATTGAACCACGGTTTATATTAGTTCATGGTTGTAATTCTGATTTTTCTTGACACCCATCAGTAAATTTCAATGCTGGCACCTCCATTTTGGTCATCATGTTTCCTCTTAAACTTGTTCTGTCGTGCAACTCTGGTCATACAACATTGGTCACTAACAAGGCCCTCTAATGTCTTGAATGTATTTGTTCACGTATATATGCAAATCTGCGTTCCTTCATACAGAAATTCCTTTATCTAATATCTTCCTTGAGTCCACCCTTCTCGTAATGGATTGTTTTCTTTTTCCAGCCCCCGGAATCAATAAATCCTGCTTTGTTCTGCACAAGATTGGGTGGACCGATAACTTTTCACCTCCAAGCGGGGAAAGATGAGGAACATTACGTCAAGAGCGTACGAAGAGCTGTCAACAATTATGGTGGCAGATACGTAAAGCGTTACCATGAGATGACTCCTCATACGGTACTCCTCGTCACAGATCTTGGCTTCAGGTAAATATCAATAAGTCATTTTTCTCTGTTTATTGCCTTGAAAGCTAAGTTCAAATGTTTGGTTGGTCTGAATTTGAGGCACTATAAGAACAGTATCTTGAGTGTGATGATATGGAACCAGTAATAATAGTAGAAATATTATGAGACATAACAGTTTAGTCAATAAAAGATACAGGGTGCCCCAACATGTTATTCAAACTGCCTCCTAGGCGTGTTTCGATTCCAAAGCTCTTTCCCAATAAAAACTGTCTCCTGGACGTCTTTTAGAGTTTTTTTTTTTAGCATGGAACATGCTTTAGACTTGACCTAACTGCCAAAAGGTGTTACGTTTCTTGGGAATTTTAACTAATAGCGGTATTGAGAAGGGCTGTGGAGAGAGAATCCAGGCCAGGGGGCATAATTCAAAAAAGTTTCTATAAATTACTGTAATCAGACCATATATCGTTATAAATTATAAAGCGTTACAGAGGAAAATTAAGGTAGGAATATCGACAGTGGAGATTTTTACAAAAAAGGTTCTCAAGAAAATCTGGGCCCCCTTATGAAGGGATAGTCCAGGGGGCATCTGGTCCAGTGTAGAGGTGGGTAGTGAGTGAGTGAAGGATGTCTCAAAGAACTTTTCTTTCAAGTGAACTTGTCCCAAATGACCTGCGGAGGGAGGACCTGCAGTTCATCACGACGATATGGACAGCATGACTCCCCGTGGCTGTCATTCCAACTACTCAGTCAATCGCGAACTTTTAGTGGCAAGTGAAGTTCGAGACCTGCAGGTTGCGAACGTCTCTTGCTGAGGAGTCTTGGCTCAAGTTAACGTTCACTCTCCCCACCTAACAAGCTGGGCAGGTCGCCGTTCCTCTACAGCAGATTCTACTATTCAAATAAAATGTATTCATGAGGACTCGGAAAATGACCTGGTTTTGGTACGTATCATTGTTTTCCTCAGAGGTACTAGACGTCTGTCATGTACCGAACCCTGACTGTACACGAAGATTATAGAGGTCCCATTCATTCACAAAGTGAATTGCGGATTAAACTGCAGGTCGCATTCATCCACGGAGTGAACTGGTGAACTGTGGAGCGGACTGCAGGTCACATTAAATCACATGAGTGAACTGGTGAACTTCTCCCACTGACCTTGTCTTTGGACTAAGTGACCTGCAGGGAGTCCTCTAGTCCAGTGCCTCCTCACCCCTTCCCTCTACGGTGCTGGTATCGACTCGATACTATCGAGTCACGAAATCTTGTTTAGTCAATATACGCCATTTAATTCTGCGTAAACCCTTACATACCAGTATAACTCACGATTGGATGGATTGCCTTCCGTCAACGTCTTCAGGTCCATGAACTCGTAATTTCACATGTCAAGATTCAAGTGTTTCGTCACTTAGTGTCACATAAAACTCTATTTTTCTCTTTCTGGATTTTTCTTCAATCTGAGGCTAAAGCTTTCTGTCCCGATAGGAAATCGTTGTGTATATTTTTCTCGATCCCAATATTTGTCTAACGAATCTCTCTGAAGCAATAAACCTTGTTAAATGTTGAATTCGTGATTGGAAAGAGCGACGGAAGGTGTGACGGCCGATGTATTCAAGCACTGCTCCTACCCACTCGGATTCATAGCCGATTTTCGATTTTTTTCTAATTAACAATTTGATCTAATTTAGAAAAAAATTACAATTTCCTTTATAAGTGTGATAATATAAAAACTATGCAGGGTGTTACATTTCGTGACGGTCACAGGCCAGGAGAAGATTGTACGGAAAATTTCTGATCGAAAATGCCTCTTAGCAATTTTTGTTTACACCCTTGGAAATGCGGGTTTTTTCAATTTTAAGATTTTTCTCGTTTTTTTTGTTCGCATTGAAACGGCCATATCTCCCACATTTTGGGTGCAATTTCAAATCTGGCTACACTATTGGAAAGAGCGTTAAAATCCCTATCGCCCTAATGGGGAACCAACTGTTTTGGGCCGGCGAAACGAGTGAAAAATCAGCTTGAAAAGGATGCATTGTCAAATCGTGGAGATCTC
Source organism: Creontiades dilutus (assembly GCA_031894815.1). Lineage (NCBI taxonomy): Eukaryota > Metazoa > Arthropoda > Insecta > Hemiptera > Miridae > Creontiades > Creontiades dilutus. The sequence goes on from JAVIWC010008305.1 coordinate 918,132, forward strand.
AACTTTCTTTAAAAGCTTATGAGTCCCTGTAATAAGGCATGTGAATTTTAGCATGTAGTGCTAAAAGATGCGCCAAATCTAGGCTTTCCAGCGATATAACCAGATTTGAAATTCCGTGTAGTTTTCTGGGAGAAAATTGCTTTTCAAGTAAGAAAAACGTGGTTTTTCACTGGATACTCTAGTTTTTCATCATGCGTTGATTCCTCTGGTTGAAGCATTGTAATAAATTGTACATTTTTACTGTAGATACTGTTCAAAATGTCCACCAATGTGCTCACGACATGAGACAAAACACCAGGGAGCTGGAGCGAGCAGTCGACATCGTTCGGCGAAGGTGCTGTCTCTGCATTCAGCACATTGGTGGACATTTTGAACAGTATCTACAGTAAAAATGTACAATTTATTACAATCTATGATGGAAGTCTAACTGAGCAAAGTTCAACTAAATAAACTATAATGATGCTTGGGTGGTATAGATTAACGTTTCATAACATTTTCCAACTTTCAGCCACTGTATGCCTGTATTGAATGTGGCTGACAGATAACTGAAAAGAGCTATTACTGAAAGGATGACAAAAACATATTTGTGGTGGTTATACAGAATGAGGTTATGTAGAGTTGTTTGGTTGGTACAATTGGCACAATTTTTAACCTCAAAACCATGGATCTATTCAGAAAAAAATTGATAAAATGTTGATGCGTTTTTCCAGAAAAGGAATGTTCAACAGGCCAGCCATTTGCTTGACGTACATCGGGGATTGTATTCATACGAATAGTCTGAGGAATATCAACGAGTATCTTCATCCTTGGGACGACCAAGAGAGGTGGAAAAAAGTAGATTTGTTCGAAGCCGTGTACCTCCAAAATAAGAAATTCCAGTGCTCTCCCAACTACGGTTTGGACAAAAGGTACGTTCCTAGTAGCCGGGTCATCAAAACCCAACGTGGCTGTCAACGTCAACGTCAAACGAAATCCCAAGAAGACGAATCTCAAGAATTATTGGAGGTTAGTTCTGAAGATGGTGATTTATTTGAACCTATGGAGCGGAGTAATCCGGTTTCTTCTAAGGATGACGACTTATTTACGCAAGTCGATAAAGAATCAAAGGCAATCAGCGAAGCAACAACTAATGTGAGATTCATTCCTTGTGATCTTGTTGATTTAGAATCTTCAATCTACTCGGGAAAACAACTGCCGAAGGCTGTTCACTCGGTTGAGAAAATGATTTTCCAGGCGGTGGACCAAATTAACGTCATTACGAGAGACAGCTGCAACATCCTTAACGATTTTTCATCGGTAAGTGCCAATGAACGAATAAAATCGTTCAACAAACAACTTACCAAGAATTGCAACATTCCAGAAAAAGGAATAAATCAACAAGAATCACAAAATACCAGCCAGTCCATGTGTATTAATAAGCCTGAAAAGGTGGTCTCCTCCCCAGACCACGGAAACGTTCCTTCTGAAGTTTCTCAAATGAAATCCCCACTTGGCCACAAATCGAGTCTTAAGCATCAAAAGAAAACTTGTAAAGATGTGGAAGACGTCAATTTTTCGTGTATAAGAGAATGTTACGTACCGCTGGTTAGAATTGAATTGGATTCTGAAATGTTACTGCAAACTTTAACTGAAGAAAATGTTGAGGAAACAATGTCCAAATTGTTTCAAGGGGCTCAGATAGAAACTGGGGAAGTGGAAGTTAGTAAAGTTCCAGGAGTTGTTCACTCAGATAAGAGCAAAAGTGTTGGGAAAATCAAGGCAAGTGGTTGTACGTCATCATGCAGGCTCATCAGCGGAGCCAAAATCAAAAATGTTGGTTTAAATGGAAAATCAATCGAACATCGATTGGAACAAACGAAGAATAGTGATTGTAAGGGTGCTTCAAAGTTAGAAAACAAGCCAAATCCATTATCTAAAGGATCTAAAGTGTATGGCATCAATAAAAATGCATCTACAAAGCCTGATGATTTGCGTCAAGGCAGTACCACAAAGGGAACTGGCCGTTTGTATACTTCAACTTCCCAAAATGAACTTGGTAGCAGTGTTAAAGATAAAAAGAACGACGACCCCTGTCGTAGTAGCCAAGGGTTGCAAGTTCTTGCTCCTTCCATCACGAAAAGTGGCGTTAGCAACTTTTCTAGAAAAAAACACCTCCCTCTTACAATCACTGACCGAAAATCAGCAGATGACAGAAGTTGCGCTCACACGAGTGATTCTAGAAATTTGATTGGACATCAAGAAAAATCGTCCGATACAGAGAGTTCAGATGTCCAATTTATGTCTCACGAGTTCACTATTTACGAAATCAGCAGTGACTCTTCCCAACAATCTAATGAGGTTTGTGTGATATTAACTCATATTTTTTCCTGTTTTTCTAAAAATGTAGTTTTCTATCATGGCCAGACGTTGTAACCAACCTCTCCAAATTTGTTGGTTTACGTTTCAAGGTTTGTAGATTACATAAATGAACACGGTGCAAATTCTTTCACTGGGGTGTATTATTCAATGATTCGTGATTTGAATTTCTACTAAGCTTTGGAGTGTGCGTGTTTCACAAGTGATAGAGCGATTATTGAATTTCAGGAGGCACACAAATATGATCAACTGATCAATCCAAATAGGTATTTTGGTTGAGAACAGATTTACGTGCTCCTATGCATATCTCCTGAAATTCAATAATCACTCTATCACTTGTGAAACACGCACACTCCAAAGCTTAGTAGAAATTCAAATCATGAACGCAAGCCAATTGAATAATAAACCCCAGTGAAAGAATTTGCAGCATTTTCCTGAACATTTCAGATTTTCTGATTTTTCCTGAAAATTATCAGAATGCTTCAACCTGTGTACCGGCTACAAAGCCTTTTAGGAGTTCACTCCAGTATCCACATCACTACGTCACTAGGTTACTGATAGCAACACAAAAACAATAATAAACCAAAATAACGCGAATGTTGGCAGCATAAATCGGGCCATACATCGGGAATGGTTGGAGCTACGGACCTGGGGAGGGGCTCATTCGATTCCTCGTGGAGTGTTCTTCAAAAAGAGTACAAATTTAGGCCGCCCTGACTTTTTTTTATGTTTTTAGGGATTTTACAAAACTTTGACAACCCTTAAAGGGCACTTTAAATTAAGTGAGAGCTGGCTCAAGAATTGGGGCGTCGGCGGACCAACATGGATTTTTCCTGAAAATTTCAGCTTTTTTTGCTTCAGCCGTTTGGGAGAAATTAGTTAGAATTTTTTTTCAAGAGCGATTACATGGTTTATTATTGAATAATAAACCAAAACGATCAATTTGAAGAAATTTTGTTTTCAATTTTGATCTGTTCTTTTGTGATTTCTCTCAGTGTGTAGTTTCTTATGCCGTTTTAAATATTTTATACAACTCGCAATTCATCGATAAAATCTTTCATTATATTTTCCAGGATGAAATTAAACGTCAGAAACGAATAGGTTCAAATGCACCTTTTGCTTCACGAGTTCTTTTAGAAACCAAGACCGAGGATGAGAGTAAGGTAATCATTATAACTCCTACATCCCAAATTTTATTAATATTGCCTCATTTGTCAGCCTTATATGTAAATAATGCTCCTAAATAATTTTATTAATTATTAATTATCCTAAAGTATAATTCCATTAATGTAATCTTGCGTTGAAATGTGAACAATTTGTGTGAAAATGAAATGTGAACTATAAATTTGTTTTTGAGTGATATTTTATTATTCAAGCAGAGATTCTGGATTTGTAACATTTTTTCATTTCTTATCCATTTTGAGCACACTCAGATCAAATTCAACGTATTTGAAGTTTAATTTTTTTCAATTTTTCTGTTGTTTGATTCAAAAATAAACATTTAACTTTTTTTCCCCTTTTTTTGTCGTTTTCAATTATTTTTGTAAGTATATTTTTGGAAATTCACAGTATACGAAAAATGCTAAACTCATATACAAACTCATCTTTTTCTGAAATGCTGAATACTAACCCCCAATATTGTTATTGAATCAAATCATTTCGTTGTGTTTCAATCACTGTCCACTCTGAAATAATAACCTTTTCATCGATTATGCGGTAGCTCCTCATTTACGGCCTATTCTTCTTCCTGATTGTCCTTAAATTTATGGAAAATTGGTGTCGGTACAATCGCCCGTGTAAATAATCAGTAATGGTTACAGGAGGATGTCAAGTTTTTTAAAAAACGAGGGCGCGGCTATCAAGACCGATACCGGAGGCATGAGAAAGTCGCAATGTTGAAATGGCTCGTTGACCGCAAGAAATTCAGAAATCTCAGGGGAACTTTAGTGTGGAAGGAAATGGAACGAAAGTGAGTATTCTTGCTAGTTGTTAGGTTCATATAAGACCAAAGAAGAATAAAAAGTACACATTTATTAATTCTATTCATTCTTGGTGCAAAAACAAGTATGTTTCATGCAATAAAAAAAAAAAAAAAAAAAAAAAACAACGTTGGACTTGAGGCCATCTGATGAATCGGTAGAAGTTCATTATAGGGGGCCTTTCCTGGAAGGTCGTCGTAACCCGATGTCTATATATCGATCCACGCTTTCGATATATATCGATGATACGCATTACCTCTACAAACTGCAACTTTTGAATATGGTCAAAAACGTCCGGAGTGGCACATATGCGCGTATCCGTAACATGACTGTATAGATATTGAAAATTTATTGATTTGTGCATAGGCGAAATATTGAATTAGGGTAAATTTATTGATCATAACTTGAGAAAATAAAGGTAGGCATGTTCAACTATTGAACAAACTATAAAATATACCTAATAATCTGACATTGACACGTTATTTTCTCTTTATTACCGACCCGCACAATCCCTGAAAATTTCATCAAAATCGGACTACAACTTCGTGTAGTTTTGCCCGTTACAAGGATTTGCTGACAGACAGACAGACACGGAACCAAAATTGTTCAGAAAGGTCTAAAACGCAAAATGCGAGTGGAATTTTTGATTTTGGAGAAAAAAATTTTCACATTCCGAAAGTGAAAACAATGCTTCCACTACCTTGGTAGACTCGGAAGACAATAACGAACTTTTAAGTAGCAAAATGGCGGGAAATGAACATAGTGAAATACGTAGGTTACGCGTCTGGAAGGAAAAAAAAAACATCTCGGCTGACATCTACAACTTTTTGAGCAAAAATTTAAAATTTTTGATTTCTTTTGAATTCAGAATTCAATTTTCTACAACTTTCATTCCCATCTCTTTTCTATCACAGTGCTTTTTGTGAAATTATTTCGTTAAATATATTTGAATTGAATGATTGCTTTTCAGTCATGCACTGTTTATTTGATTTTTACAGTTAAGAACTGATAATTCATTCATTTCTAGGCAAGTGGTACCCGGCAGGTCCTGTCAGAGTTTGAAAAATCAGTTCCTGAGGCACTTGTTGGGGAAATTGGATGACTACCCATTCCTCACCGAAGCTCACAAGTCGAAATTCAGGAGAGAGGGCGACCAAAGTTCAGATGAAGAAGACTCCTTTGTCTACTATGGCTCTCGAAGTACAACGGAAAAGCCCCGGTGATTCTACGGGAAAGGTGATTTAAAATCCACACTGATCCAAGTATGACCGTTTGGCTTGCTCTTGGAGCGTGAGCATAAACATGGTGTGAGCTATCACTATGCTAATATGTGTGTTATATGATTAACATTTGGAGTGTACACCATGGGCAGTGCAACGTTTCGTTGGCCTCACCCACCAACTAGCAGTTTCTGGGGTAACGTGTGAGATTATGTCAGGATATAGCGTGAAAGTGAAGCGTTTTACGGTGCTACACCTGGCTACATATGAGAATGCCAACATGCGAGTTTCCCACTCTTCAACTCGGATAACCTTGTGTACCCCAGCCAAATCTCTGAGTCAGTCTTCAATGTCAAGTGCACCTAATTACTTAGCGTTGAAATGTGAAAAGAATTGAGTGAAGTTTTCAAAGCTGAAAAGAGGTTCAGAAATGGATCTTTCCCAACTGGGGATGGACCATGGACTTGGCTATCATGTTCTAAACATCCCATCCAAATGACTCGAGAAGCTTATGAGTTTCATGAGCTCTGTGTGGGCGAGCGTTGTCACAACAAGAAAATGTTGTGTGTCAGTGATTTTGGCCATCCTCTGTACTCTCCAGCAGGGCCGTGAAGAGAGAATCCAGGCCTTGGGACGAAATTCTGGGCCCCTTAAAACCAGGTTCGCTGACCAGGTAGGTGCCTTAAACCAAAAGCATTTAATCATGTCCAGACTGGAAAGGAAAGATTGATATGCCCCTTTTCCCATTTTGCCTCTCCTCCCCCCTCCTTCCCCTCTTTTTTTTTACAAAAATTAAATTTTTCCCAAGATAATCCGGTCTACTTTAAGGCTGGGTGCCGCATGGAGCGTCTGCCTCTGCCTTTATCTTCCAGATGCGAGAGAGGGTGGTTCCTCATGTAGGTGTCCAAACGCGGCTTCCTGAAGTTCATCAGTTCATTTTCTTGCTCCAGTGCGAAAGTAATTACGAAAAGAAACCTGAGGTGAAACGATGAGGTTGTTGATGGAGGAAGAAGATGTATTTTTTACAATTACTAACAGAATATTGAGCGCCCCAATGTTGAAAAATCGAAAACAGGAAGGTTTTTTCTCTTCGTTGGTGCAGTTTCACCTCGAGAATGACGAGGAGATGTTCAGAAAGTTTTTCCGGCTGAACTTCAGGCAATTTTGGTTACCCGATCAACTATGAATGCTCTTCATTGATGTGGGTTTGCATATCCCAGACGCGAACGTCCCTCGAGCAGTCGGCTTCCATATTTGCAGGCGCAGCTCCCAGCGTCTCATCTCGAAGCGTTCTCATAGAAATACATTGAAGGAGTGGCGAGCGTCTAGACATCGCGTCTCTGAGACGCTAGAGGCAGACATTGACGCTCCATGCAGAACCCCATCTTTAGGGAGGCTGGGCCTGGAGGCATTGGGCCCAGTGCTCCCTACAGGGCTGCTCCCCAGATCTTGCCCACAGCGATTTTCACCTATTCCAACAGCTTAAGCAGCAGAAAGGCAGGAGATGCAGGGCTGCATCTTGGGGAAGGCGCTTCAGCTATTCAGCAACTGAAGGATGAAGTTGATCAGTGGCTGAGTAGTTTGGCAGTTTGGTGGTATCAAACTGGGTAGAAAAAATTTGTACCCAATCACCAAAAAACCCTAGAAAAATACGGGGATTATGTTGAGAAGTGTACATGAAGTGAAGTGATAGAAGTTTTATTTATTTTAAATGATGGGGATTGATTTTGGAGATTGAAGATTTGTGGGATCCTTGAATCAAATGAGACTACTTCAGTTGCTGTTCGATCATCCGCTCTCTTTCACGCGAGATTGGGTCCTGTACCATATATCTGGTGAAAGACCTGGAGCAAGATGGATACTACATAAATATACTATCCATAACGCCTGTCTTTCGGGATTCAATTCAGTTGAGTAACAAGGGAAAGTATTCTTTTTGCGTGCGTTTTTATTATATTTCGTTAAATGTCAGTCAACTTTGATATTATCGGAGGAGTTTCGGGACCTGTTTTAAAAACCGTAGCTATCTAATTTTGCATTTAAAAAACTTAATGATATGTGGAATTTGTTCATCATAATCTCAGATACATCGAACTATTTCTCTGTTTCCAGCTCAGTCAAGCACAACTAAAAACGAATTATAGTTGATTCAACTTCAAAACAATGGGATGCTTGCTACTTTGATGTGTTAACAAAACATCTCATTTTTTTCAAGTGTTTTTATTTATAAAATACATATGTATGGAATATAAGTGATAACATGTAAACAAATATTACTTATCTTAATGAAGGCAAATCTGTTCTATATGGTCGTATAAAATTTGTTCTTGTCTACGTCATTAATTAATTTTATTAATTACTATTTTCTGGAATTAAGTTAGTTGAAAGTGAATGCAGCACGGTTTTCCATATTATTAACTGACCATTCTCTGATGGAATAGTTATTCATCTGTTTCAAGGATCTATCTACCTTGATCATCATTACGTACAAATTTAACTATGATGTAAATATACAAAATAAAAATAGAACTTGATTAGGATCTCTACAACTCTTATGTGAAATTATATAATTGTATTGAGATAATGGCTTTCAAATTTAAAGTCACCCTTATTTTTTCTCTTTATAGGTGGCGAGGGAGGTCGGCATGGTTGATTAATAACAGTGCAATGCTCGGGTAATCGAAGATTGATCACACACTGCGAATATTTAATTGTAAACGAGCTATGAATGTGTTGACCTCTAATTGAAAGCTTTGAGGTTAGGCACGACGACAGGTTTGTTGATGGGAGAGACCGTTTGAACTGCGATCCACACATGTTTGCCAACTGCGACAGCCATGTTGGTGATGACCACGCCAGCTTTCACCAATTCAGCTGAAAACAGTGGGGAAAGTTTGCGTTAAAATAAAAACATCGTTTATTTTTATTGTTAAAATGAACATATATATATATATATATGTAATTATTGTTATTGTGTAATGATTTAGTTCTATTTTTGCATCTCAGAACAAGGCTGATTCCTTTCATAAATGAAATATATAACCAACACAGAAGGTTGTAAAATAAAATATTTTTTGAGATTTACTAAAATTCATGAATTTGTTATTTCAGAAACAACCTAAATTTTCATTTTGATCTAAAATTAAGCTTAATATTGTTAGAGTAGGTCGTGTTTCACATTTTCTATTTAAAATAACTTCTTTCAATGACAGTTTATTGATTATCCTAATAATATTCAAGTATAGGACTGAACTTAAATTCATTTATTTCTTATTTCAGAAAAATCTAAATTTAAAATGTAATCCAAAATTAAGCATCTCAAGGACAAAACCATACCGTATTGTTAGGGTAGGTCGTGTTTCGCATTTCCTATTTAAAATAACTTCTTTCAATGACAGTTGATTGATAAACGAAGACTATCCTAATAATATTCAAGTCTAGGCATGCAGTTTGCTTAAATTCATGTATTTCTTATTTCAGGAAAATCTAAATTTAAGACGTAATCCAAAATTAAGCATCTCAAAGATAAAACCATACCATATTGTTAGGGTAGGTCTCGGTTCGCATTTTCAATTAAGAGTAACTTCTTTCAATGATAGTTGATTGTCAAATGAGACTATCCTAACAATATTCAATTATAAGCCTGTACTATACTTAAAGTCATGTATTTCTTATTTCATGAGCAATCTAAATTTAAGATGTAATCCAAAATTAAACATCTCAAAGACCATTCAATAATTAAGAATAACTTCTTTCGATGACAGCCAATTGACATGAAGTATCGACTCTAATATTCTATAGGACTGAACTGAAATTCATGTACTTCTTATTTCAGAAAAATCTAAATTTAAATTGTAATCCAAAATTAAGCATCTCAAAGACAAAACCATACCGTATTGTTAGGGTAGGTCGTGTTTCGCATTTTCTATTTAAAATAACTTCTTTCAATGACAGTTTATTGACAAATGATGACTGCGCTAATAATATTCGAGTATAGGGCTGTGTTGAATTAATGTATTTCTTATTTCAGGAACACTCTAAATTTAAAAATTAATCCAAAATTTAGCATCTTAATGACCATGCCATATTGTTGGGGTAGGTCGTGTTTTGTATTTTCAATCGACAGACGATTGAAAAATGCTGTAGTTAGGTAATTAATATAGTTCATCAAGTATCGACCTTAGATATTGACGTAAAATTAAATCATTCTTGTATCTGATTCTTTGTTTGATCGCTTGAACAAAACAAAATTAAATTCGTTGAAATTAAAATATTTACCAATTAGAGTCGGGCAATCTTCAGAGGGCTGGCTGCCTTGGTAGAGGAGGGTGTTTTCCGTGAATGGAACGCCCGAAGAAAATGTGGCGTCATCAATGTTTAGCAACCAAGTCTCTCCTCCTCTGCATGTGCCTGCATACATTAATTTATCGATAATTGAATTATACGAAAACAGGTACCGAAACATATTTTACGTTGAAAGTGAGTGGAGATTTTGACGTTTGAATGCGGAAAAAACCTAGATCCATTGAGGTTCACGTGGGAAAGAGTATGCATATAAATTATGAACCAGCTGCAGAACAAGTTTCAACCCTCTATTCCAATTTCTTCCGAGCAAAATAATCATGTCTCACCAAATTCTGAGTATTCTTGTAGAAATTTTGAGCTGTTAGCGAATGTAGGTAGGCAGGGACGTCAAAGTTAGAGGGGCGCCAAATAGGCAAAAAAGTGACAGCTTACCAAGTTCTTTTAAATATCATGACCGTTTGGAGTAAATTTGAAAATATTTACTAAAAGGAAAAATGATATAAATAAGGAATGCAATAGGCCTACAAGAAAGACAAAGGCATACTTCGCGAAGCGAGAACTAGCCTTGAGCGGCCGTAAGTAGGGTAGTTGACGAGGCGAGTCTACTCCGTTCGAACTTTTGGTTTATATTTGCCAAAACGGCCTCCATGACGCCTATCCCAATATAACCACAGCTTTGAGAATTTTTCTTACAATATCCGTGTAAGTAGCATCGAATGAAAGAAGTTTTAGAAAACCGAGGATAATAAAAAACTACATCAGGAACTTGACAGGACAACAACGACTAAGCAACTCATCATTTCAATAGAGCACAAAATAGCTTCAGCACTATCTTTTGATGGTATCATTAAAACATTTGCAGCATAAAAAGCCCGACAATTTTCATTTTAAAGGGCTTCCATTTCGTACAAAAATTTATTTATAATCTATTAGTTAGTTAAATCTAATAAAAATTATACCTATGGTATTTTACATTGAGCACTTACTTACCAAACCTTCCTCCTTTTAGTAAAAGAGTTTAGACATTGTGAGTAAATCAAATTAATTATATTTATATTTTGGTTCATTGGTATATTAAGGTATATTAAGATGGTATGAGTCATGAAATATCGGGTCTATGGGGGGGGGCAAATTTATTTCTTGCCCGGGTTACGTTCCTGTAGGTAGGTACTGATGTCTTGCATGAAAAATGTCTTTCCCCTGGATAAGGCAAAACTTTTTCATCGCACTTTGACGCATTTGAGGTGGTTTTTAAACACAGAATTTGAAGCGAGAAAGCTTTTTTTTTGCGGAAAAACCAACTGTACGGCGGGCGAACATTGCAGTCTTGGAATCTAGGCACCTTGCAACGTACAATGACAATTTTTGAGAGAAAATAAATTTTTTTCTATCCGATCACATAGACTTATTAGAAATAATAAGCCAAAATGAACTCAAACAGTAACATTTATAGAATCTCGACAATTCTCAGCTTTTTCTTACGTTTCTGGGCCTAAATGAACCACAACTAAGAGGAAAAAACTGGGTAGAATGCGAAAAAATCGAGGGTTTGATAAAAGGATTTTCAAGCAGGTGGGGGCTTAAAAGATGCTCTAGCCGCTTACGAACCGTCGTGGAGGTGTGGAAGTGTCACCATTCGTTTCAGCTCAAAAAATTAAGTAGAATTCGACCTCAAAATCGTTAGGTTCTGAGGGATCGATTTTTCATGAAAACCCTCGATTTTCGCTCACTCCCAGGCAGTTTTCTCCACCTAATTGTAGGTACTCAAATCGATATTTTAGCTCTACCGTCGGAAAGCTAAGTTTTGGGCTACATTTTAAGATCACAGAAAAAAAACGCTGCAAATTCTTCCACTGGGGTTTATTATTCAATTGGCTTGCGTTCATGATTTGAATTTCTACTAAGCTTTGGAGTGTGCGTGTTTCACAGGAGTGATTATTGAATTTCAGGAGGCACACGAACATGATCAACTGAACAATCCAAATAGGTATTTTGGTTGAGAACAGATTTACGTGATCTATGCATATCTCCTGAATTTCAATAATCGCTCTACCACCTGTGAAACACGCACACTTTCTCCAAAGCTTAGTAGAAATTCAAATCATGAACGCAAGCCAATTGAATAATAAACCCCACTCTTTGTGGAACAATTTTGCAAGCGTTTTTTAATTGATAAAAAGTAAGGGATATCATCGCATCGACATGGCAGACATGAGACACACGAACGCCGCGGAAGTACCGGGAATTACCTACTACATAACTTCAATATAGGTACCTCGCCAAAGCCACTCATGGCGGTAGCCGGGACTAGAAGATTTAGAAATATCAACAACCCCCAGCTGATTTGTGTTTGTTTTGAAGAGCCTAGCTGCTAGGTAAATCTGAATTCTGACTGTGGAGCTAACTGCTAAGTAGTGCTACATTGAAGTGCTCATGGTACATTGTGCAATTTCTGTACCAAAAACAAGGATTTTGAACTCTAGTCATACCAAGGCCAGGTCAAAGTGAATTTGGTGGTGTGTTCATTTCAGATGGACGAACATTGCTCTGCACTTATAATGAAATCGGAATCGCAATTGATAAAAGCTCTCAGGTAACACTGCAAGCCGGTAAGCATTTGAAAAATGTTTGCGCCAAACGAAAAGTCAAATTTTTAGTGCATATTTCGAGTCTTTGAGGGCATATTCTGAGTTTTACCAGCATATTTTAGGTGCATAAAACAGAGTTTTTAGTGACCTAAGAATCCGCCCCCTAGTCATTAGCCTATAAATAAACTTGAAAAATTGAAAGAATTTTTAGTGGTCGTTGGATTCGCTAAGGAAGTCAGAGAGAAAATGGCCGAACGAAATCGTTTCTTAGAAACACTGCCTTATCAATATCTGAAATGAACGCACCTGTGACTGTGTGTTTCCAGTCTTTCGTGCCCACAGCTATGGCGACGAGGTTCACTGAGTCTGATTCCGCGCTGATGTGCTTCATGTCCACACCCAGGCCCGCTTCTTCAGCGAGCAGTGGTGCGTTGATGAGGTTGAGACCGTTGGAGTTCGGAGACCCTTGAGCTCCCAACATTCCCGACAGGACTGCCGTCTTCAAGAACCTCATGTTCCTCGTGAGCTCCCCTGTGGAAAACATTGGTAGATTTAGGTGCTGTCCATATACCTCGTGAATATTTTGGAGGTTGGGCCATACAAAATGTTCCCTGGTTGGAAGGGGGAGGCCTTTCACAATATACCGGGTGTCCCATCTATGTGAGCCCACTAAGGAATTACAACCATACGGTGCGAGCTATCAAAAAATTGAACTGGACCTTTTCTATAGGATTTTCACTCTGCTTGAAGGTGGTGGAACCCGTTTTTCATTTCGATGTTTTAGTGCCTCAAATCTTCGATTGAAACTTGGGATTCTAAACCTTCTAACCCCCCCTGAAAATTTCATGGTTTACGTTTCAAAGGGTGTAGAATCCGAATCTGAAATAAAAAATTTTCCGTCCGTCCGCCGTACGCACGATTTTTCCCAAACGGCAGAAGCAAAAAAGCTGAAATTTTCAGGAAAAATCCACGTTGGTCCAGCGACGCCCCAATTCTTGAGCCAGCTGTCTCACTTAATTTAAAGTGCTCTTTAAGGGTTGTCAAAGTTTTGTAAAATCCATAAAAACCTCAAAAAAAGTCAAGGCGGCCTAAATTTGTACTGTTTTTGAAGAACACTCCACGAGGAATCGAATGAGCCCCTCCCCAGGTCCGTAGGTCAAACCATTCTCGATCTAAGGCCCGATTTATGGTGCCAACATTCGCGTTATTTTGGTTTATTATTGTTTTTGTGTTGATATCAGTAACCTAGTGACGTAGTGATGTAGTAATGTGGATACTGGGGTGAACTCCTAAAAGGCTTTGTAGCCGATACACGGGTTGAAGCATTCTGATTATTTTCAGGAAAAATCAGAAAATCTGAAATTTTCAGGAAAACGCTGCAAATTCTTTCACTAGGGTTTATTATTCAATTGGCTCATGATTTGAATTTCTACTAAGCTTTGGAGTGTGCATGTTTCACAGGATAGAGCAATTACTGAATTTCAGGAGATATGCATGGAGCACGTAAATCTGTTCTCAACCAAAATACCTATTTGGATTGATCAGTTGATCATATTTGTGTGCCTCCTGAAATTCAATAATCGCTCTATCCTGTGAAACACGCACAAAAAATGTCAGATTTTGTGCTCCAGCCGTTTGTGAGAAATCGTGCGTACGGCGGACCGACGGAAAAATGGTGATGCCGAGATAACAAATGGCTGAAGGAGCCCACCCGAAGGTTAGTTGAAGGAGTGTTGGGTGGGTACGGTCGCTAAGAACTGGATTGTACACCTGTTAATCACTTAAATGATAAAAGTCCGTGGTTACCTTGAGTCGTGATGTTAACGGAATAACCAGCCCAGGACTTCACGTCTCCGGCTATCTTGGCAGCGACGCTGCCCAACGCCTTGCCCAGGGTGAGCCAAGGGGTGTTCGCCGGATCTCTCAAATCCGAGATGCTCGGAGCGTTGACGGCTCCAGTCACTTGGTAGCCGCTGTCTGGATCGTTGAGTGCAATGAACTGTTCCGCGATTTCCACTGCTACTCTCACCTGTGGACCGTAAAGAAGTCGATTTGCTCAATCTAAATCCACACCGTGCATCAAATGTTGTTACAGCACAATTATATGAACGAAACATACTTGCAGTCCGACATGTATCAGATTTGACATAAATGCTGCTTTTCTACAAGTGTGGGTAGTTCAGTTTGATAAATTCGTGAAAGTGCAGAGCTGTGAAATGGATTAGTCTAGGCGGTAGGTGATGAAGTTTTGGAAGACCTGTTCCGCTAAACTCATCTACAGTCGAATTACTTAAATCATTGAAAGGTAGTTCGAAAATGAGTTAAAATGGCTCAGATTTGATCTTTGAAGAGCATGGCTTTCTTTTTCGATAAACCGTGTGATAAAGCTGTAAAAAAGAAGTGTCTAAACGGCAACGAGCTCATAGATTCACAGATGGAACAGGAATATGCTTAAGAATGCCGTAAAAATTAATATATATGGAAAACCTGTGCCAAGTTTATCATCCTTTTTATATTAATTTCGTTGATCTATCACTCTTTACTTCTTAAGAAATTACTATAAGAAAACGCACATTTTCATTAGACAACAACCTGATAGATAAGTCAAAAAACGCTGCAAATTCTTTCACTGGGGTTTTTTATTCAACGATTCATGATTTGAATTTCTACTAAGCTTTGAGTGTGCGAGTTTCACAGTGATAGAGCGATTATTGAATTTCAGGAGACATTAGAGAACGTAAATCTGTTCTCAACCAAAATACCAATTCGGATTGTTCAGTTGATCATATTTGTGTGCCTCCTGAAATTCAATAATCACTCTATCAACTGTGAAACACGCACACTCAAAGCTTAGTAGAAATTTGTAATTGCTTGAACACAAGGCAAGGATAATAAACCCCATGAAAGAATTTGCACGTTTGCTTCTGCTATTATATCATTTAAACTGCGCTCCATATTTGCAGATCCCTTTATAACCCAAAGTCTCTCTTGATTTCATATCAGACCGAATCAAATTAAAGAAAATTTCATCAAAATTTGGCTCAGATGGGAAACTGCCAGTTATCAAGAAGGCGATAACAACTCGAAAAATTCAAATCTTGGCCGCATTAATCATGCCATAAATCGGGAATGGTGACCTACAGACCTGGGAAGGGGCTCATTCGATTCCTCATGGAAAGTTCTACAAAACAAGTCCACATTTAGGCCGCCTTGATGTTTTTTGAGGTTTTTAGGGATTTTACAAAACTTTGACAACCCTTAAAACTTCAATTTGAGTTAGAAAGCTGGCTAAAGAATTGGGGCGTTGTCGGACCAACATGGATTTTTCCTGAAAATTTCAGATGTTTTGGTCCAGCCGTTTGGGAGAAATCTTGCGTACGGCGTACGGCAGACGGCGTAATGACGGAAAATTTTTTATTGCAGATTTGGATTCCAGACCCTTTGAAACGTAAACCATGAAATTTTCAGGGGGGGTTAGAAATTTTTTTTTCGAGAGCGATTACTATGGTTTATTATTGAATAATAAACCAAAAACGAGGACTGAGCAGTTGTTCTTATTAAACAAGTGGGTGTGGCACATAGCTTCCTCGTATCCATAACATGACTGTATAGATCATTGAAAATTATAATTGACTAAAGAACTTCGTTCAATTAGGCAAAGTAAATATTGAATTAGGGTCAATTTATTGTTATGCAAGAGCATAACTTGAGAAAATAAAGGTAGGCATGTTCAACTATTGAACAAACTATAAAATATACCTAATAAGTCCGAACAATCCCTGAAAATTTCATCGAAATCGGTCAAGAACTCCTAGAGTTATGCTTGTGGCAAGGATTTCACGTTTGCGCATGCGCAGAGGCTACTATTGATCTGGGGGTCATGAAACTCATAGGGAACCATCTACACATCAAACCAAACAATCCCTGAAAATGTCATCGCAATTGGTCAAGAACTCCCGGAGTTATGCGCGTAACAAGGATTTCACGTTTGCGCATGCGCAGAGGGTACTATTGATCCGGGGGTCATGAAACCTATAAGGGGACCCCTAACCCGCACAATCCCTGAAAATTTCATTGAAATTGGTCAAGAATTCCCTGAGTAATGCGTGTAACAAGGATTTCACGTTTGCGCATGCGCAGAGGCTACTATTGATCCGGGGGTCATGAAACTCATAGGGGACCATCTACACATCAACCGAACAAACCCTGAAAATTTCATCGAAATTGGTCAAGAACTCCCAAAGTTATGCGCGTAACGAGGATTTCACGTTTGCGCTTGCGCAGAGGCTACTATTGATCCGGGGGTCATGAAACCTATAGGGGACCATCTACACCCTAACCCGCACGATCCCTGAAAATTTCATCAAAATCGGACTATAACTTCGTGTAGTTTTGCCTGTAACAAGGATTTGCTGACAGACAGACAGACACACAGACAGACAGACACGGAACCAAAATTGTTCAGAAAGGTCTAAAACGCAAAATGCGAATGGAATTTTTGATTTAGGAGACAAAAAAATTTTCACATTCCGAAAGTGAAAACAATGCTTCTGCTACTTTAGTAGACTCGGAAGCAAAAACTGACATTGTTCTTATTAATTGATTGTTAATTTTCTCCTCTCATCATTTATATTGTTTGAATTTTCGTTTTTAGAAATAAATACTGGTAACCGCTTGTGGAGTTTGGGAAACATTCCTCATCCGGTCACCGGGTACATTCAGTTTCCTAACCTCACAAATTTGTAAGTTGAGAAGCACGAGGTTATTCATGTCACGACCTGCGTGATGTAGAAATTTTTGGTCGCGGCTTCAATGAAAATTCATCTATTTCATTCTCCATTCTTCCCAGGACAATATATTTTGTGCCCAGGAAAGTCACCCAAGCAACTGGATTCTAATTGATGGGAGAGAAGCAGCACCTTCCCTAGCTAAGTTGTTTCTAAATACATAGAACAGTATTGTGTACCTGCAGTTTCTACTCTTCTATATCGATTTGCAAAGTACTGCTAGACCCTCTTACCACTCCCTACATATGCGTCACTTATTCAGAATTGTGGTTGTGGTGCCCCTCATTCAATATACCCATTAGCAATAAACAGACAAGCGCAAGAGCAGGCGAGGATGGAACCCTTTGGGAGGGCGGAACGGCAGAGGCTTCTGACCCCACTACTCCAGCCAATAAGCTCTCCCTGTCAAATTGAAGGGAAGCGCCGAATACTCCAACATTCAAAACCAAGTAATGAAGACCACTAGCCGGCAACTCTAAGATCTTCAAAAGTGTTATCTTGTAGGAATGAGCGTCGTCAAAGATTGCCTCTCAAAAGCCCGAGTATTGTAGTTCTGGCGAACGCTAGCGCGTATTTAGTTACGCCTTGGTTAACCGCAGACCTCCTTTAAAGGCAGTGCTACAAAATCCTCTGGAGATTCGGGTAGCACACCCATGAGATCTCGGAATGAGCGCACCGAATAATTTTCCATCTTTCGGGAGAAGCTATCGACGAAAACGGGCCTTATTGCTCATAACGATCACGAGGGTAACAAGCAAGATCTTAAGGAGCCTGAACTAACCTAACTAACCCTGTGGTATATGCAGTTGACAAGCTAACTCCAGGATAAAGATTAGCAGTCTAGTCAAGAGGTTATCTTCTGGAGTTGTCTCCCAGGCTGTTCGTTCTTTGCCAAAGAAGTTATAACTGTGTAACTCTTTACTTTCGTGAAATATAGACATCGTTTTATCTTACTCCGTTTTTATTGAAATGGGTTTCCACAACTTCGTGGCGAGTGACTAGTCCGTATCTGTAAGGTTATCTGAACGGATGGTGTGGGGGCACAAGTCAGTTTTTGGGGGCAGTTTTCCTCTCGTTTTTTGGCTCCGTTCACTCAATTGTTTCTTGTACAGAGGGGGTACGTTCTGAATTTCAGCGTGAACTCTATGGGATTGTTTTTGTCTGTATAAAACGAGATATTGTCGATTAAATATGATGAACTGGTAGAGAACTGTGCAGGGTCATAAGTTTGCACAGTTGAATCGCTACGAAATGACACAGAATGAGAATTGAACTGTACGTGGGTGGCCCGATTAAGAATATCCAAGTTATAAGCTAAGACAACTCTTCCCAACACCTTCAATGTGTACTGTGATCCAAATCATTAGTGCCTTAATAATGTGCTTCTATGTGCCAAACAAGAAGCGAAGGAACATAACATACTGTGATGAGTGCCCTGCACATTGAATTGCCAACACCACTTAAATTTATTTTCTATTGCTTCTAATGTAGTGTGAAGGCTTTTGTTCATAAAGATTACGTAATTCTACAAGAACGAAATACGGTGATCAGCTTGTTGAAAGCTCTTAGAGTCTCTTGTGTCATGTCTTACTGAATATGGAACTTTAGTTGTTCTGTCCAGCTGTGGGTTGGCCTTAAATTTCCTCCTAGCCCTCGCTTCTTGTAGGGCCAGCTTGTACCTGGAGGCCAGGGTGTGTCGCACTTTGGCCAAGCCCTTTTTGGATCCATGGAATGACAAGAATGTTCGGTAAATCACGCTAAAACTACTTACTTTCCAAATCGCCTCTCGTTTTATAAAGATAAAACCATCAAAATATGATATACTTGAAGCCATTAATGCCTGCTACTCTTTTCCGCTGTTAGTTAACTCATTTATCCGTCAAAATGTTGACTTTTGAGTTCTAATTAATATTCTCATCTTATGGAAACAATTTAGTTTTTTTTTTTTTTTTTTTTTTTCAAAATTGAAAAACTTTCAAACGTACTCACTACATGGTAAACCAATTAAATCTATTTTACCGTAAATTTTAAAGGTTGTTTCGGTAGTTTGTTTGCAAAAACTCTCGTAACTCTGGGCTCTTAACTTACCACGTAGGGTTTACATTAATAAACACTGATTTACAGAATTCATTACCTCCGAATTGCCGGGTTTTTCAAAGTCACAAATCCAAAAATTATAGTCGTTTTTTCGTCTTATTCGAATAAAGCCTTTTTGAGCAGTTTTTCTTTACCTATCTACACACTGAATTTTGCAATAATCACCAACTTCATTCGAACATCCTCAAAATATTCTAACTTTTAGGAAATTCGTAGCAGTTTCTGAATAAATGCTCAATTTTGGTGTAAACCCTCTTAATCCATAAAAAAATGAACAAAAATAAGCAAAATCCATTTTTTTAGCGTTTTTTTAGTATATTTATTATTTTTTCCGAAAAGACCCGAAAAGAAAATATGGAGTAACGTTTTGAAAGCTTAGACTTTTCAAAACGGAATGAAACCAGCATAACTTTTTAAAATTTAAACCGAAGTAGCTACAGTTTTTTGGTTTGGGCATTGAAAATCGGGAATTCGATACTCGTGACTGACAATTTTCTCCAGGGACTTTCCCAAGAGGAAAATCAACTTGAAATTGATGAAATTATTGGAAATCTTCCTCGGCAATCCAAATGACTAAAATTTTAAGGCGATCGTTCTGATTGAACAAGTCGGAGTAGATGATGTAATTGATGTTGGTAATATGTGCATAAATTAGATAATTCCTCTTTAATTTCATTTTTCATCCGTTTGGCCTCGTCAAAAAACTTTGGGCTTCCATCGGGATTGTAGGAAATGTAATGCTCTATCAAAATGCGTAATCAATTTCGAATTTACTCCTTCGATTATAGGAGTTTGTGATGGATATGGTTAATTGGCCCATTGCCGATTTTAGAATCTTTCGCCTTGGGAGATGAATCGGACGCCTGCAAGCGTCTGGATCATCCTCTGAGCGTGGCGGAGCTTAATAATGCATCCACCTCCTTGGAAGGGGCAACTATACCATTCCATCACCCTCACAAGTTATGGCCGTTTATTCGAGTTAAGACAGAAATCATGTAAAGAATCGTATGACAGACATATCTCGAAAACTAAGGGCAGAAAAAAATGTTAGTTTTACCTGAGCTTCTGCCGTCGATGCTCCCAGATGAGGAGTGGCGAGGACTTTAGGGTGTCGGATGAGTTCCAGAAGGCCCGGGGACTTGGGTGGTTCTTCAGAGAACACGTCCAAAGCTGCCCCTCCACATTTTCCGTCCTGTAGAATGAAAAGTTACGTAGGTAAGTATTTACTTAGGTTTGTAGAAGAGGTTACTCAGCGTAACTGTAACACTGTAGAAGTGTAGGGCCCCGGCCGCCTCCCAGACCACCAGGGAGGAGCCCCTTGAAAACGGGCAGGAGGAAACCAGTTCCCAGCAGCCATAAGTTTTTCTGCTGTGATCCAGTCAACATCCTCTCTCTTTAAAACGTTCGTTAGTGGCGGGATTCTCGCCCAGTTAGACTTGAGCTCAGTGGTGCTCGCAGTGATTGCCTATTGTTTAGAGGCTAGTCAGTATAGGTCAAAGCTCGTGGAGCGGTATTCCCTCCCGCCAAGAAGGTGCTCGCGCTTCCCAGGACGGTGCTTGCACTCTCCAGGACTAGAGATGTGCAATCCAGTGACTTACAAATATCGGTGACTTCGGTTCCAGTGACAAGGAAATTTCGGTGACAAATATCGGTGACAGAGAGTGGAAATGAATGAAATCAGCAAAAGAGTGGAAATGAACGTAACATTTTTTGAAATTTGTGGTGCTAAAATTTAAACCGAAGTGCAGATAAAAAGTTTTTTTTGAAAAAATCGGGTCAACAAAAGCTATAAAAAGAGATGTTCCAGTGAACATCTTGATTATTATTCAATAATAAACCATTGTAATTCTCTGGAAAAAAAAATTCTAACCCCACGTTGCCTGAAAATTTCATGGTTTACGTTAATCAAAAACTGGCCGACATCTGTTGGTCAAAAATGCTCTATCAAAATAACAATTTTTCCGTTCGTCCGCCGTATTGTCGGTTTATTATTCAATAATGCTCCCTGGATGGTAATCGCTCGATTGAAAAAAAAAATTCTATTGAAAAATGGTCTTATGCTCCGGCGACATTCTGACCATTGTGTAGAATCCGAAGGCAGTATGGCCATAACGCATTTTGAGTGAAATCTTTCACTTAATTCCGTGTCCTTTAAGAAGTATTTACTTATCGGTTTGCTGTCAACGTTTTGTAAACGGTTCCTGGAGAAATAAAAAATTTACAAAAACCTCGATTGAAATTTTCAGGAAAACATTTTTCCATCTTGTCCGAACATACCATGAGGCTTCGAATGAGCCTTGAGCTCATTTTGAAAAAAAACGTATAAAAATACTGCCTATTTTGTCTCATTTTATCCAGTCGCTATTTCCGATGGTTTTTTTTTTGTGCCCTAACCATTCTCGATGTACTGCCACTTTGTTTAGAAGAAAATTCACCACTTTTTAGAGAAGAATCAACTGCTTTATGTATTTAAAACGTAATTTTGGTTTTTAAAGTTTCAAGTAACTCTGAAGCTTCTTTTGAAATATTTCTCTGGCAAGATCACTGACTTCATCCTGGTTGAACCGTTGAGGAAATGATACGTCAAAAAACCTCAAAACAAGATATTTTGATGAAATGTTTTGAAATTTCATTTGAATGGGGGATTGGGGGTCTTGCCGATGCTAAATCAGGATAATTCCATTTTTGTGGTTGTTTTTGTTGATGGCGGTTATATTTACAAGGCAGAAATAACAGTCATCAATGTGGTTACTTGGTCCCTCCAAACCATCGGTATGCCGAATTTAAGACTTCTCCTATGTAGTCCACTGTCCAATGTTCTGTACACGTTTTGAAGACAATATGAGGTGCCCATGAAAGACGGAAATATTTATTATATATATATATGAATATAATTATTATAATTCAATTTGTATTTAATTATCTTAAAAGTAACATTGAGAACATGTGAACTATTAATAGGAACTAACTATTAATAGATTTTCAGGTAGTGATATTTGAATGGAAATAATGGAATAATGTTACTAGGAGATTTGCCATATCTGGAAAAGTATAGCTGATAGAGAAAAACGGGTTCCATATTTGGATTCAGCGCCCTGGATATACTAATAATCAGCTTAAAAATCTTAGGCACCAAGAAAAAAAATTTTTTTGTAGGCCTGTGATGTTTGTTTGTAACCTAGTGAGTCGATAGTGAATTGGAGTGATTACTTGTAGTTTATAGCCGATACACGGGTTGAAGCATTTTGATATGTATGAAACGCTGATAATATATAGGTAAATATTATTACTGGGGATTATTATTCAATATTATTTCGGGATTATAATTCAATTGATATTTGGTTCATGATTTCAAAAGCTTTGGAATTGTGCGTGTTTTACAGATGATAGAGCGATTATTGAATTTCTTTACGTTATTCAATTCAGTTGATGATATTTGTGTGCCTCCTTTACATCAGTCTACCTTTGGCTACATCGTCTAAATTTGGGTTTGGGAAGTTTTAAAGCAATACGAGCGCTAAAGGACTTGGTAAATTATGGATGTCTTTATTGTTGGGGGGGGGGGGGGGAGGAGGGGGTATTGAGGTTCAATAAAAAAACGCTGCTAATTCTTTCACTGGGGTTTATTATTCAATTGGCTTGCGTTCATAATTTGAATTTCTACTAAGCTTTGGAGTGTGCGCGTTTCACAGGATAGAGCGATTATTGAATATGATCAACTGATCAATCCAAATAGGTATTTTGGTTGAGAACAGATATACGTGCTCCATGCATATCTCCTGAAATTCAATAATCGCTCTATCCTGTGAACCGCGCACACTCCAAAGCGTAGTAGAAATTCAAATTATGAACCGCAAGCCAATTGAATAATAAACCCCAGTGAAAGAATTTGCAGCGTTTTATGATTAAAGATTATTGGCCATAACGATCGGTTGTAACTGAAAATCAGTAGGTAACTAAGCCAGAACTTTACTCCAATAAGAAGTTTTGTCAACAAAACGAACTCGTAACCAATGGTTCTCCGGGATGTAAGGAGGGAGAAATTGACAGCGTGGGATGTGGTCTGGTGTCAAATAAATTCACAGCTTTCCAAAAAGGGGCGAAAATAAATTTCCTTAGCAACGATCGGTTGTAAGTGAAAATCATTATAAAAATACGCGCTACTTTTGTCTCACTTTTTCCTTGCTTTTCGGCGGGGGGTCCCATGGCAAAAACCTTTGAAGGTTAAAATGACTAAAACTGAAAAATGCATGAAAATAATAATTATTTTCAATTATTGAAAATGGCAGGAAGCTAAGATATCCGACTACCCGGACAGTTGGCTAAAGGCCCAACCCTACAATAATGATCCTATACTAATGATTTACCGCTTCAATTTATATATTAATTTCATTGATACTAATAAAAATGAAATAAAGATTATTATTACTATATTGAAATATTGAACTAAATGGATTTGAGGCTAGTCTAAATTCACCTTTAGAGATATCAGAAGTCCCTTCTCGTCCACAATCCCTCCTCGGGCCACATTTATGATTTTGACTCCTTTCTTACATTTGCTCAGACTCACTTCGTTGATGAGATCTGCAACACATTGAAACATCGAATTTCTCGATAACGTTCTTCATTCTATTGATCTACATATTATTTATTTTAAAGTAAAAAAAAAGGCCACCTTCACTTACTTCTCGTTTGTGGGATTAATGGAGTGTGAACTGTGATGTAGTCAGCTACTGGCCATACTTGCTCTAAATTTACAACTTCCACATTTGGAATGGAACCTGAAACACAAATATTATTTAGATTTTGTATGTATTCCAAAGTTAGTTCGAATCGAACATATTTTGTCATATACGAGTAAGTAGATACCTAGTTCTTTTGCATAAATTCCATTCTCCCAAAATTGCCTTTTTGAATTAATTTTTTTCTCCCCAAATTGAGATGATGAAACAGATGTTTCTAAATGCGAATTTCAAATGTACTAGTGACACTAAAAAACGCTGCAAATTCTTTCACTGGGGTTTATTATTCAATTGGCTTGCGTTCATGATTTGAATTTCTTCAAAGCTTTGGAGTGTGCGTGTTTCACAGGTGATAGAGCGATTATTGAATTTCAGGAGGCACACAAATATGATCAACTGATCAATCCAAATAGGTATTTTGGTCGAGAACAGATTTACGTGCTTTATGCATATCTCCTGAAATTCAATAATCGCTCTATCACCTGTGAAACACGCACACTCCAAAGCTTAGTAGAAATTCAAATCATGAACGCAAGCCAATTGAATAATAAACCCGAGTAAAAGAATTTGCAGCGCTTTTTTTTAAATGTTTATTAGAATGCTTCAACCCGTGTATCGGCTACAAAGCCTTTTAGGAGTTCACTCCAGTATCCACATTACTACATCACTACGTCACTAGGTTACTGATATCAACACAAAAACAATAATAAACCAAAATAACGCGAATGTTGGCACCATAAATCGGGCCATAGATCGAGAATGGTTTGACCTACGGACCTGGGGAAGGGCTCATTCGATTCCTCGTGGAGTGTTCTTCAAAAAGAGTACAAATTTAGGCCGCCTTGACTTTTTTGAGGTTTTTAGGGATTTTACAAAACTTTGACAACCCTTAAAGGGCACTTTAAATTGAGTGAGAGAGCTGGCTCAAGAATTGGGGCGTCGCCGGACCAACATGGATTTTTCCTGAAAATTTCAGCTTTTTTGCTTCAGCCGTTTGGGAGAAAGAAGAAAGTTTGGGAGTACGGCGGACGGACGGAAAAATTTTTATTGCAGATTCGGATTCTACACCCTTTGAAACGTAAACCATGAAATTTTCAGGGGGGTTAGAATATTTTTTCAAGAGCGATTACAATGGTTTATTATTGAATAATAAACCAAAATCGCTCGCTCCAGAATCACAAGAGTTACACTTTTTCTGTTTTTGTGATTATAATAGAAACTAACTTTCACGAATGCGCAAGTTATTAGATGCTCTTCGAATCATCAGAAAGTATAAATTGAACATTCTGTTATAAACACTCCCCTTTCTATTACGCATGAAATTATGAAATAGATAGAACAAAAGAGAATGAGCTTATGATTAAATAAAGTTTGTGAATGTTTACACGCTGTTAGTACTACAATGCCAATGGAAAGTACGGCACCATCTAGAACCTGATCCGCACAATATCTGAAAATGAAATCAAAATCGGATCTCGAAATCGGAATAAAATTGGGTATAGTTTTGGGGTGACAGGCAGGCTTCAACGTTAGTTTGACCTGATACAATCAAACAGACGAAAAATCTATGGTTTTCTTAAAACAGCTCTTTTTTCGTTCAAAGCATGTAAATCGGCAAATATTACATTGTTTAGCAGCCCCCCCCCCCCATATGAAGGCCAATCACGAATACCTACTGCTAATCCTGAGCATAAAGCTGAAGCTATCATCTGGGCGTTGCAGGCATACCGCCTCAGCCCTTGGAAGGAGCAAGTAGTCCAGTCCATCACCTCGTTATTATAAGGTTGACTCACCTGCTGTTACCATCGGGTCAAATCCAACGATCTTCATTCCGAAAGCTGACATTCTGGAAGCGACTTCTCTCCCGATTCTGCCCAACCCCAAAACCCCCAGGGTTTTGCCGGACAGCTCCTCGCCAGTGTACAGCTTCCTGTCCCAGCGCCCTTCCTTCAAACTTTGACTCCCCTGGGAAACGTTTCTGTCGAGAAAGCATATTGGTCAGTATGGGCTGGGAATGGACTTGACAAAATAGATTATACAAACCACTATATATCTACCTTCTATATCACAAGGTTTACGTGTATTCTTGGCGTATGGTTTGTAATCTCTCAAAACTCACAACAAACCTATTCTTCTATACAAAAATAGGTAGTTTGTTTCATTTTCGAGAAATGAGGTTGCAAAGTTTGCTGTTGTCAAAAGTTACTTAGTTGTTTTATTTTCAAACAAATGAAAATTTTACGCAAATCCGTACCTATGTTTTAGGAAGCAACCCTAGAGATGATGATGACAGGCCGGCTATATTAAACATATTTTATCTATGTATTAACAGGCAAATACCTCCCCGCTAAAAGCCCATAAGCGGTAAAAACAGACGCTTTAAACATTGCCCAGAATTCAGTTCAATGGTATAGTGACGTGTGCCCAACTTTCTTGTTACTGTACCAAACTTGCAAACGTTATGATTCCCTCGATGAACGACTCGACCTGGACTCTCTCTTCCTCTTGAAGAGAACAGACACATGAGCACAAATGGTGAGGTTGGCGGTTTCCATGCTTCAGGATTCGGCAGAAGAGCATCAAGCCTGATTTGCAGTTTTCTCTTCAAATAGAGTTCAGTAGGTGACTGTGCTTAAGGGTAGTAACATATCGGCGCACTATCGCTACTCGCATTCCTTCCCCCAAGCCTAGCATCGTTGATGGAACATCGATGAGTGTTCATATCGGATCAGTTCACCATGAATATTATCCCTCTCGTCTTGGCGGTTTGCAGTGTACGAAAATACGTTCAGTTGTGTTCGACCTCTCGACAATTGTCTATTGAAATAAAGAAACTTGAAAAAAAAGATTTTAGGCGAAGTTGGTTTTAGAAACGTTCAACTTGTTTCTTTAGAGAACTCTCCGTTCTAAGCGTTACTTCTTCACAAGTTTTCCCTTCAAGCAACATGACAGTGTCGTCAGCAAAGCACACCATTTTTCCTGCAATATCCAGAGCAAGGAGAGAATTTATGTACACGAGGAACAAGGAGGGCCCTAAGACCGTTCCCTGAGGTACATCGTAAGTGAAAGATAAATATGTTAGTACCCTTAGGATAGTATAGTATAGGGTACGCCTATAAGGTAGCGCAATGGCAAAACACAATGGCCTGCAGTTTTTCACTTACAGGACGACGTTCATCACCAACAGCCTCCAGCTTCCCTTTTAGAGTTCGAATACTGTGCTCTGCCTTTCCGTTTGTTGCTGGATGGTGCTCCAATTTTCTGAAAAATCCCTAGCTCCTTGCAATGCCTTTGGAATTCACCACTCTTCAATATTGCTGCGTTATCCTCGCACTGACAGTACTGAAACAAGCGCTCAGGTTCCTGGCAAGGGTCCTTGATATGGATGGCTTGCGCTAGCCAAAGCAGTGCCTACTAGCCCTCATTGCCCAAGACAAAAGCCCAAAAAACAACCGCTGATTCAACTGGTTCTCACAGGTTAAGGACCTCGCTGAAAAGTGTGCAGGGAAAAAACTGCAAATAGAAACCGAAGCAGCCGCTGTGCTCGCCTCAATCCCAGCAGTTCTTGACACAGCTAGGCTTAACCTACTCGATCTTGACTTAGCCAGCCTATCTAGATCCACATTCAGCGAGGCCTACACCTACCTTTACACCCCTAGGCCTGGGCTACAAGAGTATCTGTGCCTGCAGGCTCCTCTCGCAAATAAGGATGATGGGACACTACAGCTCAATACTAAAGATTGGAAAAACAAGAAGATTTAAGATGTCTCCAAAGGAAACCTGCCCAGACTGCTCCCTCCATCAAGATCAGACCCTCTTCCATGTCATATTCAGCTGCCTTCTGTACAACTCTCAAAGAGAAGCGGTATGCCCGTATCTCCTCTACCCCGAATGTGCCATTCCAATTATCCGAGCACCAAATGAAATAGACTTGAAGAGACTTTTTAATTTCGTAAATGCCGTCCTAAACACTAGAAATTTATGTCTTTTCGACTAGCAAGTAGTTGGTTCATTTTATTCTTTTTCTATCCCATTTATAACAGCTCATTAAAATGCGTCTTACGTAGGAAGTTAGCCACATAATACTGTATATTCTTACCGAGCAACGCATCTACACCTCTTATCATCATTGCAATGATGCCAACCTAGAATTAGTTGTAATACCTATCCGCTGTCAACTCAGCCTGATGTCAATTTGACAAATAAAGGTTTTTTTTATTGATTGATTGATTGATATTGCTGCGTTATCAGAGGCTAAGACTGAAGGACATCCATGTACAGAAAAAAATGTATTCAAGTACTAGGACGGTTGATGTAGACATGGGTGCATCATGGCTTACGTGCACTTCTACCCATTTCGACTTAGCGTCAACGCACATGAGCAGGAAGTGGCCATCTACTTGACCAGCAAACTCCATATCTACTCTTTCCCAGTTTTCATTGGGCTGCTCCCAGGGATGCACTAACTACCACTAATTAGGCCAAAATTCAAAAACATGAAAGGCTCTTTATCAAATTTCAACTTCCTAGGGTGAACAGGTGAATATTTAAGATGATTATTCAAGAGAGTCTTAATAATAAGCTTAATAAATCTTGAAGAAAGAAAAAATAATAATAAAGGTTGATTGTTTACCTGGCTAAACTGGTGATGAGGGCACAAGTTAGTTCGCATGCGCTGATGGAGTTCCCACCTGGGGTACTGAAACACATGAACGATTTTTTATTTATTACGTAAACGACCACGGGTACCTACCGTATATTAGCAGAGGTGCTGGGTCACACCGGAATACGTTAACCCATGCCAATATTAGTTTCACATCGTTTGACTATCCGAGAATCTTCGCTGTACATTTTCAGACAGATCTGCCAGGTTTTGTAGCGAGAGCTTTGAGGACTAATAGAGAGCTGCTTGGACTTGCAAAATTCTTTTAAAAAAATAACGCTGCAAATTCTTTCACTGGGGTTTATTATTCAATTTCATTCATTTGGCTTGCATTCATAATTTGAATTTCTACTAAGCTTTGGAGTGTGCGTGTTTCACAGGTGATAGAGCGATTATTGAATTTCAGGAGGCACACAAATATGATCAACTGATCAATCCAAATAGGTATTTTGGTTGAGAACTGATTCAAGTGCTCTATGCAAACACGCACACTCCAAAGTAGAAATTCAAATTATGAATGCGAGCCAAATGAATGAAATTGAATAATTAACCCCAGTGAAAGAATTTGCAGCGTTTCATGCACATCAGAATGCTTCAACCCGTGTGTCGGCTATAAACCCTTTTAGGAGTTCACTCCAGTATCCAAAATCACTACATCACTAGGTTACTGCAATCAAAACAAAAAAACAAACGCTGTTGTTTTTGTTTTGATCGCAGTAACCTGGTGATGTAGTGAATGTGGATACAAATGTTTGCAGCATAAGATCATGCCATACATCGGGAATCCAGTATTCCACATTCGATCAAAACAACAAAAACGCTGTTGTTTTTGTTTTGATCGCAGTAACCTAGTGATGTAGTGAATGTGGATGCAAATGTTGGCACCATAAATCGGGCCATACATCGGGAATGGTTTGAGCTACAGACCTGGGGAGGGGCTCATTCGATTCCTCATGGAAAGTTCTTCAAAAAAAGTCCACATTTAGGCCGCCTTGGTTTTTTTGGAGGTTTTTAGGGATTTTACAAAACTTTGACAACCTTTAAAGGGCAATTTAAATTAAGTGAGAGAGCTGGCTAATGAATTGGGGCGTTGTCGGACCAATATTGATTTTTCGTGAAAATTTCAGATTTTTTGCTCCAGCCGTTTGGGAGAAATCGTGCATGCGGCATACGGCGGACGGACGGAAAATTTTTTATTGCAGATTTGGATTCGTACACCCTTTGAAACGTAAAACATGAAATTTTCAGGGCGGGTTAGAAATTTTTTTTCAAGAGCGATTACAATGGTTTATTTTTGAATAATAGTAGTAAACCAAAACGTTTTCGAAAAAAAATGGATTTATCTGGTTTTGATTCTAAACGCCTCATTTCTTTGTTTTTTTTGCTACGCATCTTTGATTAAAAACTCACCCGAATTCGCTCTCTTCCAACGGTTGTTGACCGATCGAAATCCTCGGCTCTTTCCCGCTGAATTCGTACGCCGGCATTTCGGATGAAAATTTTCGAAAATCCTTCAACGAGGTCTCAAAATTGTCTTAAGGTATCGCGGATTTGAAACGCGTCAGGACGAACACTGACTGAATGTCACTGAATGAATTCTATTCCTCATTCGGAACACACAAAAAAAGGGGAAGAAAAAAATCTCTAGACAGGAGTCGAATCTCGTCTTCCACCGAATGTTGATAACCCTGCTAATTTAGATGAGACGGCGGAAATGATTTGCACGAGGCAATGGGACACAAAAAGAAAAAAAAATTAGCCGAATTCGTAGATTTGTAATATGATGGGTCATGGAGCCGAATGTTTGACATTGCACATTCAGTGATTTGGAACATTCAGTTTGAAAAATAAACATTGTGATCAACAAATTGTACCCTGTACCGCACGAATTTTGACATTTGATATTCGGGCGTTTGACATTGACAAACCAAAGAGACTTGATAGCAACATTTATGTGAAAAACACTGGGGTTTATTATTCAATTGGCTTGCGTTCATGATTTGAATTTCTACTAAGCTTTGGAGTGTGCGTGTTTCAGGTGATAGAACGATTATTGAATTTCAGGAGATATGCATAAGACTTAAATTTCTTGTTGAGTTGGGATCATATTTGTGTGCCTACTGAAATTCATTTGGTTCTATGACCTGTGGAACAACTGCTAAGTATTTAGGTAAGTAATAAACCCCAGTGAGTGTAATAATATCAGAAGGTTCAACCCGTGTTGGAGCCTTTTGTTCATGTATCCACATTAATCAAACTGCTTTCAAGACAAAAACAATTATAAACCAAAACCCCAGTGAAAGAATTTGCCGTTTCATGCAAATGGTTCATCCCGTGTATCGGGTTATGTTAAGGAATTTCCAGTTGATGTGTTCATTCCAGATGAGCAACACAAAAACAATAATAAAAAATTGCAAATGTTGGCACATAAATCGGGTGTAATCGGAATCGTTTATTTCGATGGAAAGTTCTTAAAAAAAAGTCCAAATTTAGGCCGCCTTGACTTTTTTTGAGGTTTTTAGGGATTTTACAAAACTTTGACAACCTTAAAGGGCTTTAAATTAAGCGATAGCTGGCTCAAGAATTGGGGCGTTGTCGGACCAAAATATTATTGAATAATAAACCAAAATGTATGCGCCAATCGAAAAGTCAAATTTTTAGTGCATATTTCGAGTTCTAGGGCATCATCTGAGTTTTACCTGCATATTTTAGGTGACTAAAACAGAGTTTTTAGTGACCTAAGAATCCGCCCCCTAATCATGACATACCTAATTCGGCCGTTCCTATGCAACTTCAGGTAGTGAAGCGCGGGATGCAGAGAACTGGTAAGTTTATCATTCTTTTTATATTAATTTCGTTGATCTATCACTCTTTACTTCTTAAGAAATTACTATAAGAAAACGCACATTTTCATTAGACAACAACCTGACAGATAAGTCAAAAAACGAGGGCTGACGAGGACGACGAGAGTTGTGCTATGATAAAACAAGTGGGTGTGGCACATAGCTTCCTCGTATCCATAACATGACTGTATAGATCATTGAAAATTATTATTGACTAAAGAACTTCGTTCAATTAGGCGAAGTAAATATTGAATTAGGGTAAATTTATTGTCATGCAGGAGCATAACTTGAGAAAATAAAGGTAGGCATGTTCAACTATTGAACAAACTATAGAATATACCAAATCCGAACAATCCCTGAAAATTTCAACGAAATCAGTCATGAACTCCCGGAGTTATGCGTGTAACAAGGATTTCACGTTTGCGGATGCGCAGAGGCTACTATTGATCCGGGGTTCATGAAACTTATAGGGGACCATCTACACATCAAACCGAACAATCCCTGAAAATTTCATCGAAATTGGTCAAGAACTCCCGGAGTTATGCGCGTAACAAGGATTTCACGTTTGCGCAGAGGCTACTATTGATCCGAGGGTCATGAAACTCATAGGGGACCATCTACACATCAAACCGAACAATCCCTGCAAATTTCATCAAAATCGGACTATAACTTCGTGTAGTTTTGCCCGTAACAAGGATTTGCTGACAGATAGACAGACACACAGACAGACACGGAACCAAAATTGTTCAGAAAGGTCTAAAACGCAAAATGCGAGTGGAATTTTTGATTTTGGAGACAAAAAAATTTTCACATTCCGAAAGTGAAAACAATGCTTCCGCTACCTTGGTAGACTCGGAAGCAAAAGGCCTAGCAAACGCGTGTCAAATGAAACGCCTTAGTTTTGCTATGATAATCAGTGGTATGATAAGGTTGGAATTAAGTAAATTACCTTCCTAAATAAATATTATTTATACGTGAAACCAGGATGTGGACGTTATCAATATCAAGGCTTTAATTTTTGATTGCTCTCAATCCGACAAAGATCGTGTGAACCGCGATTACGAAGTCAGAAGTGGGTTTAAGGTAGGTAGGCATACGAAGGAGATAATGAACTCTAAACATCGTTACATAACTTGATAATAGTTGGGTAAGGGCATCCATTCGACTGTTCAAGGGGCAGAGTCCTTGACAATGAGTTGAAACCAATTTAGCGTCGTTGAACGTCGAGTGGGGTGAATGAGCCATCGCGACATAGTCGAGGGATCTTCAACTCGTAGGATATTCACGAATTGTCGCGGAAATCTTGAAAAAAAAATCGATATTGGCACGTGTGTCCATTTTATCTGATGTATTACTCATTGTCCATCTGTTTCGATGGTTTGACAATAGGAAGGTAATCCATCCAATATACCTGTTTACCTTTATTTGAGAGACTACGTAACGCACTCAACGAATATTTTGAAAAAAAGGTACCCATAGCTCGTTAAACACGCCTTCCTTGATAGTCCAGTCAAAGTAGACAAAAAAGGGGCGTTTGCTTACAAAACGTCGGATGTTATGTTTCAAAGTTTTAATCGGTGTCTTGGCACTCCAGTAGTGGGAAACTAAGAAAATCTAACAAAATTGTTGTCAAAACAACTTTTGAAGGCCAAAAAACCTCAGAATTTTCGGACTTTTGGTTTATTATTCAAAAATAAACCATTGTAATCGCTCTGGAAAAAAAATTCTAACCCCCCCTGAAAATTTCATGGTTTACGTTTCAAAGGGTGTAGAATCCGAATCTGCAATAAAAAATTTTCCGTCCCTCCGCCGTACGCCGAACGGACGATTTCTCCCAAACGGCTGAAGCAAAAAAGCTGAAATTTTCAGGAAAAATCCATGTTGGTCCGGCGACGCCCCAATTCTTGAGCCAACTCTCTCACTTCGTTTAAAGTGCCCTTTGAGGGTTGTCAAAGTTTTGTAAAATCCTTAAAAACCTCAAAAAAAGTCAAGGCGGCCTAAATTTGTACTATTTTTGAAGAACACTCCACGAGGAATCGAATGAGCCCCTCCCCAGGTCCGTGGGTCAAACCATTCCCGATCTATGGCCCGATTTATGGTGCCAACATTCGCGTTATTTCGGTTTATTATTGTTTTTGTGTTGATATCAGTAACCTAGTGACGTAGTGATGTAGTAATGTGGATACTGGAGTGAACTCCTAAAAGGCTTTGTAGCCGATACACGGGTTGAAGCATTCTGATAACCATAAAAAACGCTGCAAATTCTTTCACTGGGGTTAATTATTCAATTGGCTTGCGTTCATGATTTGAATTTCTACTAAGCTTTGGAGTATGCGTGTTTCACAGGTGATAGAGCGATTATCGAATTTCAGGAGATATGCATAGGGCACGTAAATCTGTTCTCAACCAAAATACCTATTTGGATTGATCAGTTGATCGTATTTGTGTGCCTCCTGAAATTCAATAATCGCTGTATCACCTGTGAAACATCAAAGGATTTTTTAACTTCCAGCAAAGCTTAGTATAAATTCAAATCATGCAAAAACGCAATGTGAATAATAAACCCCAGTGAAAGAATTTGCAGGGTTATCCGTTAAAAACGTCGATTTTCATAGGAATACCGAATTCAAACGAAATTGATAAGGGAGTTATTGCCATTTTAGTGAATTAAGATCCAAAACCCGAAAAACATCGTAAAATTGGAATAACTCGAAAACAAAACCTCTAAAAAAAATGTCTAAAGGGCACGTTTTGTCAGAAATCAGTTGTAAAATCGATTTCTGGCTAGTGGCAGGTTCCTCAGATTATAACACCCTGCTCAGGGATTGCTTCTCCCGGTTGTTTTTGAAAGCTCCGGGAGTCCGACGAATATGAATAATTCCCCCTTCACGTTCCTTAAACCTGCTGAACCTGAGCAGCTTCTCAACTTCAGGGGTATCCCCTGGGTGTTGCAGGTATGTCGACTTATCCCCTGTAAGGAGCAACTAATCCATCCCATCATTTCCTTGTTATACGTTACAGCTAACGGATTAACGCAGGCATTCCTGAATAATTCTTACTTGAGCACGACAACCCCTCTGCGAGTGGCAGCTTCTGTGTCGATGTTGTCCACTCCGGTTCCCGCTCGTCCGACAACTCTGAGTTTCGTGGCGGCCGCCAAAACCTCGGCCCTCACCTTCGTGTCCGATCTCACGATCAAGGCATCGTACTCCTGTTGAGTAAAAGGTAACATATTAATAAAAATGCCGCTTGCTAGGATGTGGGTTTTGTATTTTACTCACCACATTCTATGTCAGTACGATGTGTACAGGTTCATGAAATTAACAAAAAAATGTATCTTCCCTCAAAGGCGGAGGTGTCACACCATTAAATAAAAATGAAAAAAACTAAACAAAATAAAAGTGGGGAGAACGCCTAGATTTTACCCGACGCCGGCCCTTGGGAAATACATTATGATGGAGGAGGGAGGAAGGGATGAGGAAGTGTCCCTGTAGAAAGACCACCAGTTTAAGTAACAGCCCCGGATGACGCGGGTGGTGACACAACGAAGTACTCCTGATGGGATGCACAGCTCGAGTAACTCCGTGGCACTCTTCCCGCACCACACTTCGCGCCAAGATACGGTTGAAGCCATAACATATATAGGTCTGACAAATCTTTTTTAGAAGCTCCCTCAACATTGAGTCAATCAATCTAAAATTACATCTATACTGAATTATAGAAATGTATGACGCTGTTTTCATTGGGTGTAGTCCTCGTATGGGCCGTTCCTACCTTCTTGGATCGTATAGCGGTAATGAGTTCATACCAAAGTAAGGGACCGTTAAAAGTCAAGTTCTGAAAATTGAATTTTAACAGTTTAAGTAAGAGCGCCGGATGACCGGGTGGTGACACCACGAAGTACTCCTAACGAGAAGAGGTATTTATTATAGACATCTACCTACTGATGTTAGGGGCCTGAAAAATCTTTAAGAGCCCCCTCAAATATCAGGTCAATCAATCTAAATTTACATCCATACTGAATAATAGAAATATACGAGACTGTTTCTATTGGGTATAGTCCTCGTATTGGGCGTTCCTACCTACTTGGATCGTAAACTAATACTTGGTTCATATCTGAGTGAAGCAATTTTAAAATTCAACTTCTGAAAATTAAATTTTTGGATGACAAACATATTAAAACTAGAAAAAAAACAAAATTTACGAACTTTTCCAAGAAATAAAGTCTAAATACGTCTAGGTGACTAATTTCAGAAAATCCCATCAAAATAAGATGACAACTGTGGTAGTTTTTTTGGAATGACAGTTAAAAGGACTTTAATTTTGCGCTTCAGCAGGGATTTCCATTAATCTATAGCGATAAAATTCATAGGGTATCATCTGGAGCTAAATCTGTCCCATCCTTGAACGTTTTATCGAAATCTGATGAAAATTTTGGCAGTTATAACTGTCACAAGGGCGGTATGTATGGGCTTATGCAGAGAGATCATTGACACCATAACGATAAAGCGCATGGGGTGTCATTTGTAGCCAAAACTGCTCAATCTTTGACAATGTGTTGAAATGAAAATTCAAGCTCCCGTTTACTTTTTTAATATTATTTTCAATAATGAACTTTTGTAATTGACCAAGAAAATTAGTTCCCTGAATCAAGTGAGAGCACTCGTGTTAGTCTACGATCTGTTCGCTCACCGTTCAAAAAAGGTAAAATTTGTCTATGCAAAAAGAATTAGAGCAGGTGTCAGAGGAATGTACCTAAAAACAATTAAATGTTCCAGAATTACTAGCAAAAAACGCTGAAAATTCTTTCACTGGGGTTTATTATTAAATTGGCTTGCGTTCATGATTTGAATTTGTACTAAGCTTTGGAGTGTGCATGTTTCACAGGTGATGGAGCAATTCTTGAATTTCAGGATATGCATAGAGATTCTGTCCTCAACCAAAATACCTATTTGGATTGTTCAGTTGATCATATTTGTGTGCCTCCTGAAATTCAATAATCACTCTATCACCTGTGAAACACGCACACTCCAAAGCTTAGTAGAAATTCAAATCATGAACGCAAGACAATTGAAAAATAAACCCCAGTGAAAGAATTTGCAGCGTTTCATGCATATCAGAATGCTTCAACCCGTGTATCGGCTACAAAGCCTTTTAGGAGTTCACTTCAGTATCCACATTACTACATCACTAGGTTACTGCAATGAAAACATAAACAATAATAAACTAAAAAAACGCAAATGTTGGCACCATGAATCGGGCCATACATCGGGAATGGTTTGAGCTATGGACCTGGGGAAGGGCTCATTCGATTCCTCGTGGAGTGTTCTTCAAAAAGAGTCCAAATTTAGGCCGCTTCGACTTTTTTTGAGGTTTTTAGGGATTTTACAAAACTTCGACAATCCTTAACGGGCACTCTAAATTAAGTGATAGTGCTGACTAAAGAATTGGGGCGTTGTCGGACCAATATTGATTTTTCCTGATATTTTGCTGCAGCCGTGTGGGAGAAAACGTGCGTACGGACGGAAAATTGTTTATTGCAGATTCGGATTCTAAGCCCTTTGAAACGTAAACCATGACATTTTCAGGGGGGGTTTTTTTTTTTTTTTTCAACAGCGATTACAATGGTTTATTATTGAATAATAAACCAAAAGTCAAATTTGTTAACTCCAGGTGTAAGAGCGAGGTGGGGTAGAATTTAATTTCTCGGATTCGACAGCTGTCGACGAACATCTGTATCGATTAACGATAAACAACCGATAACGTCACGTCACCAGTTTTCCAAACGCTGATAAAAATGACGTTGATTCCGTTTTTATTCTTCCCTCCGACGAGTTTTATAAGAGTTAGGTAACTGAAATGTGTTTTCGAACCGACAACCTTGTGACGCAACGTGGTTTTCGGTAGGTACTCCAAAGAATCCGTCGGATAATCCTTCGTTGAGAATTTAGTTGAGGATTTAGATAAAAACTTGGTTTTTTTCGCCAAAAATCAATGAGTTTCTTGGACAACGCTTTTCAAACAGAGGAAAATGGGAGATTTTGAAGAAAAGAAATGTTGAAAATGGAGTAATATACATTGTATTGATCGATTACCAGATAGATTTTTCCCAAAACCCTCAAATTTCGAGCACGATTCCACCAGTATTTCGAAATTGCCAGTGAGCAGACAAATACATCGATTTCTGAGCGATGAAACTCAAAGGGGACCATCCACAGTCTAACCCGCATGTACTTCGAAAATTTCGTCAAAATTGGACGAAACTTGTAGGACCCCTACTGTCTTCGTAGGGTTTGTTTCAAGAATTAGCTGACATTTGGGTACACCCACAGAAGGCACGAAAGTTGTTCAGAACGGCTTAGAACGCAATAAGCGAGTTGAAATTTTGTTGGGCATTGTTGAGGATTTAGATAAAAACTTGGCTCT
Source organism: Creontiades dilutus (assembly GCA_031894815.1). Lineage (NCBI taxonomy): Eukaryota > Metazoa > Arthropoda > Insecta > Hemiptera > Miridae > Creontiades > Creontiades dilutus. The sequence continues at coordinate 956,137 of JAVIWC010008305.1, forward strand.
TTCGCCGAAAAATCAAGCGTTCCGAGGGAAAAGGATGAGTTTGTTGGACAACGCTTTTTGGACAGCAGGAAATGGTGAACTATAATGTTGAAAATTGATGAATTTACAGTGGATTAATCGATTTCTCCAACCACCCTCACATTTTGAGCTCACCAGTAGTACCTGTGAAAATTACTCTTGGTGGACTTTACATTTACATTCTGAGCTATGAAACTTGAAGGGAACCATTTGCAGCTTAACTCGCATGTACTTCGAACATTTCGTCAAAATCGTATGATAACTGCAGGAATTACGTTTGTTTCAAGAATCAGCAGACACGTGGACAGACACACAGATAGGAGGCACGAAACATAAGTTGTTCAGAATGGTTTAAAATCCAAAATGCAAGTGCAACGCATTCCAATGCAATTCCACTACCAACAGGTAGAGATCCACCATGGAAACCCAATCATCGCGTCCATTCTTGAATAACCCCGTCACTAAAGGCGACTCAAACGGTAATGGCACTCAGATCTTCTGGTTCCTGGATCCTTCTAGTCCTCCAAATTACGAATTTTGTTTTATCTTCTTATTTTTGCTCTAAGTCACTAACCTATAAGCATGTACCTACCGCTTTACAGTAGGACACCAATTGCGGCCAACCTCCACCGTTCAGAAGACTGACTGCCTCATCCCTTGACAGAGCTGGCTGGCCAAATGCATGTACTCTGAATTCATTCAGAACACGGCAGGAACATCAAAAGTGGGGAAGAGCGTCATTCTCGTGAGAATTGCAGAGCGAACACTCTTCACATCGTTCGGTAGCGTAAGGTTTTGCATTCAAATGAAGCATCTCACCTCTCAGCTTGAAGATCCAGCTACTGGAATAAAGGTCCAAATCGGAATCTTTCACCAGACTGCCACACTTTACATGAGGATCGAGTTCTCTATAGAGAGTGAATCTCTCGGAAGCCATAGCTCTCTGCCAAAACAGGGCTCTTTTATGATCCCTAAGCATTTCCAACAGGTCCCCTGCTTGAGTCGTCATAAGTGCTGCATTCAACGAGGGGAAATCATTCGGCAGACCCAATTCTGAAAAAAGGCGGTCCAAGTACCCAGCCCATGAGATCTTTTGCAATAAAACCTCTCGCGCAATGACTTTAAAGAGTCTCGTGTCATGAAGGTGGGCAATCTTTATCAAGTTATTTAGGTGGGCTTCAAGTGTGACTGTCGATAAGGTGTCCAAACCAGTCTCAAGATATAAAATATAATTTGGAGAGAAACTTGGCAAACGGAATAACTTTCTGACAAACATCAGCTAAACACTTTCTGCATTTGCATGTTCCTGGAATCCCCAGCACGGTACTGCGTAGCACAAGATAGATCGAACTGTCGCGTTAAAAACATCCATCTTTGCCTTTATTGGGACAGATGGATCAACAAATAATTTCTTCCAGATGCTATTTAACGCAAATTTAGCCGAATTAGCTTTCATCTTTACATGCTTACTGAAGGATAAACGTGGCATCAGATTTAACCCTAAATATTTATAATTATTCACAATTTCCAGGCCACTGATGATCTAGCCTTAGAAATCGAAACTTAGGTATATATTCACACTTGAAGGGATTAAAAGCGTTGATCTACCTAAAATTACCTAACATTTTAATGAAAGCAATTTTACCGCTGGATTTTGAATTTCATCTCTCATTCAGTTATTTTATCTTTTCATTAGTTATCTTAGAAAATGAAGCTATTGCAAAGGCTCCAAACCTTTTTAAAATAACTTTTTAAAGAAATTGTCCTTATGGAGTCTGTTTTTAGGTAGGCACTGAGGGAGTATGGTTCGGTATTCTAAAACATTCCTGGATTTTAACGTGTATGTGGACGATTACTCTTGAATTGAGATGGTTAATACAACTGAAGAAAGGATGAGTTAGTTGGACAACACTTTTTGATTGTTCAAATGTTCAAATTTCGAAAACGTCTGCCAAGTGGGTGTGGCACATAGCTTCCTCGTATCCATAACATGACTGTATAGATCATTGAAAATTATTATTGACTAAAGAACTTCGTTCAATTAGGCGAAGTAAATATTGAATTAGGGTAAATTTATTGTTATGCAGGAGCATAACTTGAGAAAATAAAGGTAGGCATGTTCAACTATTGAACAAACTATAAAAATCCCTGAAAATTTCATCGAAATCGGTCAAGAACTCCCGGAGTTTTGCTTGTGGCAAGGATTTCACGTTTGCGCATGCACAGAGACTACTATTGATCCGGGGGTCATGAAACCTATAGGGGACCATCTACACCCCGACCCGCACAATCCCTGAAAATTTCATCAAAATCGGACAATAACTTCGTGTAGTTTTGCCCGTAACAAGGATTTGCTGACAGACAGACACGGAACCAAAATTGTTCAGACAGGTCTAAAACGCAAAATGCGAGTGGAATTTTTGATTTTGGAGACAAAAAAATTTCACATTCCGAAAGTGAAAACAATGCTTCCGCTACCTTGGTAGACTCGGAACTAGGTCATTTAAAAATTGAAGTCAAACCTATGCTGAAACTCATACCTGTATGTCATCGAAATGTGCTGTATAATCTGTTTGAATAAAATAAGATTATTTAGAACAAGTTGTTTCGTAATAACATTGGCAGTTATTTGCACATAAACTGCCCAAATTTCAACTTGCCTTAACATAAACGTAATTTTTTTATAATTCGCTCAAACGACCATGCTGCATCATCATGTATAAATGAGTTTTAATTGAAAATAACTACATCAAAAACGAATGACACATTTTAGCTGAAATGAACGTGAGAAGTTTTGTATTTTCAGTGAATGAAGGGTATTCTGAATCAACACAATTTTCATGGAAGAAACTATCAAGAACTGAATTCCGGCCAAATAAAACCATTAGGGATAGTTTTGTGAGTTAATTGGTACAAGCACATACTTAAGTTCAGAAGTTGTACATCATTCAAGTACAAATTAGCGAAATATTGGACGAACTTACTGGAATTTCTTTGATGAGCTCCTCCTGACTCAGCTTGTACTTGCAGGTGACTTGAAGCCCGTGTTTCCTCAAAAGCTGGACGCACGTCTCGTCCACGGCATCGCTGATCAGCACCTTTTTCAGCTGTATGGACATTCTGACAGGCGAAACGTCAAAATTGGCACCTACGTCGAAATTTCGAGCTCGAGCTTTTCGTTCAAATCGAAAATGTGCTTTTTTTCAAGGCTCAGAATGAGCCTTCGTTACAAAACTTTGCGGTTTGAAATAAATGGCAATTTTGTGTGAATTGGTACTAATTGTGGTTTTTTTGTGTGTGGGAAGTGGTGATTCTAGGGTGCCGGTCCAGCCGTGTATGCGGGTGCGTTGGTAGGTTCTTCAGATTGGGATCGTTAAGGTCTCCCACCACGGACCAGCCTCTACTTATGACATCTGACGATAACCTTGTCTCCCTCCCTACCCTGCCAGACGAGGAATTAACGTGACCCTTCACGATTAGAATTTTTTTTTGCCCTCGAAATTGCTGTAATGAACTATTACATGAAAAGGAAATTTTCTCACCGAACGCTATCTGAACAGCGCTCTTCCATAAGTACCTACCCAACCAGGAATTTACAAAAATTACTCGTTCGAAAACCATAAAACTCATCTTGGTATTGAGGGCTTTCTCTTCAAATTAACTGCCGCAGTTATAAAAATACGATATTTGAAAAATCCCTCTTAAAAATAGCTAAAAAACGCTGGAAATTCTTTCACTGGGTTTATTATTCAATAGGCTTGCGTTCATGATTTTAATTTCTACTAAGCTTTGGTGATAGAGCGATTATTGAATTTCAGGAGGCACACAAATATGATCAACTGATCGATCCAAATAGGTATTTTGGTTGAGAACAGATTTACGTGCTCTGTGCATATCTCCTGAAATTCAATAATCGCTCTATCACCTGTGAAACAGGCACACTACAAAGCTTAGTAGAAATTCAAATCATGAATCATTGAATAATAAACCCCAGTGAAAGCATTTGCAGCGTTTATTGTACTAAAATCCAATAAAAAGACCTCAGAATTACAACCGGAATTTCATTTTGGGTTCTTGAAATTTTCAATCTGAACCATATCATAGCATGCATACAAAACCAGAGAGGCAATTTCAAAAATGTGTCCCAAGTACCTCGTCGCCAAATGTTTCTAATGTAAATGTTTTATTACCTCATTATTTACTGCACCAACCTTGCAAAGAGTTCTTACGTACAATGTTACGGCTATAATCCTGACGAAAACTGCAAGAGTTACTTTCGAAAATATGTCCCACGTAACTCGTCATCAAATTTTTCTGATGTAAATGTTTTTTTTTTTACCTCATTATTTACTGCTACTTTCATTCAAGTTCTGTTCATTTTAAAGAAGACTAAATTCTGTTTGTGATATGTATTATGAATCAATCTTCCACTGTACATTAGTTCGGTGACATCCTTCATTTTTTGTTATTCAATAAAACGACCTCAGAATTACAACGAGAATTTCATTTTGCCCTGAAATCCTTGAATTCTTCAATCTGAACCATATCATAGCATGCGTACAAAATCAGAGAGGCAATTGCAAAAATGTGTCCCAAGTACCTCGTCGCCAAATGTTTCTAATGTAAATGTTTTATTACCTCATTATTTACTGCACCAACATTGCAAAGAGCTCTTACGTACAATGTTACTGAAATTCAATAAAATGACCTCGGAATTAATGTTTCGTGGGAATTTAATTTTTCCTGATATCCTTGAAATCTTCAATCTGAATTATATCACTACAACGGGCAAACTCAAGAAAATTGAGAATCCCATTGTTAATTTTCACGGGCAACTCATATATTCGATTACATTTTTACTTCAATCTGAATTTATGACACATTTTAGCATGGAACTCAAGAAAATTGAGCCTACTGTCAATTTTCACGGGCAATCATATGTTCGTAGGTGATTACATTTTTGCCCCGAAAATTCGTTTGGTGACATCCATTATTTTAGCATGGAACATGCTTTAGCCTGGGCTGCCATACTTCTCTGAAGAGCGAATTTTACGTAAAACAGATTTCTGCTCAGTAATATTCTTCAGAAACTCTTCACAACTCATATTAAAGTTCACTTTCACTGTTAATACTGCACGAAGAACATCCATTGTTGTGATTTTTCTGGCGTCCACGTAAAATTCATATGGGAAAAGACTCGCTCAACAGAAGCATTACTTCCTGGTAAACACATCACAAGTTCTGCAACTTTTTTCAGGTTACTGTATGGCACAGAATTGCCCTTAAAATGTAATAAAGCATCACGCCATTTATTTTGTACATCTGCGCTCTCTTCTGTACAGGTTGATATATTTCTAGTCACATATTCTCTGAGATATGTGAATTCATCGAATAAGGTGAAAGACAATGACGACCCAGTGTAGACAGATGCCTCGCACATTTCACGCATTCACTCCAAAAGCGTAATGCACGTAGCAGACGACCGATAGGATGAATGTTGGATACCTTCATTTGACAACCGTAACGTAATCAGAGCGCATGCCATGCAGAGTGCCAACTTTGGTAATTGTATAAGAGCTACCAACCGCACATTAAACTAGAAGAAAAATACGCGGTGTCGTATTTTGTCGATGGCAATAATTGGGGACATAGGGGACAGATTCAGAAAACAGGGGACATGAACGGGGACGTTTTAGGACCAGGGACAGCGTCCCGAAAACGGGGGGGACCTTATCATAGTGCTATAATCCTTTATAGTTCTGCGAGAACCTGAGCTGCGAGTCCTCATTTAGATAATCAGTCTATCAGCATTACTGCGATAAAGATATTTTAGTCAGTAGAACACGGAAATCAGTAATATTATTGCACATCCGTCACATAGGTACAGCCGAAATGGCAGACACGAAAATAGCGAAATTGAAATTGAGGATAGGAAATTAGCGAAAGGAAACCGCAAAAATAGCATGGCTAAAGCATGTTCCATGTTTTTTGAATTTCAGCGCAGGCTCTAAGCAGTAAGGGTGATTCTCATTTAACGGGACAATCGCTGTCCTTCTTTGATAAATTATTTTCTGTTCAACTTTTCCCAAAAATTATTTTTGCAATTATTATGTGGTAACCAGGCTTACTTATGGCTGTCATAAAGTTCGGCTACTCTTCATTGTACATGCCGGTAATTGATCGAAATGTACCTCTAATCTCATTGTCATGGTCTGTCCGTGAGTCAGAATTTGAACTTAATCCGAAATTTTATCCGCTCAAAGTACGTTTTACCGGAAATATTTTAACTAGTACTTTTTTAGAATTAGTTACTGGATGTTAGTGAGCTTACAGAGGGACTAACCTTTAGATAGTCTGTACGAATCAAGTGCTCAAAGTTTGTCCCAAACCTTCTGTCTCATTGTCATGGGTTTGAAGGAAATCATCGTAGCTCTCTCAAATGAGGGCATTTTTTGGCAATTCAAAGTTTTTTCAGCGTTGGTAACCCTGCCCTTTGAGGAAACACCATGCTTCCGCCATTTCTATACAGTTGGGGCTCAAAAATGAAGTTAGCCGTTTGTAGAACAGGTGTGTACGTTTAATACTTCTCATTGTTATGGGTTTGAAAATCACTCTCAATCAATCTTATTGATTCGTTTAGCATTCATTTTGGGATAGAGATGTAAAAACTCTATTTAATGCAAGTTTCAATTTCTATAAGTGTTCATTAGACTCCTAATTGCAGAAGGGGTGGTGAGGATTTCTCAATGTCGTGGCGATTTTAAACTTCATTGTTGTGGCTACACAAAAGCCGTCATAGCTGTTTGAAACAATTTTTTTTTTTTCAAGTTTTTTATTTGATACTAAATAAATACTAATATTAAAATGTGATACTTGTTCTAGCACAAAGTCAGGAAAACCTGAAATCAGATATCTGTCTCATTCAACCTTACCTACACATCGTTTACGTAATTCTATCGTTTTTTGGTTGACAAAGTTCATTGTCATGGACACATACCATTCTTGTAAGCTATAAAATTTTAAAACCTGAATTTTGAGGAAACAAACGAAAATTATGCGTGCGTGTACATCACTATACCATCACAGTAACATCTAGATTGTAGAATAAAAAAATCATCAATTTAGGAGAACAAATTTTTTTAGCCAGAATCAAAACCGCGATTGTCCCGTTGAATGAGAATCACCCAGGTCCGTCCCCTGGAGAGGCGGCTAGCGCCAAGTTTTGTACTAAAATTCAATAAAACTACCAACCACAGGTAGTTTTGCAACGAGAATTTCATTTTGCCCTGATATCCTTAAAATTTTCTGTCTGAATCATAACACTACAATGATAAACTCGAGAAATTTGAGAATATCTTAGTTAATTTTCCCGGTATAGCTACCAACTTCGGGACACGGCTATCAATACGCTGCCCTTCAACGTCTCACGACATCAAGGCAAATCCGATTCTTGAACAGGGTGCAACTTCATTTGCCCACCTACTTATCGTATTTCGATACTCATCTTCGCCTTTCCAGTCCATTTAGCACAACTAGTTTGGGACGCGGTATCACAGATTGACATAATAGACTATTGTCATTGGCGGCCGTTACGGGGTTTTTTCCGATTTGGTTTCCTCAACGGTAAACAACGCCTACGGCATTCCCAGACTAACGTTCTGACCTTGGACTCTTCGAAACACCCTCTATTGACAGATGGAAACCCTCCGGTGATCTGTTAACATTTATCACCTATTCTAGTTTGAAAACATCTGCCAACTAGTTGGGGAATGTAGCTACCAACTTGGATAGTACTAATTTCTAGCTAACATTACATCATTTCCTTCACATGTTACATCCTTCAATTTAATAATAACCGAGCTGGATAGTGTAACATTGTGCCACAGCCCAGAGTGGATCTTACTTCTAATTTTTATAAAGCACCTATAAAACCACAGTAATAATTAAAAGTACGTTTTAAACGCCTACATCAAGTAGGCAGTTTTTTAGAAAATGAATTGCAGAATCGATCCTTGAAGTTTGATCCATCTCAACTGTAGATGCCCTGTACATTTTGATTTTGAATTGTTTCCGAAAATTCGCTAATTCACCTTCTAGGAAGGTTATTGAACGAATTTCGATCAGATTTCAATGATATGTTGGTCACTTAATTATTAAGAGAGTAAACAGTTTAGTGGGTGAATGGTTTAGTTTATTAAGGAGTGACGTTTGATGCTCGAATGAAATGGACCCAGCACATTCCAAGTTAGTGTCAAAAGCTAAGAAAATGGGTATTAACCAAGTACTGAACCACATTTCTATCAGAAGAACTTAAGATTAATATTTATCAGGCGCTGTTTGAATCAATTTTACTGTGTCTGTTTAATGTAATACGTACCTGGTACCTACCTAATCAGTAAAATTTTTAAGATTAGAAAAATAACATTGAGGACGTTGCTGAATTCTGTAAAGTGTGGCACATAAATTTTCATAATTTTTTAACGCTAATTCAAGAGACGCTATCCGTTTTGTGATTTGACTAAATTTTGCGGAATAATGACCGAAATTGGTTTTTTCGCATCCGTTTTTACATTATATGCGCCTGTTTTCAGATTGTTACGGCGATTAATTTTCAAGATCTGGTTGAAAAATGTAAAAATAGGTGATTAAAACCTTCAGTGATCAAGAGAAAAACGCTGCAAATTCTTTCACTGGGGTTTATAATTCAATGATTCATTATTTGAATTTCTACTAAGCTTTGGAGTGTGCGTGTTTCACAGGTGATAGAGCGATTATTGAATTTCAGGAGGCACACAACTATGACCAACTGATCAATCCAAATAGGTATTTAGGTTGAGAACCGATTTAAGTGCTCTATGCATATATCCTGAAATTCAATAATCGCTCTGTCACCTGTGAAACACCGCACACTCCAAAGCTTAGTAGAAATTCAAATCATGAATCATTGAATAATAAACCGCAGTGAAAGAATTTGCAGCCTTTTTTTTTCAAGAGCGATTACAATGGAAAAATATTCTATTTGAAAATTTTAAATTTCGTAAGACGGAGCATGCATATCAGAATGCAAGTGTGTAGGCTATATATATAATTTTAAAAAAAAAGCTGTTGTTTTTGTTTTGATTGCACTAACCTAGTGATGTAGTGAATGTGGATGTAAACGTAGGCACCATAAATCGGGCCATACATCGGGAATGGTTTGAGCCAGAGACCTGGGGAGGGGCTCATTCGATTCCTCATGGAAAGTTCTTCAAAAAAGTCCAAATTTAGGCCGCCTTGACTTTTTTTGAGGTTTTTAGGGATTTTACAAAAAACTTTGACAACCCTTAAAGGGCACTTTAAATTAAGTGAGAGAGCTGGCTTAAGAATTGGGGCGTTGTCGGACCAACGTGGATTTTTCCTGAAAATTTCAGATCTTTTGCTCCAGCCGTTTGGGAGAAATCGTGCCTACGGCGTACGGACGGAAACATTTTTATTGCAGATTCGGATTCTACACTCTTTGAAACGTAAACCATGAAATTTTCAGGGGGGGTTAGAATTTTTTTTTCCAGAGCGATTACAATGGTTTATTATTGAATAATAAACCAAAATCATCTTAGTCTGAGAGTCGACATAAATGGTGATTTTTTACGCGATATAAACAAATTTCGGTTTTTTAAACATTTCACCAACTTTTACGACAACTGGTCAAAGGTAGCTCCTGGACTCTAATGAAAAAACTTCAACAAATGAGGAGATCATAATGTTTTGTTTATTTAAATCGTGGCTTACAAGAAAAAATTACGGATAATGATTGAAGTGATTACTTAAATAATTCTAAATTTGTTTCTTTCTCAAAGATTATCTTTTAAAAAAATTATATATATAAAAAAAAGAAGATTATACATTTAAAAAGCGTAACGCGTTCGGATGTCTTCCAGTTTTTTGGACACCTCGTTCGGCTTTTTGTCGAGGCCCTCAGCTATGCTCTTCTGTTTGGCGCTTTCAAGCGAGTTGTACTGCTCGCAAAGGTCGCCGTCAATCACGTTCTGAAACAACAGAATTGGAAGAATGGAAAATCAACATTCATTGTTCCACTCAAGGGAAAGTTTGGTTACATTGGTGTATCGTTTGGTTTCGAGAACAATACTATTGCGGATTTCAAATATCCATCATATTGCACCTATTTGAAACGCTCTCAATTTAACCGGTACGAGTGGTTGTATATGTGACTTACCTTAACCGGGAAGTAGTAGGATCTGAATGAAAGGTGATCACGGCCGCATAGAGGCGGGTTTTCAGAGCGCATGTGCATCTCCAAATGTTGGAAGAAATCCTGGTCTTCGTGGGACGTGAAGGGCACCAGGACGCCGACGGAGCCAGACAGGGTGGTGTACACCAAGGACTCCGAACCACCGGGGATCAGAGTGGCTTTCTGCAAAGGAACAAAAACCAACGAATAAGTTCGACAACTCTTAAAGATACATACAAAGCATCCCGCATTTGATGTAAACAATATTTTTGAGTAAAATTAAACTAGAAATTGAACAAAATGGCGGTAACTGCAGTTTTCCATCTCAACCCGTCTCCTAAATGGGTCATTTCAAAATTTCGGTCACATTTGGGTATCGACTTTTCTAAAAAAATTTTTTGAAACGTGATCAATTTCTGCGGTTCTCTTGACATATTTTGAGTAAAATTAAAGTAGAAATTGAACAACCCTGCAGTTTTCCATCTCAACCCGTCTCCTAAATGGGTCATTTCAAAATTTCGGTCACATTTGGGTATCGAGTGAACACAACATAATCTTGAACGGTCCAACTCTGATGGGAATCGTGGCTCAAGTCTTTCAATTTAGGTGAGTGGAACAGCACAAATTAGCTTAATTTTAGCTACAGTAAATACTAAGGTTTCCTTGCCAAAATCTCACTTGCTACAAGCTCTCACTCTCTACAATTTAAGGGGCTATTGGATGGATATTGTAGGGAGTGAGGTTACAGCCTTTCACCTCCCTTACAAGCCACAAATCAATTGAAACTGGTTGAACCAAAATGTTGTCAACGAACTTCCAACAACTACACTAATTGTCAACAAGTGCGATCAAGTTTCAGAATGTTACTGGAGTAGGGAGTGAGAGTTGAAAAACCCACTCTGCTGCCTCCAGGGATGGTTTTCCCGGTAGAACTGACTGGGAAGGTCTAGGCAAAATCCAACCACCAGCGTTGGGACCATCTTGAATAAGAGATGCCAACAAAACAGAAGCAACTTCATAAACACCCTTTCCTGTCTGTACTTTTCAAAACATTGTAGCGAGTGAGGAAAAACCGTGTGACACTTAAAAAATGGGCTAATAAGGCTACTTGATTTGATCCAATTTTTTTCCTGTGGCGGATATCCATTGTAGATGGTATGTTCTTTCATAGTGTAAGTGGATATAACAGCCCCAATAAATATTTCGCTGAGTAGTGACGATGGAAGTTGTATACCTCTGGTTAGTGACAGCTGTAGGGAGTGAGAAATACGGACTTTGGTATTTTCTCCTGGGTCCTGTAGGCACAACTTTTACATACTTTTCCATGGAACATGAACATCCAGATAGGAGAACATTTTATAACACATAAAATGAACTTGAACTTTATTTTCTTAAAACGAGCAGAAAGGTGTCAAATTTTAGAAACACTCGCCAACTTAATCCAATAGTACGATCAACCTTGCGATTCCTAATCAATTTCAAGGAGGAATACCAGTTTCAAGGGGAACAAACGCACTTTTTAATACAGATAACGAAGAAATCAAGATATAAAGGAGCACAAGTTTGGAAAATCTTTTTCAAAGTTTCAAATTGTTCATAAACAGTATCAAACATCAACTTTAAGATTCCATATCAATGTCTTGGAGAAATTAGAGTTACTGAAAGTTAATCATGAAACACGCTGCTTTATCACAAAAGTGGTACATAAACTTTAGGTACAACCGTTTTGTGCTGTTTACGAACCATATCACATATCTGAATACAACCATATCACATTCAATGATTGTGACAATTTATACTGTTCGAACTTTTGCTACGTTCATTCTTGGGATACCTCGTTTGCTGTCTTAGAAGGCGTCACAAGATTTTTCGCGCCTTCAAACTAGGAATGGCTTGAGATGCAGAAGTACAGTTGGCGCCGTTTTGCTCAATTTTTGGACTAGTGTCATCCAAAAAAATGTTCTTACAGTATAGACAGGGTGGACTTAAAAGAACAAATATGCGAGCTAATAAGAGATGAGGCAGTTTCAATGCGAAGTTTGAAGATTGAAAAAAAGACTTATCTAACATTTCATGAATTCCTCGAAAAACATTAAAACGATCTTACGCTTTAGAGAAAACCTGTTTACGAGCTCAACTTCGTAAGTACACAGCCTGAATACTTCAAGATTTTGTCAAAACTGAACATTTATGCAGAGAAAGTTGCAGTCAGCGTTCTTAAAATTTCATCTGTTGTGATTCGAACCTAAATAACCAACAAGTATTGTAATCCTGATATCTGAGGCCATTTCAGATAGAGAGTTCAAGAGTAAGTTTTAAGGATTCATCAACTTCTCAGAAATCGTGTACATCATTAAAGGCCACAACAGATCATAGGATTTCTTGCGAATCTAACCAATAACAACTCCGTATTGGTTATTACACAAAAGCTTTGAAAATCAAGAAGTAATTCCAATGGTTCAAGTCTAATTTTTGTGATATGTATCTTAGTTTTCACAGAACTTCTCCTACTCTTCACAATATGTATCTTTCAGATAATGTGAAATTATGTTACCTGCAAGGAGGTGACGACTTCCCCCACGTGGAAATTGGATACGAAATCCGCTTTTTGGGAAGCTCCGTTCAGGAGGCCGCGGTCCCATAGCGCTTTGTTCCCTGTTGGATCCTCATCGACGTCATCGGTGATGTTGTTGGGGAGTCGAATCTGTAAAATAATCATACGATTCGATATTAATTAAAAAAAAAGCAGCAGGTTACGACTTAATTACAGGACAAATCTTAAAGCACCTGCCCAGAAAAGTCATTGTCAAAATAACAAAGATCATAAATAGTGCCTTCAAGCTATGCCATGTACCCCAGCTATGGAAAATCGCGGAGATAATCATGATTCCCAAGCCTGGAAAATCTGCTAATGAGTTGACGTCCTGTAGGCCTATCTCACTCCTGTCAGTTACGTCCAAGTTTTTCGAAAAACTCCTCCAAAAGAGACTGCTCTGTATTATAGAGGAACGGAACCTAATTCCTGAGCATCAATTCGGTTTTAGGAAGCACCATTCTACTATAGACCAAGTCCATAGAATAACCAGTATCATTGAGAGAGCGCTAGAGGAGAAGAAGATCTGCTCGGCCATCTTCCTTGATGTGACTCAGGCATTTGACAAAATTTGGCATGAAGGTCTTATTCACAAGCTTCGTAAAATGCTACCAGAACGTTATGCTACACTCTATCCAGCAGATGTTTCTGTATAAAACACGATGGTGCCTTTTCAGAGCCAAAGAAGAAAGAAGCTGGAGTCCCGCAAGGCAGCGTACTGGGCCCACTACTGTACCTGCTTTACACCTCTGACTTACCCGAAACTGAAGGTAATACCCTCGCTACGTTTGCGGATGAGACTGCAATTATAGCGACAGGGGAAACTAACAGTGAAAGCCGTCAGTCCACAATAAGTTGATACTGTACCAGCAAGTCCTAAAGCCTGTCTGGACTTATGGTGCGCAACTGTGGGGGTGCACGGCCCAGAGCAATCGTGACATTATTCAGCGCTTTCAGAATAATGTCCTAAGAAGCTGCGTAGATGCAAAGAGATATTTTAGAAATGACAGACTTCACTACGAGCTGCAGATTGAATCTGTCAATGAGGTCATTCGAAGCCAAGCCATGCATCACCTCTTGAGGCTACAAGACTGAGAGCTTGTGCGACGAGATATGCTTCAATAGCACGATCTACTTCATTCCACTCCACAGCACCATCACTGTGAAGTGATCATATTTCCAATGGCTTCCATTTCGCTTTTTTGGCCGACAATTGAAGTTAAGTAGATTCAACTACAACTCGCTCGAAATCAACTCCAAAACCCAATTAGCGTCACTTTAGCGTTTGACATGACTATAAACATTAACGCAGCCACGGGTTCCACCACAAGAACGGTAACTAGCCTCCTTCTGCTCGCTCTAGCTACCGTTCACGGGCCCCGTGAGTTCTCGTCACCTGTGGGCTGATATAACTCTCTAATAACCGAAAATAGCCGGAATAGCACAATGAACAGAAACGTAATAGAACAGAATTTTGGAATTGAAATAAAGATAGTTGTTAAGGACGCTAACCACGAACATTCAGTTGGTAGGTTTGAACTTCGTTAAGAAACTTTAGTGAAAAGCCCTGAGTTGGGCTTCCATGCCTCATTTGGACGATTAAAAAGAAGTATGTATCAATAAAACTCAAGTTTACACAAACATAATTAGTGGTTCGCAATTTCGGCGGTCCGACGTCGGGATTTCCGGGTCGATCGACACGTTGGGGCCACCACCCATGTTGACACTCGGGAACTCTCCCGTTCTGCCCATACGAATCCAAGATGTCATTTTCTGAAGTGGTGATCCACCTATTGTTATCGTCGGCCGATTTTAAAAGTGTCTCGGGAGTCGTCGAAATTCCCGTGCGGTTATCAACGCTTTGGCTTTCGATATGGTAAGACTGCCATCTGTTTCTCAACCCGTTAGTAGTGAGGAAACGCTTCACTCGATGAGAAGTCACCGTCCGTCCGTACAGAGCCTTCTTGACGTATGTCAGTGAACGGCGAGGTGTGAAACGGCTGGGCACTTCACCGGTCTAGACAATCAAAACTTAAACGTTCGGTCATCGTCGACGCTCTTCGTCGTCTTCGTCCTCAAACCTCGTCAGTCCTCGACTGGGTTCGTCCGACTCATCTGAGTCTGGCTTAATGAGAGTCACACATTGCATTCGATCTAACCGGATGCCCTGCGACTCCTTGTGACCGATAATGATGAAACTCCCCCACCCCTCATTCCAATCCATAGATTCTTCCACGCTTACAATTATTACACGGGTGTTGAGGCTACTGCCTTTAAGGAATTGGCTAGACTATATGACCCGGCGATTCATTTCGAGACTTTGAGCCACCGTCAGTGGGACCCAATTTTATGATCGGGTGGAAAAGACTGATCCAGTCTGTTTGAGTCTCAGAAGTCACAACTTTTACTGGTTTGATCGCCAGACTGCCTTCAATACAAAGCGAGATGGAAAGCATTGGGACGAACTGTCAATGAATGTGGCACGTCACCCAGCTACTCTAGCATTTTAGAACGACCATGTCGGCCAGCTGCGAACACAAAAATCGTTTAGCCTCAATTTCAGGCCCTAGCCCGGCAACACACATTCTCCAAAAAAACGGCGACGCAGCGGAAGTGTCTTCAGCCACGGCGTTGCCTTTTGCAATTTTTTAGCAACCCCAGTAACGGCCCACAGACAGCGTGTTCAGCCCGCTGCTGCGCGCCGGCAGGTGTCGGACTCCCCGGTCGGGGTCACGCCCAGTCCCAGTGGCCTCCAACGTCGGGACACAAGGTAATTTGGAGTCGAATCCGCCAACCACTCTCCAGAGCACAGAAGAGGAGGCGCAACAGAAAGCCTCGGGGAGCTCTGATGATCGAGAGTAATCTCTCACTTTTACTAGTTTTATTAACCATTTTGACAAAAAAACCGTAAACAATCAACTTTGAAAAGAAGTACTTCCGGGGAAGTTTGGGAACGAGTCACTACTTCCCCTCACTGAAATAGGATGTTATGCCGAATCTGACATAGGGTCTGCATTTCTGTAATGTTAAGAGGGCTCAAAAATTGTCTGAGTTGTGTAAACAAAATTGGACCCTAAACGACCTTCTTGTTTTTGTTCTAAATCATTCTGATTTTGTCGATTCATTTTCAATTTAAGAATAATAAATTCCTTGTGTGTGGCACTTCCGATTAACTATCGAAATGCCTCTGTTGCTCAATGAAAGAACAGACCATACTTTACGGTGCGAATCATGCACCGGGAAACCTCCCTTTCTTGGAGAAGGTTGTAATGGCCCTTCCTGTGTGGATCCGGCCTTAATTTCTCATGAAAACGTCACATGAATCCACTTTTCAAGCTTTATTTTGGGGAAATCAAAAAAACGTTTAATTTAGTTAACTACTCCAATTGCATACTTACTCCTGCACAGTCGGTGACAATTTTTTCTTGTTTAACTCAGTTACCATGTCTATTAGCTTACCAGAAACAAAACTGTGTTTTTCATATAATGGTCATATCAGCCTTTTGTTCGCAAAATAGCTGATTCAGTACAGTCTCCCGGATTAAATTAAAGTTTTCTATGATAAGGTCACTCGTTCAATCGAATGATAATTACAATGCACCATGCACACTCTCAGACCAACATGTGAGGAACTGATGGTGGTCCAGTGCCTTCCTTAGGTTATCATTCACTTTTCAAATATCTGGATGGTCTGAAATAGAAAGTTATGGGCAGTTTAAGTTCTTCCCCATTTTGCATGAGGCCAATTAACTTTTTTACTGTAACAATACGAGTGGCAATCATCAATATATGTGTTCCTTATAACATGTTGCCCTAAAATACTATTTTGTGACAAAGTATCTGTAGGCCTCCTATTTTGCCACTGGGGATAATGTTGCTGACGAGGAATAAAGTTCCATTGAGCAAGGGGAAAGTGATTTTCAGGGCCATTGCTGTAATCAGTGGATAAAGTTGACCTTTTGCCTTTGCAAATGTGACCGGTTTTTGCCCGACATTCATGCCGAGGCTATTGTGATACAATTAAGGGTTTTTCTTTTAGATTCCCCCATTTGTTCAACAGAACTATCTGAAGATGACGTGGGATAACCATTGGCCCCAACAGCCTTGGTTTTCGGTGTTCCATGATCTTGCCATTCCGAAGTTTTGAATTTTGGACCAAGTCTATGAAATGTTAAAAAGAGCTGCACCTATCTGCATTTTAAAATCTACAGTAATTCAGTGGCCACCTGTTATGCAAATCGGTACACTTCAAAAAAGTCAAGTCCATCACTCAAACGAAGTCCGTTTTACATTGTAATGCAGTAACTGTATATCTTCTTTTCCAAAACTAGAAACCTCTCCAGTACTTATAACTTCAACACACATCGTGCAGCACTGAAAAATGACAAACTGATTTAGGAACTGAGTCGATTGACTGAATAAAGGCCACCGATTGACAGTCAAATCAGGGGTCACGTGACGTAGACTTCGCACTCCCATTGGCTGATGGATGATTATGTGAGTTTTGGAATAATACGTTCTGAAATAAAGTGAATTTCTTTTTGGAAATGACACCCACTTTTTAACATTAGATATTTATATGATTTAGCTACTTCCAGAAAGATATAACCTAACAAACAGATGAAAATTTTTCTGTTGAATGCATCTGGGGATGGTACCTGTTTGTAACCTCACGTCTGCCTTACCGAAAAAAAGTGGATTATGCTGGAATCGATGTGGACAACCGGTAGTGCCATGCAGCAGTTAAGAGCCCGCCGAGGTGTCTTTTTCTTTAGTTTTGACAATTGTGGCCAACAGTCAAGTACTGACTTTTTCAGGACTCATTTCAGAATATAGCCGGCTCTTCCCTAACATATCCATTGCCTAAAACTATCAAAAGAACTCATTTTTTGGTCCTCAACCTGAATTTTTTGTTAATTTTTTCTCTACATCCTTGAATTTTGATCTATAGTCAATACATTATTTGACCTTTTCCACTCATTTGTCCATTTTTGCAATTCTCTATTAGTGGTCACGTTACCATAGTCACTTGACATTTGGCTGGGTCCTTGGTGGACTATACGTGTTTAATATTGATTCAATACACAGATGAACAAAATTGATTCCGATCCAGTGGAAGCGGCTGCAGGATTTTTCTTTTGTATCCTAACTATCAGGGAAATTAGGGACGGTCATCAAGTAAGTGGGGATACTGTTATTTAGTGACAATTCGTCCTGTCATAGTCCACTAAAGGAGGGTCCATCACTGGGGGGGGGGGGGGTGTCACATCAGCCCGTTTCAGCTGAGTCCTCTGACTACAGCCGGCCCGACCTAAATTATTTACTTTATTCTTCTCTAGCCTGTCTTAAGCGTTTGCAGCGCTTCATGGTTGGCTCGGAAGTGTGGCTATGGCAAGTGGCGTGTTCCAGCTACGCTTGAGCTCAGTGCCCCCGCGCGGACTGTATTGTTATTCGTAAAACGTCCTCGGAGTCCATGTACCTTGGCGCTCAGCCTACATTTCAAGGCTGAGCTAGATTATAGCAATGGACGGAGAGGACGTTTTACCACCCTCCGCAAAAAATGCCTTTGTTTGGCACAGAACCTGCGCGGCTGCGTGCTTGGTTACGCTGTTCTGCAAATATGAAGATGGGAGGGTAAGACCTGGTTGCCTGGAGACGCAGACATGGTGCAAAGACGCGGGGCAACATGGCGGGATTGACCTATGTCCTTACTTTTAAATTTCTTTCTTTTTTTTTTTTTTTTTTGGACTAAAAAAGTGTGCCACGGCTAGGGCTTAAAACTCTGCGATTAAAAAACGTCCTTCCGTCCATTGCTAAATTAGCTCAAGCCTTCCAAGAATGTATGAGCGCCAATTATTTTGACAGGAATGGACAGGAAACCTTACCACGGCAATGTTGCCGAACTTGTCAGCAGTGGCGACGGTGTTGTAATCCAAGATGGTCGAAGTGGTGATCCACCTGGGTTGAGTATCGTCGGCGAAAATTATCAACTGGTTTTCAGCAGATTTGTACCTAAAACGAGATGAGCAAAACTTCTCAGAAACTGGGCACTTCATAATTAATAAACTTAAGGCCGGATCACACAGGACGCGTTATAACGCGGCGCTCAGGGAACGCGCGTTCTCCCCGACGTTTGGCGATATAGCTACGTCACACACATTGCGTTATGTTGCGCGTTATTTTGGCCTGCGACCCAGCATTGTGATAGTGTACTCCAAGAGTGTACTGTGTGCAGGCGGTTCGCTGCTATAACAGTAATTTCTGGTTCTTCTAACTTTCTCATAAAGCTATGATAACTTCTGGTGACTCTGATGAGGAAGAAGCTCTACTTTTACTAGTTTTATTAGATGACAAAAATAGACGGCATTGGGTGCACCCAATCAATGAAAAGAGAGAAGAGTTTGGGGAATACTACCGTCTATGTCCTGAGCTGCAATCACACGAGGATCGTTTTGTCAATGAGAGCCTCTGTTTCCTCACTCATCTCGAAAAAACCGAGGAGAACGCCTTCAGCGCGCGTTACTTTTGTAATTTTTTACAACCCCAACGCTTGACGCCGCGTTACTGAAAGTATCGCTGAGCCTTAACGCCGTGTGTGTGGCGGGGATGATGCCATGTTGCGTCATGCAAGTGGAACGCCGTAACGCGACGGTACAGGAACGCCTAACGTCGCGTTATAACGCGTCCTGTGTGATCCGGCCTTAATTTGTACAAAAACCGTAAACCAAAACTAAGTTTTCAATTTAGTTTTAGGTTAATTCAACCCCTCACTGAAACTAGGATGTATCCCCTACATTGTTCTGCATGCAACATGTTAGGGTTACAAAATTTTTTTTCTGTAAACAAAACAGATAAATTGGACGTTGTGTTCTAAATCATTCTGATTTTTGTTCTGCTCAATTCAGAATCAGAATACAGCAGATAAATCGGTATCCCATGTCATTTGAAGATACAACCTACCACCACAACCGGAGAATTGAGGCGGTCCATTCCAAAACTCACATAATCCACTTTTCAAAAATTTTCAGGAAACCGAAAAAACGTTTAATTTAATAACTTTACAGTGAAATGCATGTTTTTTTCTGCTCCCCGAGTGTAAAATATGTGTTTTTATATAATGGTATATACCTTTTGTTCAAAATATCTGTAGTTTTTCCAAAAATTAAGATTAAAGTTTGGATAAAGTGAGTTTTGCCATGACACCAGTGGATAAAGTTAGTTTTGGAAATATGGTTACTGGATTAAGTTAGTTATGGCATGATACAATTAACTTTTAGATTTAAACAACACAACTATCTGTAACATAAATGATACTATTTTGACTAACCTAATGCACCCCGTAAGCTGTTATTGTACGCTGTAATCACTGTAAATATATGAAATGTTAAAAGAGCGTGTATCTGTATTTTTTATTATATACAGTAAAAAAGTGACTGTTAAAATTACACTTCAAAAAGTCAAGTCCTCTTAAAAATTACTCCTTTTACATTATAAAACAAACTTATATCTTCTGTTAAAACTTCAAAGAACCCTCCTACTTGTAGACTAAACTATAAAATCTAACAGCAGAAGAAAAATGACAAACATAAACAGAGTCACGTGACTGAATCCAGGCCACCGATTGACAGTCAAATCAGGGTCACGTGACGTAGACTTCGCACTCCCATTGGCTGATGGATGATTATGTGAGTTTTGGAATAATACTTCTGAAATAAAGTGAATTTTGGAAATGACACCCACTTTTTAACATTAGATATTTATATGATTTAGCTACTTTTGAAAAAAATATAAGCTGTACAGCCCCACAACAAACAGATGCTTAAGCATTTTTCTGCTTGAATGCAGGTGGTACCAATAACAGTCATTTTTCTAAAAAAAGTGGATTAAGGTAACGGCTTACCGCGTCAGTGCCACAGTTAAGAATTTTTTCTTTAGTTTTGACAATTGTGGGCCAACAGTATGTACTGATTTTCTTCAGGGACTCATTTAGAATATAGCACCGACTTTGCCCATTTAACTTATATCCATTGCCTAAAACTATCAAAAGAACAATTTTTTCTATTTTTTATTATCATTTTTTCCAACTTTATTTTGATCTAGTAGTGTCCACAGCAAACGTAGCTGTGACGTTTCCTGGGTAGTGGTAAATGCATGTGTACAGTAGGTATGGCCAGTAAAAAAGTGACTGTTAACATTACACTTCAAAAAGTCAAGTGTTTAAAAATATCCTTTTACATTCATAAAACAGATTATATCTTCTGTTAAAACTTGATTCCCTCCACTTGTAGACTAAACTCTAAAATCTAACAGCAGAAGAAAAATGACAAACATAAACAGAGTCACGTGACTGAATCCAGGCCACCGATTGACAGTCAACTCAGGGTCACGTGACGTAGACTTCGCACACCCATTGGCTGATGGATGATTATGTGAGTTTTGGAATAATACTTCTGAAATGAAGTGAGTTTTGGAAATGACATGAATGAATTTTTAACATTAAATATTTATATGATTTAGCTACTTTTGGAAAGATATAACCTAACAGATGAAAATTTTTCTGCTGACTGCAGTGGTACCAATAACTCAAATTCGAAAAAAAGTGGATTATGTGAGTTTTGGAATAGACCGCCTCAATTTTCGAATTCTTGAAAATCTTGCCATTTCACAAATGCAACTTTTCAAATCAGTTTCATAGATTGATTCAGAACAAAGCGAAAGTTACCTACCTCAACATGAAGACGGACTCTTGCACGTCACTGACGTAAATGCGCCGGCCCATGGCTTCAATCCTGACGATCATGTTAGGAATGTGTTTGTTCTCGCACTTCCTCAACATTTTCTTCTTGCCCATGTCGTAGAGACGTAGGAGACGACCAACGCCCACAAGCAACCGACCGTGGAAGGGGCAGACGGCTGTGGGCAATCCATCCACGACCGTCCGATGAACGAGCTCGATGTCCATGCCATTTTCACCTTTAATCACTCTGAAACCACGAGACAATTGCAATTATAGAATATGACATTAATTTAATGACAGAAGAAAATAGCGCAAGTCAAAATATCTTACAAAATTTAAAAGTAAGTCTTCTTCTGACCACCAACCAAATAAGTTCAGACAAACTTGGGCGTCTAATGAAGCTGGTTTCAGTCAATCCTCTTTCAATTGATTCAAATAATAATAATCATTTTAAAAACTCCCACAGGTCAATATAAAATATTCTTTCTAAAATAAGCAAACTTTTGAAAGTGTCAGGGTTAACTTTATGAGTGTAAAGGAACTGCAAACTTTATTTTAAGGTTTAAACTAACAGAACTTGAGGTGTTCGAATCGGATACGCAAAGAGCTAAAGCAATATTACCCAATGTAAACAGGAGAGGGCGGTATTATATGACGAAATGAGAAAAATCTTTCCAAATATGCAACGATTTACAAATTTAAATTTGAAATTTTGAACTGGAGTTGGGTGGAAGCGATCCAGAACGTCGAATTTCAACGATATTCCTACTGAAGAACACAAATGCAAAATTCAGGTTCTGGTAGTCAGCGAAACAAATGTATTTGTGGGGAAAGAATCACAAATTCATCAATTTCACAAATTCTTCAATCTTATTAGATTCCATTAATTGTTCACACAGAGATTAGTTATTTCAATTAAATAATGAACGAGATCACTGAAGAAGACAATTTTTATTCCTAGTAGATCACAAGCTGCAGCATCATTGAAGTTAACTTTGATGGGCAAACTGGCTCAGCATTTATCACCATAATTGAAAGAAAACCAGTGCAAATTCTTTCACTGGGGTTTATTATTCAATTGTCTTGCGTTCATGATTTGAATTTCTACTAAGCTTTGGC
Source organism: Creontiades dilutus (assembly GCA_031894815.1). Taxonomy (NCBI): domain Eukaryota; kingdom Metazoa; phylum Arthropoda; class Insecta; order Hemiptera; family Miridae; genus Creontiades; species Creontiades dilutus. The sequence continues at coordinate 978,832 of JAVIWC010008305.1, forward strand.
GTGTCCGGTGATAGAGCGACTATTGAATTTCAGAAATATGCATAGATTTGACCTATTTGAATTGATCATTTTGATAATTCACCTGTGAAACACGCATTTATTTAGAAATTTCAAATCATGAACGCAAATTCAATAGAATAATCTTGAAAGAATTTGCAGCGTTTCATGTATATCAGAATGCTTCAACCCGTGTATCGGCTATAAAGCCTTTTAGGAGTTCACTCCAGTATCCAAGTTTACTACATCACTAGGTTACTGATGATTATTGAATTTCAGTCCAAATTTAGGAGGCACACAAATATGATCAACTGAACAATCCAAATAGGTATGGCTAAAGAATTGGGGAGTTTCGGTTGAGAAGCTTTTGCTCAGCCGTTTTTACGCGCCATATGAAAATCTCCTGAAATTCAATAATTGCTCTATCACCTGTGAAACACGCACACTCCAAAGCTTATTAGAAATTCAAATCATGAATCGGAACTAATTGAGTAATAAACCCCGGTGGAAGAATTTGCAGCGTTTTCCTGAAAATTTCAGATCAAGTCCCAGCAAATTATAACAAGGTTTATTATTTCTGTATTAGATAATTCTCCTAGCTAAATCACTGATTTTTGTTTATTAGGTGTAGCCTGTGTTACATTATCTAAATGCGGCACTGAGCCCCTCCGTATCTTATAATTGCATTCAAGATGAAAATACTTGGATAGCCGCTAGCCACGCGGTATAGGCCAAACCTCCCTCTGAAAGAGTGTTGCAGTCCGACCGCCTGCCTAACCGACTTTTCAAATGGTGAGAGAACGGATGGTCGTTTATTTGTGATCTCATTCGTTTTGGGGAACTAATTTCTATGCGAATCAAACAAAAAAAAACTACTGCTAGGCTGGTCTGATCAGAGACCTTACAACATCAGCTTTCACCAGTAGACGTAGGAGGTACTGACACCCAGAGGACAAACATGGAGTTGTTCAAGTTGCTGTTTTGAGAGGCCCCTGGGTTAACTGACTGTCGTCTTCTATTCAGGGGGCCCCACAACTCCCGAAGTGTGGAGGGATGGGGGACTGCCATCTACTTCCCAGCGACTTCACTACCACCACGAATCCAACCTCTGACAGAGATGCACCACTGTGCCGTCGTTCCATTTTGGATACAATTGGCCAGCAGACAGCCCAAACCAGTTTACCGCTTTTCATGCCTGCCTGCCTCCTGGTGGTGGATTTATCCCATTCGTCAAGCAACCATGAGGGATGCAGTCCCTTTGATACGCCATCCGAGCCCAGGGAAGTACCTGGGGGCCGCCTCCCAGAGTGGACTACTCTATATTCATCCACCCTGACTCCCTACCCATCCTACCTAACCTACTTGAGGGCAGACTACAGGCTATTCATCTATCATCTCTATCCTAAGCGATAAACCACAATCATTCAATAAGTTACATTCACACACCTATCCTAATATCACAGTCCCATTCTGTCCTCCATGGCAGCGCGCACAGGCCTCTCCTCTTTCTTTGATATCACTTCCCATACCTTAAAGCCTTTCTCCTCTCTTACTATAAACACATCCCACTCAATTCTACACACACTAGCCCAGGTCACCCAGCGGCCAAACAATTGATCGTATGTCCTCCAAAGCAGAAAAGGTCAATAAGAGACGAACAATATTTTAACCTGGAATTATGAATAAGTAGTACCCGCTGAATCAATTCTTGGAATCCCAGACTGACAGAAACTTTACAATGGAAACCATTTCAGATAGAGAGTTCAAGAGTAAATTTTGAGAATTCATCAACCCTTCAGACGCTCAAATCATCACTAATGGTTTCTATCAAAATAAGAGCTTACAATTTAAGGAAATGGTAATAACTCAATAGGGAGAGAACCAACAATCAACCGATAAAATTACACCCAGAGGTATAGCTGCGGATGCGTTCAGTTTTGTGGCATTCGTTAATATTCGAAATCAGATTTAGCTCACTTGCCAAACCCTATGTAATCAATTGGCATAAAATCCAGCATTACACTTCGCCTATTGGAAGAAAAAATAATATATTCAACTTATGGTTCTTCAATCACCAACGAACTTTTTAAAAAGCAATCTTTATTCGACTCACAACTCGAACACAAAGCCACGAGCTCTAAATGCAACAAACGAAAGGGAGAGTGACTATCCCGCAACACGGTTGAACGGAAGGAGAATATAAAGAGTCTTGTGCTGATGTAAGCAGGAAAGGGGCAAGCCGGTCTATAACGTTCATGTAAAAAACAGTAATGCATTACCGGTAAGTGTCCAAGTAGCCAGCAGAGATGGATCTGGGGTTTAGCTGGTAGTCTTTGGCAACGCCAACCACAAGGAACAACTGGTTGTCTGGTTGGTTGGAGAATTTAACCAAGGCCAAGCTGTAAAAGAAGTAGAAATTAACATTGATACCAAAATGGATCATTTTAAATTGACAGCGTTATCAAGATTATTACCAGAATCAATAATCTGAAATTTATGGTATGGCTTCGACGAGATAACCACATTCAGATAGAGAGTTCAAGAGTAAAATATGGATTAACATCACAACCTCAGAAGAACATAATCATCACTAATGGTTATCCTCGAAACCCAAAAGCATAGAAAGAACATAGTACTGCACATTTCCAGATACTGACTTCAAGTTGAAATATTTCCAACACTACAGGCTCTTTAGCAATTTCAGCATTCAGATTTTACCTTATGGCAGACTCATTTTGATCCAACGCAGTAACTGAGTAAGTTTGGCCGGTAACTGGATTCATAAAACGTATTAGAGACGCCCACATTCCAGCTCCTGCTTTCGGAGCTCCGTATATCCTTTCTGGAAGATCTTCTGAGAGGAAATCTTCCGCCATTTCTTTGGCCAGCTCCTTTTCGTCTTCGCCAGCAGCTTCCTCCATTTCCTGAGAGAAATAAATAGAATTGTTACTGATCTGGTGGAAAGCCTGTATCTTTCCAATTTTAAGAATTCAATCAACTCAGTCACTTAGAATGGTGACTTATACAAAACCTTCTGAAATCGATGCAACGCACCTGGATGAGTAGTGAAGAAAATGTATACTGAAATTCGTACTTACTTTTGCCATCTGAATCCGTCTTTGCTGCTTTGTCTCTTCAGTGTAGGCGTTGTGATCCGTCTCGATCAAAATTATGTTGCCCGAGTCAGGATGGACGACGAACTTCCTGGGAGTGTATTCCAGAGGGAATGACACCTGGTTGAAGACGGCGCCGAGTTTCTCAAGCGCCAGAATAAGCAGAAGACCCGCGCCAGCACCGCCTCCAGTGTCCGGGGAAACGGCAACGATACCTTCAGGACACTGTTCGGACGCAAAACCGCTGGCATACTCGAGCGAGTTGTAGGACAGTGGCGTCAGGTGGAAACGGTTTTGGTAGCTGTAACTGAGCCAGGATCGACTCGACATGGCCAGCACCTGTTCCAAAACAACACAAACAAGTACGTGTATCAGTAGGAGCACGATAACAGAATTATTGGAGGATCATTTCAAAATGTTCAATTACAAACATTTTGTTCACCCTGCTATTCCTACTCAATCTCCTAATTTACAATTCACAGACACCTCAAATCTGCATTAATTTCCTCCAGCCTTCATCATTAACTTGAGGGAGTCATTCCATACCCAGACAGAAATGTACCGACCCTCTCCGATTTTGTTCATACTTGGTGTAGGTAGTAGCTTCCTTGTATTTGTTTGTAAAACTTGTACTTTTCTTCTTTAAAACGAACAATAGTTCCCGGGTCCCCCTGCCCTCTCCAGGAGCAGCGTCACCTGCCTCTATCTTAAGATGCTAAATATTCTTTTTTGAAACCGTGACCCCTTGTTGTTCCAATAAACCTTCGCGAATAGCAAAGTTCGAGTTTTACGGGTCAAATTGGTGGGTAGAATTAGAGCGGTACTGACTATGAAACTCCCTTTGCCACTGCTACCTTCTTACCCATACCCGTAAATGGGCAGACTTTGTTTTGCTCATACCTCGTAAACGGTTGGAGCTATGGAAATGTGGAAGGAGTCCATCTGAATGGAAATTTCAAGAGCTACAACTTTTCTTCTATAACAATTATCGATATTTCGAACGGGTTTCGAGATAATTCAGTTCTACATTGATAAAAGGCGAAATAAAGTGAAATAATGGCGGTGCATAGCCCCTAAAATCGGGATAACTTCATCAAATGAAATTTGCACACAAAACCCGTTGGGGGCATTGTAAAACAAGTAATTATAAACATTATAAGACCTCGAACGCCTAATTCTACTGAGCGACTCGGGAGAAATCGCGTTTTTAAGATTTGAGGACGTTATCTGCCCGACAAACAAAACTGCCGTACCGGCTTTCTGCAGGATCCGATGCGTTCTTTACTTTTTTACGAAGAAAATCAGACCGCGTACGCTTAATTTGATCGATTAAACCGAAGATACAGTCAAAAAACCTTGTTTCGGTCATAAAAAATCGAAAAATCGTCCAAATATCATACTGCTATAGCTTTCAAACCGTTCATTTTTGGAGGAGCTGACCTGGCAAGCCTTTTTTATTCGTTAAAAGAAGCAACTACACCAAGTATGAACAAAATCGGAGGGGGTTGGTACATTTCGAGTCTGATTGGGTACGGAATGACCCAAGGACAAATAACCAGGTTTTGGTAGCTCTGAGCCAAATTGTTATGCAACGGCTTGCAGTTCAGGCGGATTCCGCAATATTGTGGTAGGTAGTACCACTTCCAGATTGGAGATTCAAAAGGACGAATTGAAATCCACGTCCAAGTTCCTATAAGTGAGATAGTTTGCCTACCACCATGTGTTGTTACTGCCTCACTCTCTAATCAGCCACATTTGATAACGGGCAAACAAACTACTTAACGAATACGATTGATCATCCAGCCGTAAATATCAGATATTAGGTCAGAGTTGTGTCAATAAAAAGAACTCCCTCTTTCACTAAATATCTGTGAGGATGTAGCACAAACGATCTTGCAAACGTTATCATTTACCAGCATTTACCATCAATTTCAGGGCAAATAACCAGGTTTTGGTAGCTGTAACTAAGCCAAAATCAACTTAACACAGTAAGCACTGTTTCATGACACTAATAGACACACATTTACCAGTCTAAGTAACACATAATTACGTTTAAAATATCAGATATTAGGTCAGAGACGTGACAATCACAATTACTTCATCTATCACTATATCTAATTGATGTAGCACAAACGATCTTGCAAACGTTATCACATTGACAATTTGCTGGCTTGTTGTGCGAAGTTATCAACTCGATCGCACCGAATTTCCAACAACAATACCAGCATTTACCATCAATTTCAGGGCAAATAACCAGGTTTTGGTAGCTGTAACTAAGCCAAAATCAACTTAACACAGTAAGCACTGTTTCATGACGCTAATAGACACACATTTACCACTCTAAGTAACACATAATTACGTTTAAAATATCAGATATTAGGTCAGAGAAGTGACAATCACAATTACTTCATCTATCACTATATCTAATTGATGTAGCACAAACGATCTTGCAAACGTTATCACATTGACAATTTGCTGGCTTGTTGTGTGAAGTTATCAACTCGATTGCATCGAATTCCTACCAACAATACCAGCATTTACCATCAATTTCAGGGCAAATAACCAGGTTTTGGTAGCTGTAACTAAGCCCAAATCAACTTAACACAATAAGCACCGTTTCATGACGCTAATAGACACACATTTACCACTCTAAGTAACACATAATTACGTTGAAAATATCAGATATTAGGTCAGAGAAGTGACAATCACAATTACTTCATCTATCACTATATCTAATTGATGTAGCACAAACGATCTTGCAAACGTTATCACATTGACAATTTGCTGGCTTGTTGTGTGAAGTTATCAACTCGATTGCATCTAAATTCCTACCAACAATACCAGCATTTACCATCAATTTCAGGGCAAATAACCAGGTTTTGGTAGCTGTAACTAAGCCCAAATCAATTGAACACAGTAAGCACTGTTTCATGACACTAATAGACACACATTTACCACTCTAAGTAACACATAATTACGTTTAAAATGTCAGATATTAGGCCAGAGAAGTGATAATCAAAATTACTTCACCTATCACTATATCTAATTGATGTAGCACAAACGATCTTGCAAACGTTATCACATTGACAATTTGCTGGCTTGTTGTGTGAAGTTATCAACTCGATTGCATTGAATTCCTACCAACAATACCAGCATTTACCATCAATTTCAGGGCAAATAACCAGGTTTTGGTAGCTGTAACTAAGCCCAAATCAACTTAACACAATAAGCACCGTTTCATGACGCTAATAGACTCACATTTACCACTCTAAGTAACGCATAATTACGTTGAAAATATCAGATATTAGGTCAGAGAAGTGACAATCACAATTACTTCATCTATCACTATATCTAATTGATGTAGCACAAACGATCTTGCAAACGTTATCACATTGACAATTTGCTGGCTTGTTGTGCGAAGTTATCAACTCAATCAAAAGTATCAATTGTACCAAATTGTTACAAACTATACCAAATACAACGGGAAGACTATAATCACAGACATGAAAATTTCAGTTTGAATCAAGCCGGTACAACGTTTCTGAAACCAATAAACTAAAATGTATAGGGAGATATACAGATAAAAATACAGTCGCCAAGGAAGGAGGGGCTAACTGGCAGGAGATGTGGATAGGAAAACACCGAGGAAGATAGACTGCACGCCTAATACCCTGTATCGACACATGGATGAACAGACCACATGGGGAGGTGAATTTTTTTTTCTTGACGCAGTTCCTCTGAGGCTATGGACTCTCCTACGCCTACTTGCATAGGATGGGGAAAGTGGATGACCCAGCATGCCCGTATTGCAAGGAAGAGGATGATGATGTGTTCCATACTTTCTTCAAATGTGAATACTGGGCTGCCAACAGAAGTTGGCTTCAGCTGACACTGGAGCTATCACCTCAGGACATGACACCAGAATGTATCTTAAGTAAAATGCTTGAGCGTGAACAGAACTGGATCGCCGTAGCATCCTTTTCTGAAAAGATCCTGAAAATAAAGGGTGTGAAGGAACGGGAGAGCAGACCAGGGAGAACACGGACCGAGAGGAGTAACAAATCCCTCCCTAGAACCAGCCTGAAGTAACGTGTCAAACAGTTCCTAGCTGAGTTTCGTCGTGGGAAATGGAAGGTGAGGTTTAAGTGGGTTTGATTCCCACATAACCCAAAGTGCGGTCCCTTTTGGGTATCTTAAGAGATCCCGATTTCTACCTTGCGAGGGTGATGGAATGGTATAGTTGCCCCTTCCAAGCAGCTGGATGCATTGTATTATTGATCCGCCACACTCAGAAGATGATTCAGACGCTTGCAGGCGTCCGACTCATCTCCCAAGGCGACAGGTTCGCAAAAAATCGGGAAGGGGCCAACTAACCATATCCATCACAACCTAAGGATCTCAACCCAAGAATTTCCTCACCTGGCACCGAAAAAAAAAACCAAAATGTATAGTAAATCGTAGGGGACTTCATGATGATTGGAGAAATCCAATATAATTGAATTTATACGACGTTTCTCTTATCATTGGTGCTTAATTAGAAAGTGTATTGCTGAGAAATGCGATTATTACTGGAATGATTTTCCCCTGCTAAACTCGTTTTCCGAGCTATCGAAAACGAGGAAATTCGTATGTAACACAACTTTAACCCTCTATTTGGCAAAACTACAGTATTAGAGCTACATTTTTTTTTCTTCAAAATTAGTTTTTTAGCCCTCAAAAACAATTTAAGAAAATAAAATTCGAAAAATTCAAAAATTTGAGCACATTTTGAACATGTAGAGTACATATTACAATATGCATTGTCTGCTACCTGGTATGATATTTCTGGCTCTCTGTTCCTTTCTTTTTTTAAGAACGGGCCTATTTTTTATTTTCACCAGTTACTTAACCAAAATCCATGGTATGTTGGTTCCTAGCTTTTAGGTACATAGGTAATCTACTACTATTTTGTGAATAGAAGATAACTCATCGTTGTTGCGATGAATAATAACATTATTATACGGAATATATTATGCTATAACATACTACAATAGTAGTAGGTATAAACGTGAACAATTTAGACACCTTTTTGATTGTAAAATAATGTTTTCACTTATCCTAGGTCCTAATCTTCATGAAACAATAACAACAAAAAAACAGTAACAACACTATGAGAAAACATCCTCTATCGCAAAAATTGGAACGTAAAACTTCAAACGACACGTCCATGAAGGTAACCTTTTCCAGTTACAACCTGACTCTAACTCCGAGCTTTAAAAAAAACAAAATGTAAAAACAACACTACCCATCAGGCTGCCACTCAAGATGATCTGGATAATTCTATAATTGAGATTTATACACAGTCTCTTACTTGGTGGAGAAAATTGGAGAAAAAAACTGGAATGATTTTACTCTAAACTCGTTTTGAGCTATCGAAAACGAGGATTCGTATGTAACACACAACTTTAATGGAGCTTTAAACAAAAAGAGTGAAAATGTACGGATTTCAATTTCCTACCCTTTTTAAATGATTTCCACAACACAAGTATGGAAAATTTGGCAATGGAGGTGACACTCAAACACTTGTACGCACCAAAGAGTCAGAGGGATCAGTTGACAAGTGAGCATGAACAAAATTTGTAAATGTATTATTCGCGTTCTCAAATGTTGAAGCAATTGAGAACAAACCGTGGGGTTCCGAGTAAAAGTGACCAAGTAACATTTGCAAAATTTTACAGGGGAGCGATCTGAAGTTTCACCTATTTTCTTCTTACAAACACTGATTGTGTGATGTCTCATCCGACTATGTTTCGATTTTTCTTTATCCTGTAGGTAGTTAGCTAGTGCCCTCCTCTCATATCGTGCTTCAAAATTCACTTCAGATTAAATAAGAGCTGTTTATTCGGAAAACTCTGTTTGATCATTTTTACCTGCCTGGAGTTTCAGCTTTACTCATTTGGTCAATTCAATTCTTCGAAAATAAGTCGCATAGTTACATGAAATTGAGCAATTGAATAGTTTTTTCGTTAATTTATCGTGTTGCCAAGCATCTAATAACAATGATAAACCTATTTCTGTTAGAAAAGGTTATCCATTACCTATCACTGTAATTGGTCATTTTCACCTGCCCACTATGCAATCTTACAAATCTTACACAGTAAAAGTGATTAAATGGCAATTGATAACATTTACATGCACCAGCGAGAGTACATTTACAATCCATCTCGTGTTTTGTGGTTGAGTTCAAATGCCATTTGGTCACATAAAACTCTTTGGGTCAGGCAGGTAAAATTTATTTTCAAGTATTTCTTGCTCATCAGTTTGAAGATAACGTTCTTAGCAACAACACACAGTAGACAACGTTCCTTAGTACCGGAATGACAAAAAAAGCTCATTTTGAAAAAAAATGTTACTTGGTCACTTTTAACCGGAACCCCACGTTCAACATTTAATGTAGTATTCGCGAAACGTAAGGGTTTTGGAGTTAACTCCCACAGTTTGAAGAAGTTGGTTCAACCTGCTTAACGATAGTTTTTACATAGTATTCAGATAAATTCATATTCACTACCAGTTTAACCACGGATTCGGATAGAGGAAGTCGTCACCAATCCATATCAACACCTCAAGGACTCCATCTTTAAATGAGGACTTCCCGAAAATGGAAATAAAAGTCGTTATGTTTGGCTTTTGGTTGGTTGATTAAGCAATGATGGAAACAACCTTTCCCCAAGGAACTCCAGGAATGGAATCACGTCTGAGATTATAGTCATTAAAACTAATTTTATAAGCTTTAGTAATGATTCTTACAGCTTGTGAGCCGTGCATGGATATGGTGGAGAGCTTGACAGGGCGGTTGCCCAGATACCGGGTCCTCAAGTCGGACAGATCTCCGGTGACGGGATCCAGGACGACTCTGAGGAGGAAACCGTTGTTCAGGCCGATGTTGAGGTAGAGCGTAGGCGGCGAGCCTTCTCCGCCTCCCATCTCGACAATGCAGAGGGACTCGGGAGCCGCTGGTACGGATTGCGTAGACAATACCGACAGACAATCCTGCAAAGAAATAACAACACTTGAAACATCAACGAACAAATGAAACTCGACTAGATGTTGTGTAACTCCACAGAGAAATGCCAGGATCAGCAGCATTTTGGGATGGTTAGGGTTAGGATGGTGGGGTTTAAAATCCTTCGTATGAGCATAGACAGAGGATTGAAAGCGGGGGGAGGTAATCAGCCAACCACCACTACGTGTTTTACTTGTATGGACTTGGAAAAATAGTCCATAGTGAAAGATCATCCACTTAAGCAGGGTTCAGATCCATCCGGATCGTTCGGAAATACGGATAGGGGAAGCTAGTAAAAAGCAGTGGAGGGGATGGAGGGGAATCGGCCAAACACATGCCAACAACTCGTTTCCCGCGCTCCCTTCAACAGCTGTTTCGGTTCCCGACGCCATTCCGTATGCACAGTAGTGAACTGCGCCATCCGGCAAGAAAAATATTTGAAAAATCAGATGCGTACAGTCCGTTTCAAAACTGGCTGTCCGGAAAAATATTCCCTCTCCCCAGCTAGTGTCCAACCAATCAGCTGCTCGTATTCACTTTCCGGATAGCTTGCCGGATGGATGTGAACCCAGCTTTAGTCTCTATCCATCGATCATCCCCAGCTCCTGTTTACGTAGTACAATGTTCTCAATAAATTGATCAATAATTAATTATTGAGTAGGGTGGTGATACCGAATTACGATTTGTGGGAAAAGTTTGAACTATTCTTGATTTGAAGACTTCCGAGTTTTCTCTCTGACCTCCAGTGTTTTCGATTTCTGTTTAAGGGCATACTTAACCAATAAGTTTCAGACTGTCACTGATAATCATACAAAGCATTGACAACTTCCAGAATCTAGACAAATATTAGATAAAGTTATCACATATTCACTATGACAGACTTCACTACGAGCTGCAGATTGAATCTGTCAATGAGGTCATTCGAAGCCAAGCCATGCATCACCTCTTGAGGCTACAAGATCATGTAAATTGCTTAAAAGACTGAAGAGAACCAAGTCACACGACTTAATTCACTTAGTGTGAGCATCATAAAGTGCAAATATCAGGACAATAAGGACTAAGTGATGTATCTTAGATTTCTTCTTTTTTTATCTTTCTATCTTTTCTTTTCTAGAATAATGTTGCTTATAAGTTTATAACTTGGTGCAATTAAAAAAAAAAATAATAATTTTTTTTTAACCATATTCACTAAACCTCCAAACTTCTCTTTTTCGGTGATCTGGACAAAACCCAGTTCATTACAATTCTAATTTTTGTTGCCTCTCGAAATTTATTCTGGACGATTTTTAGTAATCCACTATCATCCCAACTTTACATTCTTTGGGATAAGTATTTTTTCCTGGGGTTCTACACACTATATATCAAATTCCTTTAAAGCTATCGCGTATATAATAATATTATATACACTTTCGAGACAGTTCTTTAGAGCTCCATTGACCACTAAACACATTCTTTGGGATAACTATTCTTTCCTGGGGTTCTGCATACTATATATCAAATTCCTTTAAAGCTATCGCGTATAGAATAATATTATATACACTTTCGAGACAGTTCTTTGGAGCTCCATTAACCACTAAATGTTATCCTGGTTAACGAGCAATCAATGTTACCACGATGAGGTGACAGTTCATGATTGCAATTAGTGGTGTCACGGTCCAAAAATATTTTATAATTCAGACAGAGTTCGAACTCGTAACATTACTGCTAAGGAGAAATATCGCTTTATTTGCTACACAACTGGTTAGACTATGAGGCCGATTTATCAAACCTCTTCGACTGTGAGCCATTTTCCTTGAATATAACAGTGACAAGCTCCCTAAACGGGTGAGCTTGATGGCCGCAAAGTGGAGAGATGGATGGAAAGATGTATTAGTTACCTTTAAATCCTTTCAACTTCAACTGTGATAAATAAGTAAACAACAAAATATTGTGAGGGTTGACTAAAACGTACTGAAGGTCCGAGTGAGATGATTCTGACTCGGTCCGCGAGACCGACAGCCACAAATCGGGACATGTGCTCCCCTGAAGGTGCGTTGCCAAGTGCCATGCAAACAACATCTGCTGGCATCTTCTTCCTTTGATTGTACTCTTTCAGCTGTCCAGTCTGAAATGATAGAAAATAATGCGTCATGACCAATAAATATCAAAAAATCGTTGACGTCTATAACGACGAAATAGAAGTCTATTGTACGAGGGTCATCCAGAAAGTAAGGTTACAAACTCCCTGGATGGTGCAGAGAATTTTTTTTTTCGGGGTTGGTATTACTGCGTGTAGGGGGGTTCCTAGTAGTCACAATAAGCACCCCCCCATCAAAACAATGTCGTCATAACAGCCTACTCCGTCAACCTCTGCAGGGACTGTTCGCTCCACCTACAGCCAATGCGAAATTCGGGTGGTCATCAAGTTCCTCACTTTGCGTCGCGAATCTGCCTCTGAAATCCATCGTCAGCCTGTAGAAACTTATGGACCAGAGGTAGTAGAGAGTTTTTCCTCCCTGCGGTTGGCGACCGTACGGTGCGATTATGCGGTGTGATACTAGCAAAACCTAGTGGTAGTCGACTGACTTAGACCTTTCACAACGGGACACACTGGGAACTCGGAGCTCGAAGCGGTGTGGGCTCAGACCGTATGGTCTCAAGGAAGGTTTCACTGATAACAGTGTTATAGAGTTCGAAACTCTTTCAGATTCTTCGGCAATGAGGGTTTCGATTGCATCCTAGCGGGATTTCGTCCTACCATCAATCTTCTTTCCGCTCTCTTTGGAGCTTGAGCTTGAATGGAGAAAGAGAAAATGACTCGGAGCACTGGGAGGACATTGTCACACAGATTTTTGTAGCGAATTAATTTACAAAAACGATACTATTCACAAGGAACGATACTATTCACGAGAAATTGACGGGGAAGGCGAGTGGACGAAATGGTTGGATGAAATCCCGCTAGAGTGCATTCGGAACCATAATTGCCCTCTTCACCTGAGAATCTCTCAACTCTTTCAACCTCCACAATCGTCTTTGCTTTTTTCAATTCTATTTAGTACTATTTATTAAGCAATGTTTATGATGGAAGCTAAATTGATCGGTTTATATTGCGGCGATCTGATTGACGACGACAACCTCAAAACTGCTTTCGAATGCAACCTGTTAGCCACTGGTGATCGAAATTCACCCCGATCAATGAGGAAAGTTGGTTATTTTCCTGTAGTGCATACATTTTTCTCTGCAATTTTGCAGTTATCTCTCATTTGTAGTACATATATATAAGGAAATCAAAGGTATATAAGGAAATACATGTACGAGTATCGTAGAGTACAGCTTGTACTGAGTACAGTAGAATGCCGAGAGATGCCGACAGGAGCACCCATTATCCGAATCAGTCCTAAGTGTAATTTAGAAATTTATAACCAGCTAATTTTTCAATAAAAACGAGTTTTATTTTGGGACACAATACTAATGCGAGTGACAATTGCCAAATGTGCCAAATTTATAACTCAAGTAAACTTTGCTGGCGGCCAAATCAAAACATGGATGTCAGGTTATGAGAAAGACCGTTTGACGACGGGGAGAGACACCGCAAGGAGACCACGTGACCTCTTGAAAAATTAGCATCTGCCTTTCGTTTCCCTAGGTTTGCGTTCAACACCGTTTGCCACCGTAGGGAGGAAAAACTCTCTGTTGTGACCCATCCACCATATTCACCGGACTTGGCGACTACGGACTTCCACCTTTTCACCAAATTGAAGGAGTTCTTGGGTGGAAAACGTTTATCCAATGACGAGGAGGTGAAGGAAACTGTCGAGAGGTGGTATTTGGAGTTGGAGCGAAGTGTGTATGACGAGGTCAGTAGGTATGAAAGGTGTGTATGAAGGAGGGCATGAAAAAGCTGGTGCCCAGGCTGAAGAAATGTGTTGAAGTTGGAGGCGATTATGTAGAAAAATAAGGACATATTTTGCTACCTTTCCTCAAAATTTGAATAAAATATATGCATTTCGATTTTTACCAGTTGTAACCTTACTTTCTGGATGACCCTATTACGTCCAGGCACCAAGAGAAAATATGAAAAAACTTCTGTTGGTGTTTGGAAAAAGTAGTTCCGTTTATTTGTGGGAGGTCACTGAACACGGATCCAAAGTTAGTGGAAATGATAAACAAAATAATATTTCAAGATTCTTGCCTACTTTTTCAGCAATTTTCGCACAGAAATTTCGCAATATTATAATTTTTACTTGTCAAAAAATTACCAAATAGTATTCTACTATGGAAGCCGAATTCCACTTTATCTCTGATATTTCACTTGTGCCCATCCGAATCAGCATTGATTCAGGGCACATGATGTCAAGAATGACATAATCATAAGTGAACCATAGTGTACTTGCAACAACCTTCACACAAAAATTATACAATGAAAATATGTGAAAATCCAGAGTCCAAGTCAGGATGTCCAAACCGATTTTCACGAGAAACATTTCCAAAACCGAGACAAAATATGTTCTAAACTCAACAAATCCAATTGATTTGAAAAATATCGGACGCTTTAAAACCTCGAGTATTTGCTCGTAAGGATACGGTAAAGAAGATTTAGGATTTGCCCACTTACAGGATCCATCTCAAAATAGACCAATTCCCCGCTGGTCAGAGCGATCACCACCTGACGCTGATTGACTGCACATTTCACAATTTGTTCCTTGCTGGGCGTTTTCCAGTCCTGCAGTCTTTTGTCCGACCTTATGTGCCTCACACCGTCGGGATATACCTGAAAAAACAAACATTAATCTATTAAAATTACACAATTAAATGGATAACTCTGGGTTAACTTATGTCGCAGCGTTTATCTTTAAGACATGGTTTGGACTAATTCAAACTACATAAAAATATTTAGTTCACAACACGATACAGAACTCAATCCAACGTTACTGAGGGTGATATGAAAAGAGAGTTGTTGATTCACGCTCTCGAACCATATAGTGATGTCATGTGGGGTACTTGTACGAGCAGCCCCGTAGGGAGGGAAGGCGATGTTTTGGAGTCATAGGCATGTACGAGCGGCCCCGCCTGGTCTAAGGGCACAGATTAGAAATGGTACGAGCGGCCCTGCTCGAGCGAAGGCCAGTTGAACCCAGTGACTGGAAGAAATCCGAGCGAAGATGGAACCCGAAGTAGCCTTGTTAACGAAAAGTTCGCGTGGAAATCGAGATATGATGTTGGTAAACGGTTACCCTAGTCAAGTATGTCCAAATTGTTTCTTATAAGTACCAGCCCAGATTGAATAACTGAGAAGTACCTACTTGGGTCGGGAGTCATGTGACTGTGATTGTCTATTTGCATGTTTTGACAGTGTTCATTTCAGAGCAATAAATTATACGCATGAAAAAAGTTTCGAGTTGGTGCTATTGGTTTCATTTCCCATATTTCCGTGGAGGCGCTCGTACATATACGCCTAGACCGACCAGGGCCGCTGGTACAAGTGCTCCCACACTGAGTGGGGCCGCTCATGTACCCCAACTTCCCCGCAGGGCCGCTCATGCCGTCAACCGTCATGTGATCAAAAGATGACTGAAGAATGTAGCCGAATGGCTCCCAACTACTGTATGATTGTGCTAGGAACCCTCAACTCCTACCACTATGGGATGACGAGCAACAGCAGGGGATAGGGGCGTTCACGTGACACCACAGTAAGCTGACGGTGAACACCACGCCAAGTTAGCATCTTTCATGTTTCCCTAGACTTATGGTCAAGGTGCCTACTGACTGTGTGAAGCAAGAAGTCACTGATAACAGTCGAAAATTCGAACCAAGGACTAAAGCCGCAGTAACACTTGCAGTGTTGGGCCCAATGTGGAATATTCGTTGGCCTCTTCCCACAAGTGTAACCAGGGGATATTTGCCCGAGTGTTTGCCAAATATTGATGCTTAGGGATGCTCGCTCAAAAGGCGAATATTTGCCAACTAGTGTATTCGTGCAGTGCATACACATGTGGCCGAGTGTTTGGCGGGTTCACTCCCCCTTGTTGAAAGCGCCAAGCTCTCCTTCATTATGTAGGGGCCCCAGAGCGTGAATCACAGGAAACAGTTTCCTGTGGTTCACATTCCTAGTTATTCCTTCAGTGGATTGTGACAGCAGTGGATAGGTGCCTGTGCATAGTGTTTTTATTGGTTTGTTGGTCGTGATGGAGTGGAGTAATGAAGAACTGCTTGAGTTTATGGATTTGTACGAGAAAGAAAGGATGATTTGGTGTGCAACACACATAAATAATAAAATAACAGTTACAAAGTGGCTAATGCATGGAAGCATTGAATTAGCAATGCATGAGAGGTTTTCAGTATTGGAGTTGAGAAGAAAGAGAGATTCATTGATGGCTTCGTTTAGACTTATTCAGATGAAAGCAAAATCAAGTTTGAAAAGTGGATCTGGGGGCGGATAACGTTCTCAAAACAACCTTGCTCGGGGTTGAGAGTCAACGCCACAAGAGTGTACAGAGGAAGGAAACCCCGAGCAGAGGTAAATGTTGGGGCGAATAAGGGCAAACATTCGTTCTTGGGTCCAACACAGCAGGTGTCATTTCGGTTTAAAACACAGGACTTGGACTCATGCATTCATATTCACCGATGTAGGAGTAAGACCCCAGTGCTTATGTGATTATTGGTACAAGATCCATCAAGTTTGGTCGAGTACTTTCGGAGAAAAGCTCTGGACCTAAGACGGATGGATTGTTTTTCTCCTTAAATTTTGAGGGAGGTTGAAATTTGTGTTCTCCTTGTAGATTATGAAGGTTCATTATTGAAAAGAAAAAGAAAATCATTGATTGGCAACAATTAAAAATTAAATAGGAACGATGAATGGGGCAGGGAATGATAAGATTTGCTCATATTACAAACTGGCTTGAAAATATGATAGATAAACAAGATCTACCTACATGTTGTATCATTCAGATAACAATGTAAGTAAATTTCAGAGCAATTGGACTGGGCGCTACACCTGAGACAGGTGAGTGGAGCATTGGAGAAGCAGAATCTATCCAATACAACGGATAAATCCACAACCCCACCACTCCTGCCACAATCAATCACCTTACCTTACTCACACTCATCAGACATCAGAAATGAAACTTCATTTTCGCCAGGTTTGTCCTTGTGATTACAGAGCAAATAATCAAAGGGGAGGAGTGGCGGGAGACAAAATACTACTATTTTTATGATTATTAAACTGTTATTGTATGATCATCTAGTTTCATTGACAATAAGTAGAATTCCTTGCTCGTATATTTATGTTAAAGATTATACAGGGTGATTCATAAGGTTCATCACATTTCAATCAGGAATAGCTCAGCAAAGGATGGTCGCAGGTCAATGTGCCGTTTAAAAGGTTTTTTTTTTTTTCCAGTGCTAGTAGAAGTCTCTTGGGTGTACCAGGAAGGCGTAGGGCTGCCCTGTTAGTTACTGCAGTGATGGAAACACAGTGAAGGGTAGGGGACCTACCTACAGATGCCGCAAAACTGGCAGACCCCTGAACTACAGGAAGACAACGATTGGCTTTCAGCAGTGACACGATACCTCAACAAGCAGCTTCCCAATCGATGGATTGGGCGGAAAGGGGATTCAGATTTAGCAGTTTCATCTTCTTCTTCTTCAGTGGCGCGACAATCCACGTGGGATCAAGGCCTCCTTCAACAAATCCTTCCAGGCAGTGCGGTTCAGAGCTGTCGCTTCCAATCACTTACACCCAAAATGGTACGGGAATCAAATGAGACTCCGTCAGCCCATCGTAACCTTGGTCTTTCCGCCCCTCGAGTGCTGTACAACCTCTCGATCATCATCTTGTTAGGAATCTCATAGTCTTCCATTCGTATTACACGACCAGCCTAACGAAGTCGTCCGACTCCGATGACATACACCACACCTCTTTCCCCTTACAACTGACTTAATTCTTGGTTAGTGCACCACCTCCATTCATCTCTGACTTGTATGGCTCCATAGATCCTTCTAAGAATCTTACGCTCAAGCCTCAGAAGGGCTGATTCATTGTGTACTGTGAGAGTCCAGCACTCTGATCCATAAATCAAGACAGGACTGATCAGTGTTTTATATAAACGGAGCTTGGTAGTTCGGGAGAGAGTTTTACTCTTCATTTGTTTCAACAGCCCATAATATGCCTGATTAGCGGCCACTATCCTTCATTCAATTTTGGGGCTTATACGGTTTACAGAATTTATCTGTGTCCCAAGATATATAAATTCATCAACCCACTCAAAGCTGTGGGGACCAATCTGGATAAATCTGCTATGGTTGGTGGGGGCATTAGTACGCATGTATTCAGGTTTTCTTTTCATTAACTTCAAGCCCAACTGCCGCTGCTTCCCTAACCAAGTCATCGTAAGCCCCGCAGATGGCTCCTATAGATCGACCAACCTCAACAAGCAGCTTCCCAATCGATGGATTGGGCGGAAAGGGGATTCAGATTGAGCGCTTTCATCTTGGCCTCCTCAATCTCCAGACCTATTTGTGACTTCTTCTTGTGGGTACATGCGAAAGAACGAGTTTTTGTGCCACCCTTACCAGCGAATCAGGACGCGCTAAAAATTCGAATAACTACCGCCATTCAGGAAGTGACTCCAGGTATGAGAGGAATTCGATTACAGGCTAGATGTGTGCCATGCAGCAGAAAGGGGTCGCATTGAACATTTGTAAATAAAATTTGAAAATATTACGAATGTTTCAAGATGTCATCCACTCTTGTATCTACATTTAATAGAATAATACAGACTTTTGAAATGTGATGAACCTTTATGAAACACCCTGATGTATGATTTAAACTGTTATTTCAGCGACACTACCAACAGAAAACTGTTGATATCAGATTACTGAAATTATACTGTTTCTCCTAGAGCTGACCTATGAAGGACATAGTATGACCACCAGGTGGATGAAAGGAGATGCAGGGGACATATAATATATATTATCTGCATAGCATCAACATAAAGCAGTATGGGCGGTTTGTTATTCAGACGATAATGCAAGTACATTTTAGAAAGATTGCTATGAGTCCAGGTAAACACCCTCACAGATGGATACCTACACCACGATATAAAGGTGCGTGAAGTGGAGGGGGTGAGGACGGATGAATCCACACCCCCACAACCCCAACAGGCCCACGCAATCTCCCAACTTACACTAGCTAGACATCTGAAACAGATTTTAATGTTCGCCAGCATTGCACCACTGATTACAGAGCAAATAACCAATGACGGAGAGCCAGCGAACGTTCTGGTCTTCAGATTTTCAATTTGTATAATTTACTGTTCTACGTAGGTATTCTTATAACTAAATATGTTTATACAACGATTTTGTATGATTGTTATTTCAGCGACACTACCAACAGAAAACTGATGATATCAGATTACTGAAATGATAATTTTCTCCATTAGCTGACCTATGAAAGTCATAGTATGACCACCAGGTGGATGAAAGGAGATATAACGTGCACCTATCTGCGTATCATTAAAATGTAACAATATGAATGTATATTACAGTACTCTAGGCAAGCAATATCACTGATAAGCAGCAATTAGAGGGTTAACAGGATTGATAGATGGGGTACTGTAGATGATGACATGGTCATGTAATAACTTCTATGTGTTTTTATGATTCAGATAAGACTGCAATGACGTTTTAATGACTCCAGGGGACCGTACTGTTGGCTTGACAACATAAAATCTTTGCTACAAATAAATACCAAGATTCAAAGAAATGTTGAGAAGTGTCGCAGACATACAGTGATACGACATAAGGATAGAGGTCACACTGCAGCGCTATGACACTACTTCTTTCATTTCCTTCCATAAGCACTTCCATCACTGTCACAGTGTCATGCCAAGAGAACCTGACATGACACTACAGAGTGGAGCAGTTGTGCTGAAAGGATAGGTGAGGTCCTTCCACAAGGACACCACAGTGTGGATTGTATAGCAAATTGAAACCAGCAATGTAGATACTAAGTAAAGACAGCCAGCAACTGTTACTGCAGTTGAACATGTGTTAACATGAAAATCATTTCAGTTTCGTGGTAAAGGTTCAAAGAAATGTTGGGAAATGTCGCAGACATACAGTGATACGACATAAGGATAGAGGTCACACTGCAGCGCTATGACACTACTTCTTTCATTTCCTTCCATAAGCACTTCCATCACTGTCACTGTGTCATGCCAAGAGAACCTGACCTGACACTACAGAGTGGAGCAGTTGTGCTGAAAGGATAGGTGAGGTCCTTCCACAAGGAGACACCACAGTATGGATGGTACAGCACATTTAACCCAAAATGTAGATACTACGTGAAACAGACAGCAAGACAACGTTACTGCAGTTGAAAAGTGCATGAAAATCATTTCAGTCGCAAAGATTCAAAGAAATGTTGGGAAATGTCGCAGACATACAGTGATACGACATAAGGATAGAGGTCACACTGCAGCGCTATGACACTACTCCTTTCATTTCCTTCCATAAGCACTTCCATCACTGTCACTGTGCCATGCCAAGAGAACCTGACATGACACTACAGAGTGGAGCAGTTGTGCTGGAAGGATAGGTTAGATTCTTCCACAAGGACACCACAGTGTGGATTGTATAGCAAATTGAAACCAGCAATGTAGATACTAAGTAAAGCACAGCCAGCAACTGTTACGGCAGTTGAACGTGTGTTAACATGAAAATCATTTCCGTGGCAATGAGTCAAAGAAATGTTGGGAAGTGTCGCAGACATACAGTGATACGACATAAGGATAGAGGTCACACTGCAGCGCTATGACACTACTTCTTTCATTTCCTTCCATAAGCACTTCCATCACTGTCACAGTGTCATGCCAAGAGAACCTGACCTGACACTACAGAGTGGAGCAGTTGTGCTGGAAGGATAGGTTAGATTCTTCCACAAGGACACCACAGTGTGGATTGTATAGCAAATTGAAACCAGCAATGTAGATACTAAGTAAAGCACAGCCAGCAACTGTTACGGCTGTTGAACGAGTGTTATCATGAAAATCATTTCCGTGGCAATGAGCCAAAGAAATGTTGGGAAGTGTCGCAGACATACGGTGATACGACATAAGGATAGAGGTCACACTGCAGCGCTATGACACTACTTCTTTCATTTCCTTCCATAAGCACTTCCATCACTGTCACCGTGTCACACCAAGAGAACCTGACCTGACACTACAGAGTGGAGCAGTTGTGCTGAAAGGATAGGTCAGATTCTTCAACAAGGAATTTTACAGTGTGGATTGTATAGCAAATTGAAACCAGCAATGTAGATACTAAGTAAAGCACAGCCAGCAACTGTTACAGCAGTTGAACGTGTGTTAACATGAAAATGAGATAGAAGGGGGGGGGGGGGGAATGAGAGAAAATTGGTACAGTGAGGATTGTCGAATGTTAGTGAAGAGCAGATACGAAGCTAGAAAGAATATGAAATGTGTGGAAATTTGAGCATTTATCGAAAGACTGGTTGATTTTACCTGTACTGCAGCGTCATCCCCCAACAGTGAGCAGGCCAGTGTGGAGGTTATTCCGAGGAAACCGGAATCCGCAACTTCCTCGACTGTTTCGCCAATTCTCAAGACCAAAGTAGCACTCACGAAGGAGACCACGATGTAGGCGTCGAACTCGTCTGAAACAAAAACATCTCGTATAGACAGAAGGGTGGCGAATCTAGGAAGCAACTTGGAATAAGTGGATCACCACTGTAAACTAGTTAGGACCAAGTAGAGTATCATCCAAGAGAACTTGTATTATAAAAGACATTTTAATGGCATAATGAATTGAATGCGAGGAAAGCCTAAAAGATTGGCGTAAAAGATGTGCTCAACAGCCTAAAGGTAGGTATGTAGCAATGGATTTAGAAAGGGCATGGGGATGTATTACCTGATCCAACGCTTGGCAGGCCACAGGTACTATCACTTTTCCTGAAGGAGATGGGGAACAGAGGATGAATACATCTATTGCCACGGGAGAGATGAGGATGCAAGGCACATGTATGCCCACAATGGGAACACCTCAGGCAAGATGTTACAGAAGAGGTAGAGAAGCTGAATCCTGAGGTGGAAGTAGCTAAGATGCTCAGAATTGAAGTGCTGTCAGCATTAGCGTCACTAGAATTCCCAAATACAAGGAAATAAACTGGGATGGGCGGGAGAGAGAAGCTGATCACATAAAGTAACATCTAATGGATGTCCCAGGACAGTCATCCAAAGATGTGAGGAAGGGTGTTTTATAGTGGGCATGCTAGTAACGGAGAATCTTTAAAACTGTTGATTCATTTTTTTTAAAAATCAACTTCCCGTAAAAGGGGGAAAAACTGATAAGTAGAATACAGGAGGAATCTATGACAGAGGATCCATAAAATTGAACGTTAATAAAATGTAGTGCGCTCAATCTCCTGGTCAGACAGAGGACAAGGAGGGGAACCCTATTTAAGCCCTGAGCACTAAGCTAAGGGCGCTAATCGTTCTCCCCACGCCTTCAGGTGTAACCTGGCTATCGGTTTTGCTCAAACATACAGAAACTCTTTTACTTTCTACTGAACCGGGGGCAAGTAAAACTCGATGTATTTAGGAAAAGATAGTACAGCATATCCGTCTCGATAAAAAGGTTTAAAAAAAAAAAAATTCCCTAAATTCATTCTCTGCTGGGTACGTCAGACTCTAGACGAAAAAGCAAATAGAGCACATCACATCAGAAAGCAGATCACAAAAGAATGTTAGCAATCATACGATGTCACAAAATGGAACTCTTGGATAATAAGCTACTACTGGTCAAAATATCAAGCTCAAATTTGTTTTCAAAATAATTTTAATGGACGAGTTTTCTAAGTTTTAATGCCGAGATGGCGGAAAAGTAGGGACTCAAAAGATATCCAAGTTCATGGTCGTCTCCGTCGAATTCAACTTACCTCAAAACTCTCGGCCGAAATTACAAGCCATATCCGCTCTCCATCTCTCCTGAAAAATAAAACAACTGGTGTCTTTTTTGATAATTTCTTTGCATTCTTCTTTTTGATTTTACTCTGTTTCGAGAGGCATTTTAACATGAAACGGAATCCCGCCAGCTCCGTACGGCAAAATATGATTTGAATCAACAAATTACTGGTGGAGGCACAAGATGAACTCTCCATTCTTAAATGAAAAAATACTTTTCACTAATCTTCAGAAATAGGCAGTTTAGCAACAGTTCATTATTAAGATCGAGAAGTGATCAGTGTGGTTAATTACATTACAATCCAGACAGAGGGGGAAATTTTCATCTTTCAACAATTTTAAACGTGAGATTAAGCTATTGCCAAGGAATGATCTTGCACTAACAGAGCGGCGGAAACAGTTTGCAAAAATAAAATTTGTACAACAATAAAAAGAAACCAGCTGTATATTAGTAAATAGTACTTAATCAAGTTTGAAGAATCACAATTCAATACAAATCTTTTTGAGGTTTCTTACTTGGGGACAGCGTAATTCGGGTTTAGAAACATACAACTTGATTTTGACTTTCAGGTCTGTACAGAGTGAAAAACCAGAAAAACCTTAATTTAGAAATGAATTTAGTTCATCTACTTTTTACGTAGGTATTTTGAATTCAAGCCATGACGAAGATTG
Organism: Creontiades dilutus; assembly: GCA_031894815.1. Lineage (NCBI taxonomy): Eukaryota > Metazoa > Arthropoda > Insecta > Hemiptera > Miridae > Creontiades > Creontiades dilutus. Next base: position 1,002,615 of record JAVIWC010008305.1, read on the forward strand.
TGCATGAATATTGACATTAACATACCCCCATGTTCACACAAATGTTGTTTATTAATCAATCATTTTGGAAGAGAAGGCCTCCGATGTTTTGTTGGTTGGATCCATTTTTCTGAAAACTATACTACGCGGATGGTACGAAATTTAGAGTTGAAAATGAAACAAGAAAATTTAGATTATCAGACGCAAGATGTGATGATCCATGAAAAACGATGGTATTAAAAGCTTCATGAACTAATATTGACGTTTCCCAAACTATTGGATGGACTAGATAGTGAACCGGATTTTCAGTTTACGACAAGGAGGTGATGGAATGGCTTATTTGTTTCTTCTATTTCAACCGCAATTTATTTTTCACCCCAGAAATTATTTTTAAAAAGTATACTTGACCTAAAATGAAGAAAACTACTAACGGAAAAAATTCAGAGACAAAATCTACTTTCAAACACAAAATCATGCAAAATCGACAAAACTCAGGACCAAGTTACCATGATAATTTCATTTGAAATTATGGAAGAACAAGAAGTTCGTAAAAAAATGTCACACAAATATAAAACCGCAGTTTTGATTCAAAATTTCCCATTTAATTTAAGATGTGAAGAATAAGATATCTTATACAACCAGAGGGTAAAATTTGATCAAGGGTTACCTTTCATTGACTAGAAGCAAAAACTTGGGAAGTAAGATTTCATTCTTTGATTCTGACAAGGGTTCATATTTACCACCAGTGGTTGTGTTTCAAATGAATTTTGATCGAGAAAACGTCAAGTTGGTAGCGCAATATAGAATCCTCCTTTAGAGCCATGGAAAATTGATGTTTAGGGAAATTCCAGTTTGTACAAGCGCAGAGGCTTCACAAACGACGGCGATTTATGGGGGATTGTCTAGAGACTAAATAGAGATTTCAAAATTGATCCAAAAATGCTAAAAACCAACTTCAAAATCTTTCCATGCCTTGGAACTTGTATGGGGCCCAATTGGAACACCGACAAATATGTCAAGACCAGCCCGAGTGAAAACCATCAACATTCACTAGCTGAATAGCTGGAATGAATTTTATAGTTATTTCTTGCAATTTTCCTGGCAAAAACAGCATCTTTCAGTCATTCTTTTGCATTGTGTTCTATCGGTCCAGGAACGTTACTATGTCCCGGCAACACGAAACGCTCTCGATCAAATTTTACAGTGGCGGCTGATATAGATCGAGGGAAACAAAGGAAAACTACGATCAAAATTTCACACGTTTACTGTTGAACTAGTATTGGTCAATTCGTACCGACTCCAAGAAGGATTGAGGTAATCAACTCCGCTTGTACAAACACTTAAGGTGGATTCACACTAGCGGTAATAGGAACGTCAGATCAAATTCGGAGATGGTCGCGTTAAGATCGCTTCTATGGAACCATACAGGGTGACTCCCACTCACAGGCGCGGTACTGTCAAGATCAAATCTTCGTCCAGTCACCTTCCGTCAGATCGCCAGGCAAGCGATAAACCTGACGTGATCTTCCCCCTCCCCCCCGATGGAACGGAAAATGTGTAGCACATACAGTCAAATCTCGTCTCTCAGCTGGGTTTCTTCGTTCTCTTTCTCACCTAACCAGATGGTTAGGAATGGCTGAGAGTGGTCAGGAGTGGTTAGGGAAGGTTAGGAGTGGTTAGAGATGGTTAGGAGTGGTTATTTCACATTTGGTAGGTCCTCCAAGTGGGTCCTTTATTCTTAATACTTTGCTTAGGCACAGAACTGTAAATGAAGTATGCCGGGTCGATTTTATACCAATACCTTTTTTTTTTCCTCTCGGATCGTGCCACTTCATCTGCAGCACAGAATAGACTGGCCTGCCCTGACGTGATCTTACCTGGCAGTGTGAATGGGTGGCCTCTTGTCGTGACTCTGACCTGACGTTCCCGTTACAGCGATTGTGAATCCACCTTAAATGTACACGTCATCATTCATAGAATTCAACCACACAGCGTTTTGGCGCTCGAAACATTTACCCCCCTTGTGAAATAACTGGTATACTTAACTCTCAAGCTGGATTCACATCCATCCAGCAAGCTATATGGAAAGTGAATACAAGCAGCTGATTGGTTGGACACCAGCTGGGGAGAGGGAATATTTTTTCCGGACAGGCAGTTTTGAAACCAACTGTACGCATCAGATTTTTCAAATATTTTTCGTACCGGACGGCGCAGTTCACTACTGCGCATACAGAATGGCGTCGGGAACTGAAACAGCTGTTGGAGGAAGCACGGGAAACGAGTTGTTGCCGTGTGCTCGGGCGATTCCCCTCCATCCCCTCCACTGCTTTTTACTAGCTTCCCCTATCCGTATTTCCAAACGATCCGGATGGATGTGAACCCTGCTTTACTTCATTGATTCCATTTTACAAGCCACACAGTGACAGCACAGCCTCAATTTATTCTGTACACGGCAGACCAATTGTTTAGAAGCCACTTCTAGTTCGTTAATTTGGGACAATCACGATTAATGTTCGTTTTTTCGCATAAAACCTTTTTCGGTATTGAAACATCTATATCATGCACTGATGTTTGGACAAACCAGTGGTTCCTTTTAGGTTGGGCGAAGAATTGAAACTTGATGATTGAGGGACGGGCAGGGGGAATGAATGTACCAATAAGCAGAATTCAAAAACAGATCGAGTCATGCAACGACTATTTAATTTACTAATATACAGTATTCAAACTGAAATTCGTTGACTCACCATCGGCTCGCTTTTTGACGGTCCACACGGCGTTCGGAGAACCGGGAAGCGGTGACACGGCCATTTCCGAGACTTCCAAGCCGTGTCTGAGAACCCTGAGGGTGGATCTGGGTCCACGACCGCAGGCCATGTACAGCTGCGGCGTGTCCTCGTTGGCTGTTGAAAGAAATGTTTTTATTAAATCGTTTCTTATGAATACAGTAGAGCAGAGGTGCTCAAACGGGCAATCGCGAGTGCTTTTGAGTAGATCTCGAGAAGAAAAAAGTTGTTAATAAGTACGTAATAACACTGCTTACGGCAAAAGGCGGCTTTATCAAAGGAACGCGCGGTACTTGTCAAAAAAAAAGCCGCATTGTTTCTAGACTAGACTGTACTAGACCATATCAAAAACCTAACCCAAACCTTGACTAAAATAATGTAAATTGTGCGGAAAGCTAATATCTATATATCGTGGGGTTCCGGGTAAAAGTGACCAAGTAACATTTGCAAAATTTTACAGGGGAGTGATATGAAGTTTCACCTATTTTCTCTTTACTAACACTGGTTATGTGATGTCTCATCCGACTATGTTCCAATTTTTCTTTATCCAGTAGGTAGTTAGCTAGTGCCCTCCTATGATATCGTGCTTCAAAATTCACTTCAGATTAAATAAGAACTGTTAATTTGGAAACAATCATTTGATCAATTTTACCTGCCTGGAGTTTCAAGCTCTACTCACTTGGTCAATTCAATTCTTCGAAAAAAGTCGCATAGTTACATGAAATTGAGAAATTGAATAGGTTTTTCGTTAATTTATCGTGTTGCCAAGCATCTAATAACAGTGATATACCTATTTCTGTTAGAAAAGGTTCTCCATTACCTACCACTGTAATTGGTCATTTTCACCTGCCCACTATGCAATCTTACTAACCTTACACAGTAAAAGTGATCAAATGGCAATTGATAACATTTACATGCATCAGCGAGAGTACATTTCGTCGGGTTCCGGGTAAAAGTGACCAAGTAACATTTTTTTCAAAATGAGCTTTTTTTGTCATTCCGGTACTAAGGAACGTTGTTCACTGTGTGTTGTTGCTAAGAACGTTATCTTCAAACTGATGTGCAAGAAATACTTGAAAATAAATTTTACCTGCCTGACCCAAAGAGTTTTATGTGACCAAATGGCATTTGAACTCAGCGACAAAACACGAGATGGATTATAAATGTACTCTCGCTGGTGCATGTAAATGTTATCAATTGCCATTTGATCACTTTTACTGTGTAAGATTTGTAAGATTGCATAGTGGGCAGGTGAAAATGACCAATTACAGTGATAGGTAATGGATAACCTTTTCTAACAGAAATAGGTATATCATTGTTATTAGATGCTTGGCAACACGATAAATTAACGAAAAAACTATTCAATCCCTCAATTTCATGTAACTATGCGACAGATTTTCGAAGAATTGAATTGACCAAATGAGTAAAGCTTGAAACTCCAGGCAGGTAAAAATGATCAAATAGAGTTTTCCGGAAAACAGCTCTTATTTAATCTGAAGTGAATTTTGAAGCACGATATCATAGGCGGGCACTAGCTAACTACCTACAGGATAAAGAAAAATCGAAACATAGTCGGATGAGACATCACACAACCAGTGTTCGTAAGAAGAAAATAGGTGAAACTTCAGATCGCTCCCCTGCAAAATTTTGCAAATGTTACTTGGTCACTTTTACTCGGAACCCCACGATTTATAATCTATCTCATGTTACGTTCTTGGGTACAAATGCCATTTGGTCACATGAAACCCTTTGGGTCAGGCAGGTAAAATTCATTTCTAAGTATTATTTACACATCAATTTGAAGATAACGTTTTTAGCAACAACACACAGTAGACAACGTTCCTTAGTGCCGGACCGACAAAAAAAATCTCATTTTGAAAAAAATGTTACTTGTTCACTTTTACCCGGAACCCTCGCGATATGCTACGGTACGACCTACCGAGGTAGGTAGGGTGTTGTGTATGTACGACAACCGTGCACCACACATAATTGCAGCCTCTCAGAGTCGATCGTGGGTAGTCTAAAAATATTAAGGTAGATCGCCAGCAGTTAAAGCTTGAGCACCCCTGCAGTAGATCGTCAGAAAATCCGGACGTCAAAAATCCGAACTACTCCACAGCACCATATTTTTAAATTTTGTGAGAGAAACTGCCAGCGCGGGGCGGTGGATAAGCGGCAAGAAACAAACTTCATTAATGCTCATTCAACATACGTACTGTAAGAACAAAAACCATTATTTTGTTTCAATCAACTGTATTCTAGAACTTCACTATTAATACTGTAGGCCTAATGTGTTCAAGAGGTGTTTGTAGGAAAATCCGGACAAATCGATAATCCGAACTACCTACGGTCCCAATTGGTTCGGATTTTCGACGCTCTACTGTAGTAAAATCGTGGTGTGAATGACTTTAGAAGTGGTAAGGCAGGAACTCTTATACATTCACTATAAGACCTTGAATCAATAAATGTACATACAGTTACTTATGGTTGGTTTAACATGAAATGAAGCTCTGAACAGTTCAGAATCGAACTGGGTTCTTTCTAGGATCAAGAGGGAAGGAATGAGAACCGTTCTTTACTCCTACGCGTTTCAAACCTATTCGGAACTAATAACCTTAACACGCGTAACCTCCACGATAGAATCATCTACAACGAGGTGCAACGACGAAAGTCATAATCATTATAAACACTCGACACAAATACAAATCAATTCAAGATAATTGGCTCTTGAGACTAAGCATACTTAAGGGTCATAGGATTCTGAACTATATCCAGTCATTTCAGATAGAGAGTTCAAGAGTAATATTTTGGATTCACATCACACCTTCAGAGAACCAAATCATCATTAATGACTGAAAATTCTAAATAATGTCAATATAAAATCAAATTTTCAAAGCTGCTGACTAATTAGGGGAGGCATTATAATTTCAATGGGTACTATATTAGTAATGGTATTTTCAAAACTAGGAGGAAATTAATGATGATTAAACATCACCAAACACTGGTTGGTTGGATATTTCCAGGATAATGAACCTCGCCACCTAGTAACAAGCGTTGGAACACAGTAACACAGAAAAATGAGGCAAGTGGAACAAATTTTTCCCTGTTGATTTTGGTATTAGTTTGTTATTTTGAGAATGAATTTTTTTCTCATTTGAAAATATATGTCCTTTCATTGGTTTCCCGTCATTTTCCATGAAAGTATTCCCCTATTTTCATCATGAAAATTAAATTCGAAATGCCCAAAAGTTAGTCCCTCACTTGTCCCACGACAAGAATTTCTTATTTTGAGTGGTGAGTAATACTCGTATAATACTGATTTGTAGCATTTTTCTTTAACCACTGATTTTCCAAGGTCTTCAAGTAACGCTTTTGACGGTAAGCAGCCTCTTTCGTTGTGTACCGAACAATCAGTAGCATTGAGCACCTGTGTCCCTAGGTTTTCAAGTTAATCCCTCACTCCTTTTTGAAAAGGGCGCCTCCACTTTTCGAATAGCAGAAGTAACAAGTTTTCACGGTTGCCTACATTGCTCAGGTTGCCGCCAAACTCTATGTAACCTTTTCCACGGCAACCTCTTCAATGTTTAGGTTATTTGTGAAATTGTTTGTGCGATAGTCGTTTCTGTTCATTCAAACGAGTTAATCCCTCACCAGCGTGAATGTAGACGAAGATAAGATAAATTATATTATTCATTTGCGATAATTAATGTTTTCAAAGGGGGTACAGTTTCTCATTATTCTTTTTCCCGAGAGAAGCATGTGGAGTGGTGCACCTCTCTGAAAGACGCAAAATGTTAGTCCCTCATATGTTAATCCCTCAATCCATAAGTAGTGAGGGACTAACTAAGCAAATGAGGGACTAACAAAATGATTTAAATTCAATGAATTTAAGTCTGTGAACCAATGTATTTAGGTTTTACATTTTTTCTCCCTTTGAGCTCAACAGAGTGCAAAATTTTTCATGTCAAATTTGACTAAATTGTTGAGCTGAAATTGTGCACAATTCAGTTAGTCCCTCACTTTTTCAGTTAGTCCCTCATCATAATGATTTCGAAGATACCTCTTATTCCACGAACTTGTATGAATGGTTTTTTCGTAGGAGTAATCAGTAGCGTACTTAGAAGGGATTCACGAAAAAACTTGATGAAAACTTCTATTTCAGCTGGTGGGTTCTGAAAAGCAAATTTCGTACATTATGGGAGAATCACCCATAACGGTCCTTCCCTGAACTATTGCAATGAAAAGTCACCATTACTGTACAATTGAGGTTTTTAAATCAACCACGGATGCCTGAAAATTCCATTAAAATTCTCTTCTTACTGGAAATGTATAGGGGATTGCGAACATCTAATAAACTAACCAAACGATATCAAATCTCATCCTGAAAATGCAAGAAAACCATTTCATTCCACGTAGTCATGTGATCTATTCAGTCACCTGATCCATTTAGTGTACTAATCTGTTGGTATTTTCTATTTCTTGCTTTTTTGGTCAAAATGATATGATGCTGTTATCGACATTTGTATTGCTGAATAAACAAATAAGTTTACTACACCACAGCTTCAGCGCTTCAGGATGACCTGGCTATCCCGGGCCCAACCACCACAACGGCCCCCTTCGCCAGCGTTTACAATCCTTGTTAAAATGTGAATCTTTCATGAAAATTAGTTGAAACACATCAAGTACCTAGTATTTCAGTTCATCTGTGTTTTTAACTAAACATTGAAAAGAGTGAATGAATGGTTTTATAAAGGGTACATGAATTAATGCATTACCTAAATCAGCTACTTGGCAATCCAAGATGGGAGATAAGGAGTCCATTTCATCGACCAGGACGAGATTCCGAAGCGGGCGAGGTGCGAAGAAAAACGTGTCGCCTTCTTCCAGTGGCATCGCAGAGCTGAATTCAGGCTCGTCGTCGTCGTCGCCGAGATGTGCGATCTGGTAGAGGTAACTGGAGGCAGAAAACAATCGATAAATCAATAACTCCTATACTTTTCAATTATTTCACGGAATCAGAAAATGGGGAAACTCAGTGTTTGAATTGATGACGAGTGCAAGAGGGTATATTTTGTTGGAAAAACTCCCAGAAAATTTAATAAGTTAGCTGGAGCGGGGAACCTACAATCTCAATCCTCCATTCAGGGGCTGCATGTCACACATAAGTTTGCATAAGTCCTTCCTCCGGCCTTGTGCCGTCAATTATCATTGCTGACGCCTCTTATATGTTCGTTTTTGGTTTATTATTCAATAATAAACCATTGTAATCGCTCTGGAAAAAAAATTCTAACCCCCCCCCCCCCCCCCCCCTGAAAATTTCATGGTTTACGTTTCAAAGGGTGTAGAATCCGAATCTGCAATAAAAAATTTTCCGTCCGTCCGCCGTACGCACGATTTCTCCCAAACGGCTGGAGCAAAAGATCTGAAATTTTCAGGAAAAATCCATCTTGGTCCGACGACGCCCCAATTCTTGAGCCAGCTCTCTCACTCAATTTAAAATGCCCTTTAAGGGCTGTCAAAGTTTTGTAAAATCCGTAAAAACCTCAAAACAAGTCGAAGCGGCCTAAATTTATACCTATTTGAAGAACATACCATGAGGAATCGAATGAGCCCCTCCCCACGTCCGTAGGTCAAACCATTCCCGATGCATGGCCCGATTTATGGTGCCAACATTTGCGTTTTTTGGTTTATTATTGTTTGTTTGTAACCTAGTGATGCCGATAGCGTCGAGTTGTAGTGAATGTGGATACTGGAGTGATAGCCGATGTGGATACTTGTAGTTTATAGCCGATACACGGGTTGAAGCATTCTGATATTCATGAAACGCTGATAATATATAGGTAAATATTATTCAATATTATTACTTGGGTAAATAAGTATTCTTTCACTGGGGTTTATCATTCAATTGGCTTGCGTTCATGATTTGAATTTCTACTAAGCTTTGGAGTGTGCGTGTTTCACAGGATAGAGCGATTATAATTTCAGGAGATATGCATGGAGCACTTAAATCTGTTCTCAACCAAAATACCTATTTGGATTGATCAGTTGATCATATTTGTGTGCCTCCTGAAATTCAATAATCGCTCTATCCTGTGAAACACGCACACTCCGAAGCTTAGTAGAAATTCAAATCATGAACGCAAGCCAATTGAATAATAAACCCCAGTGAAAGAATTTGCAGCGTTTTTCTGTTGGACCATCCTTCTCCTATCATTGCATCCGTCATTCGGTCTAATATTAATATTTTTATCTATTAATTAATGTTTTCGGGTCGACTATGCATTAGATAATCACAGAGAACTGTAATCATGTTTATAAGGAGGTCAGTTTAGTATGGTGGATACTATTATCTCAAAAATGAAATATTACTGAACCAATCTTTCAAGTAATGTATAGATTAGTTGAACAAATAGCTCGGAATCTGTGACAAAACTAGAGTCTATGCGTTTTCATGTTAAAAAAATTACGTCATTACATGATGTTGAAATATGTCCCCCTATAAAAAATTTGTGTAGCTTCCAACCGGGTTCGAACCCACCTCCTTTTACTCTCTAGTCACGGGCTACAACCTCACAGCTAACAAAATTAAGACTGATCTCAAGTATGGGGAAACTATCCCCTAGGTAGATGTAGATGATAACTAAAACTCTCAGGGTGGGGGTTAGGGAGCCCCCAGCACGGAAGCCTGTTGGCTTATTGTACTTTCCTGAGAGTTTTGCTTTTAATCAAGGAGATTCAGCCCCTTGGTAAGGGGTTTGAGGCCCTTGATTAGTTGTTCCATAATGAATGGACCTCATTGGGGTTTGTGCCCCAAAGAGTTCAAATCTACGAGATGCGAGTGCTGGGCACTCAAATATTATGTGGGATGCTGTTTTGTCAGTCTCCTCACATAGCCTGCACAGGGTTGTACTTTGTGTTACTCCAATGCGGTGTAGGTGGAACCTTAGGGGTACATTTGAATTTGTTCCCCCTGGGGATTCGTCAATCCCAAGGTTGATTTAAAGGGAGTGTCCCAGCACACTGTGCTTACGTCCTCCCTCCCCCCTTGCAAGCAAGGGGGACAATCCCTGGCCAAATGCCGTGGGAGACTGTTACACCCACAGTCGGGGGCCCCGCGCCTGAATGGCCCAAGTACCTGTTTGCGTAGCGCACTACAGGGTGGAGCTGGGCGTTCTAGCTCGCCCTACCAACTGTGCAGGTTGGTACCCGAGTTATTGGGTATGAGCAAGCCGCATAACTCACATGCCGGCACTATCTTGGGAGACGAATCTACCAAGAAAGTGCCTACCCACCTGCTTTCAGACATAGCCTTCCAGCGTGGGTTGTCAACCACTGCCAGGTGCAGGCAGGTGATGCTTTGCCGAAGCATTGCATCTGGCGCCTGGGGCACCTTAGGGGTACAAAGCCTGTTATGAGGCCAACCATTGTTTTTAGTTCCCTACGGCTTTTACCTAGTAGCCAATCAGTAATTTTGGTGTTGGGTTCCGCCACCATGAGTTTACTGTGGACATGTCCTTCGATATTGAGCCATCTACTTGTGGTTATCCCCTAGGTAGGTTAAGGGCCCTTGAGTGGAAGTTTGAGGAAGTAGCTTCGTAAGTTTTTGGTAGTTTTCTTTTCTTTTTCATTCTTCTTCTCCAAGGTATTGACTAAGGGTGTACTTTTCTTCCCACATTCGCGAATGAACCAAATTTTGAGGTAAACCCTGGCTATTACTGACGATGAACGCCAACAAGGGCACATGGCCCTTCTTCCACAAACAAATTTCAAATATTTGTCACTAATGCCTTCTTCCATCCATGAATTTCAAAGATGGAATTGTTACATTGTTACACAGCACTTTCTTCCACGAAATATCCTCGAAACAGTTGATTTTATAGACCATGTGAAAGAAAGATGCCCAAACATTAGAAACTGTCAAACAGAAATGTTACTCATATCTTCAATCCGCTGATACCAATCATTTCCTTTTTTAGTTTTTTCTAAATTTAATTTGACATAATAAAAATCTCGTCATCAGTTGGCCGTTCTTTTGTCAACTCACCGACGATCCAAGATCGAATCAGATAAGTGCATGAGAAGGTTTATCATCATATGACGTAATATCAGAAGATGAGAATGAAAATGGAAATGAATATACCGCTTCGCAATTGATTACAAAAACATTATTCATATTCTATACATTGAAGTTAAGCTAACAAGACCGCTATTTCTGCTGATTGCAGCAGCTGCAGCTTATAAAAGGTTCGCGGCCGAGCTCTTGAGTTTAGTGTTCAGAAGTTTGTGATATAGATCAGGCGTCGCGCTCCGCTCCGTTAATTTTCTCCATAGTTTCAAAGTCCTATCTGTATTTCAGTGTAATTTGGAATAAATTGTTTTTTAAAAAGCAAGTTCTCTGGACTCAGAACCTAATTTTGACACGCTATCGATATTAGTTTAATACCTAATGATTTCATTAATGAATTGTAGTTCGCCTGGTAGACGTTTTAGCACAAGTGTCACCAAACGTACAGTGAACCAAGCATAACTTTAATATCCTCTTGCACTGACCCTGAACAGCATTGAATGGGCTGGTCGGGTGGAGACAAGAGGCTTAACACCGAAGCATAACCATCTACTCGTTCCCATAACAAATTAAGCTATTTTGGCGGACTTCTCCAAGGATATCTGAGTTGGGACCTATGTGATTTCAAAGTTAATTTGATCTTGAAATCAAGCGCTACATAAGAAAAGATACTGTGAGAAGGACTGTACTTGATGCTCACAAAAACGTGCTCTATAAATAGCTAAAAGCTGCAACAATGGTGAAATAATTTATAGCTATTATAGCAATAATATTGCTTGGAAGAAGTTTTGTGCTATAAATTTAACGTTCACAATGTCTGGGGGTTGAGAAGTGATTTTAAATACACACAGACGTACAATAGGGATTCTGTACAATCATCCTCATGATGTAATTAGCAGAAAGAATCATGAATCAGAATCAATGTAGTTCCTCTGACAAAGACCCAACAACGTGTTGCTGAATCAGAAAACGTCAGGGAAACCTTTGATATTCTCTCGTTTTGAATCTGGCCAGCATCGATTTCCTGGGCGATTGGAGAACGAGAGGATCCAATATCGTGTAGCAAGACATTGTCATTGTAGCAAAGGATTGAGTAACTTCACATTGTAATGAAGTTTGTCCAAAGCGAAAAAAAAGTCAGAATACCAGCTAAGATTCTCGTTTAATACGTAGCTATACCATGATTAGGCAATTCCATAATAAGCTCTTGCTGAGATGGCAACCCTGATGCAAATTAAGATTCAATGAATTAAACGTTTATAAACTAATGAAGAATTATGGCAAAATGGCTTATCAGTTGGCCGTTCTTTTGTCACTCAGAACGATCTGACGATCGATTCAGATGTGTGCATGAGAAGGTCTATCATCACATGAGAGCCATTCTGTATGCAGAAATCTAGACTGGATAAGTTTTGAACTTGAGAATGCAGGTAAAAATGTTATAAATGAACCAATATTGAATTGCAAAAAACGTTGATTCCATGATTGTCTCCTTTCTTTTACAAGTTGGCTGTTATTAAACCCTTGAATTGAAAAAAAAAACTAAACACAAGATGGAGTTTGGTGAGACAAAGTTTTGTATAAACGCAAGACCGTAAGATTTTCTTGTCAGTATTGTAAAGAAGTTTGTCAAAAGCAAAAAAGTCGGAACACCAGCTAAGATTCTCGGTTAGTATCTAACTATACCATGACTAGAATAGAAACGTTTTCAAATCCGAATGATTGATGGAACCAGCAAGTAAATCATCACAAGGAAAGGAAGAAATGAAAGATTTTTGTTTTCCCGATGAATGTATATAGAAGCATCAGGCTAGGCTGAATCCATGTAGTGTTTTCAACGTTGATTCAACGTATTGCTGAATCAGAAATGCCAAAAACACCTTTGATATCCTCTCGTTTTGAATCGAACCAGCATCAAATTTCTGGTTGATTGGAGAACGAGAGAACCAAGGAGCTGCCTGCTGCGAACTCCTATTGTATGAAGAACCTCAACAGTTGGTCGAGCTTTAGTCAAGGTAAAGGTACGTTATCCTTTGGATACCGTTAAATCGGAGCAAGAATGAGCTGGGGAAGGTAGGAAGTTTATAAAACGAGGAGACAAGATGTCCACCATTATTCGGAAAGACCTATAAATGGACAACAACCCAGAGTTGACATCTAATCATTACTTTGAGTAATGAATAATTTTCCGATTACTTTCATTGTAATGACGTATATTTGGCTAGTAACAATTTCAGTAAAAAGGAGATTGAAAATCCGAAGTTTTGGGGTTGAAATTACTCCAGAAGTAGTCGCGATTACCATTCCAATTACTGTAATGGTAATCGTTAAAACGATTACTTTTTCCGATTACAAGTAGTGGTAATCGAAAAACGGATTACTTTTAATTAACTCCGAGTTTAATTAATTCCTTACAAAAAAACAAGTCGATTTAAAAGGGAAAACGCTTTTTAGAGAAAATAACGAAAAATAAAAATTTTGCAGGAGAATTTACCAGGATATGCCATAACCTTATTTTCGAAAATTTTCAACTTACGGACTTTTACACTTTTACAATCGATGTATAATGCATAGCAAGTATAGCGAATAGCAAGTGTTAAATAAATGACATCTGTATTATACGATATTAAATAGATAACATTGTTTCATCTATCATTGTGGCATCAAATTTGCTTTCTACCAGTGCAGTAATCGGATTAAAAAAAGTAATCGAATTACCAGTACTCCATTCCGATTACCATTACTTGTAATCGGAAAAAGGAATCGTTTTTTCGATTACCATTACAGTAATCGGAATGGTAATCGCGATTACCTGTCTTCAAAAGTAATTGGAATTTGTAATGGGTAATCGAATTACTTTCCTAACAACTCTGCAACAACCCAACTCAAGATGCAGTTTGCAAGTCTGCAAAGATGTTATGGCTGGAAACATTTCTGAACCAACACATTACTGAAATCTGATTGACTTTGGTGGAACTTGAATGCTATACACCACGAAGATCCAAACCAATATCGAATTTCAGGACCAAGAAATGCAAGATGTTTTCACATAAATGGTCTAGGGATTGTTGAGTAATGAAAGGCATTTTATCATGGACAAGAAACCATAAATGTAGATAGCATGAGAATCAGTGTAGTTTTTCCAACAATGATCCAACGTATTACTGAATCACAAATGCCAGGAAAACCTTTAATGTCCTCTCGTTTTGAATCAAGCCAGCATCGAATTTCTGGACGATTGGAGAACGAGAGCAGAAATACGCCGAATGGTACGACCGATTGTGCATGAAAAGGTTCATGATCACATGGAAGCCTCTATGGTTTCAGAAATCGAGACAGAATAAATTTTGAACTTAGGAAGGCAGGTATAAATGTAATAAGTTATCATAATGCAAAAAGTTGATTACAAGATTTCCCCTATTTTTCAAGAGAATGTTGAATTGTTAGACCCTTCAGTTGAAAGAATCGGGTAAGACAAAATTGTGTATCAATAACAGACTCCAAGATCTTGTCAGAAGACAGAAGAATTTTTCTACTCTACAATGAAATCTGACTGACAGGTGGAAACAGCAACTAAATCATCACTATGAAAGCAAGAAATATAGGATTTGATTGTTCATATAAAAGCATATCTAGTTAGTAAGAACCACTGTCGTGTCTTCAACATTGATCCAACTTGTTGCTGAATCAGAAATGCCAAAAACACCTTTGATATCCTCTCGTTTTGAATCGAGCCAGCATCAAATTTCTGGACGATTGGAGAACGAGAGCACAACAAACGAGCTGCCTGCTGCGAACTTGTATTTTTATGAAATCCGTGATAAATTAATAGAACATACGGATGAAAAACGTTAAGTAGGAAGGCCTTTTGGTCCCTCAAAATTCAGATGTGTGCAGGAGAATGAATACTATCCCATGAAATCCACAAAATTGGTGTTTGAATTGAGGAACTTTGTATATGATATAGTTTCCAGGATTCAAACATTACTTGATTTAGCTATTGGGAAGCCAAGGACCACATCGGCCTGCAGAGCTCTTCAGTAAGTAAGCATTGGATTTAGCTAAAGGAAAAACAAACAGATAAAAACTTAACTCAAGATGCAGTTTGCAAGTCTGTTGAGATCTTTAAGATGGGAACATCTGAATGAACATACCACTTAAATCCGATTACCTAACTATTGACGGAACTTGCATGCAATTTATCATAACGACGATTTTTTTCTCTCACATTCGCCAACCTTTGGTATCCTTTAGTTTTGAATCAAGCCAGTACCAAGTTTCAAGATGAGAAATGCAAGATGTTTTCATATAAATGGCTCAGGCATTTTGGCGTAATAGAAGTGCAAACCTTTACAGAAGAAACAAACATATCTAAATTCGAATAAATGTAGCTCGTTGAACATTGGTCCAACTTATTGCAGAATAAGACATGTGTAACCGAGGATATCTGTCCGTTTTGAATCAAATTTCTGGACTATTACAGAACGAGAGCAGAAATGAACCGCAAGGTATGAAACTTTCCTACTGTCGTAATAATGAAGGCCTTTTCCAAACAAGAAATAAGGCTTTATTAGTCTTAATTGAGTGTAGTATTAAATTTAAGAATGAGAAAGATTGTACAGAGAAGTTGGTATGCGAACATAAATATAAACATATGACCCGTTGCTCAACTAATGTAAGAATCATTACACCCACTGGATGACGACGAGACGTTTGCGATCACATATGAGTCTGCGTACCCATACACAACTACGCCAAGTCTCGCTCTCCTCTCTGGTTATCTCTTATCTGTTATGGTACCGGGCCAGTGCGAATGGTTTCTACTCCGGTGCCTTGGTCTTTTTATTATGTGGATCATAACTTTAAAAAAATAATAATACAAAAATCCGGAAACATCACAAACAATTTAGTGAGAGAAAAAACCATTTACTGATTTTTATGGGGTGGAATGTTGGATTATTTGTGAAAAGTATAAATTGATATGCCAAAAGCTCGAAGTGGTATGCCAGAAGTCGAAATTGAGAAAAATCACAAAACAATTTAGTTGTTTTCATTGTAATAATGTTTCGAAGAAGAAGTTCAATCTCCGTTGTCATATTGCCACACCAAAATGTAGCGAGTTTTCCTCAAATCGTAATGAGAAGGAACCAACGCTCTCATATGGGCATAAAAAAAGCATTATCTGATCTAGCAAGCTGAAGAAATTACTGTAGAGGTGGTGGAATCTTGTGCTCAAAAACGAAATTTAGGGTTGTGATTCTCAAAGGTGCAACAAAAAGTGCCTACTAGTATTTCGGGATTTGAAGATGTTTTAAACGTCCTTGCTAAAACGCAAAAAACTAAAGAAATAGCTGTGATTTTTAAGAAATTTTCGAAACTACAATGTATTTTTACGAATTTGAACTGATTATGTCACCGGAATTGGGCTAAGTATAATAATTATTGCTATTTTTGGCAGTAGACTAGTAACAGACAAAAGGTGAGTAATCAGCTCTGCTGGGAAGGGCCGACAATTTGGAGTATTTCGGTAGAGGATGAGGGGGACAGGAAAAAAGCTGGAAAACGAATTTGCTGTTATTCGAAGCCACAAATCTCTGGTTTTTCTGTCCACAATCTGACAGAAATAAGCCCATATTTTGTGTATGAACGGAGGACTTTTCAAGTTCAAGTTTGACTTCAACGAACAGTTCAACTCTGTAGCAACAGATTAGTTAACTGTAATCGATCACATGACTGAATAGATCACATGGCTAACTGTCAACGGTATTGCGTAGACGCTCATTATTGTAAAGAGGAACAGGGGTTCTCACACGTGATCTTGAACGTCTCGTATGGATGAAGTACGTCAAAAGTGAACGAACAGAAGACAATCTCTTTATATTTTATAGATCTTTTTATATTTTTTAGAGCTTCATCAGTTGGCCGTTCTTTTGTCACTCAAAACGATCTGACGACCGATTCAGATGTGTGCATGAGAAGGTCTATCATCACATGAGAGCTATTCTGGATCCAGAAATAGTGACGGTATCAAGTAACGAATTTGAGAAGATAGGTGGTAACTGAAGATGCAGTTTAAAAGTCTGTTGAGATATTATAGAAATCAAAGAATCAACAATAACTACTAAACAGTACATATCACTTAAATCTGATTACCTAACTATTGGCGGAACATGCAAGCAATTTATCATAATGACGATTTTCTTCTCTCTCATTCGCCAACTTCTGATATCCTCAAGTTTTGAATCAAACCAGTATCAAAAGATAAGAAATGCGAGATCATTTTCATGTAAATGATTCAAGGATTTTGGCGTAATTAAAGTGCAATCCTTTACTGAAGAAAAAACTAATAATAGTTGAGATCATATAGATCTTATATTTGAATCAAATTTATGGCCGATTGGAGAACGAGAGAACTAAGCGAGGAGAGAGGACAAGGTGTGAAACTCTCCAAATGGATGAAGTATGTCAAAAGTGAAGGAATAAAAGATGAAAAGCTTCATCAGTTGGCCGTTCTTTTGTCACTCAAAACGATCTGACGATCGATTCAGATGTGTGCATGAGAAGGTCTATCATCACATGAAAGCTATTCCTGATTCAGAAATCGGGACGGCATCAAGTTACGAACTTGAGAAGGTAAGTAAAAATGCATTCATCATACTAATAGCAAACATACCAATCAAGATTTTGGCATTTTCTCCTACATTTATGAGTAAATTTGCAGCTTGCATTGCTGTATTTACCATTCATTAAAAGTGATTCACTGTTCTGATAATAATAATGATGATTCTGATCATAATAATTCTTGACGAACCATACAACACTGAAACCTTTGATTCCTTATTTAAATCTCACCAGCTCAATCTTTCCGGGTGACTGAAGGATGAGCATTTTACACCGAAAACAGATGGTTAAATTTCTGGTTAAAAAACGCTGCAAATTCTTTCACTGGGATTTATTATTCAATTGGCTTGCGTTCATAATTTGAATTTCTACTAAGCTTTGGAATGTGCGCGTTTCACAGGATAGAGCTATTATTGAATTTCAGGAGAAATGCATGGAGCACGTAAATCTGTTCTCAAGCAAAATACCTATTTGGATTGATCAGTTGATCATATTTGTGTGCCTCCTGAAATTCAATAATCGCTCTATCCTGTGAAACGCGCACACTCCAAAGCTTAGTAGAAATTCAAATCATGAATGCAACTCAAATGAATAAAATTGAATAATAAACCCCACTGAAAGAATTTGCAGTGTGCGTGTTGCACAGGTGATAGAACGATTATTGAATTTCAGGAGGCACACAAATATGATCAACTGATCAATCCAAATAGGTACTTTGGTTGAGAACAGATTTACGTGCTCTATGCATATCTCCTGAAATTCAATAATCGCTCTATCACCTGTGAAACACGCACACTCCGAAGCTTAGTACAGATTCAAATCATGAACGCAAGCCAATTGAATAATAAACCCGAGTGAAAAAATACTTACTTACCCCAGTAATAATATTGAATAATAATCCCCAGTAATAATATTTACCTATATATTATCAGCGTTTCATGTATTATCAGAATGCTTCAACCCGTGTACCGGCTATAAAATACAAGTATCCACATCGGCTATCACTCCAGTAACCACATTCACTACAACTAGACGCTATCGGCATCACTTGGTTACAAACAAACAATAATAAACCAAAAAAACGCAAATGTTCGCACCATAAATCGGACCATACATGGGGAATGGTTTGACCTACGGACGTGGGGAGGGCTCATTCGATTCCTCATGGTACGTTCTTCAAATAGGTAAATATTTAGGCCGATTCGACTTGTTTTGAGGTTTTTAGGGATTTTACGAAACTTTTACAGCCCTTAAAGGGCACTTTAAATTGAGTGAGAGAGCTGGCTCAAGAATTGGGGCGTCGTCGGACCAAGATGGATTTTTCCTGAAAATTTCAGATCTTTTGCTCCAGCCGTTTCGGAGATATCGTGCGTACGGCGTACGGACGGAAAATTTTTATTGCAGATTCGGATTCTACACCCTTTGAAACGTAAACCATGACATTTTCAGGGGGGGTTAGAATTTTTCTTTCCAGAGCGATTACAATGGTTTATTATTGAATAATAAACCAAAAGATGGTTCAGTTTCTGTCAAAAGGGATTGTGATTTGATTTATAAGTTAAATCTACAATTCCCAATAATATTATGGCTAGAATTTTATGACTATTTTAAACTGATGACTAGAATTCAATTCAAGATCTGTCACGTCTGTGAGTTCTTTTTGTCATTAGAAACATTTCTGAATCCACGCTCCTTGAAATCGAATTTGCTGTAGGCGAAACCTACAAGCAAAGTTTCATAATGATTTGCTTTGGCGATCGCCGAAATATTTAGAATATTTTCAAGTAGAGATAACTTGTGTTTAGAGAATAAGGCAAGTAGAATCACATCAATTCATTTTGTCTAAGTTGATCATAGCAAATACGGTATAGTTCCCAGAGTTGAATGCACTTGCATACGACAAGCGAATATAAAAACTGGAAACCTTCGATATTCTCTCGTTTTGACCCTAAACAGTATGCAGACTGGGCGGGTGGAGAACGAGAGGACAGATTTCTTGCACTATTTTCAATACCGTATTAACGTTTTACATTCAAAAGTTCAGAAAACTATTTTGATTATAAATACTAGTAGGTGTTAATGTAAGATCGTGAAATAAACAGAAATACTTTTCAAGACGAGTATCACAATCTAATTTATTGTGGCGCATCGATCGTGCAAGTTGTCAACATACTGATGATTTGCTGGCTTGATGCGCAATATTACGATTCAACCACCATTCACTACCTTCTGTACTTGTAGCAAAGTAGATTTCAACAGGTGTTCAAAGATAGGAAGATGCATGCGAAAGAGCGTAACCATTTCAGATAGAGAGTTCAAGAGTAGTGTTTTGAATTCACATCAATACATCAGACGCAAAAATCATCATCAATGGCCACAAAAAAAGAAATCGATGCTCCAATCAAAATTAGAAAGCAAACCAATGGAGGGTTGTTAGTAGGTACAAAACCCAATTTGTACACGAGGTTGGGAGCTAATTCGAGAACTATCACTTTTCCGATTATCTGCACACTACAGAAATAACTATTTTGCAAATAAAACGGAATTGTACAGAATAAATTCAAGTGAACACGTTTCAGGACTTACTGGTTGCCAAATTCAGACGCCACGAACAGGAAACCCGTCTTCAGTACGCACATGGCAGCAGCAACTGGTACAGTGTCGAAATACTTCAATTTGATTTCGGTGACGACTTCATCGACAGTTTCCAAAGTCACTTTAAAGATGTCGCCTTGCTCAGTTTGAACCAAGAAGAAAAACATGGATTTGGTCTTGTGGGTGGCAGAGCAAACGAAGATCATGCCTCGTTCCGGGTCGTCCAAATCGTTCTAAAACGTTACATATAGTTTGTTACAATTGGTAAATCATGTCACAATCACTTTTGACCAAAACAACACAAATAGTCATATTGGGCACAATTTCAGAGCCAAAAAAGAAGCTGGAGTCCAGCAAGACAGCGTACTGGGCCCACTACTGTACCTGCTTTGCACCTCTGGCTTAACCGAAACTGAAGGTAATACCCTCGCTATGTTTGCGGATGATAATGCAATTATAGCGACTGGAGAAACTAACGTTGAATCAGTTACCAAGTTAAATCGTTCTATCTCCAGCATACATGACTGGACAGTGAGATGGAGAGTCAGAATGAATGAAGTCAGTGCATGTCGATTTCACTAACAAAATGATCCTTTGTGACAGCCTTTCTCCATAACAAAGCGATACCATATGCTAATGAAGCTAAATACCTTGGAATGACACTGGATGCCAAACTGACGGTCAAAACTGTCAGTCCACAATAAGTTGATACAATACAAGCAAGTCCTAAAGCCTGTCTGGAGTTATGGTGCGCAACTGTGGGGGTGCACGGCCCAGAGCAACCAGATACCGTTGCCATTAAGCCTGATGGGTCTGTCATATTCCTGGATGTCCAAGTTGTCAGTGGCAGCGTGGACATGGAGCAGACCTGGAGGGCTAAGATAAGCAAATATGATAGGAACGACCGGCGGCAAGCGGTATCTGAGCTAAAAGGAGTGGCGCCTAACAACATCAAGGTTATGGCTGCGACCGTGTCATGGCGCGGAGTGTGGTGCGGGAAAAGTGGCACGGAGTTACTTGAGCTGGGCATCTCGTCAGAAGTACTTCGTGGTATCACCACCCGCGTCATCCGGGGCTCGTACTTGAATTGGTGGTCATTTTATAGGAGCACTTCCTTTCATCCCTCCCTTCCCCCTCCATCATCCTCAACTTCACATATCCCAAGGGCCGGCGTCAGGTAAACCTGGGCGTCCTCCCCACTTTTATTTCATTTAGTTCTTTTCGTTTTTTTTTTTTATGGTCTTCATCTTTGAGGGGAGATTATTTAAAAGACATTATTCAGCACTTCCGTGACTTGCATGCAAAAAACGGAAAAAAGTGGTAAAATATCGCAGTTTTTACTGTTAATGCTGGAATGGTTCACATTTGTGAGGCTTGCAAATCTAAATTTACTCTACTAAGGTGGTTTTCCACAAGATATCCAAAAAGCAAGTTTACAGTATTTACTTCCATTTCGGATGTATAAAAAAACAGGCCTACAATTATTGTGAAAAAAGGTCATCGATTGAGTACACAGCTATCGGAGAAGGGTAATCAAGATTATGAAGATATCATACCCTTCGCCTGGGAATAGGGCATCGAATGTCATGCTGGTCGCCGGTTTGGTAGTTCTTGTAAGTCAGATAGTTCTCGGAGCAGATAAGAACACCACTTGGCCCGTGGTCGCCTCCTGGTACGGAAATGAGGAAATTGGCGTGTTCTTCCAGAGGCTCGGAGTGTTTGCGAACGACGTGGTTGGAATTGAACTCGTGCACGTAGAAAGCCAGAGTTTGTTGTGTTTTGCTGGCAGCTTCGCCGGTAATGTCGTTATCAGCTTCCTAAAACCCAAGAGAGAAAAATACTTAACTCATTCAAGAATTATGTTTGTTAACCCTTCAATTTCCCAAGGCCCTTCAATCCTATAATGGCAATAATGAGTAAATCTCCTAACCACCTCGAGTTGGTGACACTGGCACAAGAAAGATAGGTGACGTGCCCTAGCTCCCGCTACGCTTCCATCAAGGTTTCTAGTCAGTTGTGAAAGTGCACCCAGGAGAGTTGGGTGCTTCCTCTTTGTGTGGCTCAACCCTTCTCAAAGGTAAGCGAGTAAAAATTACTCAAAATTTCTAATACTGTAGGTCTAGAGGAGTAAATATTACTCCCCATTTCCATTAAAAGGACCATCAAGGGAGTCATTTTTATTGATGTTTTCCAATGATATCAGCTGGAAATCTTACATATTTTACATCCGTCAACGCTTTCATGATTCATAAGCATAATTTTGACCGGAAACAACCACAAGGACGATCAACCGCCACGTCCACTTGAAAAAAAGTGAAGATTCTCAGTCGGTTGGATTTCATGTTCAAATCTATGAGCAGCTCACCGAAAATTGGAAGACGCAAAGATTGACTTCCCGGTTGCCAGAAGAGCTTTGCAGTGCCATTAAGCATAACTTAGGTCTGCTCGACCAGCCAGATCCATTGCCTTCAACTTCAGGAATGAAACAAAGCAAATATTGCTATTTTTGCCTATCTTCATTGAGAAGATGAGAAAAGCAGAGAAAAACCACGTTTTGCAAGGATAGCAAAAAAACCTTTTTGTGGTCACCATCATGTAAAATCTTGCAAAGACTGTTCGTAATTTAAATTGCTCACATATTATATGAGACGTTTTTGTTTTTATTTGAACTTGGCTGTTTACTTTTTGGTTTTGGGGCTGTTCCTGAATTTTCCCCTTAGTTTGCTTTTTTTTACTTGCTACTATGATTAGGACTAAAATTTATTTCAGTAATTTATTGAGAAAAACACTGAAAACTGCTTAGAAAACATCAAACACCTACCTAATCTGAGAAACAGCAAAAAGATGAAGGTTTTTTGACAATTTTTGCTGTGACTCTACACTTAAATTTCAATTCACTTGTATTTTTCAATAAAGAACGAGTTGTTCAAATTTTTTTGCTTTAACCCATTACCAATCAAAGAAAAATGAGACAAAAAAGGGAGTTTCCTGTGTGGGAGTAAAAATTATTCAATCTTTCTATTAAAAGCCTTGAGAGGCATCTTTCCATTTTATGGTTAAGATATATCATTGAACACAACTACACTAGTTAGGCCACTCGGCCTCATCAGGTATATTTGTACGTGCAGGTCGAGGACTATTTACAGCAATATATCGGTATGGAAGTGAGCTAGGCAGGCTTTCTTCCAAAACAGTATCAGATTTCCTTTATTTCATACGACTAGTTAGGCCACTCGGCCTCATCAGGTATATTTGTACGTATTATGTTCTAATATGCAATAAACGTGTTATTAAGCTACGAAAATTGGATGGTTAAACTTCAGCGTGTGCCTACAAGTGATGGTTATAACAAGAGGGTGACGCAGAAAAGAGCTCGTTTCCCTAAGCCTGCAACACCCCAGAAGAGCTTCAGATCTATGGTCAGGAGTGGCTGTTTCAAACAACGGGAAGGGAATAACATTGCAAATCCAATGGAACACCGCAGCATGTGTTATTACCTCATAATCGATCTCCAGACAAGCGAACATGGGGTTGTTGAATCCAACATCCACTCCCACCATATTGTAAACCAACGTGTTGCTCTTGTGGGCTTCCAGAGGTGAGGCGATCGTCAGACGAGTTTCACTATCCCTGTTCAGTCCGTAGTACAATTTCTGTTTCTCGATTGCAACTGAAAAAACGCAAGAAGAACTTGAATGCGAGCCATTACGAAATCCTGCACACCACAACAAAAACGACCATGATCGCCACATGTGACTAAGAAGTCAACTTACCGACCATAAAACCTCGTCCCTTGGGCTCGACGGCCAAGTACTGTCCAGGGACAATCCTTCTGCATCCGCTTTTCCGAAGGTCTCTTGATGCACTTTCTCGAGCACATTTTTCTGGGGGTTGTACTTGAGAATGACGATCTTGCCCGAGTCGGTACCAATAACTGCATAATCTACAAAAGAGATCAAACATGAAATAGTCTATAGGATGGATTATTATTCTTAATAATAAAAGAGCAAAACCCAATAAATCTCCCTAAGGATTGATGTAGATATTTCATAGCCTTGAAAGCATGCCAGAACTACAAAACTTTTCCAACAGTGACATTCTAACATTGATATCGGGACAATGGAGCTAATCATATTTTGGATAAATGTAGAGAAATGCAATTTCAGAGAAGAATTTTAGAACTATTTAGGCTGAATACAAAATGCTGTCAATTTCAACACATAAGTTTATTATTTTTTTATTATAAAGTGAGGTTATGCGTGATGGTAATTACTGTGAGATTTCGATGGAAGGGGGGTGGGGGCTGATTACTTATAGGTTCAGACATTGCAATTTGTTGCTATGGGTGAATTTCTAGGAATCTGAAATATATTCCAGTCGATTTTGGGTCCAATTGTAGGTACCAGGAAATGAGATATATGCCAGTAAACACTTCGAAAAACTACGTTTTTGACTAGTTTTGAACCCTAGCATCAGGACGAGCGATGAGATCGGGCTGAGTTAGGACCATCTAGAGTTCAAGTGGATCCCATGAGCGAAATAACGGATTGTTTACAGCAATTCTAAGGTGTTTTAAGATCGTAAGGCTTGAGGACATGGCACGTTTGGAATCAACACCCTTTGAAACTTGAATTACAAAACTTGCCGTACGATTACAAAGGGCTACTTTTGAAAATAAGTAATAAGCAAATTGGAGGACTGTTTCTTGTAGTTACTAAAACATACAATTTTCGTTGTTGAGAACAAAACCGGGGGGCATTGAGACGCTGCAAATTATTCCACAGGTTTAGGAACTATGTCTGATTCCCCCCTTACAAAACTTGTCATGACAAATCGTCAAAACACAAAAATGAGAAAAAATTTGGGATTTACAAATATTGAAAGTTTGACACATTTTCAAACATCATGGAAAAGAGATTTCCCAAGACAGATGAGTTCACACTGACCTGCGGTCCATATCAATCGATTCGGCGTCCAAAATAACTTGGAAATTATTGCTCATGTTATTATGAGGTTTTGTTAGAATAAGATGACCATATTTATAATGATCTCAAAGAGAGACACACATTACCATCAGCCCCCCCCCCCCCCCCCCAGATACCAGTGTGAAAGATATTTTATTCATGTTGACACAATTAAACGTCCTAAATTTCTACTAAGCTTTGGAGTGTGAGTGTTTCACAGGTGATAGAGCACACTTATTTTATCTGTTACTAACACTTAAATTTACAGAAATAAGAATAGGAAAGACTGTACTGTTCAGGTAGTAATAGTAGCCCAATTACACAAACTGGACCATCAGTTAAATTAATTTATCAATAATGAAACAAAAAAACACATTTGGCAGTTGAAAATATTCAAGTTGCACATTAAAATCAACTGAATCAAGTGTTCTGTCCGACCGGGAGGAGAAAATAATTGGAAAACTATGCAGAAGAATTTGTGAAATATCTTATAAGTCTTTAGTGTATGCAATTTCCTTGTTGCTTTTATATTTATATTGTGAAAGAGTCACTCATGAACATTTAATTTTAGCATATAATATTAAATACTATTTAAAGCGGGACGTTTATCAGTTTATCCTGCCAAAGCGGGACATTATAGCGTCTCCCGAGTAAATTTGGGGACAGTGGGACACTAATCTAAAAAGCGGGACGGATGGTCACCTCATGTTAGAACTTTTAGGAACAGAAAATGCCGATTGTGTGCTCTGAGTGAATTTCAACGTATCTCAAAACCAATCCCAATTGGATTTCCGTAAAAAAATTACTAGGAAATGACTTGCCTACGTCCTCGAATGCCCAAATTGTTGACATGTTTTTGGGCCACAGCATCTAAGCGTATGAGGCGATCGTGATGGCTAAAAGACCAACCAGACCCCAAAAGGAGTCCATGCGGGAAAGGGATTTTTAAATTCTAAGGCTCTTTTTTCGCACGACAATTGCAGATTTTATACCCACGTACCTTGAAATGTAAAATGACCAATGAAGTTTGATTGCTGACAAACAATTAGAAAGGTTTATTGCAGTATGATACTACGGAGGAATTCAGGTGAATATGCAACAAATGGCCGACATTTTTACAGCATCTACGTCAGAACTGCAGGACACACTGTTCTTCAACAAGCATTCAGCTGAGTCGTGTGTTTTTCTCATCATTCGTAGTACTGTCCACGAAAGTGATCCGTTTGCAATTGAATCTGTCACATAAAGTCTCAACTTTTCAATAGGAAGACCTCATGAGCAAATGCGTGTGTACTAACAATCATAAATGCACTTCTGTGCAAAATTATGTGCCTACCCACTGTTAGAACACAATTTACGTAATTTACGTAAATCGTCGAAGACGATTTAGCCTTTTTAACTTGTCCCTGGAGTCTTGGAGCAAATAATATTCGAATTAAGGACAATTTTGTGCACGAATATTTGTAACATCAAATTCATGGTAAGCGAGATGGATATTTATAAACGATGGTCTGTTAGATGAACTGGGGAAAGATACTCAATAGCTTAAAATCATTGTTTCGCTGACTTATTGAATTTTGAAAGAAAATCAGGCCCGAAATCCTCATTTTTAAAGGAGGGGGAAACAATAGGCTGACAATTGTAATACTTGAAAGGAATTGTTTTATCAATTCTACCTTTACTTGATTACGATTTCTTGATATTATTCCCTTTTTTACCTTATTAATTACTAAGGTTATTTTATATACAGATATATAAGATTCAAGAAATAATTATTACCAAAACCTTGCGCACAAGAAGAGGGCGATGACCCCACCTATGGCCTGCACAAGTTCCATTATTTATTTAAACCACTTTCAGTTTGAATTTTTAATTTTTTTCCCCATTCTTTTCCATATATAATGTAGTTTAATAAACAATAATTTTTGAAAAATACATTTTTCAACAAAAAAAAAGCCAACTACTCTTAAGGGTAGATGCATGAATGTTATACTTAGAAAAATTGGAGGGAAGGGAACAGTTTGGTAGGTAACGATTATAAAGCAACTTTTTAACTATCATTCATATGGTGATCAGCGAGCAGAATTATGAGAGGAATCGGGAGAAAACAAAATTCAAATATAATAAATGGACACAGTACGTCAGAACTGCAGGACACACTGTTCTTCAATAAAATTCAGCTGGGTCGTGTGTTTTTCTCATCATTCGTACTTCTTGCTCAAATACCAACTTTACACGAAGTGCTGCTCATTTAGTTAAAAGGGACAGTTCGGGGGAAAAAACGCTGTCAATATTAAAGGGCAAATGGTTCGTAACCATTATCTGCTACCATATAAGAAGGTGATGGAATGGACAAGTGTCCCTTCCAACAGCTGAGGCGATAAGCCAGCAACACTCAGAAGGAACAAAAAGGGGAAGGAGTCCACATCCAACACAACTTATTAACCTAAAATGAATTATCAAACGTTCTGGGCACTTCTTCCCGTTAAAGACTTCATTATGTTCAATAACAGACTTTAGTAACCATACAGCAATAACTGTTAATAACCCCTCTGAAATGTCTTTCTACGTTTCAAGGTGAGCAGATTCAAAACCTGCAATGTCCGTACTTATCATGAAACGTGAACAAACATATTTCAAGAGGGGGTTAAGTACTATCTGCTCCTCTATAACAAAGATTCAGTATTGATTGAACACAAGGAACCAAAAACTAAAGAGATTTTGGAATCAAACACTATGTTCAGCGCATCAGAACTGCAGGACACACTGTTCTTCATTAGAATCAGCCGAGTCGTGTGTTTTTCTCATCATATGCGCCCTTGGTATTGATAGTGTTATCGCATAAGAAGCTTAATCAAACAGGGGAATACGAATGCTTTAGTAGAGACCGATGAAAAACGTCAAATACTTATATTTTCTCGATATTTCATTCAAACGGTTAAATCGCATATATTTTGGTTTATTATTCAATAATAATCGCTCTTAAAAAAAAAAATTCTAACCCCCCGGAAAATTTCATGGTTTACGTTTCAAAGAGAATCCGATTCTGCGATAAAAAATTTCCGTCCGTCCGCCGTACGAACGATTTCTCACAAACGGCTGGAGCAAAATATCTGACATTTTCAGGAAAAATCAATATTGGTCCGACAACGCCCCAATTCTTTAGCCAGCACCCTCACTTAATTTAAAGTGCCATTTAAGGGTTGTCGAAGTTTTGTAAAGTCCCTAAAAACCTCAAAAAAAGTCGAAGCGGCCTAAATGTGTACTCTTTTTAAAGAACACTCCACGAGGAATCGAATGAGCACCTCCCCAGGTCCGTAGGTCAAACCATTCCCGATCTATGGCCCGATTTATGGTGCCAACATTCTCGTTATTTTGGTTTATTATTGTTTTTGTGTTGATATCAGTAACCTAGTGACGTAGTGATGTAGTAATGTGGATGCTGGAGTGAACTCCTAAAGGGCTTTGTAGCCGATACACGGGTTGAAACATTCCGATAATTTTCAGGAAAAATCAGAAAATCTGAAATTTTCAGGAAAACGCTTCACTGGGGTTTATTATTCATTGGCTTGCGTTCATGATTTGAATTTCTACCAAGCTTTGGAGTGTGCGTGTTTCACAGGTGATAGAGTGATTATTGAATTTCAGGAGGCACACAAACATGATCAACTGAACAATCCAAATAGGCATTTTGGTTGAGAACAGATTTACGTGCTCTATGCATCTCTCCTGAAATTCAATAGTTGCTCTATCACCTGTGAAACACGCACACTCCAAAGCTTAGTAGAAATTCAAATCATGAACGCAAGCCATTTGAATAATAAACCCCAGTGAAAGGATTTGCAGCATTTTAGCAATTTTTTTCAAGTAGGTGATCGATAAACCTACTTAGGTTAACACCAGTGAGCCTGAAGATCAATAGTGTCAAGGGACGGAAAATGGGAACAACTAGATCATCTATGTATCTATAAAATCCATCACAACTTCCTAACCTAAAGAAACCATCAAAAGTGCAGCCCGCTCCTACAGGTTATAGGCTATTCAACATGTAGGCTTTTCTATAGCGTGAAAATGGGTAGTTCGATGTTCTACGTGGTCTCATTCGAACTGATTTCCATACAAATCGATGAAAAAAATACCGTTCTGTTAAGAAAGTTTTCGATATACCGATCTTCTCTCTCAAAATGTCAACACCGATCGTAATGCAGGGGATTCAGTTCCATATTTGATGATCGCAACGTTTTATACAGTATGATACTGCAGTTTTGGAGAAATGTTCTTAATGTTGGAACTTCTTCTTTTGCTCATTAGTTTAGTTGGACCAAATTTATTTTGAAAGGTGAACTAACATATTTTTAGAAGAGGTTAATTATTATCTCTAGCTGCAATACAAAGAACCAGTATTGATTGAATATCAGGAGAACCATTAAGATTTTGGATTCAAACTGTATGATCAGCGCATCAGAACTGCAGGACACACTGTTCTTCATTAGAATCAGCCGAGTCGTGTGTTTTTCTCATCACATGCGCCCATCATACTTATGTAGCATCTTACACAGCACAGCGAATGCTTTCAGACAGATTTGTTGAGAGCAATACTTCATTTATGTTGCCCTACTACTTAATAGGTTTAATGCCTACATTTGATACGGCAATCACATACATTTCGTTGAAAGTGCAACACGTTTTAGAGTAGGTAATGGATGTGAGTTGACAATCGCGTCAATGGTCACAGAAGAATCAATTTCGTTTGTCACCTATTACGGAGCAGACCCTACTACCAAATAGTAAAAGATACAATTACTCCTTCCCATCCTAGGCAGTCTAC
Source organism: Creontiades dilutus (assembly GCA_031894815.1). Lineage (NCBI taxonomy): Eukaryota > Metazoa > Arthropoda > Insecta > Hemiptera > Miridae > Creontiades > Creontiades dilutus. The sequence goes on from JAVIWC010008305.1 coordinate 1,032,450, forward strand.
CACCTTTATTGAAGGCACCATGTGAGAATTCTCGTTCAGTGAGCTTGCGTTCTTCTATTCATACTACTAACAGGAGATACAACTCTTTCTGAGCTCTAAATTAAGTAATCCAATCTTGGGGTATTTCACGTTAAGTCCCTAAATAGGTAAATTAATACCTTTATAAATTCTGAGAGGCATCAATTGTATGTGTTTTTTTTCTAGAGTTGTGGCCAGAACTGATTTTAATAATTGATCTCAACTGTATAGATCAATCTTCATCCCAAGATGAGCGGAGACCAAAACGGCAGGTAGCGATGATGAGCAAGTGCAAAAACCACTGATTGTCGGTAGAAGTCGAGAATAGGTAACCCCTCCCTCATCAGACCGTCGCAATATAGAAAAACCAGATGTCTCCTATCGATATAGGCAGAAATGTGTTCTGTCTAGTTTGCTGACCTGGACGCTCGCATCGGTCGCATATCAAAAACAGAAAAACATCCTACATCAACCTTCTTCTGTAGTAAAGTATAGATCAGTTGGACAAATAGATCAGAATGTGTTCAGATCAGCACACTTGTGTCTCTGCGTATTAAAGATACTTCTATCGCTGTAACGGTCGTGAAAATCATTCCATAATCCGTGGCAGTGGTATCGATATGCTATCCTATATATATCGATGAAAGTACACATCGATACATGATCAAATGAGCTTGATAAGAGGTTGGGGCTACCTATTCTCTACTTCAGCCCTGATTGTCATGTAATAATTCACTCAACACCGAGCTGCATTGCAGTACCATGAAGAGCCTCTTTGCCCCTTATTACGCAGGCCATATCATACGGAAACCTATTACGTACCACTAAACACCAGTGAAATTGTCACCTATAACCAAAAAGTAACGATTCGCACACCATTAACAGGTAATCGGTAAACGTACCTTGATTGTCACCAGTAAGCCTGAAGGTCAAAAGCGATCTGATGACCCCAAATATCTCAACACTGAGAATGGAATGTACTTTGCCAGTATTTGGATCCGGCCTCAGCAACTCCAGGATTTTACCCCTTGAGACGAGGATTTCTTGCTGCTTGGTCCCGGAAAAGCTGCCGTGAACAGCATGAGTGATGCCGGTCGCTCGTTGGAGCGTCAAATTGTACAGGAACATGGTATATTTTTATTGCAGCGAGTCCGAATACGTAGAAGTCAATCTGAAACAAAATTAGCCAAACTGTAGAGAATAGTGCTATAACATAATCATCACATACAGTTATTCATGTTAGAAGTAATTCCTCATTAACCGAGGTTTGAGTTATCCTCGGTCTTCGCCCACGTAGGTCAAAAATAGGTCTTCGCCCGTGGTAAAAGTCGAGAATAGGTGACCCCTTCCTGATAAAACCGTCGCTATATTGAAAAACCCGATGTCTCCTATCGAGTTCTGTCTGGTTTGGTGGTCTGGATGCTCGCTTCTCAAAAACAAAAAAAATCCTACATCAATCCTTTTAGTATAGCATTGATCAGTTGGACAAATAGATCAGAATGTGTTAACACTTGTGTCTCTGCGTATTAAAAATTCATTTATCGATATAACGGTCGTGAAAATTCTAACATATTATACACACATCGATACCGTCTGACAAGAGGAAGAGGGTCACCTATTCTCTACTTCAGCCCATATAGCCAGCAATTCTTAAGACACGTTATGTAGAGGAGCTTAGGTACATAATAAGTACCCAACATGTACCATATTGTGCAGATGTAGGTGCATACCTAATAAGTACGGTGACCATAATTTTGAAAAGGAAAAGGAGGACCATATAAGAAGTGTAACACAAATTTTATCAACCAGTATTAAATGTTGGTAAATAAATGTTATTCAGAAAAAAATAAATATGTGTTCGAAATAGGAGCTTTCAAACTAAATTATGCATATAATATTAATATTACTCTCACAGCTTCTGAATCAGGTACGTAACACAGGTGAATATCATTGTTACACAAATAAACGTCATTATCATATTGCAACTTAGGAATTGCAACAAGTTGAACAAATTGTGAAAATAATATGAAACCAGAGTCGTCATTTTTTATACCAATCATATTTGGCAGAACCGTGGATGGCTTTAAGCCGATGCTCGTGGTTCTTCAAAAAATCAAACATTTGTAAGCAACTTTCATCAAAATTGTGGTAAATTTGCATTACCTCCTTCAGAGTGTCAACTCCTAATTGTTTTCCTCTGCACTCCAATAGTTATTAATTACTGAAAATAAGCGTTCAATGGGTGCACTTGTTGCTCGCAAGCTAATACAGCTAATACAAATTCACATACAATCTTTGTGTTGGGCAGAAACACATGGTTGGAGCGCATGTGATTGAAAATTTCACTCCAACGCGTTTCTGAGGCTGCTTTAAGCTCGTTCCATTTGCCAATCTTCTCCTCCGATATGTGATATCAAGTGATATCTCGTCAAACATTATCTATGTTAATTTTAGCAGATGATCGGGCGAAGATGTCAGAAAAAGCTTCACATGACGCTTCATTCCATGAAAATGTTTCTTGAGCAGAATCCACGAAAATCTGCAAATATTCAGGGCAAGATCCTGAATATTTGCGTTCCACTTCCGTAGGTAACTTTCACAAAAAGACGTTGTGTATGAACCACAGCCACACTTCCCCACAACCTATTAAAGTAGGACCTTGGGAGTACCATTTCAAAGAAGGAGGACCTTACCTTCGTTTTCATGGGTTCAAAAATATGGGAGGACACAAACACAAAAAGTAGGACCTGTACTCCCAAAAGGAGTACCTATGGTCACCGTACTAATAAGTCGGTTCACAAGTTAGGATAGGAACATAGTCATATGAAAAGGTAGGTACTTCCGACTCGAGGACACCACTCGGTTTTCCAAGGTAGATTCACAAATTCGTCAAGTTGAAAACATCCAATTGTATAAAATCCTACCTCATGAATAGGCATTTCGTATGGAAGGAACCGCCATAACGTTATTTGTAGGTTAGGCGTAATTCAAGGACCGGGTTATGCAACGTGGCGAACCCGGCAATATTATCCAGCCATGCTAAGAGTTTTCGCAATATGAGTACACTTTAATACTTGAAAACATTGATATTACTGCAAGATATAGAATGAAATATTACCACTTATTCCAGGGAATTCAAGGTAGAAATCTCTCTTCGGGCAGGAACAGCATGTCGGCGTGGGGCTCCATCCAAAACCAAAACGGAATGCGGCGGAACACCGCTCGTATAATACAACCAATCTATGCGCTACTCATCTTCTCATAATAATGAAATATTGCACATTGTGCAAATATAATAGGGAAGCTTTTAAAACAATCCGATCAAGTACACTCGACGAGTTACAAATCGCAAAGAGAGAACAATTCAGGAGAGAAAAGAAACTGGGATTGATTGAAAAGATGGCTGCCAATTCGCAATCAGTGTTGCCACCTAGCTGTGAGCCATCATAGAGTAGTGGACACAACCAAACTTATTTGTTCCACAGAGTGAAGCAGGAACAACAGGTTTGTCCAAAAGTTATTTCCGTTCCCCACGAATTTCATGTACCTAGGTACCTACAGAGTAACCAAATTAATTTTCATAACTCCCATTTATAAGGGGAAGTTTAGGGAGCCAAGCATTCCAATAATCACAATAATTGTGCTTCCTAAACTTCCCCTTATAAATGGGAGTTATGAAAACGATTGTTGCTATTGATGAATTATAAATTTAAAAAAATACATTCTTTTCATAAATGAGGTTGATTTTTATGAAATAAAATTCCCTTATGTTCAATTTGTATGTATATGTTCCCATACGTATTTTCAGTAGGTCTTGGAATTGGCAAACATCTATTTTTCATACCCCTAAGTGATAGAGGTTGTTCACCCTTAACATTTTGTTTTTAACATTTTTTTTTTTTTTTTTTAATAAGGTGGCATTTTAAAAAATACATACAACCTTAAATTTTTACTTTTCTATCACCAACCTCTTTGTTTTTTTAGCCATTTTAGTACTTTAATCATTATCATCCCGCTAGACAACTGAACAGTTACAGTGTTTTCAACTGTACTTTGATTAAAATTTCCCTTAGCTTACGACAAATCTAAAAGGTCATTGTAAATTCAACCCCATGGGGGTGTGAAACCTCTTTGGCTCGCCTAGCTCTTGAATAGCTTTCGCCGCCTCACGGCTCATAGGGCTCCCCAGCCTTTCCGTCAACTTAATTCAGAAGTTTACTAATTATTTTGTTCCTAACGTCAACAAGTTGTGTGACTCGTTAATTGCTTGTAAGCTACCTCGTAAGATCGTTCCTTTAGTGCCAAGTTGAATATTGATTCCTATATTACATATTTTTCCTATTCTTTCGATTGTTCCCATCTTTCCCTGTACTCGTTAAATTTTAATGGGAGATGATCTATCAAGAGCATTCTTACCAGATGACAAATATGATCCACGAATGCAGTATGTCATTAAAAGCTTCCTTAATTCTACTATGTCGAAGAAAAAAACATGAATGTTGTTTCAACTAAAACGAACCCAACTCTTGGCCTGCCCTGACTTAGTACAAACTGATAGCCTAATAATATTATTTTAGAAGTAGGCTATTCGCGACAAACCCAAGCGAAATCAGTACATACAGACCTAATCATACGAGCCAAATTGATTGCCTACTTTCCTTCCTTTTTGAAATCACCAAAATAACTTGTTTACACAAGGCCCATTACCTAAGTCAAATATAAAATTTACCTACTCAAACTCGACATATTCCTAGTCAAATCTCACTAAACAACTCCAACATTCCCAAGTTGATTAATCATTTTTCAAGTCAAACTCATCAATTTTGAAATCATATCAACAGTTCCAAGGTGAAACTCAACCTTCCTCTAGTCAAAATCAACATTTCCCCACCCAAACTCGTGAAAATACACATTAAACTTGAAAAAAACAATTTTACTTCTTAGCTTACCTAGGGAGTGGAAGCAATTTTCTCGTTCCGGCGGACCTTATTTGTCATAATAATAAAATGTAATATATCTCATCAATAATCATATATGGTGAAATGATCGAAGGATAATAATTGAACATTTTTGTTCAGCGTTGAACGAAATTCCTTTCTAATGAATTTATCGTTGTCGGCATGAGATAGGAATACCTACCTGCTCAGATAACTCCATTGGATTGTTTAGCATCCATGTACCACTGCCATTGTAATCACTACATTGAAATCAGAACAACCAACTTTCCAAAATATTAATATTTTCTGTTTCATCATTCCAAAATTGACTTTTCAATCCAAGAATATTAAAATGTCTTGAATAAATATGATGAAAGTCTTATATTTCACGTTTTGACTTAGTTAAATCCCTGTTTTCTTTGGTTTTTACTTGAACCCTTACCGGTGGAGCGGTCTACCGGAAACCGAATCAACCACGACGCCAGCTAGCGATGGACTCGACGAGACGTCGGCCGGTTCGATGCAAAAAAGGTTGGATTTCCCATATTTTCACAATAACATTCCTATTATTTCTATGTTTTTGCATGATAATCGGTTTCTGGTTTCACTATCCATTGCAAATCGATGTGATATCAAGTATAAATGTACCGGTTGTCCACTGAAAGTTTTGCGACGCAGTAACCCATCAAGGTCATCCAGGGTTTGTTTCTCGAGGGGGGCTCCCCCTCATATTTCCGATGTTGTTATTCCGTCTTTCTTACCGAGATTTCACTCACGATAATGAAGGTACCGCGGCGGTGATTGAATTTCGTCGTTGATCGTTGTTTACCCAATGATTATCCAAATCACGTCGACCGCTAGATAATAGAGAAAGACGAAACCTACCTACTTGGTCGGTGTACGACCGCATTGCTTCGGTCAAAATATCAACCTTGGGACTCGGACACACGTACTGACCGCGGATAAATTCATAATGATGGGCATTTATAATCATCCGGTCGGAAATCATTTGAGATTCATTAATGTATTTACCTTACGTGAACTGTTCCACGATGACATTGACCCCAGCGGGATTTGGAGTTATTGATTTTCCCCTTCATCTGTTGTCATACATCTACACATTCCGTCGGCAATAATTCTTAAGAACCTGCTGAGTGACACTATTTACAGATTAACGGAATTCCTTCCTTATAAATGAACTACCCTTGGAAAATTTCCATAACATGCATCATCAAAGACTCAAAATTGTAATTACCTATCAGCCTATCTCAACAACAAGCTGCGTGGACATCAACTCCAATTGAACAGCATAGAAATAAAAATATATTTTATTTAATACTTACCTTTCGAAGATACATTTAAGAATTAGCGGTTCGCAAGTACTAGTTATTAATTTAAAGACAGTTAACCCCAGCTGTCTAACTTTGATTACTTATAAGAAAGATTTTATATATGATTTGGAGTAAAATACGTGAGAGGTTCTACACTTTAGAACCTCTTACGTATGAGACTAAAATGATTAATTAATTTGACATGCGATTAAGAAATTCCGTATGGCTTTCGTAATCTCTCACAATTGAAGTCTTAACCCGTTAGTGCCCGTAATTATTTTTGTTGAAAATTTTCCGTGAAATTTCATTTACTTACTTTGCAATTTTGACCTGAGGATCACGGGAAAAATATCGAAAAAATTCTACCTGTAGCCAATTTTTCAATATTGGCCGATGCCATACGGCATCGTTGGGCACACAGCGACCTGGAACAGTATTGTGATGCATAATGAACCTAGACCGCTGAAATCCTCGTTTGCAATCAGAATAAGGAAATAAGATTTGAGTGGTATAACATTGTAAATAAAAGCGTATAGTTACAAATTGTCGAAGAATACAATGTTACATTGAAAATAGGAAAAAATATAGTTTTGTATGAAAGAGAGCAAAACAGTCAACACACAGCCACTTTACATTTTGAACACATTGTACGGGTTTGGGATGTACAAGAGGTCCCTGCACAGCGTTTTACGTTTCTTTTCCTGAGTATGAGTTACATAATGATCTTCATGATCGAAACGAATATCGTCCAAAACCCTTGATGATCAAATAAATTTGCCTGATAGGCCAGGACGTCTTCTAGCAGCGGCGTACTTCGTCAAGTAGGTTTCCGCAATACCTCTTCTGAATTCTAATTGCGATATGTTTTTTGTGTTTTCTATTCAGAATCCTGGCATTTTGGATTACTGCGTCAATGGTCTAGGTCAGTGGTTCCCAAACTATATTTGACCATCGCCCACTTTGGTCGCCCGAGTTACGTCATAGCCCTCCCCCCATACACACCGCAAAGATTTCTTCAACTGAAGACTGACTATACCTAAACTAAAATGTACCCAGTCAGTCCAAACTCCGAACAATGAAAACATTGCAGAAAACACACGTTACAAAAAAATTGTATATTTACTGAATTTACATACAACATATCGTCGGGTTCCGGGTAAAAGTGACCAAGTAACATTTTTTCCAAAAAGAGCTTTTTTTTGTCATTCCGGTACTAAGGAACGTTGTCTACTGTGTGTTGTTGCTAAGAACGTTATCTTCAAACTGATGTGCAAGAAATACTTGAAAATGAATTTTACCTGCCTGACTCAAAGAGTTTTATGTGACCAAATGGCATTTGAACTCAACCACAAAACACGAGATGAATTATAAATGTACTCTCGCTGGTGCATGTAAATGTTATCAATTGCCATATGATCACTTTTACTGTGTAAGATTTGTAAGATTGCATAGTGGGCAGGTGAAAATGACCAATTACAGTGATAGGTAATGGATAACCTTTTCTAACAGAAATAGGTATGTCATTGTTGTTTAGATGCTTGGCAACACGATAAATTAACGAAAAAACTATTCAATCCCTCAATTTCATGAAACTGTGCGACTGATTTTCGAAGAATTGAATTGACCAAATGAGTAAAGCTTGAAACTCCAGGCAGGTAAAAGTGATCAAATAGAGTTTTCCGAATAAACAGCTCTTATTTTATCTGAAGTGAATTTTGAAGCACGATATCATAGGCGGGCACTAGCTAACTACCTACAGGATAAAGAAAAATCGAAACATAGTCGGATGAGACATCACACAACCAGTGTTCGTAAGAAGAAAATAGGTGAAACTTTAGATCGCTCCCCTGTAAAATTTTGCAAATGTTACTTGGTCACTTTTACTCGGAACCCCACGATATATATTTCAACACATTCACACACATATATCAAGAAATTCGTTTTTTTTTTCTACACACAAATTCACAGCTAGAAACATGAACTAGTTTGTAAAACTCAAATGTGAGAAAGAACAAAAAAACGCTGACATTCGAAAAAACTTCCATATTTGGAAGAGCATTTTTAGAAAAACTGGTACAAACTTGAAGCGGAGGCTAATGAGATGGGTGAACTTGATGAGCGTGAATCAGCTGTTCTACGTTGGGTTCAATTTTGGTTAACTTCAGCCACAAGTCTCCTCTCGATGAGATCTGCAGACGGTTCCTCTTCTTAGGAATTAGAAATTAGAAATCGGAAACTATGCTGAATCCGCGCTCTACAAGATAGGATGACGGGAACGCGATTAAATATTTCTGAACGATGGCCCATAGACCTGGATATTGCTGAGCTACGGGTGTTGTTGTACATCGAAAGCAAAACATCGATAATCGAATCGGTTCCGGGAATGTTCCATCACTTTGTTAGAAGATTTTGTTAATTTCCTATTTGGTAATTGAAGGAATTTTGTGAATATTTTCAGTCAGAGTTATCTTCAGATTCAGCAAATTGATCATCGCCCACTTTTGGACTCATCGCCCCCCTAATGCCCATTGATCTCCCATCGCCCCCCAGAGACCTCTCATCGTCCACAAGTGGGCGATATCGCCCAGTTTGGGAACCACTGGTCTAGGTGAATGGAGACCACCACCATTTCTTCATCCGTATCCCAATCCGGTAGTTGTTTATATTCTGATCCATCAGATCCGTTCCACCCATTGATTTGTTGTACTGAAATTAGAAGAAAAATATCATTTAATTACCCGTAAAAAACCACAAGTAATAAACGCACGCCATGATTACCGAAAATGGTAGTATACAATAACAAGTTCAAAAAACTGTCGGTAACTGCCCAATGATGCCGTTTGGCATCACACAGATGAACACGATCACCACAGCTGAATATGTTGTCTATTCGATTCGGAAACGTCATACTATATCCAGAAAACATCTCAAAATTATTAAAAATTATTCACACTTCGCCAAAATAATAATAATGTATACTTACACCAAACGGTTTCTCAGGTGGTCGACGTCGAAAATTTGATCCATCTTCAAACACGTTAGATGTGCACTACACGAGGTTATATTGATCACTGGTGCGAAAAATATACGAACGAACCCTCCAAGAGATGTAAACAAGTCAGAAATACAATAAAAAGTCTTAAACTGCAGTCAGGAAGCTCACCTAACCGACCTCTCGACCTATCACTGGGCACTAATGGGTTAATGAGGAAATTAGTAATTAACGAAGTCTCCCCCTAATTCTTACTCCTCGATCAGGACTTCAACAAGTTGTTCCGCGTCGGTCTCAACCCTTTTGTTTGATGGGCCGAGGATATTGGCTCACTCCTCAAAATGGGATTTTTGGAAGCCGATAATAATTCGCCAAAGTGGAATTGCGAGCACTGCGATCACAGCAGCCACTACATGTGTTCCATGGGACGACCTGATCACGGACTATGTGATGTATGCGAGGCTATTTTATAATTTTGTAAAGAATGAAAAGCTAAATATTTATGTGGGTGCAAAAAAGTTCTATATACAAGACTGTAGTTTACCTATTTCTAAGTCGTCGTTCATTGTAACTTTAGTTTATTGACTGTTTTCGTGGTTTTTATTGTTATAAATACATTTAACCTTCTAACTTTGGAAAAAATGGGTTGAATGACGGTTGAGAGGGGAACATAATTCAGTTCTCGGGGTTGGGCGTCATTACCCCACAGCACTTCATTAATAGTCACGGCTGTTTTTCCTTTAACAATCCTTTTATGTAAGGGAAATGCTCAGATATCAATAATAGAATAAATTCTAGAGCCATTCGTGCAAGAAGAACATTTTTATGACCTTCTGTCCCTTAACTGTATGGTTCCAAAGTTAAGTGCACGGTATCACCCCTCGTTCTTCTACACCTTGAGGTCAGGTCAAGAGGCGATCATCTCCATTTCGAAAAACGAAAATTCTCCTCATTCATTTCGCAGTTTATACTATTCAAGCTGGTAATTGGCTTCAGATCAGGTATAATTGGCTTAGGATCAAGTCTCGCAAGTTGAGGTTTTCAAGACAACTCAATCTCTTGAGGTCAACGACTGACAAAGCCGACAATTTCCATCTCACCCAATGAAAAAACCCCTGCGTTTAGTTCGGCGCTCAATCTGATAGTTCATCATTAGCGTGTTTGCGTGCACAGTTTCTATTCTCGTTACCTTAGATGTTTTCATCTTTCCAAGCTATTCAATGCTGCTTCTCAGACTACCTGTAGTTAGTAGTTGAGATCATCAAATAACGCCAAGATAAAATGTTCTATTCAAATTTCACGTTTTAGCTCAATCTGAACACGAACTAAATCACTCGCGATGAAGTTGTGGAAACCCATTTCAAAAAATTAAAACAGAATTTAAAGAAAAAATTGTCTATTTCCACCAAATACTGAGTTACAAAGTTAAATCGATTTCGACTGTTAGGTCATCATCAGTAACAACATCAGTGAAGGGAGCTTGAATCCTATTGGACAAGAAAAGTGAAAGGGGGCGGGAGATACAACCAATGAACAAAGTGAAAGGGACTCAAACAGATGTAAGGGTAACATTTTGAAGTGGGGGACCAAGTTATTGGAGAAATGAACCCACCAATGGTGAAACGCTCTGAGGGATGACGTCATTTAAACATTTACCTGCTTTATCGCTTCTAAGTATCTCAAATTTTTCAAGAACATCCAACATGCTTCCTTTAGGACAAAAATGAAGAAATTCTACAAACTGTCTATCTGCCAAGTCAAAATTGAAAATATGGCTAGATTCCCTAAGGTGACTGGCAAACGCAGAATCACCTTTGCTATCTTTATAATCTTTCTCATGTTCCTTGATTCTTTCCTTAAATTTCCTACCCGTCTGACCGCAATATTCAAACCCACATGAACATTTCAATTTATAGACCCCACTCCTATATAATTAAACTTCGCAGACGTTTCTTGATCGACAACAAAGCTTCTTTATTGGAAATACAAAACTAAAACATTGAAGATCGATGTTTAAAGTGCTGGACGCAATAACAACGCAGTAGCCCGATATTCAATTTCTCTGCATTTCACGACGGATATCAAGAAAAAAATTCGCCGATAATAATAATTATCCCCTTTGGCCTAGTGATCAATCCGAGTTACATTACTTTTTTTCGATCGTTCACTATAACAAAAAAAATCGCATGTTATTCATCGTTGCCGACTGTTCCGAGGTTGGGCGAGTAAATAGGGATAAAGAATTTCGTCAACTGACGGTATCTGGGGGATGATGAAATTTCTGACGGGTTCCCGAAGGGGCCATCAAAAGTAATCGGTTCTTGTGCGATAAGCGAAGAGGAAAAATTTGCACGCTATTCATTTCCCATTAGGGAGGTGAGGTTTTCCCACCGCAAGTCGTAACACACAAAGGTCCAGCTATCTCGACTTAGCATTTCAAATGCTGTAACGCTCGGAATCAGAACTTGACCTTATCAAAATTGAAAAGGTCAACGCGAAACACGTGTTTTTGCGAATTAGAAAATGATTTCCAACCACGCTGAACGATCGTACGACCGAAGTTTCTGAAATGATTGTACTCTATTTGAGTTTAACTATCAATTTTATTGTAAAAAACGTCAATTTTAACGCCTGGGTTTTCATTTTTTGAGTAATGCGTGGTTGCTTTTGTCTTTGTGAGGTTTGGGTTGGTCAGTTTGGAAAGAGCCCGTTTTTCCGTAACCTGTTTCTGTCTAGTTCGGTATTGTGTATGGTCTCACAAAACAAACAAAAAACATCCCAAATCAATCCCTCTAGTGATGGATATATGCGGGGGTGGCCCTCCCCCTAAGCTTCATGACCCCCTCCCCCTCATGTGAGCTGGTACCCCCAACAAATATTAATAATATCGTAAAATACATAAAAACATTAACAGTTTGAAGTCAAACATACGTGGTCATACGACGTACGCCGTACGCAAGATTTCTCCCGAACAGCTGGAGCAAAAAAGCTGAAATTTTCTTTCTTCATATTTTCGGATTTAAGGTTGCAGGTTGGGAAATAGATCAGGTTTTTCAGTGCTGTATACATTTCGAAAAGAGCCAGTTTCATTTTAAAAGCTTTGATAAATCAGAAATCTGGTTTTCATTTGGAAATCCTTGAAGTTTTCGCCCCGCACATGTTACGTTCTCCATCAGAAGTACCATCTTTCAGACGTTAAAATCAAGGACCCTTTTCCAAAACCGTATTTTTTACTGTCTCAAGTTGTAAGGTGAAAATGTTCTTTGGGCCGGTTCAAGAAGCTTGGCGAGCCTTATGTGGCCCGCGGGCCGTAGGTTGGAGACCCCCGGTATAGAAGAAGGTTTTTGGTTTATTATTTAATAATAAACCATTGTAATCGCTCTGGAAAAAAAAAATTCTAACCCCCCCTGAAAATTTCATGGTTTACGTTTCAAACGGTGTAGAATCCGAATCTGCAATAAAAATTTTTCCGTCCGTCCGCCATACGCCGTACGCACGATTTCTCCCAAACGGATGGAGCAAAAAATCTGAAATTTTCAGGAAAAATCCATGTTGGTCCGACGAGGCCCCAATTCTTGAGCCAGCTCTCTCACTCAATTTAAAGTGCCCTTTAAGGGCTGTCAAAGTTTTGTAAAATCCCTAGAAACCTCAAAACAAGTCCAAGCGGCATGAATGTAAACTTATTTCAAGAACATACCGTCAGGAATCGAATGAGCCCCTCCCCAGGTCCGTAGGTCAAACCATTCCCGATGTATGGCCCGATTTATGGTGCCAACGTTTGCGTTTTTTGGTTTATTATTGTTTGTTTGTAACCTAGTGATGTCCGGCCGATAGCGTCGAGTTGTAGTGAATGTGGATACTGGAGTGATAGCCGATGTGAATACTTGTAGTGTAGTTAGTAGCCGATACACGGGTTGAAGCATTCTGATATGCATGAAACGCTGATAATATATAGGTAAATATTACTCAATATTATTACTGGGGTTTATTATTCAATATTATTACTGGGGTAAATAAGTATTCTTTCACTGGGGTTTATTATTCAATTGGCTTGCGTTCATGATTTGAATCTTACTAAGCTTCGGAGTGTGCGTGTTTTACGGGTGATAGAGCGATTATTGAATTTCAGGAGATATGCATAGACCACGTAAATCGGTTCTCATCCAAAACACCTATTTGGATTGATCAGTTGATGATATTTGTGTGCCTCTTCTACATCTGTCTACCTTTGGCTACATCGTCTAAATTTCTGTTTGGGGAAGTTTTAACGCAATGCGAGTGCCAAAGGACTTGATAAATTATAGATGTTTTTATTGGGGGGGGGGGGGGGGGGGGTATTTAGGTTCAATAAAAAAACGCTGCAAATTCTTTCACTGGGGTTTATTATTCAATTGGCTTGCGTTCATGATTTGAATTTCTACTAAGCTTTGGAGTGTGCGTGTTTCACAGGATAGGGCGATTATTGAATTTCAGGAGGCACACAAATATGATCAACTGATCAAGCAATAGTGCTCGATGCATATCTCCTGAAATTCAATAATCGCTCTATCCTGTGAAACGCGCACACTCCAAAGCTTAGTAGAAATTCAAGCTTGGCGAAGATTATGAACGCAAGCCAATTGAATAATAAACCCCAGTGAAAGAATTTGCAGCGTTTTTCTTAGAGCTTATAGTTCGATGGTTCCTGGCGGGTGTCTGATGCAGCACAATGTCGTGTAAATTCAGGATTTTAAAATGCGTCGATACATCGAGAATAGGCGATATCAACGTCTCAAACCCAATACCAAAGTCGCGTGCCCACGAAACGATCTGTTGCTCCCAATATTTCCGGAAAATCAATCGTCACGTTAACTCCCACACCAGGTTCGACGTCAGAACCGTCAAAACATCCTTATCGGGATCTCGGCGGCACACAATACTGATCACGCCATCACGCACGAAAACAAACTCGCGTTATAATTTCAAAACCAGATAACACTTAGATAGAAACGGAATCCGGGCGATCATCTCATGGTCATGCGAGATATCTTGCGTGACACGTACGCAAACACGTCGTAATTTGGAGTCAACACAAAATGAAAACAACAAAAATATTCAAATAACTTGCATAATTGTGTGTTCGTTTCTGAAAGATGGCAGGCCTTCTGGAAGAAAGCTGCAGCCGATGCTATCAACAATTACTAATCTAATATTGAAACGCTTGATGATAAGAAGGGTTAATAACCTTTTTGAAGTGGAGCATAGAGGTTCAAAACAGTAAATTTTCAGAAAAAACGCTGCAAATTCTTTTACTGGGGTTTATTATTCAATCGGCTTGCGTTGATGATTTGAATTTCTACTAAGCTTTGGAATGAGCGTGTTTCACAGGTGATAGAGCGATTATTGAATTTCAGGAGATATGTATAGAGCACGTAAATCGGTTCTCAATCAAAATACCTATTTGGATTGATCAGTTGATCATATTTGTGTGCCTCCTGAAATTCAATAATCGCTCTATCACCTGTGAAACACGCACACTCCAAAGCTTAGTAGAAATTCAAATCATGAACGCAAGCCAATTGAATAATAAACCCCAGTGAAAGAATTTGCAGCGTTTTTTTACCGATCAAGGTACAAAAAATCTGAAATATCGGAATGCTTCAACCCGTGTATCGGCTGTAAAGCCTTTTAGGAGTTCACTCCAGTATCCACATTACTACATCACTACATCACTAGGTTACTGCTATCAAAACAAAAACAAATAAACCAAAACCCCAGTGAAAGAATTTGTATCGTTTCATGCATATCAGAATGCTTCAACCCGTGTAGCTACAAAGCCTTTTAGGAGTTCACTCCAGTATCCACATTACTACATCACTACATCACTAGGTTACTGATATCAAAACAAAAACAATAATAAACCAAAATAACGCAAATGTTGGCACCATAAATCGGGCCATAGATCGGGAATAGTTTGAGCTACGGACATGGTTAAGGGCTCATTCGATTCCTCATGGAACGTTCTTCGAAAAACTCCAAATTTAGGCCGCCTTGACTTTTTTGAGGTTTTAGGATTTTACAAAACTTTGACAACCCTTAAAGGGCACTTTAAATTAAGAGAGAGAGCTAGCTAAAGAATTGGGGCGTTGTCGGACCAATATTGATTTTTCCTGAAAATTTCAGATTTTTTGCTTCAGCCGTTTGGGAGAAATCGTGCGTACGGCGGACGGACGGAAAAATTTTTATTGCAGATTCGGATTCTACACCCTTTGAAACGTAAACCATGAAATTTTCAGGGGGGTTAGAATTTTTTTTCTAGAGCGATTACAATGGTTTATAATTGAATAATAAACCAAAAAGGAACTGAAATTCATATTTTGTTTGATAGAAAATCCAATCAAACGATAATCTTCAGAATTTTCCTCTAGATTTCAAAAATGATAGGAAGCGCACTGAGCTGTAGCTCTATTGTCCGCGATGGACGTGAACTTAGCTATTTATCCAGGAAAACCCCTTTTTCAATGTAGATTCGGATTCACATTAAATTTCATGAATCAATCCAAATTCATGAATCATTCTCTAACCAATTTTGGTAATAATGTTTATTATATTTATCATAATTTTGGACGTTTCTACACGGTTACGCATGGGCAGTAGCATCTAATGATACTATGGCATTGAAATAGATATTAAACTGTCTCACCGTTTATATCTAACCACCCCACAAATTTGAGCGTGATTAAACCTTCAGGGTCCCCCTTGTTAAAATACATAATAATGAAAGATCAAAAAAATTTAAGCATTGATAACAATTTGTTATACATAACACGATTTGATAACACGTTGCTTTTATGAAGTAGTCTTCAAGATAAAAATAAGTTCATCTTGTGTGATTGGGGTTGCATTTTCTTTTAATTGAGCAGGTATTCTTGATGAAGTGTTGGTAAGGGCTCGATGTAAATCACTAGCTACATCATTTTTATTCCGATTATTTTGTGGGTTTTACGATTGATGAAATGCATAGGAGGTCATCTACATTCTAACCCGCACATTCCTTGCGAATTCCGTCGAAATCGGAAGCATATGGAATCGTTTTTTGCTACAAGTATCTGTTAACGCAAGGAAAAACACTCAAGTCTACATACATTAGACAAAAATTGTTCGGAATGGTCTAAAAAGCAAATTTTGAAATGTGGATTGATTTCTGACCAGTTGATTGTGATTAAATTTTGATTTTGGAGAGAAAAAAGCACTTGGAAAATCGACCTCGGATGTTTGGACTGTTAACTATCCACTAATGGGGAAATTGTGTACTAATTTGCATCGCTTTTTCAATAGATAAATAATTTGCTCAGGAGATGACGTTAATTTTGGTCCTCAGTCTTAATTTAGATTTTTTGTCTTTTTTTGGTCACCCGGAAGGTGTGTTAGTACCTTCCACCGATAACAGACAACCAATGACCTACAAAACGTCTTGTGCAACTTACCCGAGCTACAAGCTAATAACAGTTCCCTAAATCATTACTACAACAGAAAAGAATGCAGATGGAATTCCCATTAAAAACGAGTAAAATGTAAAGGAAAAGTTTACCCAACGCTGGTTCATAAAATGTCCCGAGCATCTTGCTTTTTAACTGGCAAAAAATGAGATAGGTATTGTTTCATGATGCTAATTCCTTTAGAACTAATAGTCATCACCTCTTTTCAGTCTGTCTTGAGTTTTTACTTCTGGCTCCGATTCTTTTTGGTTTTCAAAAACTCTCGAACGGTTTTTGATCTCAGTTCATCGAATTTTCAACCCGAAAAGGTAATCATATTTTCTAGTTGGTCTCAAGTTTTAGTACTTGATTAGAAGAAAATTTAATATCCATAAAATGAAACCATCTCTTTGGACAAATATTAATCAAAGGCACAATGGAGGCCTAGGAACTGTAATTCAAATGTTGTCGCTCTTCTACCACATTTTCCTTCAACGGCGGACTGTGTTGGGGTGAATTTAGGGGAGAGATTTAAAAAACTTATTCATTATATGGGATTCGAAATGTAATATTTACCAAATAGGAAGATCATTAATTAATGTTCGTATAGATGCTATCGAAATCTATTCTCTAATCGTCTTCATTAATTAATGTATCTGGTGTCGATCCTACAACTGAAACATAATTTGCTTAATAATTGTTTAGCTGAACGATGCAATTTAGTTGACTTCACAAAATATTAACGAAGGCAGTTGTAGAGTCATGCAGTCACAAAATAATGGTTTATCATTTAATTATAGAACATAAACATATTCTATCATTTAAGCCTTAATGACGTAGGTGTCTTTCTGGATACTTTACCTTCAATCTCATTTCCCGCGAATGAGAATGAAAATTATTTTAAAAAATGGGTTCTTAGCCCTCTCAAAAACCCATTGACATGATGATTATCTCACAATGGTTGTAATAGGTTTTTTTCTGTAACAATATAACATGAAAATGAAAATAACAAAATAATTTTCCTGAACTTTTGGTGTTTTAGTATTGGTTATATCATATTTGACAGAAATATAACTCGATTTTCAACGATGTCTTAAAAAAACGAGAAAACACAGAATATTGGGGTGAACTACAGGATGTCATGAGTTTTGGGTGTCTCAGAAAGATATCTTACAAGACACATCTAAAATTGAACTTTCTCATTCATCCTAATTAAAGAAATTATAAATCAAAACAAATAGACTTATAAAAAAAATTGGAAAAAATTGAAATTTACTAAGATTTTTGGATCATGGGATATTAAGGGTTAATGATAGAATATAAATTATCGGCTAAATGAAAACAAAACAAAAGTTGCAGCACGATATAAATATATAAATGAATTCAAATTGATTATTTGGGTGATTCTCAAACTACGGGCAATTTTTCGGGCCTGGCATTTTAAGAATTAAAGTGTTTCTTTTGCTAGGTTTTGGATGTTAATCAATTAATTGGCCTCCCTGGATGTCTTTCAGATGCCCAGTCATTTAAGACATCCCATTATTCCCAATCAAAATTTTTCTAAATTGAAATTTGATAGTAGTCAAAACAATAATGGTTGTTTTGGTCACGACAATGATAATTTCGGTATGTTTTCACCTACATGACAATGACAATTCGGACTTATAACAGAGATTCTTCCTATACTACTGGACTTTTTGTGGGTTTTAAAAATGCAACGTGACGCAATGTTGGGATCAAAAGTAATAGGTGAGGAACTAGGGACATCAAAACGACATTGAATAAACAGATTAACCTGTTTTCTGATGTTCTCGCTCGATCAGAAAACACACCACCTCTCGTTTAGGGCGACTCAAAGGCGTGTCCGCTTGCTTGTGAGTCGCTGCTACCACCAAAACAAGAACTTCCTTGAAAATCCCCGTTTTCTTCCCTCAGGAACACATTGTTTTTGGGCCATGACAATGACCCTAGACTAAAGTGACCTGAATAAAGTGCAGTGTTAGAACATAAAAAGCTGATCTCCAGAAGTAACTAAAGACGAGAGAATTTTCTTGTAATTTTAAATTTCAGGCAGAATTTTCGAAGAACCAACTCGAAATCGGGGACCTTGATACATTTACAGGTCATGGCAGTGAAATCAGGGTCTCTCAACCCTAAAAATCATGGAAATAGTATTAAGCTTCCGAAGGTTTTCTATTGGTCAATGCAGTACTCAATAAATGTATGCAGATAAGGGGGAAAAGTTGAAAGTCACTTTATTTTGGGTCTTCCGATTGGTTCATTCTTTGGACCCAGATCCAATCAAACGCTGTGTTCCCTTCCATTCGGACCACAGAAGGAGAGTGCTCCCAGACCGCAAACCCTAACCCCTCACCAAACTCACGACTCCACCATCCTGTCAACCATTCTGTGGCTCGTGGATTTGAAACTCTTCTACTCTTCAATGAGGATTCGTAGGGAACATTTGCAAAACGGTATGATAATATTATTATCTGGTATCTTATTCATTTTGGCCAGGGGGTGCAGATGTTCATGTCCTCCTGTCAACAGAATCTCCACTTATCCTGAGATGGAAACCTCGCTGTATTTAGGGTTTTGAGGTTGTATATCTTTTGATTAAGCTATTCCCTTGCATATCAGTGAAATTCATTTTTGATTACGTATTACCCACACCCAATGCCTCACCTTCGTCTGAAACCCTAAAATAATTTTGATCGGATCGGGCCACGATGCGGTTAGGTGAATACCCGTAACGATTGCGAATGTGATGTAACCCCTACGGTATTCCAAACGCTTACAGACAAGTTAATTTATGCATTCGCGCAAAATGAAAACGCTCGACTCCGAAGAAAATAAATATTGATGAAAAGTGATCCACATTCCGGTAAAAACCAGAACAGCCAGCTGGTCTCAAAGCAAATACGCTTTACCTTCAAAGCGATAGACATTGTCGCTTGGTCATTTCATCCCGATTGGTAAACATAGCAAAATCCATTGTGGCATCATTTGCTAATGAACTCAAAATAACCCAAACAACCAGGGCATCCCGTCTGCTCGATGTTGTCCCTGTACTACGTGTTCGTTTTTTGTTGATGTTGTTCAGTAATTTTAAATTCCCCAAGACATGCAAGTGGATTTCCCTATGTTGAATCAGGTGCGTGTTCAGCTGTTTATTTGTCAAAAGAAGGTCACTGATAAAAATTCACGAATGATTCTGGTTGCCGCTCTCGTAATCAGCTTGTTGGTGACCTAAATGCGTAGTTGGTTATCGTATTTTCGCATCACCGCAGAGGTTAAGGAGGGAGTACCTGCAGGCCTGCGAGGCGTTGGGTTTTCCAAAAGTTCAGTTAAATTAACTGTTTTGATGTTTCTCCAAGGCCCACGACGATGAAAATATTTGTTCTTCGTTTATATGGCAGCTGTGATAATTTCAGAAGGGAATGACGTACTGACAAACAAGCAAATAAGAACGAAACCTGGTTTTGAGGTGTTTACATTTGTAAATTTTACAAACAAGTCAAAAAACGCTGCAAATTCTTTCACTGGGGTTTATTATTCAATGATTCATGATTTGAATTTCTACTAAGCTTTGGAGTGTGCGTGTTTCACAGGTGATAGAGCGATTATTGAATTTCAGGAGATATGCATAGAGCACTTAAATCGGTTCTCAACCAAAATACCTATTTGGATTGATCAGTTGATCATATTTGTGTGCCTCCTGAAATTCAATAATCGCTCTATCACCTGTGAAAAACGCACACTCCAAAGCTTAGTTGAAATTCAAATCATGAATGCAAGCCAAATGAAAGAAATAGAATAATGAACCCCAGTGAAAGAATTTGCAGCGTTTCATGCATATCAGAATGATTCAACCCGTGTATCGGCTATAAACCCTTCTAGGAGTTCACTCCAGCATCCGCATTCACTACATCACCAGGTTACTGCGATCAAAACGAAAAAAAAACCTGTTTTTGTTTTGATCGCAGTAACCTAGCGATGTAGTGAATGTGGATGCAAATGTTGGCAGCATAAATCGGGCCATACATCGGGAATGGTTTGAGCTACAGACCTAGGGAGGGGCTCATTCGATTCCTCATGGAAAGTTGTTCAAAAAAAGTCCAAATTTAGGCCGCCTTGACTTTTTTTGATGTTTTTAGGGATTTCACAAAACTTTGACAACCCTTAAAGAGCACTTTAAATTAAGTGAGAGAGCTGGCTAAAGAATTGGGGCGTTGTCGGACCAACATGGATTTTTCCTGAAAATTGCAGATTTTTTGCTCCAGCCGTTTGGGAGAAATCGTTCGTACGGCGGACGGACGGAAAATTTTTTATTGCAGATTCGGATTCTACACCCTTTGAAACGTAAACCATGAAATTTTCAAGGGGGGTTAAAATTTTCTTTTCAAGAGCGATCACAATGGTTTATTATCGAATAATAAACCAATATTGTATGCTATAGAGAGAAGCCTCAATGGATACCTGCCTCAATGGGTTTGTGAGTTGAACTGAAATTAAATTAATTTAATATCGGAGAGAAAATCATTAGAGATATACATTTTTTTAAATGGCTAAGTACTACAGAGGATAACACAATAGGAACAACTAAAGAACTAACAGAAACAGGAGGATTCAGAAGTTGATGAACTGTCCGAGGAAAGTAGAATATCTACACTTGATTAATTTTTAATATCGAACTTTTAATTCGAACTAATATCGTTTTATAAATATATTCTGGAGCAGTTTGTTTTAAATGCCATATTCTCCGGGTCCAGACATGATCATTTGACACGTATGTGCGTGTTGTATCAAGCCCCTTATCAAGTTGTGGACGCCTCTGATTTGGTCCGTATCCGTATCCTCACAATAGTCATAATCGCGTGTCAAATTGCCCTTTGTCTTCGATGATCGGACGAAAACCGAATCGACATGGGTCGGGCCGTATCATAACGGCTAATCGAGATCCCGTAACATGATACGTGTATAATTATGCGATCATGATACGTCGACGATACGGATACGGTGATCGGATCGGTTAAATGATACAGGTGTTGACCCGGCTTGAAGTCGAGCAATGTGTCGCGCAATGAATTTTAAAAAGTATCATCAAAAGAGACCCAAACTCATGTTATTCTTAAATACATTTTTGTCCATTTCGTCAACGAACTCATTGTTTTTTAAAACGTATTTTTCAACCTTAGAACACGCCAAAGGCTTTAAAAATAAACGAGTTCCCCATTGAATTGGTCGTGCTAGAGCAGTTGAAGTTTATACGGCATTCAAGAAAAACGTTATTTTTAATCCATTTTTCGAGGGAATTATCACAGATTCCACCAAAAGTGGATGTTTTTTATGAGTAGGACACGGTACTCGTGAAGTTGCGCCGAAAAGTTCGTGCTTTCGTAGTTTTTGGGCGCCGAAAGCGTCAAAAGCACGAACGTTCCGGCCGCCGCGGTGACCGCCTGCGTATCCCTCCGCCTGCCGGCTCGTATCGGAGAGCGGCCGGCCTCGACCAGTTCTCTCCTGTCCGTGCTCGGGTGTGGCCGTCTCCGGTAGTCTACTCCGTCCCGTGTTCGCGCGAAAAGTGTTCCATCTTCATCTCCCATCGATTCGGAACATGAATCTTCGTGGATTGATACAATGGAAGGCGAGAACATGCGAATACATTGGTGAGTACCAAGTATTTTCCTACAAAACCTCTAATACAAACGCTGCAAATTCTTTCACTGGGGTTTATTATTCAATTGGCTTGCGTTCATAATTTGAATTTCTACTAAGCTTTGGAGTGTGCGCTTTTCACAGGATAGAGCTATTATTGAATTTCAGGAGAAATGCATGGAGCACGTAAATCTGTTCTCAAGCAAAATACCTATTTGGATTGATCAGTTGATCATATTTGTGTGCTTCTTGAAATTCAATAATCGCTCTATTGTGTGCACTCAAAGCTTAGTAGAAATTCAAATTATGAACGCAAGCCAATTGAATAATAAACCCCAGTGAAAGAAAGCTTTTTTTATTGAATCTCAATCAAACCCAATAAAAAAATGAAATAATTTATCAAGTCCTTTAGCGCTCGTATTGCGTTAAAACTTCCCCAAACCCAAATTTAAACGATGTAGCCAAAGGTAGACTGATGTAGAGGAGGCACACAAATATAATCAACTGATCAATCCAAATAGGTACTTTGGTTGAGAACAGATTTACGTGCTCTATGCATATCTCCTGAAATTCAATAATCGCTCTATCACCTTTGAAACACGCACACTCCGAAGCTTAGTACAGATTCGAATCATGAACGCAAGCCAATTGAATAATAAACCCGAGTGAAAGAATACTTATTTACCCCAGTAATAATATTGAATAATAATCCGTTTCATACATATCAGAATGCTTCAACCCGTGTACCGGCTATAAACTACAAGTATCCACATCGGCTATTACTCCAGTAACCACATTCACTACAACTCGACGCTATCGGCATCACTAGGTTACAAACAAACAATAATAAACCAAAAAACGCCAATGTTGGCACCATAAATCGGGCCATACATGGGGAATGGTTTGACCTACGGACCTGATGCGAAGGGCTCATTCGATTCCTCATGGTATGTTCTTCAAATAGGTAAATATTTAGGCCGATTCGACTTGTTTTGAGGTTTTTAGGGATTTTACAAAACTTTGACAGCCCTTAAAGGGCACTTTAAATTGAGTGAGAGAGCTGGCTCAAGAATTGGGGCGTCGTCGGACCAAGATGGATTTTTCCTGAAAATTTCAGATCTTTTGCTCCAGCCGTTTCGGAGATATCGTGCGTACGGCGGACGGACGGAAAAATTTTTATTGCAGATTCGGATTCTACACCGTTTGAAACGTAAACCATGAAATTTTCAGGGGGGTTAGAATTTTTTTTCCAGAGCGATTACAATGGTTTATTATTGAATAATAAACCAAAAGTCGCAGTTTGCGTTTCAGACCGCCCGAATAATGTCGTTTCCGTATATTCTGTAAATGAGCCACTTCCTTTCAACAACCGTACCTGCTCGACAATTTGTCGCAGTGTATGCTGGTCAGCAGCAATCAACAAGCTGGACGATTTCCTGTTTGCGAGTGGTCGATGCATCCGTGCTCGTGTGGTGGAAGATGCTGCAGCATATATGCTTCATCATACTTGGATTCTTCTACAAAAACGAATGTGGGCGAGGTCTTATTCACAGAAAAGATACACTCAAGGCAATGATTGTACCAGCAACTGGATTTATTCACGAAATTGCGCGAATGAATGGTGCTGAAGCCTACCATAGAAAAGAAAAACTGATATTTTCAAGCATGGGAATAACCTGGCTGTTTTTTGACCTCTGGGGATTTCCACAAGTCACTTGAAAATTTCAAATATTTAGGAAAATTATATAGTTTCTTCAGTGGGTCTGGGCTGAGAAATCTAATCTACCTTTAGAATCCAGAAATCACTTAACCTGTTGCCAGAATTGAACTTGAGAAATTCATTGGAACTGTGATGTTTCGCGCGATGTGGACGCTGCAAACGGGAATTTATGAAATTCTGCGTCTTCCTGTTTTGGATTGGACACAAATGATACCAAAAGCATGAACGTGTCTAAATTTCAGGTTGATAGTCTTCAAAGCCTGTCTTCGACTCTTCTACGTATGGTTTTAGGTTTATCGATTTTTGTATTATTTTTCAAATTGAATTCCATCGAATTGATTTGTCCAACTCGCTTCCTGAACTTTAAAATGAACCTTCGTGTACACTTTTATGCCGAAACTTATCTAGAGGCCTACACGATCGAATCTGGTAGACAAATATGGCTTGTCAAACTTCATTACACCCATTATTGTTACGCCCACGTCATTGAAGAATGCAAAAATCTGTTAATAAGCTTCGTTTCATTCATTTATTAAAAATGATTAGAATCAACTCTGCTACGTCTACTTGCTGACAACGTGGATAGAACGTACAATGTTTTGTACTTAGCGTATTCGTGTTTCTCTTAACCGCGAGCTAACCTTTTCGCTTTGATTTCTCGTCAAGTTTTCGTAAACACTTGTGGAAATAGAACTGTTATAGTGACTTTTTAAATACTACTTGCGGTGAAGGTTAAGTTAAGGCTCAGAAATTAATCACTGGAAATATTCCAATAGGGATTTCTTTTATTGTGTTCCAATAGAAAGGGTATTGCGGAAGGAGACGTGGTTAAGCTGTGGTAGGGATGAGATATCGAGACAAAACATCGATTTTGATATCGATGTCGATATTTGAGTGTTGGCATCGATATGTCGTCCAATATCCGATGAAGGTAACAGCATCCTTATCACACGGTTTTTATGAGGAATATTGATGCAAAATCAACAGTTTTTTGTAACAAATGATATTTCATTTTAAAGGTATTTCAACTTTGAAGAAGATGGTAAAAAGTTCCAGTGACGTAGCATGACGAAATGAGCAAATTTTCAAACTAGTTTTGCATGAGGAAATATTACGCAAAAAACAATTTTATTTTCTGACTTGTGATAAGTACCTCATTTTAATTTGGAAATTTTTGAAAGCCGAAGAATCTCATAATTTGTTTTCTAATTTTGCCCATCTACCTTGTTTCATTATCTTCAAACTGCTCTATTTAGAACGGATTGAGATATCTCCAATCCGATTTCACCATCTTGTTTAGCGTGTAAAACCTATGTAAACGAGAGTCACCTATTCGGGAGTTTTCGGGGAATTTTTCCCTATTTGAAATGCCCCAAATCTCCCCTTCGAGAGAGGCGATTGTGTCCATCTTCAAACTTAGCCTTTTGAAAGCTTAGATAGATTTTTTGTGCAAATTTGAGCTTTCTCTCAATTCTATCGAGAGTTATCGTCTGGAATGAGTTTTGGTGCCAATTGAAAGTGGATTTAGAATGCTTTGAGACGGATTTTGGTGCAAACATTTTTTGAAAATATTTTCGACCGAGGACAATAGTTGTTTTTCTTCGAAAATTCGCTAATACTTCAGTAGTTGAAAGGATTTTTAATATACAGGGTGTCTACCTTTCAGGTGGACCAAACTTTAAGGATCAATTCTACAACTAATTTGCGACAAAAAGTGCCCCTTAGACTTTTTTTTTTAGAGGCTTCATTTCCGAGTTATTAACGATTTAATTTTTTTTTTCGTGTTATCGACTTTACTTCACTAAAACAGCCATAACTCCCTTGTTTTTGGAGTAATCTCAAATTTGAGGAAACCTTTGGAAAGAGCGTTAAATTTCCTATCCGTTTAGTGTGAAACGCTATTTTTTAAAGTTATTTTCTGAAGTAAAAAAATAAGCCAAAGTTAAAGTTTTAATTTTTTTTTCGAAAATCAACATTTTTCAGGCTAATTTATCGCCTGTAACAAATTGGAATATTGGTGTGCACTCAACGGAAAAAACTAGCCCAAGACCTCAGCTTTCCAACGGTATCATCATTTTTCTCTTTACATTTGAATAAACCTCGTAAAATGACGTTTAAATGTGAAAAAAGAAGGATTTTTCGTTAAAAATCGCAATTTTTCACATTGACTTTTATCCGATATGAGTGTTCTTCATTGTATCTATTAATTTTCCCGTTGTGATTCTCAATTTTTATAAATCCTGAACCCCAAATGGTGACACTTTTGAACCATCGCGGCCGCCTCAAAACGGACTAATGCGATACCTGTCTACCAAATGAAAAAAACAGTTGATCGAATGAAATAAGCGTACATCTTCTCGGAAAAATAAGGGTTTCATTTTTTTTCATTTCATATCACAAAATGAAACTAAAATAGAATAAAAATTCATATCGGATGAAAGTCAATGTTTGTGAAAAATTGCGATTTTTAACGAAAAATCCTTCTTTTTTCACATTTAAACGTCATTTTACGAGGTTTATTCAAATGTAAAGAGAAAAATGATAATACCGTTGGAAAGCTGAGGTCTTGGGCTAGTTGTTTCCGTTAAGTGCATACCAATATTCCAATTTGTTACAGGCGATAAATTAGCCTGAAAAATGTTGATTTTCGAGAAAAAATTAAAACTTTGACTTTGGCTTATTTTTTTACTTCAGAAAATGGCTTTAAAAAATAGCGTTTCACACTAAACGGATAGGAAATTTAACGCTCTTTCCAAAGGTTTCCTCAAATTTGAGATTACTCCAAAAACAAGGGAGTTATAGCTGTTTTAGTGAAGTAAAGTCGATAACACGAAAAAAAAAATTAAATCGTTGATAACTCGGAAATGAAGCCTCTAAAAAAAAAAGTCTAAGGGGCACTTTTTGTCGCAAATTAGTTGTAGAATTGATCCTTAAAGTTTGGTCCACCTGAAAGGTAGACACCCTGTATTTTGTTTTCACGTTAGGTAGCAAGCACCCTAGATAAAGTTTTCTCGGTGTGTGAAGAGTAAACCAAAACGATGTTATCGGAGCCAAAACATCGATATATCGATATTATCGAATGTGTGGCATCGATGGCAAAACATCGTAATATCGAAGCCAAACATCGATAGTATCGATTTCGATGTCCCATCCCTAAGCTGTGGTATGGAAGTATAGGATACTCTTCAACAAAGATAAAGAGATACCTCACTGAGGGGTAGTTGTGTGAAGATAGCAATTGGGTTAGATGGGGATATATATCAATTACAGAGAGAATCCCTTACAGGGGGAAAAGCCGGCTCCGGTATGTAGTGAATGCGGCGACCCTGCCGCCGTTCAATTGAACGGTTCTCGTGATAGTTTCCGAGAACTGTTACATCTCTCTACAATTAAGTGGTGTTTTTGCAGCATTGTGATTATTGTTTGTACAGCAGTTTGAAATGTAATTTCCTTCTATTAGATTGCGAAAAATTCTCTCTCCCTATCCCCTCCCTCCCATATTTTGTATTTTACTAGATTTGCACACTGTGGCTTTTTAGTATTATTGTTCACTGTTCATTGTTGCTTCCGAGTCTACTAAGGTAGCGGAAGCATTGTTTTCACTTTCGGAATGTGAAAATTTTTTGTCTCCAAAATCAAAAATTCCACTCGCATTTTGCGTTTTAGACCTTTCTGAACTATTTTGGTTCCGTGTTTGTCTGTGTGTTTGTCTGTCTGTCTGTCAGCAAATCCTTGTTACGGGCAAAACTACACGAAGTTATAGTCCGATTTTGATGAAATTTTCAGGGATTGTGCGGGTTGGGGTGTAGATGGTCCCCTATAGGTTTCATGACCCCCGGATCAATAGCAGCCTCTGCGCATGCGCAAACGTGAAATCCTTGTTACGCGCATAACTCTGGGAGTTCTTGACCAATTTCGATGAAATTTTCAGGGATTGTTCGGTTTGATGTGTAGATGGTCCCCTATAAGTTTCATGACCCCCGGATCAATAGTAGCCTCTGCGCATGCGCAAACGTGAAATTCTTGTCACAAGCATAACTCCGGGAGTTCTTGACCGATTTCGATGAAATTTTCAGGGATTGTTCGGACGTATTAGGTATATTTTATAGTTTGTTCAATAGTTGAACATGCCTACCTTCATTTTCTCAAGTTATGCTCCTGCATAAGAATAAATTTACCCTAATTCAATATTTACTTCGCCTAATTGAACGAAGTTCTTTAGTCAATAATAATTTTGTGGATACGAGGAAGCTATGTGCCACACCCACTTGGCAGACGTTTTTCTTGTTTTTCTGTGATTGGTTGTTGCCCATTTCATAATAAATAAATGAGATGCTCGTTTGGGTTTTCATTCATCAATATTCATGTACTTCTTATATTTGTTGCAGCTAATGTGTGTTGCTAAACGAGGGAATAGAGCCTTAAGTGTCCCGCAATGGTGAGTGGTCCCATTATTTTCATTGGTTATGTAGTGCTAAGTTTAATTTATACAATAAAGGATGCTCTCATTGTTTGTTGAAACTTTGACTACTTGACGTACAAATGTGACGGCGGGATTCAATACTCTGGACTAACTCGAGGAAATTCAAAATCAGATTGAAGGAACATAGTGGTGATCTGGGTTGGGAAGGGGTAGGACAGCTTTTAAGAACCGTAGAATTCGTTTTGAGATGGGTAGTAACAATTAGGCAGCGGAGATAGCTCATGTTTGACAAAAATGTTCGCAATGCTAAGAAGAATGAAGAAGAATAAAATTTAAAAAAAAACAATCTTGGGACAAGAGTCGGCGTTTGTCAATCATCTATTTTTTTCCGGTAAGGGATGGGAGGAGCTCCTGGTCACTGAGGCCACTAGGATCTATCGTGACGCTGTCTCCATTTTTAATTCAAAACCTTTTTAATAACCTCTTCGTTCACAAAGTGTAGGAGGTTTCAGGCGTTTCCAAGGCAGTATCAGTGGGTGTTAGGGCACCCTTCCCGAAATGCCGGAATCTAGTTGATGCAACAGCAGGACAGATACAGAGGATGTGTTTTGCTGTTTCCGCCTCTTCGCAGCAGAGCCGGCATTCTATGTCCTGGCTTCTTACCCATTTTGTTTGGATGGTAACTTACGGGGCAGTGGACAGTAAGAAGACCCACAAGCTTGCGAAGGTCTTTTCGCCTCAATGACAGAAGGGCTTGAAATATAAAGGAACCGCTTGTCTTGCCTCTGCTTAGGAGGGTTATGCCAGAATTTTGTACGTGTTCAGTCCTCCCATTTCTGAACCTGTTGAGGAGCATACTCTTGGTAAAATGGCAGTTGGGGTTCATTTCCAAGTGACTATTTTTTTGTAGGGAGGGCTTTATTTTTCCCATTTGCTGCATTCTAATGGCCCACAGGTAGGCTGTTCTCTGCTCATAAATGTGCAGAGGGGTGAGGTCTAAAAGAACCTCTAATGCTGCAATGGGTGATGTTTTCATTGCCCCTGTAATGCCAATACAGGCCTGCCTCTGAAGTTTGTTAAGCTCCAGACAGGCAGGTTTTTGGCCGCCATACTAAAGAGCTGTATGTGACCTTGGGTCTGACAATGGCTTTATAGGCCCATAGTGTCATTTTGGGAGTCAAC
This sequence comes from Creontiades dilutus, assembly GCA_031894815.1. Taxonomy (NCBI): domain Eukaryota; kingdom Metazoa; phylum Arthropoda; class Insecta; order Hemiptera; family Miridae; genus Creontiades; species Creontiades dilutus. The sequence goes on from JAVIWC010008305.1 coordinate 1,062,165, forward strand.
CAACATGTTTTACTAAGCATTCTATGGCATGACCATAGAGCTCTACTTCCTTTTGAAACTATATATTTCAAGTGCTTGTTCCATTTTAGTTTGGAGTCAAGCACCACCCCTAGATACTTCACTTCGTTTGAGAAAAATCCTCTGTTCCCGAAGTTTAGGGGTGTGTAGTTTTTCTTTTGGTAAAGAGAACCACAATGGTTTTCTCGGGGTTCAGATGAAGCCCTTCTGTAGAGCACCATTTTTGACGATGTTGAGGGCGTTCTGCATTCTGTCTGACACGGTGTGGTCAAACTTTCCTCTTACAATGATGTTAAGATCATCTATTAGAATCCAGTCATATTTTTAGTTTTGATTTAAAAAATAAACAGTTAATAGAATTCGTTCACTTTTGTCAGAGAGGGGGTGTTCTGTGATAAATGTGCAGAGATGTGAGGTCTAAAAGAACCTCTAGCTCTGCAATGGGTGATGTGTTCATTGTCCCTGTATTGCTAAGGCATGCAAGCCCTTGGAGTTTGTTTAACTCCAACAATGCCCCGGACTAGCAGGTTTTTGTCCACCATGTAATAGATGCATATATGACTAACAATAGCCTTGTAGGCCCATGACATCATCTTGGGGGAAAGCCCCCATGTTTTGCCAAGCATTCCAAGGCATGACCACAGTGCTTTCGTACCTCTTAAAACTGAGTACTCCAAGTGCTTGTTCCATGTTAATTTCTTGTCAAGCACCACCCCTCGGTATTCAACCTCTTCTGAGAAAGGTATTATTTGTCCCTGAAGTTTTGGGGCTGTTAGTAATAGTTTCCGTCTATTGGTAAAGGGAGCGACAATGGTTTTCTCGGGGTTCAGATGAAGCCCTTCTGTAGAGCACCATTTTTGGACGATGTTGAGGGCGTTCTGCATTCTGTCTGACACGGTGTGGTCAAACTTTCCTCTTACAATGATGTTAAGATCATCTATTAGAATCCAGTCATATTTTTAGTTTTGATTTAAAAAACGCTGCAAATTCTTTCACTGGGGTTTATTATTCAATTATGATTCATGATTTGCATTTCTACGCTTTGGAGTGTGCGTGTTTCACAGGTGATAGAGCGATTATTGAATTTCAGGAGATATGCATAGAGCACGTAAATCTGTTCTCAACCAAAATACCTATTTGGATGATGTGATCATTTGTGTGCCTCCTGAAATTCAATAATCGCTCTATCACTTGTGAAACACGGACACTCTAAAGCTTGGTATAAATTCAAATCATGAACGCAAGCCAATTGAATAATATACCCCAGTGAAAGAATTTGCAGCGTTTCGTGTGTATCAGAATGCTTCAACCCGTGTACCGGCTACAAAGCCTTTTAGGAGTTCACTCCAGTATCCACATTACTACATCACTACGTCACTAGGTTACTGATATCAAAACAAAAACAATAATAAACAAAAATAACGCAAATGTTGGCACCATAAATCGGTCCATGGATCGGGAATGGTTTGACCTACAGACCAGGGGAGGAGCTTCGATTCCTCATGGAAAGTTCTTCAAAAAGAGTCCAAATTTAGGCCGCCTTCGACTTTTTTTTTGAGGTTTTTAGGGATTTTACAAAACTTTGACAACCCTTAAAAGGGCACTCTAAATTGAGTGAGAGAGCTGGCTCAAGAATTGGGGCGTCGTCGGACCAACATGGATTTTTCCTGAAAATTTCAGCTTTTTTGCTTCAGCCGTTTGGGAGAAATCGTGCGTACGGCGGACGGACGGAAAAATTTTTATTTGATTTGGATTCTACACCCTTTGGACTCTACACCCTTTTTTTTTTCAAGAGCGATTACAATGGTTTATTATTGAATAATAAATCAAAATAAACAGTTAAAAGAATTCGTTCACTTTCGTCAGAAAGTTCGTTCTGAAAGTCCTAAAATATTAATTACTGTAATAATTTGAATTAACTGTTTAATTCAAATTTAATTAATTGTTTAAAAATGATAGATCTGGTAGAAGTTTGAACTAGAATATTGCTAGATACATTCCACAATTAATAGGTTCATTTCTAAAATAGCTTTTCCTTTTCATATTTGAATTTCTTTCGTTTTTCTTAGGTTTGTTGTATAACCTTTATCTGTTTTTTCCCCCAATAATGTTCGAATACCGTCTTGTCTTTCTCTGTTCTCTTTGGACACACCGTATATTACCACGATTAATTGGTATCCATTAGTTCGTTGAATCACATTTTGATATCCATTCGAGAGAAGAAATACCTGAACGGCTCAGCTAGCCCAAAAAGGGAAGAATGATGCAATCGGCGTCTTATAAACGCGATAGGAGATCACACGTTGTCATATTCCATCATCCCGCAGCGCTGACGCGTTCTACGACAACTTCGCCGAATCATCCTCCGATTTTCGGCTCTTCCATTTCCTCACTTTAGTGTCGACCCAATTACATATTTCCTGATGACGAAAGTCAACATATGTCCGGAAATCAAAGTCACTAGCTCCTCAAATGCAATGATGATCAAGCAATATTTCAAGTGTTTTATTAGGAACACTATCCGAGCTCCACAAAACTGTCACCCACACTGAATCTTTCTTTAATTTCATCTGTAAAAATATTCAACGAAAATACAGATTTATTTAATTTTCATATTTCAAAGACTTATTCAAGAAAAGAAAAAAGACTCATTAGTAACCAAATATTGAATAAAAAGTACATATGAAAAGACGCTGTAAATTCTTTCACTGGGGTTTATTATTCATTTGGCTTGCATTCATGATTTGAATTTCTACCAAGCTTTGGAGTGTGCGTGTTTCACAGGTGGTAGAGCGATTATTGAATTTCAGGAGACACACAAAAATCGCTCTATCACCTGTGAAACACGCACACTCCAAAGCTTAGTAGAAATTCAAATCATGAACGCAAGCCAATTGAATAATAAACCCTGAAAATAAAACTCCTGAAATTCACTGGGATTTATTATTCATTTGGCTTGCATTCATGATTTGAATTTCTGCTAAGCTTTGGAGTGTGCGTGTTTCACAGGCGATGGAGCGATTATTGAATTTCAGGAGATATGCATAGAGCACGTAAATCTGTTCTCAACCAAAATACCTATTTGGATTGTTCAGTTGAACAGTATTTGTGTGCCTCCTGAAATTCAATAACCACTCTATCACCTGTGGAAAACGCACACTCCAAAGCTTAGTAGAAATTCAAATTATGAACTCCAGCCAATTGAATAATAAACCCCAGTGAAAGAATTTGCAGCGTTTCATGCGTATCAGAATGCTTCAACCCGTGTAACGGCTACAAAGCCTTTTAGGAGTTCACTCCAGTATCCACATTACTACATCACTAGGTTACTGCGATGAAAACATAAACAATAATAAACCAAAAAACGCATATGTTGGCACCATAAATCGGGCCGTATATTGGGAATGGTTTGACCTACGAACCTGGGGAAGGGCTCAATCGATTCCTCATGGAAAGTTCTTCAAAAAGAGTCTAAATTTAGGCCGCTTCGACTTTTTTTTAAAGGTTTTTAGGGATTTTACAAAACTTCGACATCCCTTAAAGGGCACTTTAAATTGAATGAGAGAGCTGGCTAAAGAATTGGGGCATTGTCGGACCAACATGGATTTTTCCTGAAAATTTCAGATTATTTGCTCCAGCCGTTTGGGAAAAATCGTGCGTACGGCGGACGGACGGAAAAATGTTTATTGCAGATTCGGATTCTACACCCTTTGAAACGTAAACCATGAAATTTTTAGGGGGTTAGCATTTTTTTTTTTTTTTTTTTTTTCAAGAGCGATTACAATGGTTTATTATTGAAAAATAAACCAATTAAAAAATCGTTCGAGTAGTTGCTCAGTTGAATAGTAGCGTACAAATTAAAAAATAAATCAATCTTTCCTGTTTACATTAGTTTTGATAATCGAATTTTTCATTCGACACAAACGTCAGACACGCACAACTCCTTTGTGGTGCCTATCTAATACATAAATCTTGCGCAATGTTTTATAAATACGTTGAGTAATATTTCTACGTAGGTCATAATTAAACGTAATAATTTTTAGTGAGATAGAGAATCGACAGTCTCCAAGCTGAGGTGTTGGTTCTTAACAAACGATTTGTCATTACTTTCACGTAATATTTGTCGACGCGTATTTAATCAATTAGGTGTAACAGTGGGAAAAAAACCTGAGAAACCTTATCGCAACCGTTCAGATAGAGAATCAAATACATAATATCAACCTATTATGTGTGTACTTATGTAGGCAAATGTATGTACTGATCACGGAGACCGGATCTGGCCCGCAAGAAATGTATAAAAACCCAATTAAAAAAAATTAAAATTAAATTAAATGCTCAAAAAGATGATTTGATTGTGCTATAATAACATTGTCGTACATCTATCATATTGTCGTCATGTCTGATATCTATCCTTAAAAATTAAGAACACTACTATTATATTGATAAATTCGGGTTTAGGCTCGTCGAGAAAACGCGATGCCAACTTTTAGCTCGAGGATTGCAACAATTCTTGGCAACCTGAAAATGCCCGACCTAGTTATACAATTTCTCTCCTCTTTGAATACCGCGCATGCCTCAACTTTTTGGAAAACTCTCGCTGATACCATTGCCCTTGTAATTGAGGAAAAAAATCAAACAAAAAAACCTTTTTAAGAAAGCTTTTATTTAAATGCCCTGAAAAAAGGAGGAAATAAATTTTTACTTACAAATTTTAACTGTCTACTTGAAGCCTATAGACACAATTCATGAAATCATAAAAGCTTGTCGCAAGATTTAGGCTTGTGTAAATTAACTAGTTCCTAGGTACCTATTTCATTGATCAACTAATTCCGATAAGTTTATTTTTTGGTTTATTATTCAATAATAAACCATTGTAATCGCTGTTGAAAAAAAAATTCTAACCCCCCTGAAAATTTCATGGTTCACGTTTCAAAGGGTGTAGAATCCAAATCTGCAATAAAAATTTTTCCGTCCGTCCGCCGTTCGCCGTACGCACGATTTCTCCCAAACGGCTGGAGCAAAAAAATCTGAAATTTTCAGGAAAAATCAATATTGGTCCGAAAACGCCCCAATTCTTAAGCCAGCACTCCCACTTAATTTGAGGTGCCCTTTAAGGGTTGTCAAAGTTTTTTAAAATCCCTAAAAACCTCAAAAAAAGTCAAGGCGGCCTAAATTTGGAATTTTTTTGAAGAACTTTCTATGAGGAATCGAATGAGCCCTTCCCCAGGTCCGTAGCTCAAACCATTCTCGATGTATGGCCCGATTTATAGCGCCAACATTTGCGTTATTCTGGTTTATTATTGTTTTTGTTTTGATTACAGTAACCTATTGATGTAAGCGTGTTTCACAGGTGGTAGAGCGATTATTGAATTTCAGGAGGCACAGAAATATGATCAACTGATCAATCCAAATTGGTATTTTGGTTGAGAACAGATTTACGTGCTCTATGCATATCTCCTGAAATTCAATAATCGCTCTATCCTGTGAAACACGCACACTCCAAAGCTTAGTGGAAATTCAAATCATGAACGCAAGCCAATTGAATAATAAACCCCAGTGAAAGAATTTGCAGCGTTTTTGTTTTGATTGCAGTAACCTAGTGATGTATACCTGTTTCACAGGTGGTAGAGCGATTATTGAATTTCAGGAGGCACAAAAATATGATCAGCTGATCAATCCAAATAGGTATTTTGGTTGAGAACCGATTTAAGTGCTGTATGCATATTTCGTGAAATTCAAATCCTGAAATTCAGTAGAAATTCAAATCATGAATCATTGAATAATCAACCCCAGTGAAAGAATTTGCAGCGTTTTTTTAATTTCATCTGTAAAAATATTCAACAAACATACAGATTTATTTATTTTTCATATTTCAAAGACTCATTTGGTTCATAGCTTTCGTGCATGTAAAGCGATCGGGCTGACTAGAGGTTAGGACTATCTAGACCTGGAGTGACTCCATTAAACAGACATTTTGTCCATGTGAAAAAGAAAGGGTTTTTGATATCAATTCTAGGGCCTTATAGGGTCCGTACGCATTTGGAATCTACACACTTTGGAACGTCAAGTGACAAAGTTTGATTGAGGGTTTTAACAAAATGTTTGCAATACGATTACACACGTTGATTACTTGATATGATAAACCAAAAATGACTCTCGTATAGCAACTTTCAAATAAACCTATCTAAAGCCGGGGAATTAGTCCACTAACTGTCATTGCCCTATCTGGGCTCGTCGGGCGGTATCCGTATCGGAAGGGGCTCGTGTCGAGAGGCACGTATTATTGTTTTTGTTTCTCAAAATAAAGTTTCCTTGACGTTATTCCTAATCACGCCTTGTTGACCATATCAACACCAAAGGAATTTTCGAAACCTTGGGCCCATTACCGAATCGAAACGTCACTGTCGCCCTGCACAACCTTTTGCAAGAATTTAGGTCAGTTCTTGAGCAGATTGTAATGACTTTTTATTTACTCAGATATGTAGGAAAGTACTGAAGTTCGGATGGTAACAAATTAAACTTTGAATTATAGATTTGAATCAATCAATTCATTTTACTGCACAAAAAAATACATATTACAAATTAGAACAAGATACATTCTGTATAGGTAAATAAAATATATAAAGGGAATTCTGCATTTTATAAAAAGGCAGACAAAACCACCCAAATTAAATTTTCAACTATCAATATTCAAAGAAGATCAATCTTGTACGCAATCTCGGCTTCAAATCGTGAAACAAACGACTCAATCCTTCCTGTTTAAGAACTTCACTAGTAGGTACTTGAATGGGTCATTTCAAATTTTCGGTCACATTTGGGTATCGACTTTTCTAGAAAAGAATAAAAGTTGAAACTTGATCAATTTTTTTCTTTATTTTGATTGTATTGGCCACATCAAATTACTAATCAATCAGTGCGGACATTTTTCTCTCGTGCATATTACCCAAAATTGATTCTATCCAGTAGAAGCTCTAGTACAGCAACAAACATAATCTTGAACCACTCCTAGTACTGACTACAAGATGATACGCTGCAATGTTGAAGAATCCTTATTTCTCAAAAAAACTTTTGTTGGAGCAGTGGCACTACCGGTGCCGTTACCTTAGTAGGTACGTGAATGGGTCATTTCAAGATTTCGGTCACATTTGGGTATCGACTTTTCTAAAACATAAAAGTGAAAACTTGATCAATTTTCTCGTTACTAATCAATCACTGCGGTCTCTCGGCATGTTACCCAAGTGTGCACACATAATCTTGAACCTTACTGCTGATACGCCATGTTGAAGAAAAAAACTATTGTTGGGAGTGAGGTGTATACTACTATTTTTTTCCCCTCTTGAGCCTCCAACCTCCATGAAAACCGCCGCTCAAGTCTTTCAATTTAGGTGAGCGGAACAGCACAAATTAGCTTAATTTTAGCTACTGTAAATACTAAGGTTTCCTTGCCAAAATCTCACTTGCTACAAGCAGATCTCACTCCCTACAATTTAAGGGGCTGTTGGCTGGATATTGTAGGGAGTGAGGTTATAGCCTTTCACCTCCTTTATAGGCCACAAATCAATTGAAACTGGTTGAACCAAAATGTTGTCAACGAACTTCCTGCAACTACACTAATTGTCAACAAGTGCGATCAAGTTCCACTTGCCACAGTCAGAATGTTATTGGAGTAGGGAGTGAGAGTTCAAAAACCCACACTGCTGCCTCCAGGGTTGGTTTTCCCGGTAGAACTGACTGGGAAGGTCTAGACAAAATCCATCCACCAGCGGTGGGACTATCTTCAATAGGGGATGCCAACAAAACAGAAGCAACTTCATAAACTCCCTTTCCTGTCAGTAGGGAGCTACTTTTCAAAACATTGTAGGGAGTGAGGTAAAACCGTGTGACACTGAAATAATGGGCTGATAAGGCTACTTGATTTGATCCAATTACTCTCAGACAGCGAACCCATAACCCCCTCACCAAACTCACAACTCCACCATCCTCTCACCCATCCTGAGGCTCTGTTTGGCTCGTGAATTTGAAACTCTTCTGCTCTTCAATGAGGATTCATGGGGAAAAGTTGGAAAACAGTACGCTAATATTATAATTTTAACATTGTTATTATCTGGGATCTTTTTCATTTAGGCCAGGGGGCGCAGATGCTGCCTGTGCTCATGTTAGCAGCTACCCCTGGAACATGAAGAATACTTTTGACATACGAGTATCAAAATGACTTCAATAAGCTACTTAAACTCGACTAACAACATCTTTCCTCATGTTACGCCTCTCATCATTCGTTAAGCGAGAATGCTCTCAGCCCTAACGAATAGGTAGCATAATTTGTAAATGGTTTGGTAGCAGTTGGTATTATTCAGATTCAATGATTTTAGGGCAAGATGGGCTATCTGGATTGTCAGTGTGTTTGCGGTGGAGTAGCCAGGAATTAGTGGCGCCTAAAAGGTGTTTCGGTAGGGTTTGTAGAGAATTATAGATTTAGTGCCTAATTTGGATTTTGGCTGTAGGGACTCACGTTTTGACTACAAGTGCTGTTCTCTCAACTTATACATTTTGCTTCCGAGTCTACTTGTAGGTAATGGAAGCTTTGTTTTGACTTTCTGGAGATGAAACATGTTTTTTCTCCAACGTCGAAATTTCCACTCGCATTTTGCGTTTTAGAACAACTTTTATTTCGTGCTTGTCGGTCTAGACGTGCCTGTACTTGTGTCCGCAGATCCTTGGAACTGACCGAATTTCTACTGTTACCATCCGAATTTGATGATATTTCCGGGGAATTTGCGGGTTAGAATGAGTTTCATTGCTCAACAATCAATAAATGGCAAACGTATAATGCTCAGTAGGGTCGTTCATCATTCTGGGATAAGTTTCAGAAACGTTGAAATTCACCCATATCAAATATCGAAATTTTTGAACTAAAAAGTTACCCCACAAAAATCACAATGACTCGAAGCATTATGGAGAAAAATAATAATAAACCCATATGTTGAGATTAATAGCGTTTTAGGTATGCATCCGATAAAAAGGGGTTTTTAAAAATTCGAATAATTTGTACAATAATCAGTGTATTTGTGCAATTGTTGTTAAGGTACATATTAGAAGGGATATATCGGAAAAATTCGCCATTTAGAACAGGATGTAGGGGGGTGTTTTAAGAGATCAACACTTTTTCTCAATCAGATCCTTTCTACGATTTTCAAAATGAAAGAAGATCCGCGGACGATCTGCCAATTTCCGAATGTCGGAGTTAAGTACAGTTGATGAAAACCTATCGCAAGGGAAATTATTTGAGGTGTCATTTCTTTCACTTTATCTATTATATCAGTCGAGTAGTTTTCAAGTAGCCGCCCTCATTCTAACAAAGACAATTGAATTTTTCAATAATATGTAGTTACTATCATAATAGCACTCGGTATGGTGGGGAGTGGGTTATCGCATCGTTGCATCGGTAAACAGCTCAGCTGAATTGCATAACACATTTTCGCCATTTCTACGATTTTCTGCTGATTCCTCAACAATTCTTATCTCATATTATCAATAAATTAGTTTAAATGATTCGTGAATCACATTTTATCGCCTTCTTTTCCCCCATAATCAGTATTTCTTTGTTGGGTACTCGTGTCCGAATCACATGACTCTATTATGACCTAGTTATGTTCGTTGTTGAACGTAGCTCAAGAGTGTTCAAGATTTTAGTTCAACCTTTTTAGCAACTTTTCTTGGAGGGAGGGTGGCGCATTACAATGAATCAATTCAAAAGATGTCGAATTGTAGGGTAGTTTCAACGCTTTAAGGGATGAGAATGCCAAGGGACGTGTTCTCACAGGTATCAACGTGTTATTGATCTCTCGTGGTAATTCTAAAGCCGATACAATAAAGGTAAGTACAATATAGTAGAAATTGTTATGAAATGATTAATCCAACTTTCCTCACCTATTTTTCAAATTTTAGCGAGAACCTGACAAAACCATGCTTCATATATTTCATGTTGACGCATACGCAGAATGAAGTATTGGATTTCGAGCGGTGAAATTAATAGGGCACCATCTACAGCCAATCCCACAAGTTTTTTGTATATTTTATCAAAATTGTATGAAAATCTGTGGAAATGAGGCTTGTTAGGAGAATTCTATGTTGGCAGGTACCAATTTTTTTATTATTTTCTTGTTCCCTGGGTCTAGTTGTGCAGCTAAACTCGGAAATTTTGTTTTTGTTCAATCAAGATTTTGGTTTACTGCTGGAGAATATTTCAGCACATTCAATTTTTATAATGAAAGGGGGAGATTGGGGGCTAACAGTGATGAATCTCCACTCTTTCACTATTTTCGTTTTCATGTCTTTGCGAAATATATCGTCCAGTGATAGAATCAAAGATGATATAACACCATTTTCAGTTCCTGGGTGTTACCGTGTTATCCATTGTGTGAAAGTTCTTATGAGAGAATTTTCAAATCATATGTACAAGCCAATTGAATGTTGGTTTTCAGTGAAAGAATTTCATCGTTTTTGGTTTCATGAATTATTATTTGATAATGCTCCATCAAATCAGGAGGCTCTCGAAAAAAAATTTCTAACCCCCCTGAAAATTTCATGGTTTACGTTTCAAAGGGTCTGGAATCCAAATCTGCAATAAAAATTTTCCGTTCCGCCGTATGTTACGTACGCAAGATTTCTCCCAAACGGCTGGACCAAAACATCTGAAATTTTCAGGAAAAATCCATGTTGGTCCGACAACGCCCCAATTCTTTAGCCAGCTTTCTAACTCAAATTGAAGTGCCATTTAAGGGTTGTCAAAGTTTTGTAAAATCCCTAAAAACCTCAAAAAACATCAAGGCGGCCTAAATGTGGACTTGTTTTGTAGAACTTTCCATGAGGAATCGAATGAGCCCCTTCCCAGGTCTGTAGGTCAAACCATTCCCGATTTATGGCATGATTAATGCGGCCAAGATTTGCGTTTTTCGAGTTCTGTTATCGCCTTCTTGATAACTGGCAGTTTCCCATCTGGCCGTTCCAAGCGCCCTCAACTCGACTCTAATACTCCGCTTGTTAGAAATTCGTGTGTAGTTGCCTTCAAATCAATAATCGCTCTATCACCTGTGAAACTCGCACGCTCCGAAGCTTAGTACAAATTCAAATCATGAACGCAAGCCAATTGAATAATAAACCCCAGTGATTTTATTGAACCTCAATACCCCCCCCCCCACACACACACACACAATAAAAACATGCGTACGTTTTCTCACCTTGGGAGAAAATGCTAAATTTCAGGAGGCACACAAATATGATCAGCTGATCAAGCCAAGTAGGTATTTTGGTTGAGAAACGATTTACGTGCTCTATGCATATCTCCTGAAATTCGATAATCGCTCCATCACCTGTGAAACACGCACACTCCAAAGCTTAGTTGACATTCAAATCATGAATGCAAGCTAAATGAATAAAATTGAATAATAAACCCCAGTGAAAGAATTTGTAGCGTTTCATGCATATCAGAATGCTTCAACCCGTGTGTCGGCTACAAAGCCTCTTAGGAGTTCACTCCAGTATCCACATTCACTACATCACTAGGTTACTGTAATCAAAACAAAAACAATAATAAACCATAAAAAACGCAAATGTTGGCAGCATAAATAGGGACATGCATCGGGAATGGTTTGAGCTACAGACGTGGGGAGGGGCTCATTCGATTCCTCGTGGAGGGTTCTCCAAAAAGAGTACAAATTTAGGCCGCTTCGACTTTTTTTTTTGAGGTTTTTAGATTTTACAAAACTTTGACAACCCTTAAAGGGCACTTTAAATTAAGTGAGAGAGCTGGCCAAAGAATTGGGGCGTTGTCGGACCAACATGGATTTTTCCTGAAAATTTCAGATAGTTTGCTCCAGCCGTTTGAGAGAAATCGTGCGTACGGCGGACGGACGGAAACATTTTTATTGCACATTTGGATTCTACACCCTTTGAAACGTAAACCATGAACTTTTCAGGGGGATTATTTTTTTTTTTTCAAGAGCGATTACAATGGTTTATTATTGAATAATAAACCAAAATGACTCACGTATAGGCAGTACCTGAGGCCCGCAGCCTCCAGCTGAGCCGTGCGGGTCGCCCTTTCGTGCCCTTCAACGGATTGTTATTCGACCCTTGAAGGGCAAAGGAGACCTCCCAACCTCCCCTACGTGATCCGTTGAGCTCCCGCCGCTACGCAGTTTTCGTGCCCTCGGCAAACACATCGGTCGAGTGAATTGACCTGATTTTTGCTTCCTCAATACCCCCAAGGGCTTAAAGGAAATGTGATTAATGGGTAATTCTCAAGCTACGGGCAATTTTTAAGTCCTGGCATATCAAAAATTCAAGTGTTTCTTTTGCTAGGGTTTTGAATGTTTATCACTTAACCCTCAGTGTGTATGCCACCTTTTCCATGCTCAGGGTGTATGCAGTGTCTGACAGACACCGACCTCCCGTAATCCTCAATTTGACAGATATTTTTGCTGTGGAATTGTAAAAGGTGAACAAAAAGACTAGAAAAACGACCAGAATACATGTTTATGGTGAAAAAAATATTTATGAAAGTATTGGGCTGAGTCAAAATATGAAATTAACATCACTACAAATCGCATTTCCTTCTCTGGTAACACATTTCTGATTCTGAGTGTCTAGAAACGTTTGTAATTGAAAACATTTCACCAATATGATGATCCATTGACTGATTTCAAAATAAATTACGTAAGCAAAAAGTATAAAGATGTGTAACTCCTACTTAAAAAAAAGCACCCATAGACAAAACTGACCTACCATAACTTACTTACTCATAAATCCTGACAAATTGTACATTGAAAACGCTGCAAATTCTTTCACGGGAAATATTTTCCAATTAATTTCGTTTATTTGGCTTGCATTCATCATTTGAATTTCTACTAAGCTTTGGAGTGTGCGTGTTTCACAGGTGATAGAGCGATTATTGAATTTCAGGAGGCACACAAATATGATCAACTGATCAATCCAAATAGGTATTTTGGTTGAGAACCGATTTAAGTGCTCTATGCATATCTCCTGAAATTCTATAATCGCTCTATCACCTGTTTTTTTCAAGAGCGAATACAATGGAAGAATATTCTATTTGAAAATGTTAAGTTTCGTAAGACGGAGCATGCATAGCAGAATGCTTCAACCCGTGTATCGGCTGTAAGCCCTTTTTAGGAGTTCACTCCAGTATCCACATTCACTACATCACTAGGTTACTGTAATCGAAACTAAAACAATAATAAACCAAAATGACGCGAATGTTGGCACCATAAATCGGGCCATAGATCGGGAATGGTTTGAGCTACAAACCTGGGGAGAGGCTCATTCGATTCCTCATGGAGTGTTCTTCAAAAAGAGTCCAAATTTGGGCCGCTTCGACTTTTTTTGAGGTTTTTAGGGATTTTACAAAACTTTGACAACCCTTAATGGGCACTTTAAAGTGAGAGAGCTGGCTATAGAATTTGGGGCGTTGTCGGACCAACGAGGATTTTTCCTGGAAATTTCAGATTTTTTGCTCCAGTCGTTTGGGAGAAATCGTGTACGGCGTACGGTGGACGGACGGAAAAATTTTTATTGCAGATTTGGATTCTACACCCTTTGAAACGTAAACCATGATATTTTCAGGGGGGGTTAGAATTTTTTTTTCAAGAGCGATTACAATGGTTCATTATTGAATAATAAACCAAAATTAGTACCTGCCAACGTAGAATTCTCTTAACAAGCCTCTTTGTCACAGATTATCATACAATTTAGATTAAATATACCAACCAGTTATGAGGGGTTGTTGACAAATAAATTGCCCTTACAAGGGTTCGTTATTTGAAAATGAACCAAAAAGAGCGGATGTTTGAAATTCGACGATAGAAGAGATCTCCTTTGAAATTCCTGCACGAATGCTTGTATTTCCCAACTTGCTACCGGGAATACGTGACGGAAAACCGTCGTTCAACATTTGTTGTCTTTTTTTACGTTTCATCTGTCAAGTGCTGTCATTGAGATGCTCGGATGATGTGTTAGGTTTACTTCCCTTCTCTCCCGACCGCGACCTACTTCTCATTGTTATTATTTCCAAACCGATAGAACGTCGATAAGTCCTTTATCGTCGACGTTGAGCACTTCTGTCGTTTTTTTTTCGCGGCGATATACCGATATCATTTTTATTATCCCAAATTGAAAGATTAACAACAAAAAACGAACTTTTTTCGTGTAAAAATAGACCGCGTGTTGACTCTTCTATTTATCCACGTCGCTGCAGATTCCTCATTGTTGCATCACACCGTGGGAGTTACGTCGTCTCTATTTTCCTTCGGTTCAGATCGAGTTTTGTCTTGTCGTTTCTTAGCGAATTTTGTCGAGAATGAAGCTAATTGTGGAATTGTGTAACGTTGACACTCGATGAGACATCGGATGTTATATTAACGTGTTTATAGTATGTTGTAGTTACGTCGCTACGGGTGGCGTGGGCTGAGCGGACACAACTGCCCTTCACATTTAATCCAGGCTTAGGACTGGCTGCTGAGTGCAGAAGTGTTTAATAGCTGTGGGTTGATTGGCAAAATCGTCCTAAAAAGCAAGCCACGCTCCATCCTTTTGGAGCTGAAAACGCTGCAAATTCTTTCACTGGGGTTTATTATTCAATTGGCTTGCGTTCATGATTTGAATTTCTGCTAAGCTTTGGAGTGTGCGTGTTTCACAAGTGATAGAGCGATTATTGAATTTCAGGAGGCACACAAATATGATCAACTGATCAATCCAAATAGGTATTTTGGTTGAGAACAGATTTACGTGCTCTATGCATATCTCCTGAAATTCAATAATCGCTCTATCACCTGGGAAACACGCACACTCCCAAGTTTAGTATAAATTCAAATCATGAACGCAAGCCAATTGAATAATAAACCCCAGTGGATACTCCAGTATCCACATTACTACATCACTAGGTTACTGATATCAAAACAAAAACAATAATAAACCAAAATAACGCAAATGTTGGCACCATAAATCGAGCCATAAATCGGGAATGGTTTGACCTACGGACCTGGGGAGGGGCTCATTCGATTCCTCGTGGAAAGTTCTTCAAAAAGAGTCCAAATTTAGGCCGCCTCGACTTTTTTTGAGGTTTTTAGGGATCTTACAAAACTTTGACAACCTTAAAGGGCACTTTAAATTGAGTGAGAGAGCTGGCTCAAGATTTGGGGCGTCGTCAGTCAGTTGATATGGGAGGATAGTTAGCATTCAGACCACCAAAATAGAGTCAGAACACTGACCTCTCAGTCATATATACTGATTTATTAGTCCAACTAAATTTAAAATTACTAAAAGGATTGATTTCCGAGATGCGAACATATCAAGACAGTTGACACTCATTCATACCACCATACTTTACAGAACACTGACCTCTCAATCATAGATTCCAATATATTAGTCCAACTAATTTTAACACTACTAAAAGGATTGATTTAGGCTATTTCTGATATGCAAGCATATCCAGACAGTTGAGATGCGAGTATAGTCAGCATTCAGATCATCAAACTGTACAGAACACTGACCTCTGAATCATAGAATCCAATACATTCGTCCAGCTAATTCAAAAATTACTAAAAGGATTGATTTAGGATATTTTTGAGATGCGAACTTATCAAGACAGTTGAGATGCGAGTATAGTCAGCATTCAGACCACCAAACTATATAGAACACTGACCTCTGAATCAAAGAATCCAATATAATATATTGGAATATTATTCGTCCAGCTAATTTAAGAACTACTAAAAGGATTGATTTAGGATATTTTTGAGATGCGAACAAATCAAGATAGTTGACAGGCATTCAAACCACCAAACTATGCAGAACACCGACCTTTTAATCATAGATTCCAATATATTAGTCCAACTAACTTTACGATTACTAAAAGGATTGATTTAGGATATTTCTGAGATGGAAGCAAATCCCGACAGTTGACATGCGAGGATTTACGCATTCAGACCACCAAACTATACAGAACACTGACCTCTGAATCGTAGAATCCAATACATTTTTCCAGCTAATTTAAAAACTACTGAAAGGATTGATTTAGGATATTTTTGAGATGCGAACGTATCAAGACAGTTGACAGGCATTCAAAACCACCGAACACCGACCTCTCAATCATAGATTCCAATATATTAGTCCAACTAACTTTACGATTACTAAAAGGATTGATTTAGGATATTTCTGAGATGCAAGCAAATCCAGACAGTTGACATGCGAGGATTTACGCATTCAGACCACCAAACTGTACAGAACACTGACTTCTGAATCATAGAATCCGATACATTTGTCCAGCTAATTTAAAAATTACTAAAAGGATTGATTTAGGATATTTTGAGATGCGAACAAATCAAGACAGTTGACATGCATTCAAACCATTACTATCAGCATTCAGACCACCAAACTATATAGAACACTGACCTCTGAATCAAAGAATCCAATATAATATGTTGGAATATTATTCGTCCAGCTAATTTAAGAACTACTAAAAGGATTGATTTAGGATATTTTTGAGATGCGAACAAATCCAGACAGTTGACTAAATGGATTGAGGATATTTTTTACGCATTCAGACCACCAAACTATACAGAACACCGACCTCTTACATAGAATCCAATACATTCGTCCAACTAATTAAAAAATTACTAAAAGGATTGATTTAGGATATTTTTGAGCTGCGAACATATCAAGACAGTTGACAGGCATTCAGACCACCAAACTATACAGAACACTGACCTCTGAATCATAGAATCCAATATATTTTCGTCCAGCTAATTTAAAACTACTAAAAGGATTGATTTAGGATATTTTTGAGATGCGAACAAATCAAGACAGTTGACAGGCATTCAAACCACCAAACTATACAGAACACCGACCTCTCAATCATAGATTCCAATATATTAGTCCAACTAACTTTACGATTACTAAAAGGATTGATTTAGGATATTTCTGAGATGCAAGCAAATCCAGACAGTTGACATGCGAGGACTTACGCATTCAGACCACCAAACTATACAGAACACTGACCTCTGAATCATAGAATCCAATACATTTGTCCAGCTAATTTAAAAACTACTAAAAGGAATTGATTTAGGATATTTTTGAGATGCGAACATATCAAGACAGTTGACAGGCATTCAGACCACCAAACTATAAAGACCACTGACCTCTCAATCATAAATTTAGATTCCAATATATTAGTCCAACTAATTTTAAGATTAGTGAAAGGATTGATTTAGGATATTTCTGAGATGTGAGCATATCCAGGCAGTTGAGATGCTAGAATATCAAGCATTCAAACCCCTAAACTATTCAGAACGCTGTCCTATGTATAAAAAGTGGCCTAGTATAGTACTAAGGCTGGATTAATTTTGTTAAGAACGAACTGTTACTTGTAACTAGCCGCGCCCCTCCCCGCTTATGTGTGTTCTGTTTAGTACCAAATGTAGTCCCCTCGCGAGCAACCTTATCTATAAAATATATTCTATTACCGTCCGTTACCATTGTACCAATAAAGTAAGTGCGTGCGTTTAAGCCCGAGTTGTTCCGTCCAGAATCCCTAGTAAGTCACAACAAATTTAACTAGAGAAAACCTTTTTTCGCACCCATTACAAGGATGTTTTTTGTTGTTTCTTGAAGTTGAAAAAGCAAAATTTGTTTTGTAAAAGTCGGAAATTTCGTATGAACATTCAGGTACTTTTCATTAATGGATGGATCCCGAATCGTGCTACTACCTCTGAAAGAACTGTGACTGGTAGCTGTTTTTAATATTTAGTTGACGGTAGGAGGAACAACAGTGTTGAGGTCGCTAGACCTACCTACCAGGGGGGGCGAGGTGATGATTGACCTAAATGGGCCTCAGGTCGCCTTGTCAAGACTCAATGCCAAAAGCCTTTGCAGACGTGACGGGCTCCGCATCTACCTGGTAAAATGGAAAACACCTGGTTATAAAATGATTCTTCCCCCTTGAAGCGGGCTCGAACGGAATTTCTTTACGTGTTTACGAAAATTATAGTTGAGACGACTGCCGTTTGTCATTTGTTGAATTCGCTGCAAAAAAACTCTGCACCACTCCGCAAGTCATGAATGATAACGTTGCCAACTCTTACCACATGTGTTAATTAATTTTGGATTTATTATTCAATAATAAACCATTGTAATCGCTCTTGAAAAAAAAAAAAAAATGTTAACCCCCTGAAAATTTCATGGTTAACGTTTCAAAGGGTGTAGAATCCGAATCTGCCATAAAAATTTTTCCGTCCGTCCGCCGTACGCCCGATTTCTCCCAAACGGCTGAAGCAAAAAAGCTGAAATTTTCAGGAAAAATCCATGTTGGTCCGGCGACGCCCCAATTCTTGAGCCAGCTCTCTCACTTAATTTAAAGTGCCCTTTAAGGGTTGTCAAAGTTTTTTAAAATCCCTAAAAACCCCCAAAAAAGTCAAGGCGGCCTAAATTTGTACTCTTTTTGAAGAACACTCCTCGAGGAATCGAATGAGCCCCTCCCCAGGTCCGTAGGTCAAACCATTTCCGATCTATGGCCCGATTTATGGTGCCAACATTCGCGTTATTTTGGTTTATTATTGTTTTTGTGTTGATATCAGTAACCTAGTGACGTAGTGGTGTAGTAATGTGGATACTGGAGTGAACTCCTAAAAGGCTTTGTAGCCGATACACGGGTTGAAGCATTCTGATAACCATAAAAAACGCTGCAAATTCTTTCACTGGGGTTTATTATTCAATTGGCTTGCGTTCATGATTTGAATTTCTACTAAGCTTTGAGTGTCCGTGTTTCACATGTGATAGAGCGATTATTGAATTTCAGGAGGCACAGAAATATGATCAACTGACCAATCCAAATAGGTATTTTGGTTGAGAACCGATTTACGTGCTCTATTCATATCTCCCAGTGAAAGAATTTGCAGCGTTTCATGCGTATCAGAATGCTTTAACCCGTGTATCGGCTACAAAGCCTTTTAGGAGTTCACTCCAGTATCCACAAAACTACATCACTACATCACTAGGTTACAGCGATGAAAACATAAACAATAATAAACCCAAAAAAAAAACGCAAATTTCGGCAGCATAAATCGGGCCATACAGGGAATGGTTTGAGCTAAGAACCCGGGGAAGGGCTAATTCGATTCCTCATGGAAAGTTCTTCAAAAAGAGTCCAAATTTAGGCCGCTTCGACTTTTTTGAGGTTTTTAGGGATTTTACAAAACTTCGACAACCCTTAAAGGGCACTTTAAATTATGTGAGAATGCTGGCTAAAGAATTGGGGCGTTGTCGGACCAATATTGAATATTGATATTTTGCTCCGTTTGAAAATTTCAGATATTTTGCTCCAGCCGTTTAAATTAGATATGAACCAAAATCGAATTGGTATGCCACAAGTTGAAATTGAGTCGCCAAAAGTTTAAATTGAGATGCTCAAAATATTAAAATTGATTTGTGCCAAAGGTTCAAATTAATGTGCCAAAATTTTCAATTTGATAATATGCCAAAAATTCAAATTGATTTTGCCAAACTAATCTAATTTTTGGAAAAAATTAACTTACCACGAATTTACATTTCGACTACCACAATTTTACTGACGTTGTTATCTTGTTGCAGGAGGGTACTCCAGGGGAGAAGGCGAGTGGTGATGGGGTTGAGATCTCGCTAGCTCAGTTTGACTCTAAAGGTAAGTGATCACCTCTGATTTTTATTCTGAAATCCATTTTATCTATGGCATTTTTATGTGTTTCGTTTACAGCCCGTAGTGCATGTGTCCACATTTTTACAGTTACCTAATGCAGGGTGTTACATTTGAATTACTGACGACAGTCATGTACCGATTCCAGCGCCTAGCTCTGATCCAAGTAGTTTTAAAACGTTTTCATGTCGCTCAGTTTTGTAGTTATGTCAGTTATAAGATTTTTTTGCTCAGTAAAATGATCCTTAATTGAAGAATAAACTTCAACTTAACGTAAAGTTGATGCGGTGGGATAGTGGAAATCCGTCCTAAATAAAAAACGCTGAAAATTCTTTCACTGGGGTTTATTATTCACTTGGCTTGCGTTCATGATTTGAATTTCTACTAAGCTTTGGAGTGTGCGAGTTTCACAGGTGATAGAGCGATTATTGAATTTCAGGAGATATGCATAGAGCGCGTAAATCTGTTCTCAACCAAAATACCTATTTGGATTGATGAGTTGATCATATTTGTGTGCCTCCTGAAATTCAATAATCGCTATATCACCTGTGAAACACGCACACTCCAAAGCTTAGTAGAAATTCAAATCATGAACGCAAGCCAATTGAATAATAAACCTCAGTGAAAGAATTTGCAGCGTTTTTTTAATGGTTATCAGAATACTTCAACCCGTGTATCGGCTATAAGCCCTTTTAGGAGTTCACTCCGGTATCCACGTTCACTGCATCACTAGGTTACTGCAATCAAAACAAAAACAATTATAAACCAAAATGACGCGAAATGTTGGCACCATAAATTGGGCCATACATCCGGGAATGGTTTGAGTTACGGACCTGGGGAGGGGCTCATTCGATTCCTCATGGAACCTTTCCTGGGGAAAGTTCTTCAAAAAAGTCCAAATTTAGACCGCCTTGACTGCAGATTTTTTGAGGTTTTTAGCGGGGATTTTACAAAACTTTGACAACCCTTAAAGGGCACTTTAAATTAAGTGAGAGTGCTGGCTAAGAACTCAATGTTATGAATTTTCCTCGTTTAGTGCCTTTACTCATGAAGTTATTATTTGATAATGCTCCATCAAATCAGGAGGCACACGAATATGATCAACTGATCAATCCAAATGGGTATTTTGGTTGAGAACAGATTTACGTGCTCCTTGCATATCTCCTGAAATTCAATAATCGCTCTATCACCTGTGAAACACGCACACTCCAAAGCTTAGTAGAAATTCAAATCATGAATGCAAGCCAAATGAATGAAATTGAATAATAAACCCCAGTGGAAAAATGTGCAGCGTTTCATTACTCACTATACCTACAATCATCGTTTTTCATATAGGCACCCTTGTATTGTTTACGTTAAAATGATTATTATTGCCACTCGAGTTTCTGTTCATTCGTTATGTCGGTACTAGTACTTTCTTTCCGTTCGGTATTTCATCGGACGTCACGATTCACTTTTTTCCCCTCTCCTCAAAAATAAAGGATTTAAATTTAAATTCACTTACTGGGTTAAGAGATTTGCGCGCCTCGATTTGTTTATGCTCGCCCTCGTTTACTTCAGGAAACGTCGGTTTCGAGGGCTCCCCCATTTAATATTTCGTGTTGAAACAACCTCCCCCACCCTCCCGACCCAGTTTAGAAACAAACGCGCGGGAGTGGGTACTGTTCCAAATTCTTCATCTGCCAACTCCGTACCGAGGATCGAAAATAATCTTCAGGTCATCCGCCTCGATTCAGCGGATAATTATTATTAATATTGAAAAGACCGTGAAGGAGCTGAGTGAAAAACGGGAGAGGGGGTTTCATGCGGAGGTTCTGGCACGGTTATCCCTCGTGGACACGCATTCAAAAGGGATGGAAAGAAGTTGGGTTTCGAGAGCTTTTCTTTGTTTTGCAATCCATAGGAGAGGGGTGGGGAAATGATTTATACTTCGAATCGGAACGCTAAGTGCACGTGTTGGCGACAATTTTGACCTAGAAAAAGATAATAAATCGTGGATACATGATGGTTTTTGTTTCTACATGAATAATAATTGGCGACGAGGATCGGATTGACCGCGGTCAACGCTTTTATCCAGTGCTAACATGATAGGAAAAACTCGGCAAATTATTACGAGAAGGTTGCTGAGCACCGGACTGCCAGAACTGGATTCTACAATGCTTCGCACGTAACCTTCTTCTCACTGACGTTCTTCTCAACTAAAAATAAGCGGTTTATATGGCGTTATGGATACATACTCGTAATATAGTGTAGTATCCACCATGCTATTTGGGCTGCGGCTAACCACGCGTCATACTAGATACGCCCTGTCGTTCAAACCTACCATTTAGGCTGGACGTCCACTGAGAACAAACGAAAAGGCGATATTTGGCACGAACAGTTCGCCTGATTTCAATTCAAACAGCGGGGTTTGAGTGGGATCCCGTCCACTACGAGCGTTAGTTTTGCGCGAGTTTGGGCGAACTAACGCGAAGGCGAAAATTTTCAATCTAGTTTGAATTCAGACGGGCGTGATCGGCGATATTCGGCATGGATGTTGAAAAATTAATTGTTATGGTGCAGGAGGAACCAGCAATATCGGACCAAAAGCTGCCCCAATTTTTTATTTTTATTTTTATTTTTTTTATTTTATAAATCTCCCCTTAAAGACGGAGGGGGCACGCCATTAAACAAAAAAGAAAAAACTAAATGAAATAAAAGTGGGGAGGACGCCCAGGTTTACCGGACGCCGGCACTTGGGATACGGGAAGTTGAGGATGATGTGGGAGGAAGGGAGGGATGAAAGGAAGTGCCCCTATAAAATGAACACCAATTCAAGTACGAGCCCCGGATGACGCGGGTGGTGATACCACGAAGTACTCCTGACGAGATGCCCAGCTCAAGTAGCTCCGAGGAACTTTTCCCGCACCACACTCCGCGCCATGACACGGTCGCAGCCATAACCTTGATGTTGTTAGGCGCCACTCCTTTTAGCTCAGATGCCGCTTGCCGCAGGTCGTTCCTATCATATTTGCTCAGCTTAGCCCTCCAGGTCTGCTCCATGTCCACGCTGCCACTGACAACTTGGACATCCAGGATTATGGCAGACCCGTCGGGCTTAACGGCCACGATATCTGGCTTCTTGCCCTGGTCACTTGGCATATGATACAGTCTCTCTCTCTCCACATCCCAGCCGCTGGATGACAATGCACCTGCTATCTGCTTGGCAACCGCATCATGACGGAGAATGCGGCCACCGTGAGTCCTTGGACACTGCTGCACCACATGGTAAAGGTTTTCACTTTCCCCCACACTGGCCCATTCTCCACACTGTCTCCTCTGCAAAAAAGGTCTTTCACCCACTCTTCTCTTAGGCCAATTCTTCTTTTTCGTCTTCTTCTCACCATATTCGGAGACTACAATGCATACAGTTGAATTAAACGCTCTGCAAGTGGCACCTCACCAACACCTCAGCAACAAAATAAAAATCCAAAACAAGAAAATCCCGAAAATGAGCCAGAGTTCGCGTATAGTGGATGGGCTTCCTTCGCGCGAAGCTGGGAACTGACGAAGAACTAAGTAGACGGGCGGTCTACAAGGCTCTGTAGCCCCACAGTTTTTTAAATAGAGGGCGAACGTATTATCGTAGAGCTACCAGATCGATTTCATCAGATTCAAAGAACTAATTTCTATCTGAAAAAATAAAGTTTTTGAGCTCTCGATAGTTCCTGTAACATTATCCTGTAATCCTGTAATATTATCCATCAAAGTTGATTGATCAAGATAGCTAGATTACTGGCATATCCCGGGTCTATGTAGGATTTTTTAGCCAAATTTCACAGTCACGGACCGAGGACGGACTATTTTTATTTCCTCTTTTTCTTTTTTTTTTTTGAATTTTTGAAATCTTTGTATCTTGAAACATGATCCAACAACTTTTGAGAGGGTGTTAAAAATTCTGATTTTCTTCGTCGATTACCAAGCCTCAATATTGAAAATACAAACCAACAACGTTGCAATGCAATCATAAATCGTCACATCAGACATTTTATATGTTCGATTTGATATATTCATTAATAATTGTGTGATGATGGTAATTATACATCATCGATCATCAAACATAAAAATCATGAAGTACCTATTTTGATTAAAATAAACGTTATAAATTTTCCCTTAAACCCGGAAAAACAAAAATCGATTGGTATCGCTGTGATCGGAGATTAGCTAAGTTATTTAAACCCTAACCACCTCGATGGGGGTTCGGAATTAGAAAACACTTTGGGGAAAGACTAATTTTGGTATTCTCTGTTATTTTTCCAATCTCTTGTAGCTTAAAGGGTTTAATTTGATTGGTAGAAATGACCTTCAGAAAAACTATTTACTACAGCCACTAGGGATGCGTTTGTGTTACAAAGATTGAGGTTTGAGGCTTATATTGCGGCGGGTAGGGCCTGACTTGATGTTTTGGCGAATCGGCACTTTGTCCTTGAGTGACTGCTGGCAGATTAGGTTGAACCAGTTCCAGTTCGTGAGGTCGGGTAAGGGAAAAATCCTTGTTTACTCGAGTTGTTCTGTAACAAATTACTCATTTCTGCCAATCTTAGTTTAATCTTAGATCGGGAGAGCCGGTTTCACCAACTTTGTTTAACCATGGTCAAAGTAAATGATTGTTTTACAAAACCAGAAATTCGTAAGATGATTTGAAACGAACGGGCTTCATCAATGTAATGAATGGTTATGCTCTTGTCAGTAAATCTTGATTTACAGCGATTCTCAACCGGTGGTACGTGGGGACTTTCAGGTGGTACGCAGTCATATATTAATAATAACAATAAACATGTTGAATGTGAACAACATTAATTTACAGTTACGATGCAACATTTCCGCGTTAAGAATGCAATTCCTCCATGTGTTTACACAGAATAGTGGCAGTCTGACGCTAAAATTAAATAATTTAAGATTGCTTTTAATGTAAGATACATTTTATTTAGTATCTAAGTAAATTCTATGTACATACATACAGTTGTAAATTGCATTTTTATTTTCCTAAACATGACCAAATGTAAATTATATATAATTTTATTTAAATAAATTTAGTTAAATAAATAAAAATATATATAATTGAAAGGTGGTACGTCAAATATCCGAAAATTTTAACTGATAGGTACGTGGTTAGTAAAAGGTTGAGAACCCCTGATTTAGACTAGATCAAGGAGGCATTGGCTAGTAAATTGAGCGTGATATCGAGAATACGACCACCCAACCACTATTACCAATTATTATTGCGGTAACCAACTACTAGTTTTCACTCTATTTCCGTTTTTTGTTCGTTTACTGTTCGCTTCATCTCACTAAATCCTTCACCTGCTTCACTCCTTGTTTTCTGTTTTTGTTTATTGTGCTGTTGATGCTCATAGTTCATTAGTTAGTACTGTTGGTGTTGACAGTCTTTGTACAGACCCCTTTATACTCTTGTGACACTCTATACTGCCCACCCTCCTTGGAAATGGGATAGCTCTTGTTACATGCTGGCCTCTCATGCTTGCCAAGTGTGAACTGAATTTGACTACTGCGTAAAACTAATACTAGTTCAAGAAATCTATATCGTCCAGCCAGAAACCCCCCATTTCTATGTAATCCATCGTAGACAACGAATAGTAAAGTCTCATCATACTCGTCTTCAGGTACCAATGCTTAATTAAGCCTCTGTCACTCATTGTTTAGCACAAATTAGCCACGAAAAACT
The DNA here is from genome assembly GCA_031894815.1 of Creontiades dilutus. Classification (NCBI taxonomy): domain Eukaryota; kingdom Metazoa; phylum Arthropoda; class Insecta; order Hemiptera; family Miridae; genus Creontiades; species Creontiades dilutus. Next base: position 1,087,643 of record JAVIWC010008305.1, read on the forward strand.
GATAGCCCGAATACATAAGTAGGAAAAGACGAAAAAACGTTACAAACAGTTACTCAACAAAATGGAATTTCAGAATGGAAACAGAGATGGCTAAAAGAGACGTAGTTGGTCGTTGTTTAGGGCGCTAACATGTAAATTTTGTTGGTTGGTTTCAACTTCGATTTAGCTCGTTCGATCGTTGATTTGTCTAAACCGTAGTTGTTGAATATATGCAGTTTTTGAATATCTCCGCTATATTGCAGAAACGTTGACTAAAAACTTTGATGAAACTGGTTTTAATAATGTAAAGATGGCTGAAAGAGACGTAGTTGGTCGTTGTTTAGGGCGCTAACATGTAAATTTTGTTGGTTGGTTCCAACTTCGATTTAGCTCGTTCGATCGTTGATCTGTCTGAACCGGAGTTGTTGAATATATACAGTTTGTGGATATCTCCGGTATATTGCAAAAACGTTGACTAAAAACTTTGATGAAACTGGTTTTAATAATGTAAAGATGGCTGAAAGAGACGTAGTTGGTCGCTGTTTAGGGCGCTAACATGTAAATTTTGTTGGTTGGTTTCAACTTCGATTTAGCTCGTTCGATCGTTGATTTGTCTGAACCGGAGTTGTTGAGTATATGCAGTTTTTGAATATCTCCGGTATATTGCAAAAACGTTGACTAAAAACTTGGATGAAACTGGCCTTAAATAATGTAAAAGAGACGTAGTTGGTCGTTGTTTAGGGCGCTAACATGTAAATTTTGTTGGTTGGTTTCAACATTGATTTAGCTTGTTCGATCGTTGATTTGTCTGAACCGGAGTTGTTGAATATATGCAGTTTTTGAATAACTCCGGTATATTGCAAAAACGTTGACTAAAAACTTTGATGAAACTGGTTTTAATAATGTAAAGATGGCTGAAAGAGACGTAGTTGGTCGCTGTTTAGGGCGCTAACATGTAAATTTTGTTGGTTGGTTTCAACTTCGATTTAGCTCGTTCGATCGTTGATTTGTCTGAGCCGGAGTTGTTGAGTATATGCAGTTTTTGAATAACTCCGGTATATTGCAAAAACGTTGACTAAAAACTTTGATGAAACTGGTTTTAATAATGTAAAGATGGCTGAAAGAGACGTAGTTGGTCGCTGTTTAGGGCGCTAACATGTAAATTTTGTTGGTTGGTTTTAACTTTCGATTTAGCTTCGTTCGATCGTTGATTTGTCTGAACCGGAGTTGTTGAATATATGCAGTTTTTGAATATCTCCGGTATATTGCAAAAACGTTGACTAAAAACTTGATGAAACTGGTTTTAATAATGTAGCTCGTAGTTGGTCGTTGTTTATCGCTAACATGTAAATCTGATTTAGTTCGTTCGATCGTTGATTTGTCAGAAACGGAGTTGTTGAATATATGCACTTTTTGAATATCTCCGCTGTATTGTAAAAACTTTGATGAAACTGACCTTGAATAATGTAAACAAATTTGGACATAATTTTTGATGCGCAGACTGTTTTCTTTCCGTTCTGAAGTACTGCGTCGGGTTTCCATTCACTTCAACCGGCCGTTTCGCCGGGAATAGCCGGCGGGGCTGTTGCTAGTCGGTGGGTCGCCGCTCCAGTAAGCGAGCGACCTTCGTCCGACGCTGGGGGCGACACCCTGCAACTGTGTCAAAGACGAAAACGTTTCGAACCGTTCAACCAACTGCTCATTAAGGCAAGCGAAGGTTTCATAGGGGTTTCCATCGAACGCAATCTCCCGACTACAAAGTGGGTAATTGAAGAATAGCATTTCCCGTCGCTCTTATATCCACGAAACAAATGGCGTCCGGATGGAATGATACTGTCAGGAAACAGCCATTCAATGATCATAGATTCCAAATTTGATTTATGCAGTTTCAACGTACCTTCAGTACAGTGTATTCAAGACTTCTCTTCGATTCTGTATATACAATTGGCTTACCCAGCCCACTCTGGGCAAAATCACCGAGCTAGGTGAACAAAAGTAATGTAAGAGTAAATTGGTCTTTTCAAAATTTCGGTCACATTTGGGTATCGACTTTTCTTGTTCCTAATCAATCAGTGCGGTTCTCTCGGCATATTACCCAAGTGAGCACACATAATCTTGAACCGTACTGCTGATACGCCATTAAAAAAAAAACTTGTGTAGGGAGTGAGGTGTATACTACTATTTTTTCCCCTCTTGAGCCTCCAATCTCCATGGGAATCGACGCTCAAGTCTTTCAATTTAGGTGAGTAGAACAGCACAAAATTAGCTTAATTTTAGCTATTGTAAATACTAAGATTTCCTTGCCAAAATCTTACTTTCTACGAGCAGATCTCACTCCCTACAATTTAAGGGGTTATTGGCTGGAAGTAAGTGCAACTACACAATGGCTACTATTTTACGTAAGAGCTTCGTTTAAATAAGAGATGATGTGGTTGGTGATACCACAAAGTAATCCTGACGAGATGCCCAGCTTGAGTAACTCCTTGGCACTTTTCAGCACACTCCGCCCCATAATACGGCTGCAGTCATAACCTTGATATTCTTAGGCTCCTTTTAACTCAGATTCCCCTTGACGCAGGTCGTTTCTATCTTATTCAATTTTCTTAGCCCTCCAGGTCTGCTTCATGACCTCATTGCCACTGACAACTTGAACATCCAGGATTATGGCAGACCCATCGTACTTAATGGCAACGATATCTAGCTTCTTGCTCTGGTCACTCGGCATATGCACAGTCTCTGTCTCTCCACGTCCCAGCCACTGGATGGCAATGCACCTGCTGTCTGCTTGGCAAGTGCATCATGACGGAGAATGCGCCCACTGTGAGTTTGTGGACACTGCTGCACCACATGTTACAGGTTCTCGGTTTTACCTCGCCAGGCACGGTAGAGAGTATCTACTGCTCCTCGGCTCTGGAACACCTCCCCGTGTCGTCTAGTGTAGCCACGCAGGTCTCAAGAAAATCCCGGTAGTCACGGGCCCTTTGAAGCCCATTCCACCCATTGTGAGGAAATAGGGGATTCAGAGCACTGTCGGAGTTCTTTACCATCCACTGAATCATGCAGGGCAGCAGCAAACTCAGCAGATGAGCTGGGTTTTGGGGCAGTTGGAGTGGAAATTTTGATTTTGGAGAAGAATAACATTGTTGATCTCCCAAAAGTGAAGATGAAGCTTTCGCTGCCTATAGGTGACTCAGAAGCAAAAACATTTAGTGGGAATCAGACCACCGGGCAGCAGTGGAAAGCTGATCAGGACCAGAGTGATAGAAGCTCGAATTTGTATCCGTACCGCATTTCGAAAACTTGTTTTGTATTTCAAAATCAAAGAAGCAGTCCCTCATTCCTCAGGCCAGCAGCCTGTGGCGAGTTGAGCTGTATTTATCAAAGTACCCGCCTAACGTACTTGATTTGCGAGGTATCCGCAGAACGGAAAAGTTTCAGCCGCACGCGAACGAGCCACCATGGGATCGCGGGCCTAGAAATTCTCACGGTGAATTATGGGGTTTGTGGGCTAGTCGGCGGGAAAGCTCCCTAACTACCCGCATTATCGAAGGGATCGTACGAGAGATATCGCGCGTAGATACGGAGGATCTCTCGTTTTTAAGTGGGTAGCGCAAAGTGGTTGGAAACAACCCGTCAGAACCGTGTATAATTTCACCAAACGAAACAATTGGAGCTAACAAAAAAGGAAAAACTCGCTTCACGTTTCATAAAACGAATAAATGGAATCATAAATGTAAAAAATCCTCTTGCTGATTGACATAAGTTTGTCGCTTTTCTCCCTTACCACCTTCGAGCAGAATGAAAATACTATAGAAAAGGTCCATTTTTACGTTTGATAGCTCGCACTGTACGGTGTAATTCCTTAATGGGCCCGTATAGATGGGACACCCTGTATAAATTATTGTTGTACTGGGCTTTGCCCGTTTTATAAATAAATACCTTCTTAGCTCTTGGGAAGGGGCAACTAGGGATGTCAAGAAAATATCGAAATATCGGCATTCTCCGATCGATATTTTGAGCGATATTTTCTATTCCGATATATCGATGTATAAACATTAAATGTACACTGTCGGATCCTATATTTTTCAGCCGTAAATCATCCTATCAACCATATCTTAGGCTGCAGAAACAAAAAAAACAGCTCCAACTGCTCTACAATTTTTTTTATTATTCAATAATAAACCAAATCGTCGTTCGAAATGACTGAAGATTAAAAAAAAAAAATTCTTTCAATTGGCTTGAAAATTTCATGGTTTACGTTTCAAAGTGGTGTGAATCCGAATTTGAAATAAAAATGAATTTCCGTCCGTCCAAATATGATCAACTGAACAATCCAAATAGATTTTCCCAAACGGCTGAACCAAAAAAGCTGATATTTTCAATTCAAAAATCCTCTTGGTCCGGCGACGCCCCAATTCTTGAGCCAGCTCTCACACTTGATTTAAAGTGCCCTTTAAGGGTTGTCTGAAAATTTAGTTTTCTAAAATCCCTAAAAAAAAAAAGTCAAGGCCGGCCTAAATGTGTACTCGATTTTTGAAGAACAACATCGAATTACTAAACGAGGAATCGAATGAGCCCCTCCCCAAACCATTCCCGATCTATGGCCCGATTTATGGTGCCAACAGTCGCGTTATTTTGGTTTATTATTGTTTTTGTGTTGAGATCACTAACCTATTGACGTAGTTATGTAGTAATGTGGATACTGGATTGAACTCCTAAAGGCTTTGTAGCGGAACACGGGTTGAAGCATTCTGATAATTTTCAGCAAAAATCAGAAAATCTGAAAATATTTCATGGGTGGTTGAACTACCTTTTGGTTTTGATAAATCATTTTGTGTAATTAAAACTCATTGAAAATTCCGTTTAAAAATAAAAAAAAATCGCCCTGGGTCTTCTAATTTCGTAAAAACTAGCTGATGAGCAGTTAATGCGAATTACATCACAATTCCAAAACTTAAATATCAAATTCATGTTTCGAATGACAAGTTTAAAAGAGTTCTATGAAAAAGGAAATGCCGATTGCTTATGTTCGCAGAAAATTATAAGTTTGAAAGAATTTATTTTGATGGAAAATTTAGGAAATTCAGAATCTATGTCAATACCCCTAGCACAAAGTAAAAACATGATAATTTCTCAGTTTCTCTAGTTGGCATCATTATTGCGTTCAGGGAAGAACGGTCTTATAATCTCAATCATTTAAACGATGTAGCCATTCTACCCAATAAAATATCGTAGAAGTCCCACACAAATATCGAATCAACCTGATCAATCCAATATAGGTGTTTTGGATGAGAACCGATTTACGTGTCCTATGCATATCTCCTGAAATTCCGAATTCGCTCTATCACCTGTAAAACACGCACACTCCGAATTAGTAAGATTCAAATTATGAACGCAAGCCAATTGAATAATAAAAAAGTAGATTGAATACTAATTTACCCCAGTAATAATATTGATGTAATATTTACCAGAATTTTATCAAAATTTCATGCAAATCAGATTTGCTTCAAAACTTGGAGTGTGTATCGGCTATAAACTAACAGGTATCCACATCGCCTATCACTCCAGTATCCACATTCACTACAACTCGACGCTTTCGGCCGGACATCACTAGGTTACAAACAAACAATAATAAACGAAAAAACGCAAATGTTGGCACCATAAATCGGGCCATAGATTGGGAATGGTTTGACCCCTATGGACCTGGGGAACTCAAATTCGATTCCTGCAGTGACTATTAAAAATAAGACATTAGCTGTCTTTACTTGTTTTGATTGCCCTTTAATAAAAGGGTGAACTTTAAATCCAATGAGAGTCTGGCTCAACAATTTTCTCCGTCGTCAGACCAAGATAGGATTTTTCAAATGAAAATTTCAATCAATTTGCTCCAGCCGTTTGAGAAATCGTGCGTACGGCGGACGGAAAAATGTTTATTGAAAGTTTCATGATTCTACACCCATTTGAAACAATCCATCACTAATTTTCATCAGAATTTTTTTCGCAAGAAATTTACAATCGGTTTATTATTGAATAATTAACGAATAAAAAAAGAAACTAGACAGTCAGAAACATGAGGAGAGCTTAAATGGGTTCTCTAATTCCGATAGAAAATTCAAAATTTCCGCTATTTGTTGAACTAGACTTAGCTTGGGATCTAAAAAAAATGAAATCATACATTATTCTGTATTTCTTTTGGCGATGCATCTCCTTGGCAGTGTATTTTTATTTAAAATAACATTTCATCGTAATTTTGTAAAAATCTCCTATATTTACAATACAAATTTGTTCGTACTATCGTACTGCATGATTAGGATTCCAAGTACTATCTTATTGATCCACTTACTTTCGTACTTGTACACTACAGCGAGCACTTGCCGAATCGTTTATCGCTCGACCCTGCTCCTCCACGAAACTGGGAATCTTTGTCTCACGCACAATTCCTCTATTTCTGTCAAATTTCTGGGGTTTGTTTGAGTGTTGACTGACGCGGTTTTCCTCTTAATTCAATTTTCTCACCTTATCCACTAAATTCGGTCATTGACCCACATCCAATACCCAAAAAACTCGGATGACATAACGCGTGAAGTCACCGCACTAATTTTAAATGCTGAACAGGGCCAGTTAAGCTCGTCCACTCCGTAACAGGGCCAAGTCATATCCAGGAGGCGCGACCTTTCAAAAATTAGCGTAAATGTCGGAATAAATTGGATTGGAAGAAAACCTCTAATAGGATTCAAAGAGAGAGACTGGGGGGCCGACATCATAACCGTAAAAGGAAAAAAGTTGTGCAACTCCTGCGAGGGTGGGACGATGTTTTGGAAGCCATTGATATGCTTAGTGGGTTGAACTTGGGAGACATTACGGTTTGTCAAGGTTGCGGCGACAGTGGATGCAACTGTTTATATAAAGTTATACAACTGATAGGCGAGTCCAAAACTTTACCTTATATGGTCCTGTTGTTGTTCCTTTCGTCGGCAATCAGATGGGAAGTCGTACGTGTGAAAAGTTATGTCGGTAGCGATAGATTATCCGGGGCGTTCTGTTACGTTGATGTGAGGATACAGGCGGTTTCAACTGGAGTATTGTCAATTCCGGTTTTAATTTCGGGCAGATGTGGTTATATTACATTGATGCATTTGGAAATTCTATCTAATACGGCATAATTGAAATTGGTGGTGTCAGAGATGTAAGGACTATGCTATAACTGAATTCAAATCCATAATTTATCTTGACGCAAAATGCATAATAAAATGATAGAATGCTTGAAATTTTATAGTAAATGTCAATTGGTTTATGAACTGTACACAACTGAAACTTTGCGATTCCAAATTGATTTTGTGGAAAAATTCCAGTTTGGGAGCTCAAAAATAATGACACCTAAGGATGTATCCTAAGAATAAAAATAGTAAAAGCTGAAATCGTTTATAAATAGTACAAAACCGTAACTTTGAGATTCAAAATTGATTTTGTGGAGGAATTCCAGTTTGGGAGCTCAGAAATAATGACACCTAAGACAGCTAAGGAGGTATCCTAAGAATAAAAGTAGCAAAAGCTCAAATCGTTTATAAATAGTACAAAACTGCAACTTAACGATTTCAGATTGATTTTGTGGAGGAATTCCAGTTTGGGAGCTCAAAAATAATGACACCTAAGACAGCTAAGGAGGTATCCTAAGAATAAAAGTAGCAAAAGCTCAAATCGTTTAAAAATAGTACAAAATCGTAACTTTGCGATTCAAAATTGATTTTGTGGAGGAATTCAAGTTTGGGAGCTCAGAAATAATGACACCGAAGACAGCTAAGGAGGTACCCTATAAATAAAAGTAGCAAAAATCGTAACTTTGCGATTCAAAATACATTTTGTGGAGGAATTCAAGTTTGGGAGCTCAAAAATAATGACAGCTAAGGAGGTATCCTAAGAATAAAAGTAGCAAAAGCTCAAATCGTTTATAAACAGTACAAAATCGTAACTTAGCGATTCAAGATTGATCTTGTGGGGGAATTCAAGTTTGGGAGCTCAAAAATAATGACACCTAAGACAACTAAGGAGGTATCCTAAGAATAAAAGTAGCAAAAGCTCAAATCGTTTAAAAATAGTACAAAATCGTAACTTTGCGATTCAAAATTGATTTTGTGGAGGAATTCCAGTTTGGTAGTTTCCTAAGAATAAAAGTAGCAAAAAAATCGTTTATAAATAGTACAAAATCGTAACTTTGCGATTCAAAATTGATTTTGTGGAGGAATTCCAGTTTGGGAGCTCAAAAATAATGACACCTAAGGATGTATCCTAAGAATAAAAGTAGCAAAAGCTCAAATCGTTTATAAATAGTACAAAACCGTAACTTTGCGATTCCAAATTGGTGTTGTGGAGAAATTCCAGTTTGGGAGCTCAAAAATAATGACACCTAAAACAGGAGGTATCCTAAGAATAAAAGTAGTAAAAGCTCAAATCGTTTAAAAATAGTACAAAATCGTAACTTTGCGATTCAAAATACATTTTGTGGAGGAATTCAAGTTTGGGAGCTAAAAAATAATGACAACTAAGAGGTACCCTAAGAATAAAAGTAGCAAAAGCTCAAATCGTTTATAAATAGTACAAAATCGTAACTTAGCGATTCAACATTGATTTTGTGGAGGAATTCAAGTTTAGGAGCTCAGAAATAATGACACCTAAGACAGCGAATGAGGTATCCTTAGAATAAAGTAGCAAAAGCTCGAGTAGGGTTTATTGAGGGAATTATTGAATCCGGAAAATTGTTTCCAAATTTTATAATGGTTTATTAAAAGTACAAAACCCCCAGGAAGGGTGAATCCGGACCTCTCGTTTTCTGAAAACCTAAACTTGAACTTGCCGAGTTCTGGCAAAAATCAGGGGTCATTTTTACGCTATGTGGATTGTTTTTCAAAGGTAGGCCGCGCTGAAAGGTACCTAATTAATTATTCAAATATTAATAATGAAAATCGATAGGTAGACGAAAGACATCTCTGGCAGGCTTTGAGACAACAAATTTAATCTATTGATAGCAAAAATTTTTCGGACTTGCACGATCACAAAGGTGTATTATTTAAATGAATAATAAACCAAAAGGAAACAGTGAGAAATACCAAAAGTACTACTTGAAACTTGACGTTTTTCACTGGTAGGTGATTGGGAAATGTTTTTGGTGAATGTGGGCCAACCAGTTTCAACAGGTCGTTGAACCGTCGGTGTTGTCGTCATGCAAGGTCAAACGTTCTAGATTCGGGTCGCCATGGCAACAGGCACACGATGCATTGGGAGAACAAATATCGATATCTTATCGTTGTCGTTGTTTGTTTTATAGCTTTTTATTACGACGATATCTCCGTTTATTCAGTAACGTGTTCCCCGACGTTAAAATGTGTCCCAAATACGGACGAATTTGTACACCGATTGTTGTCGTCAAGCGGGGTCAGGTTAGGGTAACACCGTTCGGGGGGGCCGACATTTTATAGTCACCATGGCAACAGGGAACGCACATGCGCCATCGGCTGTCAGTAAATATAGTCCCAAGGGGCCCTTCATTTAACGTGTACATGTGCCAACTACGAGTTAATGTGCTGCGCATTTCGTCGGGTCTGCTGTACGCGTCGTTATAAGTGACGTCGCAAAAAACCCGCCAATTTTTATCGCGAATTCTTCCTGAAATAAATGTCTGAAGGTAGCTTGAGGTTTGAGCCATTCCGAGAACAGATCAAACGTATCGAACAAACGAAAGGCCTCCAAATATTTCTGGAGAGATTCTTGGAAAAGTCGGCTATCTGTGTTTTCAACGCAGAACTCCAGCCCAAACAAAGATCCACCAAACTCGAAATTTGAAAACATTCATAAATAACCTATCTTTCGTTGGAATCACGACTTACTATGTATTTCAAGTACTTAAACCTTCCGCACCCACGTCAAAATGAGGGCAAGATAATACCCACAACATTCTTCGTTTTTGAGTTGATAGAAAATTTGATGCTGATTTCAAAAATGTGGTCAATATCTAAAAAATATTGAAGATAATTGGAGAAAAGCGTTTTTTTCTAAAAGAATTCGTCAATTTTTGTTGTTCGCAAAAAGTGAAATAATTCTGAAAAAATCTTTAAAAAAATTTTCAACGATGCATTTCTCTTCCAAATTCAACGTAGAATCGAAAACTAAAATAAAAATGGGGGGGCCAAGAGGTAACCTCAAGTTTCAATCGAAGATTTGAGGCACTACAACATCGAATAAAGAAATAAGGGTTCCACCACCTTCAAGCAGAATGAAAATACAATAGATAAATTGAACAAAAAAACCTTTTTAAGAAAGCTTTTATTTAAATGCCCTAAAAAGAAGGAAATAAATTTTTACTTACAAATTTTAACTGTCTACTTATAGCCTATATACAATTCATAAAATCATAGAAGCTTGTCGCGAGATTTAGGCTTGTGTAAATAACTAGTTCCTAGGTACCTATTTCATTGACCAACTTATTCCGATGAGTTGAATTTTTCATTTCAGTTTAATTAGGTTACTGAATGAACTTACAGATACCTATCTAGTACCTACTTACGCAAACGTCGCGACAAGCTTTTATGATTTTATGAATTGTGTATATAGGCTATAAGTAGACAGTTGAAATTTGTAAGTAAAAATTTATTTCCTTCTGGGCATTTAAATAAAAGTTTTTTTTTTTTTTTTTTTTTTTTTTTTTAATTTATTTATTAGGTACTTTTTAGTCATCGCTAGCTAGGTTTCTGTTCATCTCATTAAAGCATCATTCTTGCAAGGTTGCAAGGTAGTTTGCCGGTTAATTTGGAAACAGTTTAGCTCTTCACTAAGGAGACCTTCCAATGTATTTACCCTACTTAAGGCCACGTATGCTTGATCAGCAGCAAAGAGCCTCGGACCTAAGTAAACAACGGCGTGGTCGACAGTACTATACTGCATTTTATGTACTGTGCAACCTCTAACATAAAACAATTGGCAGCACTCTTCGTTCAACGGTTCCCTGACTGCATTTTGCTGGAAATCCCACAGACTTGGGCTGAATGAGATGAACAGCTGCCCTGAGGTGGTATGTTCGTGAAATCATATTACACCTCAGATGCCACTCAGTCCTCGGCACAGCCTCACCCTGACTTGGGTGTTTGGAAGAATGCGCCACTTTTTCAGCTTGGAGCTTACTTGTGCCGAACGAAACACCGTTCGGGGTTTGATTTTGGAGTCGTCCTTCTCCTAGACAGGTTGCAAACCAATGCTGGTGACGCCCATCTCTCAAATCACACAAGTCAAAGTTAATCAACCGATTTTACATTTTCAAATCAAGAATGAACGAGGTCTCTACACCAAATTTCAGGGGGATTCCGAAAAGAGCTTCTTCTTTTTTAACATGCATTTTTTTCTCAACTTTAATTTCCTCTCAACAAGCCCTTTCATTTGATACCCATATTGTAGAAGTGCATTAAAATAAAGTCACTGTTCCGCCATATTGAATTTAGAATGACGTCACATTACTTTTCGAGTCACTCTCAACAAGCCCTTTCATTTGATACCCATATTGTAGAAATGCATCAAAAATAACTGTTCCGCCATCTTGGATCGTCCGCCATATTGAATTTAGAATGACGTCACACAACTAATCGTGTATTGTCATCCAATCTAAACGTGCATACAACATTTCAGCTCTATCGGCAGCAATCAATTTTTTTATTGATGACTGTAATTCCTTAATGGGCCCATATAGATGGGATATATAATACGATGTGGCAAGTATATTATCTTGATTTTGTTTTGAAGGGTTCATGATTTTTCCAAGCCGCGTAATTAAGACTACTAATTGAAAGTCACAATTCCAACGAAAAATGCGATATCTGATACCGTGCGAATTTCCTGCTCCTTCGTACACTTACCGGATCTACGCCGAAAACTCACGTAGCCGACTTTTCCTAGAACCGTTTCCGAACACATAGAAAAGGAATAGAGGCCAAATCTATTAATACCCACCCACGCTACATACAGAAGAGATGGTGGGTGCGACTGCCAAATCTAAAGGGGTTGCCAATCCTCTTGTTTTACTTATCCAAAAACTGAAATAAAACCGGTCGCCCCTTCTTATCCCGGAAATATCCGCGGAGAGTTCGCCAAGTCCGTAGCGGTAATATCTGTTGGCTACCTGGTTAGACAGGACGTCTTTTGATGTTCGTGGTCAATCACCGAGGAGTTATTCTGAAAATTCGCTCGTATTTCTCAACCATTCCGGATCCGGGCTATTAATTCGAGTATCAGTTGTATGGTAATTTCAGGTTGGTCGATGACATAACTGAATGAAAGTGTTCGAAAATCTCCTCGATTCAATCGTCCGAAGGCTTATCTACGTAACTTCTTCATGGTATGTGCTAGGCGATAAGAACACTCCCAAGCAGGTTTTAGGAATGGGATATCGGTACTCCAACATCGATTATGGCATCAAAACCAATATCATAAGTATTAAGTTACTATAAGTCAGGCAGTGAGAGCTTGTATTGAGATATACGAATCATTTTGAGGACAGATTTCATTGATAACATTGACAATTTGAACGTAAGGACACACAACTATTTACTGCACATCAAGTTGTCTGCTGTTTGGTTTCTTCCCGATTTGTCCTCCACAAAAGACACAGCAAAGATCTTCAATGTGCACGGTATTTTAATGTTTTCTTTTCTTCGAGGCATATATACCATGTAGAATACTTTTAGGATTTAAGAACACAAATTAACGGAAGAAAATTCATTAAATTGTTGAATTTATCGAAGTTGTTTTGCATAGCATATGTGGATATCAGACTTAAGTACCTTCCCATTACTTACTTTGATTAGCGACGTCTACCTTACCTTTCGTATACCACAGATTTAATGATTTTCTAAATAATGACAAAGGATTTGCATATCTTTCATAAACGAGGCTTTCTGCATGTATTTCCAATTCTTTTCGCATATTTGGGGCTTTTGAAAATATAATTACAAGCTCCAGTTATGATTTATACAACTTTTTAAATAGTAAAAGAAGATAACGAAAACAGAAACCTATTGAATACTCCTAGGATGTCGTTGCTTGCTTAGGTAACTTTTTTCTTTTTTAAATATTTTTATCGGCTCAAAATTACACTCTTAAGCCATATTGGTTAATACATTTTGGTTTATAATTCAATAATAAACCATTGTAATCGCTCTGGAAAAAAAAAAAAAAATTCTAACCCCCCTGAAAATTTCATGGTTTACGTTTCAAAGGGTGTAGAATCCGAATCTGCAATAAAAAATTTTTCCGTCCAAAAGCCGTACGCACGATTTTTTGAAGCAAAAAAGCTGAAATTTTCGGGAAAAATCCATCTTGGTCCGACGACGCCCCAATTCTTTGGCCAGCTCTCTCACTTAATTTAAAGTGCCCTTTAAGGGTTGTCAAAGTTTTGTAAAATCCCTAAAAACCTCAAAAAAAGTCAAGGCGGCCTAAATTTGGACTCTTTTTGAAAAACTTTCCACGAGGAATCGAATGAGCCCTTCCCCAGGTCCGTAGCTCAAACCATTCCCGATGTATGGCCAGATTTATGGTCCGACATTTGAGTTAATTTGGTTTATCATTGTTTTTGTTTTCGTCGCAGTAACTTAGTGATGTAGTAATGTGGATACTGGAGTGAACTCCTAATAGGGTTTATAGCCGATACACGGGTTGAAGCATTCTGATTACCATAAAAAACGCTGCAAATTCTTTCTAATGGTATAGTGATGTGCAAGCACGCATGATTTTCGTTCGTTTCCTCAAAATTCAGGTTTTAAAATTTTATAGGTTACGAGAATGGTATGTATCCATGACAATGAGCTTTGTCATCCAAATAACGATAGAATTACGTAAACGATGTGTAGGTAAGGTTGAATGAGACAGATATCTGATTTCAGTTTCTCCTGACTTTGTGCTAGAACAAGTATCACATTTTAATATTAGTATTCATTTAGTATCAAATACCAAACTTGAAAAAAACAATTTTTCAAACAGCCTTTTCTGTAGCCACAACAATGAAGTTTAAAATCGCCACGACAATGAGAAATCAACATTAACCTTCTGCAATTAGGAGTCTGATGAACACTTACAGAAATGGAAACTTGCATTAAATAGAGTTTTTACATCTCTGTCCCAAAGTGAATGCTAAACAAATCAATAAGATTGATTTTCAAACCCATAACAATGAGAAGTATGAAACGTACATACCTGTTTAAGAAACGGCTAACTTCATTCTTGAGCCCCAACTGTATAGAAATGGCGGAAGCATGGTGTTTCCTCAAAGGGCAGGGTTACCAACGCTGAAAAAACTTTGAATTACCAAAAAAATGCCCTCATTTGAGAGAGCTACGATGATTTCCTTCAAACCCATGACAATGAGACAGAAGGTTTAGGACAAACTTTGAGCACTTGATTCGTACAGACTATCTAAAAGTTATTCCCTCTTGTAAGCGCACTAACATCCAGTAACTAATTCTAAAAAAATACTAGTTAAAATATTTCCGGTAAAACGTACTTTGAGCGGATAAAATTTCGAATTAAGTTCAAATTCTGACTCACGGACAGACCACGACAATGAGATTAGAGGTACATTTCGATCAATTACCGTCATGTAAAATGAACAGTAGCCGAACTTTATGACAGCCATGAGTAGGCCTAGTTACCACAAAGTTGAACAGAAAATTATTTATCTATGAAGGACAGCGATTGTCCCGTAAAATAGGAATCACCCATTAGCGTGATGTTTAACGTTTGAATACAAACGTTCCGTACATGTTTGGACGAACCCTGAGTCGTAAGAAACTCTATTTCAATAACAACGATTTGTCAGGTTGTTTTGTTGCTTCTTGGAGGAAGAGTTTGTCGTACGTGTTACTTTTAAAACAGTCGACTCAGGAAGTCGATGTCAGCAACTTGATAAAGAACAGGTGAAATCATCACGTTTTGAGGTAACGTTGCGACAGTGATTCGTTGATGAGAATTACACTTAAAAAGTGATACTGTCACCTTTTGGTAATGGCGGGCAGAAGTTGATCGGAGCGTAGTCCTATTTCAGCCGATGCGGTGATTTTATTGGTAACCAAACTGGTTCCAGATCGAGTTGAACGAACGTGATAGCTGAGGAACGTGTCTCTTTTTATGTCTCGAGGCCGACCATTTAGTCTGTTAAGGATTTCATCATACTGTTTATAATAAGATCTGTCAGCCGATTTGTAGCCATTATTCGATGTCGCCGAATGTTGCACGAGATCGGTTGTGAAGATCGATAGCATATTCTAGTATTCTGCCTTCTCACCAAGTCCTACAGAAACGTGGGTCTTTCTAAAGAGAAATCCGGGAGTTAAATGGTTGTAATCAAATAACGTCAATTTGTGTTGGGAAAATCGTAACTACGAGTACAGATACAGTTAGTATCAGGATCAGATAACTATATCCAGTCGCAATAACAAGTACTATCCCTGTAACTGCTTCTTTTTGCTTCTATTTTACGAATACATGCAAAATCCGCGGATACATAAACTTGCCACCAAGGTATTGCGGGGGACGAAATAGCGGATGCTGAAGCGAAACGGTCATTTCTGAATGCAGCAACCGACAGGGATTTCCCACTTTACCCAGTAATGGGCGTGTATAAGATGTTTAAATTAGAGATGATCGGAAACTGGCTGCCTGGGGTAACTATGAAGCAATGTTTCCAGCCATAAAGCCAACACCCTGGTTAGATGATATAAGAAACTAGTTTAAAGGCCCTGCTATGCAGGTTAAAAAGAAATAGGTGAATGACACAATGAGGGAGTATAAAAAATCATATATTCCATGATCATATATTCCAAGTCACCGAGGAGGGGAGCACGTAAGTTGCTCTGGGAGACGCTCCGCCCCGTTGGGCCCTCTCTCCTTTACTGCCGTGGTGGTCCGGGGGGGGGGGGGGGGGGGGGGGGGGTGAATTCCATCCGCTCAGCGTCCAACACTGGCTGAAAAACGGATATACCTACTCTAATACTTTCATCTTTATATATACGACGATATTCCTCGACACTTGTAGAAAAATTTGTTAATTTCTCGTCCGTTTTTTATTTTATTTTTATTTTAGGCGAATGTTTTGATGATACGGGGATTAATTTTCGAGGTCTGGTTGAAAAATGTAAAAATCGGGGATTGAAACCTTCTTCGGTGATCGAGTGAAAAATTCCTTAATCTGAGAGTCAAAAGTTGGGATAAATGATGATTTTTCACGTGAAATAAACGAATTTCGGTCATTATTCCGCAAAAATTGAGTCAAATCAAAAAACTGATAGCATCACGTGAATCAGCGTTAAAAAACAATGGAAATTCATGTTCCACACTTTACAGTTCACTATCATCCACTATTTGACAATGTTGAGGTTGCGCAACTTTGCGTGCTCGTTGAACCGGTTACGCTCAACCAAAAAAATTGGGGTCAATTTTTCATGAAATTTGGCGTAGAATTCGAATCTGGAATAGAAAATCTCATATGGAATAAGGAAGTTACGCTCAACCAAAAAAATTGGGTGTCAACATAATTTTTTCATGAAATTTGGCGTAGAATTCGAATCTGGAATAGAAAATAGGGGTTCTCATTTGAAATAAGGAAGTTAGTGTAGACTGCGCACGTGCGCAAAAGTGAACTTCATTGAGAGATTAATAGGGGTTCGCTGAAGTCTGTCATTTTCTAAATTCTTAGGAATCACGGTTTTGGGCCGATGCACACACTAATTTGTTGAATCCTTCTCAAAAATCAGTGGACACGTATTTTTTTGATTTTCAAATATATAGTTTGTATTGAAAATAAAATGGGTGTTCATGGGTGGGCCATCCTGTATTAGATGTTTAAAGTATAGATGATCAGAAACTGGCGGGAAGTATATGATAACCATCCTCAAGTCAAGTCAAGTTTTCAAAGATTTTTCAACAAAAAATACACCCCACATTCTAAGAGATCATTACAGGTGGTGGTAATGATTAATTGGGATTTTAACGTCAATTAAAAAATGGTTTATGAATAGAAACACCTGATTGGCACATTGGTATTTAAAATATTTTAAAAAGGAGAAATTCAACACTGGATCTCATATATGTGAAGGGATCCTAAAATAAACATACCTACCGTGTACTACTAGTACAGTACTAGACGTCCGAACATATCATCTTGAAATGCCCCGTGAATATCCCTGATCGGGAAGAACTGTATCCATTCTCAATAATGATTTTAGATGGTTTGATCCATAATAGCCACCCTGTGTGGACTCACTGTTCGCGAGCCACGTACATTTATAGGGTGATTCACCCCTTGAGCTGACGTCGGGCGATGCGTGAAAATTAATCGGAGCGCGTTAAAAATGAATCAGACGGTCGCTAGGTGAATCACTTCGGATTCGCTCGCCGCCCACGTGTCCCACAATGCGGAAATGGTCTCATTCTCTCTTAATTCCGAGATTTCGTCAGATTCTGCAAGAGAGAACCCTTGTCCGCGTTTTTAAATTCAATTTATCCAACAACAAGCCTCCATAATCTTATAGAAAAACGTTTTTATTATCCCCTAACACTTAGTTATTTTGGTTTATTACTTTCAATAAAGAACCTTTGTGATTGGTCAGTGAAAAAGTTAGCCCCCTCCCATTTTTTATCATTTTTTCCTATTTACACCACGTACTCCAATTTTTCTTAATTATTTTCAATAATGACCAAGAAAAAAGTTCAACGCCCCAAAATTTGTTGGTTTACGTTTCAAGAATTAGAAGAATTAGAAACCTAGTGAAGTTCATTTGAGAAAGGACTGATTTCTTACATCAATTCAATATATAAATTAAGGAAACATATAAATAAGATATGAAAAACTCTAGGGATTGGCAACCTACTTGCTTGAGCAAGGAAAAACCTCGGAAAATTGTATGATTTTCACTGCCTCCTCAAACCAGCAAGCAGAAAACTCAATTTGGTCAGAATTAACAAATTATCAAGTTTGCAACACCCAATGCTACGGCCAAATCAGATTGAGGTTGATAATACACGGCGCACAAAGCAACCCCTCCTTCAAGACCGGGGGGTCGTGCGGGTCATTGCATATCCTTGCCCCTGCCCAAGCCAATGCCTCCTCCGTAGCTTTCCCAGTTTTCAAACATTAGGTCTTTTTCAGTGATACAGGGTATCCCAGGACTTATGTACAATCCGACTCCTACGTGTTCTACAACTCATTTCCGACTGCGATGAGTTGCATTCATCTTCGAGACTTTTGGAATTGAGGGAGTTATGGCAGTTTTAATGACTTAAGATCGAAAACACGAAAAAAATCTCAAATACCTAATAGCTCGGAAACGAGGCCTCTGGCAAAAAATTGCTAAGAGGCAGTTTTGGTCAGGAATGAGTTGCAGAACACGTATGAGTCGGATTGTGCATAAGTCCTGGGATACCCTGTATATTGAATTGATGTAAGAAATCAGTCCTTTCTCAAATGAACTTCACTAGGGGTCTAATTCGTCCTAATGCTTTGAAAAACCAGTGAAAATCATACAATTTTCCCAAGTTTTAGCTTACTCAAACAAGTGGGTTGCCATTTCAGTATAATTTTGGACTCAAAATCGACTTGGATCGGCAGAAATTCACTCAAAAGCAAATAACCGCAATTCCTGATCCTAAAAGTGACCTCATAATGACACGAGCCATCGCGCAATATTCTACAATTAATGAACCGATATGTTTTATTACAGAAAAACCATTAAAAATGCAGAACCTAGAAGTTGGCTGGCGCACCGCTGCTAAAATCGGTTTTTATGAGTAAAATAATTTTTTTTTTTTTTTTTTTTCAAGTCCCAAAAAGTCTATTTTCCGGCTTTTTCTTGAGATCTTGACACAAAAATAAATAAATTTCAAAATCAACAAGTATCTCAATCTCTTTCTTGGTTGGTAACGAACGTTCATCATTGAAAATAAACTAAAACGCATGCAACCTGAAAAATTTGAATCTTTGAAATTGGATTGGAACACCTGTTCCACGGTTGACACATCACGTAATGCGAATTTCCTTCGAGAACGTTCTCAGTCCGCCGATTGTATTCCTTGTCATTCTTAACATCGGCGCAGAGATAATAAACCGTAAAAATATCCTCTTTATCTTCATCGCATCCGACTCTTCACGAATACCGCCGTAACATCTTCAAACTTGCATTATGTAATTTGAAGAATGTTTACACCGTTTGAAATCCGTCGGTTCGTCCTTGTTTCGAAAATATTGTTCGTTTCCGAGCACAGACCAAATAAATTAAAACGAAAAGGTTTCCGTGATAGGTTTCTCCGAAAGTGGTTTGTTTTCGTATGGAAACGTACCTTTGGGGATTTTTTTGAATCGATTGACCCAAACGAAATTATACTAATCTCTTTTTCCGAGGTGCGCAGAGGCCTTGGATAATATATACTGAGGCGAGGGCTGTTGACTTTATTATTCAAAATTATCTCTTTTCGAAGCGGGTAGATAACCTGTTGTTTCGTCCTCCAGAATTTATTGTTTCAATTTGCCAAGCGATCCAGTTTTTTACTCTTATTTCAAATGTCATTTCCGATCGGTCTTCTGTTTTTCAACGTTTTTTTTTCTTCATATTATTGTGGCTTCCTTAACACTTGAATCTTGAGAACCGGTGATTCGATAAATTTTTTTAAAGGCCTAGTGTGATACGCATTTTGTTTTGTTATTGGATTCTATCATATATTCTTGTTAGAACCCCAGTTGTTATGCAACATGTGATTCACCGTAAACCTACTGAGGACCGCTGAGTCGAGGATGATGGTAGAAAGGATGGGAAATCATACACAGGCGTCAGAACACCCGTATAAATAAGCCCGGACCAGCCCAAGGAGATTCATTCGAATCCTCTCTCTTGATTCCGTCACTATCCTAAACCAGCTCTGCTCTTTCCATACTTAGTTCTAAATTCGTAGTTGTTCCGCCTATCTCTTGAGGTTGTCAGCTAGCATATTGACGTTCCATCGTCCTCGGTAGCGTTTTCCCATATCCAGAATGTCTTGGTGAAATCTTTCTCCTTGCTCTTCACTAAACGGTCCCAGGTTTTCTGGAAAGTATTCGACATGGGAGTGTAGGAAATGAACTTTTAGGCTCGTGTTGCATCCTTGAGCTTTGTAGGCAGCCAACATGCGATTCACAATTGTTTTGTAGTTAGGGTCTTTCGTATTCCCTAGAAACTTTTGCACTACATACAGCAAGGCATCCTGACTTTTCAGAAAATCAAATAAACGACGCGTTATGACATGATTTTGGGCATCCTTACGCTTCTCCTACTTCAAAAATATCCCACTCCCTTCTTCCCTACCCCTCTCTTTCATTTCGTATCAATCCTGGCAGTGACATGACTAAATATGAGAGCGAAAAAATTCATAAAATTGTCAATTTGGAAGCAACTACCAAATTGAGGTTTAACGCTGAACAACACCGTATGTGGTATTCAACAAACCAGTTTTGCGAGAAAACTGGACTTGATGGAATTTTTTTTACTTTTTTCGGTTTTAGCATGCAAAATCCATGGGAAACGCTAAAAAACGCTGCAAATTCTTTCACTGGGGTTTATTATTCAATTGGTTTGCGTTCATGATTTGAATTTCTACTAAGCTTTGGAGTGTGCGTGTTTCACAGGTGATAGAGTGATTATTGAATTTCAGGAGGCACACAAATATGATCAACTGAACAATCCAAATAGGTATTTTGGTTGAGAAGAGATTTACGTGCTCTATGCATTTCTCCTGAAATTCAATAATCGCTCTATCACCTGCGAAACACGCACACTCCAAAGCTTAGTAGAAATTCAAATCATGAACGCAAGCCAATTGAATAATAAACCCCAGTGAAAGAATTTGCAGATTTTTTATTTATTTTTTTTTTAAATGTTTATCAGAATGCTTCAACCCGTGTATTGGTTACAAAGCCTTTTAGGAGCTCACTCCAGTATCCACATAACTACATCACTACATAACTACATCACTAGGTTACTGATATAAAAAAAAAAATAAAAAAATAATAAAATAATAATAAACCAAAATAACGGGAATGTTGGCACCATAAATCGGGCCATAGATCGAGAATGGTTTGACCTACGGACCTGGGGAAGGGCTCATTCGATTCCTCGTGGAGTGTTCTTCAAAAAGAGTACAATTTTAGTCCGCCTTGACTTTTTTTGAGGTTTTGAGGGATTTTACAAAACTTCGAAAACCCTTAAAGGGCACTTTAAATTAAGTGAGAGAGCTCGCTCAAGAATTGGGGCGTCGCCGGTCCAACATGGTTTTTTCCTGAAAATTTCAGCTTTTTTGCTTCAGCCGTGTGGGGGAAATCGTACGGCGGACGGACGGAAAAGTTTTTGTTGCAGATTCGGATTCTACACGCTTCGAAACGTAAACCATGAAATTTTCAGGGGGGGTTAGATATTTTTTTAAGAGCGATTACAATTGTTTATTATTGAATAATAAACCAAAATCGTGTGCAGTTTTTTGGTTGCAGACCTGTGTTACCAGACACCATCAAGGTCAATCGAAAATAAAATCCCACAATAACCCCAGGACCCCCTTCCTTCCTTCTTCCCAATTTAGAAACCACAGAAGTCACATATGAAATACGCTTGTCCGCACAACCCATTCATTCGTCGCCGTAGAAATTCCCTGGCTAACGTAAACAACCTAGGTTTTGTATTTTTTCTCCTTTTTCTTCGGTGTTTTTTATCCTTTTTCTTTTCGCATGATCGAAAAAGGCGCCCCACTCTCCCCCGGTTCGTCTGCCTACTGCGCACTGGCCTTGAGCCGGCGTCGAATAAAAAACATTCGCTCTCGCTCCGGCCGGCCGAGCACGAGGGACAACATTCTTTCGCCGGTTGACTTTTTCCGTTCGGATATCAAGTCGGAAACGAAACTACTGCGTTTTCCTGCGAAGTTCGGAATATTTATCGGGCGACGATGAGGGGGTTTCGGGGTCCGATTCGAAAATCAAATTCATCATTGATCAGCGAGGATTTGATGGGTAGGGTAAAGGCACCAGATCTAGACGTTTCAAGAACAATTTGGCAGTGCTATTTCGATATATTTGTCATTAATCAATCTATTATTTCGTTTCCATATTCGTCTGTTTTGACAATGTCTATTCTTCTCAAATGCACCTTATAATGTTGACAAAATATACAATTTCTTCGTATTTAGCTCAGAATTTGAATGCATGTTTTCCCCCATATTATTGACGGAAGAACCAGTTATCATAAAAGTTCAGAACCTTGCAAGCCACACGGATCTCATTTTTTATCAACTTCTCCTGTGCAATTTAATAGTCACTCTCTTAAAAAAGGCATATATGCCATTGAAAATTTGGGTCTCATTTGGGCATCGAGAATCCAAATCTGAATAAAAAAAAAAAATTTTGTTGTCCTTGATAAATTTTTTTTCCAAATCAAAAACTACGGTTCTCTTGGCATATTTAGCACTCATAATTTTAAACCGAACTGCTGATGATTTTGTCAAAGTTTTGTAAAAAAAAAAAAAAAAACGTTTGTAGGGAGTGAGGTGTATATTAGGGATGGGGCATGGACATCGATATTATCGATATATCGATGTGTTGGCTCCGATAACATCGGTTTGGTTTTCTCTTTGGTTCACAGAAAAAAATTCCATCTAGTTTGCTTGCTACGTAACGTGAAAAAGATAAATATTGAAAATTCTTTCAACTGCCGTAGTATTAGCAATCGAATTTTTCGAAGAAAAAAAGAACTACCTATTGTTCTCGGTTTAAAATATTAAAAATAAGAATTTTCAAAAAATTTTGCATCAAAATCCGTTTTGAAGCATTCTAAATCAACCAAAAACACATTCCAGACGATAACTCGCGATAAAATTGAGATTAAAACTCAAATTTGCAACAAAAAATCTACTTAGGCTTTCAAAAGGCTAAGTTTGAAGATGAGCACAATCGCCTCACTCTAAGGGGAGATTTGGGGCATTTCAAATGGGGGAAAGTTACCCGAAAACCCCCAAGCAGGTGACTCTCTTTTATAAAGGTTTTTTCACGCTGAACACGATGGTGAAATCGGATTGGAGATATCTGATAAAATTCTACAGTTTTCAAAAATTTTGAAATTAAAATGAGGTATCACAAGTCAGAAAATAAAATTGTCGGTTTTTGGTACAACCGGCCTAAGGTACACGAGTGTCCCCTACTACTATTTTTTCACCCGCTAAGGAAGCACCAAAATGTTTTTAGCTTATAAAATCCAACCTAGATCACCAAAAAGTCTTATTATTTGGGTTTGAAGATGAAAGTGTATGAAATTTAAAATTTTCAAATAGAATATTTTTCCAATCGCCTTGAAAAAACGCTGCAAATTCTTTCACCGTTTATTATTCAATTTCAATTTGGCTTGCATTCATGATTTGAATTTCTACTAGCTTTATTTGTTTCACAGGTGATAGAGCGATTATTGAATTTCAGGAGATATGCATAGAGCACGTAAATCGGTCCTAAACCAAAATACCTACTTGGATTGATCAGTTGATCATATTTGTGTGCCTCCTGAAATTTATTAATCGCTCTATCACTTGTGAAACACGCACACTCCAAAGCTTAGCAGAAATTCAAATCATGAACGCAAGCCAATTGAATAATAAACCCCAGTGAAAGAATTTGCAGCGTTTTTAGCTCATAAAATTCAACCTTGATCACCAAGAAGTCTTACTTTTGGGTTTGAAGATGAAAGTGTATGATACTGGGGAGGTGTGTGCAATTGGTTCCACCACCCTACCACTTCGCAATTTTATTTTCTGTGTCAATAAATTAATATCCTATTCTATTCTATCCAACTAGTGTGACAATGGTGGCCCTCACTACCCAGCCGGAATTGTTCGAATTTCGATTTTCATCTTCACGAATTTCTCGACCTCTCGAAATGATACATCTCCCACGCTTCCTCCGGTCGAGTTCGGAACCGAGGATCCGGACTCCGCATCTCATTATGCTCAATTCGGAATATTTCGACCTCCGCACGGCGCCAGGGCGGCCTTCTTGGAAATTCCGACCACTGAATGGAATTCATTAGCGAATTATCCATTCCGAACCCCTCCATCTTTCTCTCCATCTCAATCGTAATAAGTCTTCCCATTAAGTTGTTTGTCAATATCCCACCTGTACAACCGAATTCTAAATTATCACGTTTTCGTAATAACATGTTCGTGTATCTCACCATACCCAGAGTCTCACGACCTAAGATAGGCTACTGTGTTTGTGGTTACAAACTTTTCCCTGCCATTACCTGCTCCTTCGTGCCAAACTTCTATCTCGCAGGAATTAGATAGGGCCTCTCGTTTTCTGCACTGACTTCCATGCTGAAATCATACTTAAACGATCCGACGTTCCTATCAGTTTTTGAAAATTCAAACAACAAAGATTCATTTCATGTACACAACTTTTCTTATCGACTTCATTCTTCTCATACTGTACATCCTTTACCAAACGAGTTAGTTGATAGATCTTTGACTCTGTGCCAACACCTCTATTACCAAACATTGGAACCAAACATTCTGATTGGCAAAGAAGATTCATCGCTGTCTCCGCGTGCCAACGTGCTATTTCCTCCTGTTGTAGTATTACAATAATAATTATTAAATTAGAAATGCTTGATTAACGCACCCATATTTCAAATTTCAAGCTAACTGATTGCAGAATTTGCACATAGATCATTCCATACCCAGACAGACTTGAAATATAACTCCGTCAAATGAAAATAACACACAAAACCCATTGGGGGCATTGTAAAACAAGTAATTACAAACATTTTAAGACCTCGAACGCCTAATTCTACTTAGCGACTCGGGAGAAATCGTGTTCTTAAGATTTGCGGACGTTATCCGCCAGACAAACAAAACGGACGCTCATACTGGGCTTTCTGCTGGGTCCGTTGCGTTCTTTACTTTATTACGAAGAAAATCAGACCGCGTACGCTTAATTTGATCGATTGAAACCGGAGATATAGTCAAAAAACCTTGTTTAGGTCATAAAAAATCGTTAAAATATACTGCTATAGCGTCCAAAACCGTTCATTTTGGAGGAACTGACCTGGTTAAGTATGAACAAAATCGGAGGGGGTCGGTACATTTCGAGTCTGTCTGGGTATGGAATGATCCTGCTCAACTCTCAGAACCTTCTGTAAAATGTGTTCTTACTCTGCAACCAGATGTTGTCCTTTTGAGTGCACAGAATTTAAATTTTCCAAGTGGCTACTGACAATGAAAGGGGGCATTCTGGCAGGTACAGACAGACAAACCACACGATGCTGATAATCAAACTTGTACAATTTTCAGTAAAAGGGAACTGGGGAATCTTTTTTAAATGAAATTTTTCAAATCATAGGCAGAAAACTCGATGAAAACAACTGTCAGAAAGTACCTTGTTAGACTAGGAACTGTGTGGTAGGTACATTGTAGTGTTTATGGTCGTGTTTCAAATGTAGTTAATCTTGCGTAGCAGAGCACTCTGGTACACGCTGTAGTACCAGATATTGGAACCATACAGTTTAATTGGTAGGGAAGATCACTGTTTCTGCGTTCAGATATGAGAACCAAACAGCACTCACTGGCTTTGCGCACCAACACACTGTCGTAGCAGATATGGAACCAAACAGTTGATTTGATTGAGAAGCAAATTATAAGTTGTTACCAGGCGTGGCTGCGGCTAGGTGCTCCAATGAATCGATAAACGAAAAGCATGAAAGCTATCCCTCCATTGAAGCTAATGAAACTAGACTGGTCTTAACCTATTCGAACCAACAAGCGAAAAAGAGCTTCCAGGGCTCTGCTTGGAATGCAGTTTGAAGAGGGGACCTATCCTATTAGAAAACAGAAGGAAATGAGTAGGTGTTTCCAGATTGCACAATATAATAGGACAGGAGGCGGAATTTTGGAGCATTTTCAGTTTGAAGTGAGACGTGCTTATGCGATTAACCAGTGAGAGAGCTCGAAACAACCAAACAAAACGCATTTTGATTGGTTTGCCCACAGCTTGGGGCGCTTCGAACGTATTTCGATCTTATCATTTCGTTATCAGTGCAGAGTATTCTAACTGCTCAGTCCATCACTGTTCAGTTTTCGAAGTTATTCATAATTGGCCCGTTGATATCAGAAGAGCATTATTCGCGGAAACTGTTTTAAAACAATCATCGGCATGATGCTTGGTTCAGTGTGAACTGTCATCTGTGCCAATTACAGTTCTCGAATGTCCAAGTGCTTTTCAGGATCATGTTGGACAGTCTAGTTCTTTTGTTACTCTATGTGGTAGACTGACCAAAAAGAAAGGGATTTGCACTTACAGGGATCGTGCACCTGTTGGCGTCTTTATTAATTTCTGTGTATTGCATTTTTGCATTAATGCAGTTTTAAATGAAGGGGGACGAGATATACACAACTCGCGACTTTTATTTTTCTAAGAGAAGCATCGTTTCTGTGCTCTTAGCGATAGCCCCCTGGTGATCTCTTTGCATCCTTGGGTATTCCTTGGGTGGAGCTGCCTTGGTTGGTACGTAATCTGTTAAAAAGTTCTGAAGTAGTTTCCGTTTGAGCTCTTACACTCATATAATGTAATGATACACGACCTGCCAAAAACTTGCTAGCTCTCATTCTCATGGTGAACTTCAAATTAAAGATTCCATTTGATATGATTTTTAGAAAATCAATAACTTGAGTTTTTTAGTGCTGGTGAAACAGTTTTTCATTGAGGAACATAGAACTCCATTTCGAAGCCAGGAATGATTGGAAATACCCTGTGAATCACACCGTTCAAATGCCAATGTTGATAATCGCAGTGTTTCTTGTAGTGCATGGAATCTTCTGAAATTTTCCCCTATGACTGTGATTTTAACTAATTCAGTCTTCCCCTGTTGGAAATTTCGTGAACTGTCGACACTTTTGACACTTGTCTCATATGAACAAATACTCAATTTCAGAAGGAAAAAATTTGACCTAGATATCTTAATTTCAGACCAAAAAATTGACCCCTCGTCATTTGTCCAGTGGACCCATCAATTACGGAGTCACCAATCCAACATTCGGCTCGGTCCAACACCAGTTTTTCATTGAGGAACGTATAACTCAATTTTGAAGCCAGAAATGATTGAAAATGCCCAGTGAATCACATCGTTCAATTTTTTTTTTTTTTTTTACTTTATTGGCATTAAGTTTTTATACAGCCATAATAATGTTTTTAGATTAATTTAAATATACACATTCAATGTGCCTAAAAAGTTATAGATTTTCTTGTATAATAAATAATTTCCGCTTTGTAACAAAGTCAAGTAATTAAAAGGATGATCTATTAGTTCTATTATATCACCAAAAAACTCCTGTCGTTGCGTGTGGAAGGTGGGGCACTCTATAACTAAATGTTCCAAGTTTCCATTTATTTCGCCGCATCTGCTGCATCCCGCTGATTCTCGCACTCCAATTCTGAACAAGAAAGAATCACAGATTCCATGGTTAGCTCTCAATCTGCTTATGGTTCTACCTAAATCCTTGTCCACTTCTTTCCTAATAAACCATGGTCTAGCTGGGATGACCGGCTGCATTCTCTTGTAGAAGACACCCTCCGTCGATGTTGAGAAAAGCGCTTGCCATTTACCCCTATGGATCCTGAAAATCGAAGGGAAGAAGTCCACCTCAACCGCCAAATCCAACGGCTCCTTAGCTAAACGGTCGACCAACTCATTTCCATTAATCCCAGCATGCGATTTTATCCATAAGAATCGAATCTCTATGTTGTTGATTTTGCACATATGTAGTAGATGTATAAGTTGTTTTGTCAAAACATTCGAAACGCGTTTGAAGGACGACGAACCAATTTTTTGCAGAACACTCAGGGAGTCCGTACATATTATGTGGGATGAGTTTGAATCTCTCAGTTGCAGTATATAATAAGTGGCCTTCACGATCGTTACGGCTTCAGCATGGTAACTTGAAGTCATGGGAGGTAGTTTATATACTGCTCTATAGCCAGTTGTCGAATTCCAAATTGCGCAACCAACGAACTCTCCGCTCTTGGACCCATCCGTGAAAGTGATATTGCTATTCGGCCATTTAGATGAGACAAATGCGTTGAACTCAACATTTAAGTTAATGTCCACAGATCTTCTTGGTACAAACCTATTTATAAATACTGGATTAACTAATTCTTCATATTCCAAAGTGAACTTAGGCGGTCTCAAACCACTGTAAACTTTGGAGAAATCACATGTATAAAACTAACCATTAAAATTGGTGACTTCCGTATATACATGTCCTTGGAGTTCAGATCAAAAACACTCAGTCTGCAGATATCGTTAAGAGCCTCACTACATCGCGACTTAAGTCTCAAAATATATCTATCGCTCAGCATTTGTACTCGAATTCGTATGGGTAGTTCTCCTGTCTCTGCCAGCAGCACATCAGTTGGTGTCGATGTTAGACACCCCAGGCAAATAATGTTTCAATCTCAAATGTTTATAATCTCAGTGTTTCTTGTAATGCATGGAATCTTTTCGATCTTCCTGTATGACTTTGTTCAGTTTTTCCCAGTACAAAATTTCGTGAATTGTTAGCACTCGTCTAATGTGAACAAATACTCAATTTCAGACGAAAAAAATTTGACCTAGATATCTTAATTTCACACCAAAAAAATTGACCCCTCGTCATTTGTCCAGTGGACCCACCAATTACGGTAGTCACGAATCCAACATTCGGTTCGGTCCAACAATAACTCACTAATCACGATTACCTAACTGTTTTTTTGTGGAATCTGCCCCTAGAACAGAATTTTCCCTGAAAACCCCACAAACGATAAAACGATTTACGAAATCCACACAATTAATTCGTCATTGGAACTCGTATAAAAAAAAGAACCTCAAACTGACCCCACGATGACCCATTTCACCCGAAACGTACAAACGGAGAATTTTCGCTAAATCGGCGTAATATTTTCCGGCGCTCCGGAGTAGTGGACAGGTTATTTGGATGAAATCTTGTAAAAACGCTTATTCGGCAGAAATATCCGTTTTTGCGAGGGTTTGGAAATAACGTGTTTGATACGTTGGCGTCAAATGTTCGTACCTTCGTCATATATCTGTTATTCACCTTGGAAGATACCGGGATTATTATTTTCTTCTTAGATGAATTGTGACGAAATATGAGCGTTTACATAGTGTGATAGTTTTTTTTTCGGTGGCAGGTGAGGAAAATTTGAGATCCTTAGGTGGAAATCGGATTTCCTAAGATACCCAAAAGGGACTGCACTGTGGGATTCAAACCCACTAAAACCTCAATTTCCCACGACGGAACTCAGTGGAACTGTTTGACACGTTACATTATGTTACTGAATCTCTCGGTCCGTGTTCCCCTGCTCTGCTCTCCCGTTCTTTCGTGGAATTTTTGGATCTTTTCAGAAAAGGATGAACGGCGATCAGTTCTGTTCACGCTCAAGCATTTTTCTTAAGATACATTCTGGTCTCATGTCCTGAGGTGATATCTCCAGTGTCTGCTGAAGCCAACTTATGTTGGCAGCCCAGAATTCACATTGAAGAAAGTTGGAACACATCGTCATCATCCTGTTCCTTGCAGTACGGGCACGCTGGGTCATCCACTTTCCCCATTATCAAGTAGGCGTAGAAGAATGGCCTGAGAGGAACTGAGTCAGGATAAAAGTTCACCTCCCCATGCGATCTGTTCATCCACGTGTTGATACAGGATATTAAGCGTGCAGTCCATCTTCCTCGGTGTTCTGCTATCCACATCTCCTGCCAGTTATCCATCGTGCGCTACCGCTCTTCCTTGGCAACTGTATTTTATTTAAAAACCCTTTTCGTCGAACTTATCCGTTCCTGCGCCATGAGTTGTATTGGGATGACTCCCGCAATAACAAGTATGGCTGGTTCCAACACAGTCCTGTATGCACAGGCGATCCGTAGTGCTCCTGTTCGTTGTACTGCTACCATTCTCTTGCGGTAATAGGCGACGTTCAAGGCGTCTGCCCATAGTGTGATAGGTTAACTCTATCAAATATGTTGTTCATCATTAACAAATTAGTGATATTTTCCTCATGCGGACTAAGTCACTCGCGACGAACTTGTGGAAGCCCATTTCAATAAAAATAGAGTAAGATAGAACGTTGTCTATATTTCCACAAAAATAATGAGTTACACAGTTGAATCTATTTCGACGGTTAGGTCGTCGGCAGTAACAAACATGAAAGCGCATCTTATAATGGCCCAGGTGAAAGGAGATTGAATCCCATTGGCTTAGAGAAGTGAAAGGGGCGGAGGGCCAACCAATGGCACTTGAGGCTTACAAAGTGAAAGGGACACAAACGCTAACAGGATGGAGAAGGTGAAATTCGAAATTGTTATGAGTGGCAGGTCTGGAAAATGTTTAAATGAGGTTATTCCTCAAAATATTCCACCAGAATGGGATTATTCTTGCAATAAGTTTTACTCTCCCTCTCCTTAATTTTACTGTTTGTGCCTCTTTCACTTTGTAAGCCTTAACCCTAGTTAGGTGGCCTCCCAGAATCGCCGATTACAGGTGGACTACTTAAAAATGACGTGGTGTACTAAAAGTTCTTGTTTCATGGCCATCTATCGAGTTTTGAGAGGGAGAAAAGCGTAAAAACTGCAATACTTGACACTTAATAAATTTATTCATTCTTAAGAACAATTTTGAACCATGTAAAAAAATTATTAACCTTGCTTCCATCACAGTTCTTGAAGTTACTATTAATGACTATTTGAGCAGTCTTTTAGTGAAGAAAATCTCCTATGAATCGATGTGTGTTCGAATGTGTTCTGTCTAGTTTGCTGGTCTGGATGCTCGCTTCGTTCGCATCTTGAAAACAAAAAAATATCCTAAATCAATCCTTCCAGTAAAGTATAGATCAGTTGGACAAATAGATCAGAATGAATCATGAATCGTGTATATATCGATTGAATCCTTATTTCTGAGTCTCTATACTGCCCTTCTCATTGGTTCATTTACAAAACTATCGATATATTTTTCGATATGTGTGGGAGGTTGCGATGGGGTTGCGTGCGGGGACAGGCTAGAACAGCACTTACTTGAGTTTTTCTACTGAGCCAACGTCTTCCTCAGGAAAAAACGTTTTCTATTTTACTTTTGAAAGTAGGAGTGTAGTCTGTGATTCCCATTTTATCATTTAAATGATTAACAGAAATACAATCCTGTTCTAAGCGACCGACCAGATAGGCCTCTCCCCGCTCAACTCTCCTTCAACTAACCTTCGGGAGGGCTCCTCCCGCCCGTTGTTATCCCGGCATCACCACTTTCCCGTCCGCCCGAGGGGGTCATTCGCGTACCTGCCACCTTGGTAAGCACTAGCCTCTCTGGTGCTCTGGTTGAATCTACAGATTTTTCCAGGGAGTTGGTTAGGCTTTGTAAGTACCGTTTATGAACACAGAATGCGCTCACGTAAACCCTTGTTAGCCCCCTCCCCCCCATGCCTTAACAAATTGTTTCATCAGCACCATTTAATGTGAAGTGGTGGCCTTTTTGGGATCCACGAGGCTTTCCCTCTCAACGTTTTTAACCCTTACCTGCTTGGTATTTCTCAAGGGCCAAGCTTTTATCATTTAAATGATTAACAGGAGTAGAATCCAGTTCTTAGCAACCGTACCGACCCGACAGTTCCGCCATCCCCTCCCCCCGCTCAACACTCCTTCAACTAACCTTCGGGTGGGCTCCTTCCACCTTGCTGCCCTTTGTTATCCCAGCATCACCACTTTTCGTCATTCGTGTACCTGACCCCCCCCCCCCCCCCCCTCAGCCGTAGCTTTCATCTCTATTTACTGAGCACCCCTCCTCTGAGCTAGAATCCCATATTTGTAGGTTGCCTAGGCAAAACTTTTCATCTTCGGTACTTAAATGTATAAAATTAATCATTTAAATGATCAGGCTGTAGAACCATAGAGGTCTACTGTCCCGCTTTTTTATTTAAGGGGGACGCTATGCGGGTTTGCATATCTTAGCCACTAGAGCAGTCTAGCTGCAGCCAGTTAGCCGCAAGTTGGAAAACCGACCTTAATGCTGCTTGGTGGCCCCAGACGCCTTTGAAGTTTTTATACAAAGATAAGACCACGTATGAACGATCAATCGTTTGCCATTTTGCCATCCAATCAGCAGATCTCAATCCAACTCAAGCACAAGGACGATGCCAATTCGAGATGGAAAGATTTGTAAAACTTGAATCGTTTTAACTTGAAACTGTGTAACTACCCCGACATGCGTCACTCGTTTTTTATCCCTTTTCCAAAAATAGTCGCCTCCTCCGAAAGACCGAGACGGAAGGTTCTAAATAGATGAGCGAGTATTAAGTTCATTGGTCGAAGAATAAAGTGAGGTTTCCGTAGCTTTGAGGTACTTTTTTCCCTGGTAAGGTATCGAGACACCCGTGCGATGGGTCTGCCGATGTCTTCTGTGTGGCTTCTCCGAAGACGTCACAAGTGGCCTACACGGAGAAGGAATTCAATTACAGGAGAAGGTCATCACGTGAACGGGCTTCCAAACGTTTTCGTTCGAGTTAGAAAATCGTGCGTGAAAATGGCCAATTTTGTGAATCGTATATCTTCGCACTTCGTCACTTATGGAAAAAGAAGTAGTTAGTAGGTGAAGGTGAAAATACTGCGCCGAAACTTGGAGTGAGGTTCGATTGTGATATCATATCGAGGTAATTTCCATCAACAATAATTCGGTGTTAGCATTTGTCAGGAGTCAGAGAAAATTGAAGAAACTCGACACTGTAGGGTAAGGTGCTGTACCTTGAGCCACTTTTTGCATTTCGATTTTTCCTGGAGGTAATTATGGTCCGATCAATTCGGTTTTGGTCTCAATCAGTCCAGAAACAAGTTGGCTTCAGAAACTAATTTTCATAATATTTAAATCAGCATTCATCTGTACATACTACCCAATTTCCCCAACACCCTCCAAACTGGCTCATGGTACAAACGTGGTTGTACCTGGAGCCAACTGTGGATGTACCTTGAGCCACATATACGACTAATAGTAATTCGAGCAGTTTCTCAGATTCAGCAGGAAAGTTAAACGTGACTTACTAAAAACCTTTTTTTTTTTATTGTCACAGATGCAAATAGGAACTATTAAATGTCATTCATTTCAGGTGAGATCTCACTAAAACTTAGAAAAAATTTTAATATAATAATTAGGACTGAACTATTTTGAAAAGCTCAGTCTTGAAATATTGACTTAGGTTTATCGATTGACTTAGATAGGATGTCATTCATTTGAGGTGAGATTACACTAAAACTTAAGAAAAATATTAATATAATCATTATGGACTGAACTAGGTTCGATATTTTGAAAAGCTCAGTCTTGAAATATTGACTTAGGTCTATCAATTGACTTAGGTCGAATGAACATTTCAATGAAATCAGGATGCTCAGAGATTGAAAAAAAAGGAGGAAGTGCCTTAAAATGTCAGGCTGAGTTCATTGGAAGGAACCTTAATTATCTTGAATCACTTGTTGAGATCGAGTTCGGCCCTACATCACATTCCGTTGAATGAAAGTCCAAAAGTAATTTCTCCCCTCCTACTAATGCCTTTTGATGTTCAGTTTACTCCGAGGCGTCTACAATATACAGATTCAAACCATAAAACTCCTATCACCATCAACTCACCTCCAAACAAAGCTATGTTAGATGGCTCATGGTACAAACACGAAAGTGGCTCTAGGTACAAACGAGTATATCATACATGAAAAACAGCCTGGATGACCAAATGTCAATGTTTTGATGGAGAGTGACTTGATTAAATTTTAAATAAGATACTTCACTACAGAGATCAGGATTAATCACCTTAAATGTGTTCTTACTTTGGTGGTAATCACTTCCTCAGCTGCCTCAGAAAATTACATCACAACACCGCGAAAACATTATAACCTTACAGTTGGATAATAGTCTTGCCATCAGCTGTGAAATAGTATTCCTACTTTTTGGTGATGTGTGGGCTCGTGGATTATGGGAAAATAATATTTTCCTCCTTACTCCAAACTCAGAAAGTTACGGGTGGCTCCAAGTACAAGCATGTGCAAGGTACAGCACGTTACCCTAATCATTGAGCAAGAGCAATATCTCAAGCAGTTCGCAAATTGACTGACGGAGCGATTGAAATTGCCCAATAACGTCAGTGTCCAAGACTGCTGGTCAGCTTTACTTGGATCTATGGACACCACGAAGGGAACGTGAGTAAAATGTGTGTTTTTCTCAGCCAAAAATGCGAAGGAGATCAATCCTGTTAACAATCAACCCTGAAACTTCATCTCCGAGAGGATCAGTTAAGTCACTGAGTGGCTCGTGATGCTGTAGGTCGCGGGATTGGTTCGGATGCCACCCTTCGTGACAAACATCAACTTCCAAAATATTCCGAATCTCCTTTGTCTTGCAGGCTGGTTGCAGCGGATCTCTTTCAGCCACGACAGTGTTATGAAAAGTTGTAGACACCTTTTCGTTGATCATAATTTCTGACATGATTTTTACAGGAGCATTGCAAAACCTATTTTCAAGGCGTAAGATCCTCAACTTGAATGAGGAAAAAATTGCGTTCATAGAAAATTTATAGGTTCATAAAAATCAACTGGTGAGTCGTGTATTTAACTTTTAGACCAACCACGACAATGTGAATAGTTGGGTAAATTACCTATTTTCTTTTCTTTGAAAACCAAATGTCCTTATTGTTGCCAAAGGGAATTGAAGAGCTCGTCAGAACCTGCAGTTAGGAAACAAAATGAAGAACGTAGGCCTAATGAGTGAAATATCACAGGTGGTAGACATGAATTTGCCCTCAGTTTAGGAATCACCCATTTATATTTTATTTTGTAAGATTCACATTTCATCTATATGTCGGAGAGATGTACCTAAAGGTATTTCAGCTTCTTCTGGGTAGTCTGAGCAGGATGGTGAGAGGGCGTAAATCGATTCACTACACTTTTCGTTTAACTGATTATAATGAGAAACTTTGAAAGGGATGATCACAGTATGGATAACAAAATGAATTTAAATAACAAGGAAATGATGCCTAGCTTCCACTGTGTGACTTTGCCTTCTCAAAAATATTTTCTTTGACAAGTAGGTATATGCGTTGAGCGTGACTCGTTGACTCTGACTGAGCCCTTCAGGAAAAAGGCATTAACGTCCCGGGAGTGCAAGGCTTCTGGTCGTTAGGCCACTAGGTATGATTGGTGGTGTCTTCGATATATAAATGATACATATAAACTAGTTTTGGCAAAAATTATCTATTTGAAATCTTTAGAAATGAATTTTGGCTACAGGCTTATGGGTGATTCTCATTTAACGGGACAATCGAGGTTTTGATTCTGACTAAAAAATTTTGTTCTATTAAATTTATGTTTTTTTTTTTTTTATTATACAATCTAGATGTTACTCCAATAGTATAGGATGTACAATCTCGCAGATTTTCGTTTGTTTCCTCAAAATTCAGGTTTTAAAATTTTATAGGTTACGAGAATGGTATGTATCCATGACGATGAGCTTTGTCAACCAAATAACGATAAATTACGTAAACGATGTGTAGGTAAGGTTGAATGAGACAGATATCTGATTTCAGTTTTTCCTGACTGCGCTAGAACAAGTGTCACCACATTTTAATATTAGTATATATTTAGTATCAAATACCAAAATTGAAAAAAAAAAATTGTTTCAAACAGCCATGACGGCTTTTGTGTAGCCACAACAATGAAGTTTAAAATCGTCACGACAATGAGAAATCAACATTAACCTTCTACAATTAGGAGTCTAATGAACACTTACAGAAATTGAAACTTGCATTAAATAGAGTTTTTACATCTCTATCCCAAAATGAATGCTAAACGAATCAATAAGATTGATTAAGAGTGATTTTCTAACCCATAACAATGAGAAGTATGAAACGTACACACCTGGTTAACAAACGGCTAACTTCATTTTTGAGCCCCAACTGTATAGAAATGGCGGAAGCATGGTGTTTCCTCAAAGGGCAGGGTAACCAACGTTGAAAAAACTCTGAATTGCCGAAAAATGCCCTCATTTGAGAGAGCTACGATGATTTCCTTCAACTTTGAGCACTTGATTCGTACAGACTATCTAAAAGTTAGTCCCACTTGTAAGCGCACTAACATCCAGTAACTAATTCTAAAAAAATACTAGTTAAAATATTTCCGGTAAACGTACTTTGAGCGGATAAAATTTCGGATTAAGTTCAAATTCTGACTCACGGACAGACCATGACAATGAGATTAGAGGTACATTTCGATCAATTACCGGCATGTACAATGAAGAGTAGCCTAACTTTATGACAGCCATGAGTAGGCCTAGTTACCACATAAAATCTACAAAAATAATTTTTGGAAAAAGTTGAACAGAAAATTATTTATCAATGAAGGACAGCGATTGTCCAGTAAAATAGGAATCACCCTTATAGAAATCAAACTATTAATTTTTATTTCTAATTCTAGGCGTTTTAGGTATTTCTGCTTGTGATTACCTTAATCACATCACCTTTGTTGACGCCTGTGATTCTTATTTATTGCTACAAACGGAACATGGAGACGTCCCTGTTATTTTTGCAATATGTTTCGTCGTCTTTTACGGGATAGTACTAAACGAGTTTACGACAAGGTGAACGAGGGAATCCGTAGTTTTACCGCCTGAGATTCAATCGAAGCAGGTAAATTCTTTCATCGTTCGTTTCTGTGGTTGCGAGGGTAAACCGGCGGTTTGTTCAACGTTTTTTGCGCAGTACCGGTTCCCAGGATAGCTATCATTCTGATATGTTCCATCAACTTCACTTCCTATGATAATTTATTCAACAGAACATTACCACGCGTTTATATTATTCCAAATTAACTTTTTATGGCCGACCTCGAAAAATTTCAAGGGGAATTGCAAGATTGAAGTTTGAAATTATAATGTTTGGCTAACAACATCATCCGTTTAACCCTTCCAGAATTGGCTTTTACATGTGGACTAAGTAAAAATGACGTAGTGTGCTAAAATTTCTTGTTTCATGGCCATCTTTCCAGTTTTGAAGATGGAAAAAAACTTTCAAACTGCAATACTTAACACTTTATAAATTTATTCATTCTTAAAAACAATATCGAACCATATAAAAAGGAATTATTAACACTTTTCTATCACAGTCCTTCAACTTTTATAATTAATGACTATTTCAGCAGTCTTCCAGTGAACATTGTTCAGCCTTGCTTAATAGTCCGCGCACTTATTGAAAACAAGTGAACTGTGTTTTAGTCTCTGAAATGGGCTGATTCTAAGTAACATGTGTATACGATTCGTAAATTTGCAAAGAACTCATCATCTATCACCAATTTGTCCTCGTGGTTCCTTGGCTCTTAACATTTGTTGTTTCACCATACATCAGGCTTTGAGTGTCTAATCGAGAGTTGAGGAGTTAGCTTTCAAACGGGCTTATGTCCATTCTTCAGAAAAAAGTGTTTGTTTTTTTGCGATTTTAGAACCTTTGATATAAACTCTATCGACCTACGAACTACTTTTCTTTCAAATTGGCTTGCATCCAGTCTTAAAAAATAGCGAAACATTGATGCTGCAACCAAAGCGGCTCGTATCCGTCCCCTTATTTTAGACTAGGTTTTTCCAGCAAAGTGGAACTTATCCCTTTGAAGTATAGTACTTATCCCGGGTGTTGATAGTGTGAAATCGAACGGGCGCATATCCAAAATGAAATTTACCACCGACTGCTAGAGTGAACCACAGACTGAGCATCTATAACCATCCCTGGTACCCTTCCCACTAACGGAAGGGCAGCACTTAAGTTCTTGGGTAACCGTGTTGTCATCTCGGCAAGTGTGAATCTCACATGTTAGGTTGCCTTACATTTTGTACTTAGTCAAAATTGAAGTAGTAGTCCTCGTTGTCGTTGTTTTTGTTTCCATTCGTCAGTTCAGCGTAATAATACTTACTGTACTCGATTTCCAACGATTTTTGGCGAAGTTCAAGTGAAATAAAAACGGAGTAAGATATAACGTTGTCTATATTTCCACGAAAGTAAAGAGTTACACTGTTCAATCGATTTCGACGGTTAGGTCATCATCAGTAACAAACATGAACTGTTTTTATTTGAAATGGGTTTCCACAACTTCGTCGCGAGTGACTAAGTCCGTATAAGTTCAAGTGAAGTGAAATGGTTCGCTTCGTGGGGGAGTTAAATGTGGTGACGAGGAAAAGGCGGTCGACCCATGAAGACAGCAGCAAAGCTCCGACAGGCTCAAAGTTTGCCGAGATTTTGAAAAACATACCAATTGTGAAGACAAGCGAGGAATATGAAACTGCGTACTCAGAAGTCGGGAGCGTGAAAAAATTCGGGATCGATTGGGAAGTGCTGAACATAAAGGATCTGGAAGGAACATACAGTAAAATCAAAGGAATAAGCCAGGCGAAGCGGATTGTTATTAAGAAATTTAAAAAGCGAAATGGTGGAGGGGTCACTACCAGAGTGCAATGCAAAGCACACTATAGATATGAAAATGATTCTGAACAATATATATCAATTGTTAAAAATAACAAAACAGAACAGTATGCCCCCCCCCCCCCCCCAAGTCTTTTCTTAGCAACGTTCTGTGACCTCGGAAAAAAATAAGGACGTTAAACACCTTCTTTTGACGCATTTTGGCAAAAACAGGGAAAACCCTCAAAAGACGTCCCAACGCAGAGTGACGATGATGGACAACAAGAAGACGTCATTGGTAGTGACTGCTTAGACCCAGAAGAACATGAAGTCCATATTTTAAAAGCTTTTTACTCATTCACTATTTTGTCAGTTTTTTTGTTCGTGCAGCAAACTTTTTTTTCGTTTTCCCCAAAACAATTAAAACTGGATATGGGCCCGTTTGAAGGCAAACTCCTCAGTTGTATGTTAAAGTATTCATATGTCGTTAATATTAATTTGTCTGGCAAACCTTTTTAAAGCCCACTCATATGCTGGACATTCCCTGTCTGTCGCCTCGTGGTTGGTTTCCAGCCCGGCTCGCTTGCAGTTCACATATTTCTCTACTTCACTGGTGAATAAGCTGGTTCGATGAGAGCCAAGCACCTTGCACGAATGAGGAGTTTGCTTTCAAACGGGCCTATATCCAGTTTTAATTGTTTTGGGGAAAACGAAGAAAACCTTTGCTGCACGAACAAAAAGCTGACAAAATAGTGAATGAGTAAAAAGCTTTTAAAATATGGAGTTCATGTTCTAGAAGCTGGGTCTAAGCAGTCACTACCAATGACGTCTTCTTGTTGTCCATCATCGTCAGTCTGTGTTGGGTCGTCTTTTAAGAAGGTTCGATTAGGGAGGTTTTAAGAAATGGAAGGTTTTTAACGTCCTAATTTTTCTCCGAGGTCGAAGAACGTTGCTAAGAAAAGACTTAGGGGGGCCATACTTGCTTCTGTTTTGTTCTTTTTAACAATTGATATATATTGTTCAGAATCATTTTCATATCTATAGTGCGCTTAGCATTGCATTCTGGTAGTGACCCCTCCACCATTTAGCTTTTTGAATTTCTTAATAAGAATTCGCTTCGCCTGGCTTATTCCTTTGATTTTACTGTATGTTCCTTCCAGATCCTTTATGTTCAGCACTTCCCAATCGGTCCCGAATTTTTTCACGCTCCCGACTTCTGAGTACGCAGTTTCATATTCCTCGCTTGTCTTCACAATTGGTATGTTTTCCAAAATCTCGGTAAATTTTGAGTCTGTCGGAGCTTCGCTGCTGTCCTTTTCCTCGTCCCCACATTTAACTCCCCCACGGAGCCTCCAACCATTTCACTTCACTTGAACTTAGCCAAAAATCGTTGGAAATCGAGTACAGTAAGTATTATTACGCTAAACTGACGAATGGAAACAAAAACTACGACTACTACTTCACTTTCGCCTAAGTACAAAATATAAGGCAACCTAACATGTGCCGCACACTCGTCGAGATGACAACACGGTTACCCAAGGGCTTACCAGGGATGGTTATAGATGCTTAGTCTGTGGTTCACTCTAGCAGTCCGGTTGTGAACTATATTTGAATTAGCGGTGGTAAATTTCATTTTGGATATGCGTCCGTTCGATTTCACACTATCAACACCCTCCCTACCTCGAAGGGATAAGTTCCACTTTGCTGGAAAAACCTGGTCTAAAATAAGGGGACGGATATGTGTGCCGCTTTGGTTGCAACATCAATGTTTCGCTATTTTTTAAGACTGGATGCAAGCCGATTCGAAAGAAAAGTAGTTCGTAGGTCGATAGAGTTTATATCAAAGATTCTAAAATCGCAAAAAAAAAAACATTTTTTTCTGAAGAATGGATATAAGCCCGTTTGAAAGCTAACTCCTCAAGTGTGTCTTCGTCTCTACATCTGCTTGCTGAATGACCGTAAGCTTGGCACTAAGTATAACAGCGTCAATTGAAGTCAATGTAGTCACTAACTTCACATCTTGAGAATCCGATATTCAGGTTTCGTGCCCCTAATAACCAGGGCCGTATTTAGCTTTATGAGAAGGCCGGGTGAGATCCCCCCCCCCCCCCCAGATGGTATGGTAATAATTATATGTCCCCTAC
Organism: Creontiades dilutus; assembly: GCA_031894815.1. NCBI lineage: Eukaryota > Metazoa > Arthropoda > Insecta > Hemiptera > Miridae > Creontiades > Creontiades dilutus. Next base: position 1,128,299 of record JAVIWC010008305.1, read on the forward strand.
TTTATATTCAGGTAAATTGACACCTCCCCAATAGGCGCTGTTTTGCATATATGAACAAGTAAAATGACAAGTTTGTTTAACATTTACACGCCGTGATTGACTTATTTTCTTTATAGTTGCATTTTACTTAATACCAGATAACCTTCATACTTTATGTTTATCAAAATTCATAAGAAACTGGATATTTTCCGTTTTACGTATATACGAATACCACCATTTAAACCCTCCAACAGTGCCACTGTACAGCACTCTGCGGAGTTAGGTTAGGTTTTTAACAGTTGTATACTTATAACGGAAAAGATCCAAACAATTCATTTATTTTATCACAGACAACATTTGAAATGCTGTTTTAAAGATTAATAATTACGTAGCATATTTTAAAAACTCAACTTCTATCTAATGAAAGGGATTAATTAAACGTACACTGATATAGGTTGAAAACGTGTAAAAATTTTAATTACATACATCATACATGTTTTTGTGAACACTGGATATCCATTAAATGTTAGTAGGAAATAAGGTAGTGTTATAGTTGAAAGTCCTTCTTATTGTATTCTTCAATCTAAAACACTTTGCGCCGAGCCTTCTGTAAAGTATATCAGTTGTGTGGTAACTCTACTCTAAGGTTTGCCAAAAGTATTGGTATTTATTGTTTTCGGTTTTTCCCGCTGGTGTTTTAAATAAGTAATATAAATATAAAATATGTAGCCAAATTTGCCGCCCCTGGATATCTACCGCCCTAGGGCACGGCCTACTCGGCCTAATAGGAAATACGGCCCTGCTAATAACAGATCTCGAACTTTACTATACGTCTTGACCACCCATGTTACCTTTTCTCATTCATGAATGAATAGGCAAAACCATTGTTCATACCTTCATATGAAGGAATTATATCAGGGGAACCCGTTTTAAATCACTCCAGTGGCAGATTCTACGCAGTATTTAGTTCCAGAACCAACTAAACCCAGTAAAGGGTAGTACTTAAGTACTTTTGTTGACAACAAAATCTCCAGCAAAACCTGCTAGTGAACGTCTGCCTGCTTTTCTTACTTCACTGGCACTAAGTGCGGCCTTAGCTCTATTTCTGTCCTACTCAACCCACAAAGTTTAAATTTGACCAATGTGACATGGTAAAGGATACTGAATGACCCGTGGTTTCATGTGCAGAGCTTTGTGGCAGGTTTTTTCCTAAATCAAAATTTCCACTCCCATTCAGTGTTTTAAACTATTTTGAATAACCTTTCGTTTCCTGTCTGTGTGTGTTTCCTATATTTGTGGAGTCCAAGTGGCCTAAGATGAACTTTCAAGTTTATCTCTTTAAAAAATCGCGTTCTAAATGTGTTTGTTATTAGTGCTCGGCCTCGACGTGACTTTTAATTCCAGGCGTCTCGTCGCTCGAATTAGGTTTCTATTCAACTTTCGATCTCAATAACTTCGGATTCCCCTCCGGGGCAAGAATTCCCTCCCCTGGTAAGAGACCGTGGATGTTATAACCGATTGTTTATAACATCCACGATTGTAAAACGTCGTGGGGTATATCCCCCTTCTCCCGTCGACCCGGCGCATTCTAGACACATCTGGGAGGGCCCGTTCGGTTCCCCTGTATACGGAGGTAAACAACATCACGCCACTTCCAGTCAAGTCGGAAAAGGTTCAAGGCCTCAACCGGCCGGTTTCGCTCCCTCCCCCGTGCACACCGCCTTCTCGGCGTCCGGACCCCGAAACAAGGCCCACGGAAACAAAGCCGTATCAGCCGATGCACAAGGCAAAATTGTCTCTTTCTCTGATAAATGCGTGATCTTGATTGATCACTTTCAATAATGAACCTTCATTATCGACCAAGAAAAAAAATGTTAACCCTCTTCAAAATTTGTTGTTTAGCGTTTCAAGATGCGCAGAATCCGTAAAAACGCTGCACATTAATTCACAGAGTTTTATTATATTTTTGCGTTCTAACTTACCAGAAAATGTCTTGCCACTTTCCCAGAAAAACCACTTTTTTTACCAGTGTTTGCTAGAATTTGATCGGGTTGGCTAGAAGTTATTGCTAATTGGGCTTGATGTCCATGTGCGAAAGAACGAATTTTTTACATTAATTAAGGCCTTTTATGCCCCCATCGAAGGCTGATCACCTTCAAATGTAAAGTGACAAGGCTTACTATTGAAGAACATCAACCAAAAGTCCTTCCGCCGTACTGAGCTCTTCTCCGAAACTATTTAACCCAATTTATTGAAACTTGAGTCAAAAATCACATGTGAGCTCTGTTTTGGGAGGAATTCTTGCCATCAGTACCTGACAATCCTAAAGGATGAAATCAAAGAGTTGAAATATTCAAAAATCAAAATATCGAAAACTGCTGTTTACTGCCATCCCTTAAATGAATCGGACAAACCCATTCGAACCGCTTTACGTTTATCCGTTCGCTCTCTGTAAGAGCTAGAACTTTGACAGATATAAAAACCGTCAACACGAATGTGCAATGCAGTATCTACTTAGGTACCTAACTTCCTACTTGTCATTGTTAGTCGTTTTAAGCAACATTTTACGGTTTTCAGTAATCAGGTGTGAAAAGTAGATAACACAGACCGAAAACCCGACGGTTGGAGCTTCGATAAGGAGACATTCGAGGATTTTAGCTATCTCGTGACAAGAATTCGTTACCGGCGCTCGTGGACTCTCTCGGCCTTTCAACTTCCGAGGGCCTGCCCCGAAACTACGCAGTCAGGATGGATGCTGGTAACGCGGGTTGTAAAAATGACGAGCATCCATCGTCGGGTGTTTCCATTCCAGCCAAGGGAAAGGCAATTGGAGTAGGTAGCGGTCGGATTCCAGGGCTTCAAAAACTGCGTTGCTGTCCCACCTGTCTGTTTTTACTACGTAATTTCTCGCTAAAGGAAGAAAAAAACGCTCAGTTGGGCGTGGCTCATAACTTCCGTTCATTCGTAACGCGATTGTACTTGTACAGATCAAAAGTGACATTAGAAGAAATAAATGTAAGTTGATAAATGAGGCGTGTAGTTTCAAAACCGGCTCAATCCTAATTGGAAAATTTTCTAGGAAACACAAAAAACGCATACTATTTTAGCCGTTTTAATGTACCACGTTGACTGCCCCCAGGTAGGCTGTCTTCTGCATATTTATGTGTAAGGTCTAAAGATAGATAAATAGATAGTTCATTTACATCATTTTACATGTTACATTCTTCAATTGAATAATAACTGATGATCGAGCTGGGTAGTGTAACACTGTGGCCCAGCTCGGAGTTGGTTCTTACATCTAATTTGTATAAAGTACGTACCTATAACACTATATTTACACCACATTAATTATCAAAATTTAGATTCCACTTCCATGAAATGATGTACTTAGTACACACGCGATTTATATAGCTGCTAATTTCATTTATTAATTGCTTCCGAGTCTACTAAAGTAGCGGAAGCATTGTTTTCACTTTCGGAATGTAAAAATTTTTTTGTCTCCAAAATCAAAAATTCCACTCGCATTTTGCGTTTTAGACCTTTCTGAACAATTTTGGTTCCGTGTCTGTCTGTGTCGTCTGTCTGTAAGCAAATCCTTGTTACGGGCAAAACTACACGAAGTTATAGTCCGATTTTGATGAAATTTTCGGGGATTGTGCGGGTTGGGGTGTAGATGGTCCCTTATAGGTTTCATGATCAATAGTAGCCTCTGCGCATGCGCAAACGTGAAATCCTTGTTACGCGCATAATGGGAGTTGTTGATCAATTTCGATGAAATTTCCAGGGATTGTTCGGTTTGATGTAATGGTCCCCTATAAGTTTCATGACCCCCGGATCAATAGCAGCCTCTGCGCATGCTCAAACGTGAAATCCTTGATTTCGATGAAATTTTAACGGTTCAATGTGTAGATGGTCCCCTATGAGTTTCATGACCCCCGGATCAATAGTAGTCATGCTCAAACGTGAAATCCTTGTTACAATAACTTCGGGAGTTCTTGACCGATTTCGATGAAATTTTCAGGGATTTTTCGGACTTATTAGGTATATTTATGCTCCTGCATAACACTAAATTTACCCTAATTCAATATTTCTTCTCCTAATTGAACGAAGTTCTTTAGTCAATAATAATTTTCAATGATCTATACAGTCATGTTATGGATACGAGGAAGCTATGTGCCACACCCACTTGGCAGAGGTTTTTTTTTATTAACCTTAGTTCATAAAGTACTCATATGGGTGATCTCTTATTAGTTTGTAAGTTTCTTTTTTGAATAGATGCTCACTGTTTATGTTCATTAGATTTCTAATTTTTTCAAAATCTTTATTGACTATTTGCATGCCTCTGTATTTTGTCGTCATTTGAGCCGTATTTTTGAGTCGTATTTTTTACTGTAGGCAACTTGGGTCTGTAAGATTTTGATTGCCGCTATCTCACATCAGCAAAATATATTTTTTTGTGTTTACGGATTAGTTTTAGCTTATTTAATGTGTACAATTGGTGGACGGTTAACAAATTCAAATCATGGAATAGTGTATCACTGGGATGTCGCCTGGACTTATTGAACAATACCCTAAATGTCATTTTTTGAATTTTAAAAATTTTGTCAATTAGGTAGTTGTAAGTGCTCCCCCATATTACAATTGCATACTGTAAGATTGACTCAAACAGCGCCTGATAAATATTGGTCTTTAGATCATCTGATAGAAATTTTATTCTATAGAGTGTATAAGTACATTTTCTTAGCTTTTGACACAAATTTTGATTGTGGTGGGTCCATTTCATTTGAGAATCGAAAGTCACTCCTAAATAAACTAAGCTATCAACTTTTTTCATTTTTGAACAGTCACACGGTGAATCATTGCAGCTATGTAATGTCGAAGGTCACTCGATGTTGATTGTGGTTCTGTTTTTCCTGCTATGTCCATGAAAACCGATTCCGTGGCATTGATTATGAGCTTGTTGGTGTTCATCCATTGTCCTATCACCCTCAAATTTTGATGGACCTCCTGCCATTTTTGCTCGGAGTTTACTAGGGCAACATCATCAGCAAACATGTAAATTTTCCCGGAATATTTTTGTGATGCAAGTTCATTCACATATGAGGAAAAAATAATCGGCCCAATTGAAGTGCCTTCGCGGATTAAAGCAGTTTCCCTTTGCCAATGTGGACTGCTTGTTCTCTGTCACTATTATATGATTTGAATGTCTCCAATGCTAGTCCTCGAATCCCTGATGCTTCCAGTTTTTCTATAAGTTTTGCTTTTGATACAGTGTCGAAAGCCTTTGCCACGTCGAGAACCTCTAGTGCTCTAGTGCTGCGTCGAGAACTTCAAGTGCTGCAATGGGTGATGCGTTCATTGCCCCTGTAATGCTAAGGCATGCAAGCCTTTGGAGTTTGTTTAACTCCACCTGTGCCACGGATTGGCAGGTTTTTGGCCACCATATGACAGATGCATATGTGACCATAGGTCTAACAATTGCCTTGTAGGCCCATGACATCATCTTGGGGGAAAGCCCTCATCCCAAGCCAAGCATTCTATGGCATGACCACAGTCCTTTCTTACCTCTTAAAACTGAGTACTCCTCCAAGGTGCTTACACTCTTCATTTAATTCTATCGTAGGGCATATAGGGCAACTTACATTATGGTCATGACACCTGTTGAGGTGAACCCAAGGAAGATATAAACGGTTTTGCAGTTAACTGATGGAGGCTATATTTCAAATCAATGCGTACATGCTCAATGAACGAGTATGGAAATATATCATTCAATTCGTATTCGTCGATATAGTGAATCAATAAAATAAATAACGGTGTTGTAGAATAAAATGTTAGGGCGCTTCTGCCGAAGTTGAGGTTTTGAGGGTATGTTGTATTGGATGATTTGGCTATTACATTTATACTATTAGTTGGCTCACACACTTCCATGATCTTATCAGCTAGGGCTATTAGAGTATTAAGAGAAGAGTCGGAGCTTACTGACAATATGCCCCGGACATTTGAAGGTAGATGCTGTAGCCATAATGACTTCAGCAGGTCATCGCTTACTCTTCCCATAGCTAGTTCCCTCATCTCTCGCATCAGTTGGCTGGGCTTCTTGTCTCCAAGACAGATTTCTTTTAAGAGCCGTTGCAGTTTCTTGTCCTCGGAATCACAAAAGCAATCGATCAGACGATTCTTCAGAATGGTGTACCGGTTTTCAGATGGTGGCTGTGTCACTATGTCGCTGACTTGCGTTAGTACCGAGGAATCCATAGAACTGATACAACCATACTTGTCTTCTTCCGCAGTAATATTCTTGACTCTGAACTGTGCTTCTATTTGACCAAACCAAATTGGTACATTGTTCTTCCAGAATGGTGGTAGTGTGGAATTTACTGTGTGTTTCATTTGTCTTTGACCAGGGTTTTCAATGTTCGAATTTTGGTGACCATCTCCCCTTTGTCCTGTTCTGTTAGTGTTCTGATTTTCCATACTAGAATTTTCTGATCACGTCGGGGTCACCAGTTTTTTGTTGTAATTTACTTGTGTTATCCTGACTAATTTACTATGAATTAGTGGACCGTGTTTTTAACTCGAACTCTTTTGATTAACAACTCAACTTTCAAACGTAAACAACCAAACATATGGTATCGCACAACATATTAACATAAAAATAAATAATAACGAACTGAGAACCGCTACAGGTAGTCAGCAATATCACTAAATATGCTGCTTTACCACTACTTAGTTATGAAAATGAAGTCACTTTGATAACTATGATATGAAGTCATTCGAGTTAACAAGGGTGTAAGAGCAAGCTAAAAACGAAGGAGAGAACTGACTCCGGATTCTGTTAACCAAAAAACGGGAAAATTTTGTTAGGTGGGGAAGTGAAGAAAATTTAGAATGGGGAATCGTGGGGAGCAGAGAGAGGGGGATAGTAGAAACCAATCAGGGACGGGGTACAACTACCCCGGGAAACCCCAGGGTGCTAGGGGGAGACTGTAGGTGACTGACCGTTTGCCAGAAACAGGGCTATGGGAAGACCAATGGCCCAAAGCAGCTTGGGGAATTCGGAGGCCATTAAAGGCTTTAAATATGTTCACATACAAACGGCATTATCAAACAATGAGGTACCAAAAGCGGCAAGTATGGTCACCGTTACCTGCGGGCCTTGAATAGGAGTCATGTGTGGTTTTCAAGAGGTAATGACCCAAACACCGAAAATCTCTTCATGTTCCCAAACTATTTCAGATACATCTGAACAACACCCATAATCATGGTTTTTAACAAGCTTATTGGTGAAAATTTGGATTATTTTATTTCTTTTGTGTTGTGTTGCTACTGTTGGAATTGTGCCGCTACATTCCGTTCATTCTCAATGGTCTTGTCCATTATCATAATATGCTAATCTTATGATTATGATAATATGATAATCATAATAATAATATATTATATTATTCATTGAGCATCTCCACTTGTTGAATCAATTCTCTAATATTCCCTTGTGTTGTTTTGTTACAGGTAAGCCGGACGACGGATCTCAAAATGTTCGTAAGCGATTTAATTTATAGCTTATACTGTTTCCTTCAATCAAAATGAGTCATCTGCATGAAATCCTCATAACTCAAGATTTTTTTTTCGTTATCTCATAATAATCCTTCAGAATCCAATGAATCCGCTGTTTGTTAATACGGTCTTTGATAACGATAATTTATTGTCAGTTTCTAAATCGTGATTCCCTCCACGAATTGCTCGTGTTTATACATTCAATCGCGAGAAGTTGCGGTTTCGATCCAAACAATGAATGAGAATAAATCAATTACTTGAATACTCTTTGTGTTTATGGTATGTGCAACTTCGGTATTGTGTTCAAGTTGTAATGAACTTCATTTATGGATTTTCCAGATCGAAATACTTTTCTTTTTCCAAATCATTTCCAAAGTTTTGTGAAGGGCTTCGAAAGAATGGTTCTTTTGAAGATAAGTTAACTTTTTCTTGGTGTTATTTTACGGTTTTTAGATTTGTCATTAAAACTGTCAAAACTCCTTCAAATGCAATACAATAAGTGTACCTTCAGTTGAAAATAATGATCAATTTCGGTTAGTGATATAACCTTAATTTCGCATTGAAAAACGGTGCAAATTCTTTCACTGGGGTTTATTATTCAATTGGCTTGCGTTCATGATTTGAATTTTCTACTGAGCTTTGGAGTGTACGTGTTTCACAGGTGATAGAGCGATTATTGAATTTCAGGAGATATGCGTAGAGCACGTAAATCTGTTCTCAACCAAAATACCTATTTTCATCATCATTTCAAAATTTCTGTCACATTTATGTCACTGATCAGTATTGCGGCCAAATCTCAACTAAATACAGTTCTGTTAGTGTTTTAAAATTTTCTCCTATGTGGAGAAAAGTACGTAAAAGTGGTGCCTACAGGACCCAGGAGAACATACCAAAGTCCGTATTTCTTACTCCCTACAGCTGTCACTAACCAGAGGTATACAACTTCCATCTAAATATTTATTGGGGCTGTTATATCCACTTACACTATGAAAGAACACACCATCTACAATGGATATCTGCCCTAGGAAAAAAATTTGATCAAATCAAGTAGCCTTATCAGCCCATGATTTCAGTGTCACACGGTTTTTCTTCACTCCTTTCAATGTTTTGAAAAGTATCTCCGAACAGACAGGAAAGGGTGTTTATGAAGTTGCTTCTGTTTTGTTGACATCCCTTATTCAATGTCCCAACGCTGGTGGTTGGATTTTGCCATAGACCTTCCCAGTCAGTTCTACCGGGAAAACCATCTTTGGAGGCAGCAGTGTGGGTTTTTTAACTCTCACTTCCTGCTCCAATAACATTCTGACTGTGCCAAGTGAAACTTGATCTCACTTGTTGACAATAATTGTAATTGTTGGAAGTTCGTTGACAACATTTCGGTTCAACCAGTTCAATTGATTTGTGGCCTGTAAACTATAACCTCACTCCCTACTCTCTCACTTACGGTTCAGGATTATGTGTGCTCACTTGGGTGCGGGGAGAACCGCAGTGATTGATTGAGAACAATAAAATTGATCAAGTTTCAAATTTTTTTAGCGTAGAATACGCTTTAGCCATGGACTAACTAGCCAAAAAAGGAACGCTTGAGCGTAACGAAATGCGACACGGAAAAGTCTAGAACGTTCTGGGCTGCTTTAGAAACAGATCATATGATCATAAAACACCGATAATTGATGTTTATAAGCACATTGGGTTAAAGGCGATCACCAAGCAACAACTTGCATATTTACATCCGTGAGTAGTAGTTGCGACAAACCCGTTTGAAGTGAGTAATTTTATTTATGTAAATCGGAGTTTCAGTCGTTCGCGAATCGTCCTTCGGTGATGTTCTCCTGCCCCGGTCCAGATTGTCCTCCTTCGAGCTCTTCAGGTACATGTCTTCTTCATCCTAAACGACCAAAAACTGCTGCTGAACGATCGAGAGAGTGGCGGTTGCGAAAAAAAGGCGGACAGTGCGAACCCAAACAACCAAAAACTGCAGCAGAACGGCAAAAAGAATGGAGGTTGCGTAAAACACTTGAAAAGTCCCCTCCAAGTGAAAATAACGAATTACCTGAACCTAAACGACCAAAAACTGCTGCTGAACGTAAGAAAGAATGGCAATTGCGTCAAAAACTCAATAAGTTGAAAAGACCTCTAGATGACAATGAAAATAACGATGTACCTATCTACGCGTTGAACGTTCTGCAGTTCAGCGTCCACTCGAGGCTAAAGCGTATTTCTACGTTTCTATACTTGTGCAGCAGGCATAAATAAAAGCAAAAGGGGGTTCAGGGGAACGCAGTGATTGATTAAGAACAATAAAATTGATCAAGTTTCAATTTTTTTCCCCCCAGAAAAGTCGATACCCAAACATGACCGAAATTTCGAAATGATCCAAGTATCAAAAGCTCCAGGAAACTATGTTGCATTATGAAAATGAACTTTTAGTGCAACTGCGACTGAAGATGAAAAGTGGAAAGGAGTGATACGTTTCGGAGAAAACATCATAAGACACTTATAGATACAGTACTATGAATACTGTGCTACGTTATCGATTTCGTAGGCAATCCAGGCTACCTTACCATCGTCGCCGAATTGCCTGTGCCATACTTTCATCGGGATTTCGGGAACGGCAGAGTGATTCGCTCCCTTTTTTTTATCGAAGTCATCCTCACCGGGGTTTCCGCCTTCCTGCTACGTCATTCCGCCCGATTTCCCGCTCTCCCAGAACTTTTTGAAGCGGCCGGTCTATTTCTGGGAGAAGGGCCCCTCAAAGAGTTAAATCGAGAGACCACGCCGTCCCGCTCGGTCGTGCCAAGTATTGTGCACACTTCCCTCCCGATCTTCCGTGAGAGCCCTCCCATTGCGATACTTGAGGCAATCCACCTAGATTGTTGTAGGCAACCTGCCATTAAACCGGGGTTTTTCGAGGGTTTGAAAAGAGAAAAATGAGTCGTGCAGGATTTTAGGAAAAACCCCTGGACCAGCTTTAGCTACTACTTGGAGCCTAACATCTGAAATTCAAAATCAAGGAACACGCTATAGCCATCTGTACGCTCTCGAGATACGATGTTACTCTTCTAGCCCTTTGGCATCCTTCTCAGTTTACTGTCTGCTGGTTTCCATAAAACACTTCAACGTCTAAAAATCGTTCAGTGACCGCTTGAACATCCAGTTATCGATGACGGATCGTTTTTCGATGAAGAACGTATGTATGAGGCACTTCGAATCGAACAATTAAACAAATGGTTTCGGTCCAGTGTACTCACATTAAATTCTTCAAAAACAAGGTATGTAACGGTTGGTCCCACAATCGAGAGGTTGAACGCTATAATTCATTCGGGCGTACTTCGTTTCGGCACAGTCATCGATTCGGCACACCTCTTATCACGATCTTATCAGATAAGATCGATGTGTCCTTACATCGATCTAATTATCGATCTAAATACGAATGAAAGCAACAATTTCTGGTGTGAAAGCAAAAATCTCCTACCGTCTAGTTTGGTGGTCTGGATGCTCGCTACGCTCGCATCTCAAAAACAAAAAAATATCCTACATCAATCCTTCTAGTGAAGTATAGATCAGAAGAAACAGAAATAGGAATGAAAGCAACAATTTCGGGTTTGAATGGTCGTGATAATAGTTTCAAGATGGCATTATATCGATGTAATAATCGATAATTAGATCGATGTAAGGACACATCGATCTTATCTGATAAGATCGTGATAAGAGGTGTGCCGAATCGAAAACCGCCGATTCATTCACACTTGTTATTTTTGTTCTTTCAATAGAAAACAGCTTGCGGCTGTCCCAAGACCCCTGTCACGGACAACCACCTACTATGAGAGAACAGGAGACCAAATGAGCTTTCCCCTACCAAATACAACTGTCAACCACCAATATGCAACGGAGATTAATCTTGCCCGTCTTCTCGGCTTCAAATACCTAAAAAAGGAAAGAAAAAAATGAAAATTTTGAACTGATTGCCGAACTTCATAAAACCGTATTTTGCAACAGTTGAAATTCATATCTGCCCAGCAAGAACATTCGTGAAGGCGAATGCCCAATTCCATCTTTAACCCAAGCTGCATCCCTATTGTTGCAACAAAGAAGACAAGGGAAGCTGAAACGTTTATTACTTACCTCACATCTGCAGAGCCAATCTACCTTTTCGCAACAATGAGGATTGAACTTGCAAATCGTGGAATGATTCATGCTTGCCTTTGAGGTTTGTCGGAGTCCTGTCAACAGTGGCATTGGCATCATCGCAAATAATCACTCTTTGCTCCACCGACAATTTAGTACACTCCCGTTTTATAGCACTTACTGCATACATTGAGTAAGTAAAGTAAACAAGGAATTTCACCTTGAATTTTCGTCCGACTACCCGGAGTTGTCGCGGTCGTCGCCAGCCGTCCTCTGGAGAGGATCTGAACTAGGTCTGACAATTTTGCTCTTGACTTGTATTTCCATACTACTTAGTTGATTGAAATTCATTCATTAGAAACAGCCTCCATCAGTTAACTGCACAACCGTTTATATCTTCTTTCGGTTCACCTTAACAACATCAAAAGAAAAAAAAATAGTTCACTTACAAATCGGCAAATCCCCCGCAGCTCGTGTGACGACGAACACTTTAGCGGCTTAACTCCCGCAGTCCATCAACACTTCGCGGTCTGATCGCATACTGATGGTACGTTAAATAATTGTTGAGACATTGTTTATTCAGCGAAAGGTCGGAAAAAAGATACCTAGGACCCTGGGTGTACAATAATGAAGGGTTCATCATTATTACTATGTTTTTCTGAGAATGCGGGCAAATCCCTGCCTAGCGTGTAACTAGGGTTAAATAAAACATGATTTTGTTTTTTGTAAAGGTTTACCTAATGCGTTTGGAGCATCGTTCTCAACTCACTCCCCAATCACAGACAAGCATTTGGTACTACATTTAGGGGCTGTGCGTATTTTTCGTAATTTCCCCAATAATAGTGAAAAAGGTTGAATTTACTTTGAAATGCTGTATAACACCAGCAATCACGCATTATTTTAAAAAAGTAATAAAGTCATCTGTTGGAATTGGCAGCGTTTCCATACGAGGGCGTTTGGGTATTGAGCTGTCCAATATAGTAGCTTTTCAAAGCTGGGAAACTACGCAGTTCGTACGACCGAGGGGGGCGCCCACATTTTTTGTCTCAGACCCTCTCGATTCCACTTCCCCCGTGGGGGCCGTCCCGCCTCACCGGCTTGCGAACTGCGAAACCAACTATGAAACTGCGGTGTTGTGACGGGGCTTCTCCCCGGTGAACGCCGGCCGGCTCTCGAGTTGCGATAAGTAACGTTAGAGTCCGACCGTCGAAAGTCGCAATATGCTCCTCCTCACTCGGTTCATATACTGAGAAAATTTCTGATGCGATTAATCAACCGATGGGATGGGATATCGTCGCTAAAGTGCGATAATGAGACAACTCAATTTTGGCAACTTTTCAGGAGAGCAAAAAAACATTAAATGTTTAAAATGGGACAATTTTGGTTTATTATTCGATAATAAACCATTGTAATCGCTCTTAAAAAAAAAAAAAAATTTTTTAACCCCAAACTGAAAATTTCACGGTTTACGTTTCAAAGGGTGTAGAATCCAAATCTGCAATAAAATATTTTCCGTCCGTCCGCCCTACGCCGTACGCACAATTTCTCCCAAACGGCTGGAGCAAAAAATCTGAAATTTTCAAGAAAAATCCATGTTGGTCCGACAACGCCCCAATTATTGAGCCAGCTCTCTCACTTAATTTAAAGTGCCCTTTAAGGGTTGTCAAAGTTTTGTAAAATCCCTAAAAACCTCAAAAAACGTCGAAGCGGCCTAAATTTGGTCTCGTTTTGAAGAACTTTCCATGAGGAATGGAATGAGCCCCTCCCCAGGTTCGTAGCTCAAACCATTCCCGATGTATGGGCCGATTTATGGTGCCAACATTTGCGTTTTTTCGGTTTATTATTGTTTTTGTTTTGATCGCAGTAACCTAGTAATGTAGTGAATGTGGATACTGGAGTGAACTCGTAAAAGGCTTTGTAGCCGATACACGGGTTGAAGCATTCTGATTTGCATGAAACGCTGCAAATTCTTTCACTGGGGTTTATTATTCAATTGGCTTGCGTTCATGATTTGAATTTCTACTAAGCTTTGGAGTGTGCGTGTTTCACAAGTGATAGAGCGATTTTTGAATTTCAGGACGCACACAAATATGATCAACTGATCAATCCAAATAGGTATTCTGGTTGAGAACAGATTCACGTGCTCTATGCATATCTCCTGAAATTCAATATTCGCTCTACCACCTGTGAAACAGGGACACTCCAAAGCTTAGTAGAAATTCAAATCGTGAACACAAGCCAATTGAATAATAAACCCCAGTGAAATGATTTGCTGCGTTTTTAGAACGCTAAACAATCAAATTGGTTGGTTTTGATCAAATTTGATTTTGAGAGCATTAGATTTGATTTGATGTATCTGAACCGGAGTTGGTAAAACCGAATTCATGTGCCTACGACATCTGCGAGCATTTGCTATCCTGTTCGGTTAGGGTTGTACCTACTCCAAACTCACCCCGTGTTGCACCATAAGTGGACCAGAATGCAATAATAGGGGTGGGTTTTTAAGCCGTGGGTTGCGCAACAAGCTTTGCCGGGCTTTCACAACTAAGCCATCTTAAACAGCCTTTCAGTAATAGTAGTCCCCCCGGGGAAATTGATCGTATGAACTACGATAGAAAGAATGAAGCTCTGAAAATATTATCAAGAGCTCTTTCATCCGTAATTCGCTCGTACTTAAAGGGAGTAAAATTCACTATTTTCGTTTAGATGGATAGGCATTTTTCAATATTCGACCTCATTTTCCGGACGTTGTCGTACGATCCCCTCCTGGAAAGCTCCATAAACGATTCAAAAAATGTGGAAATTTAGTTATGAGGATGTAAGTTTTTTATTAGTTTTATTGTCTTTAAAAGAATGTTTCTCCTCGAGTGAACACGAAATTCCTCCACGTGGATAAGTTCAACTATCAACTTTTCTTTCTTTTGAGTGAATTTTGATGGAAATAGTTTATGATTGCACAAGGAAAAATCGCAGCCTTCAAGTTATCATGCAGTTTGGCAAAAAATCGAATTTTATTTACTGCAAACTACACAACACTACGAAATTATCCTAATAACAAGTGTTGTGAATTAGCTAACTGATTAAAAAATGCCACCCCATATAATGATCAATAAATGTTTTTTCTCATTAACAAAACGCAGCAAATTCTTTCACTTTGGTTTATTATTCAATTGGCTTGCGTTCATGATTTGAATTTATTCTAAGCTTTGGAGTGTGCGTGTTTCACAGGCGATAGAGCGATTATTGAATTTCAGGAGGCACACAAATATGGTCAACTGATCAATCCAAATAGGTATTTTGGTCGAGAACAGATTTGCGTGCTCTATGCATATCTCCTGAAATTCAATAATCGCTCTATCACCTGTGAAACACGCACACTCCAAAGCTTAGTTTAAATTCAAATCATGAATGCAAGCCAATTGAATAACAAACCCCAGTAAGAGAATTTGCAGCGTTTTTTATTTTATTTGATTTTTTTTATTTTTTAAAATGGTTATCAGAATGCTTCAACCCGTGTATCGGCTACAAAGCCTTTTAGGAGTTGGCTCCAGTATCCACATTACTACATCACTACGTCACTAGGTTACTGACATCAACACCAAAACAATAATAAACCACAATAACGCGAATGTTGGCACCATAAATCGGGCCATTGATGCGGGAATGGTTTGACCTACGGACCTGGGGATTCGTTCGATTCCTAGTGGAGTGTTCTTCAAGAAGAGTACAAATTTAGGCCGCTTCGACTTTTTTTGAGGTTTTTACGGGTTTTACAAAACTTTGACAGCCCTTAAAGGGCACTTTAAATTAAGTGAGAAAGCTGGCTCAAGAATTGGGGGCGTCGTCGGACCAACATGGATTTTTTCCTGAAAATTTCAGCTTTTTTGCTTCAGCCGTTTGGGAGAAATCGTGCGTACGGCGTACGGACGGAAAAATTTGTATTGCAGATTCGGATTCTACACCCTTTGAAACGTAAACTAGGAAATTTTCAGGGGGGGGGGGTTAGAATTTTTGTTCAAGAGCGATTACAATGGTTTATTATTGAATAATAAACCAAAACCTCTATGTCGGGAAAGCGGTATTTATTACAGACAGAAAATCCCCCTGTGGCGATATGATATGATTGATGCTTAATCACATTTTTAGAAGACAATGTTATTTTGTTGTAAAGCCCGGTAGATTGAAGGTTTATCAAGATTACTATTAAATGGTTTCATGTACAGTGGTAGAAATATTAAAAGAAAACCCGCAATATGTTTGGAAAGCGGTATTATTTATCTCAATGAGAAAATCTGCCGGTGAGGTCATACTGGGTTTTCCCTAATAATCATTCACCGCCCGTTCAAATAATCGTAAATTGGTTCGGCTCATTCCCAATGCAGCTGTTAGACGGCGGTTTGAATGGTTCGTATTGATTTTACCCTGCCGGCTGTGGAAGGTCTTTTGATGTGGAGCCCCGATCCCACCTACCCCAACACGAGGACTCCGCCGGCGTTTTTAAAACGAGAAAGTCTGTCAATATCGCACAACTCTTTCAATTCCCGTCGTTTTTATTCAAATAATTGAAGGAAGACACTCTAATTTCTCAGCATGCAATCATGTATGCCTAGGGTTGTTCCGGTATCGAGGGTCTTCCGATATTCGATATCGATAACGATATTAACCATCAACATCGATACACCGATAATATCGCTACAAAATATCGATATCAGCAATATTGAATGATATTACGCAATTTTTATTATTGCTCACAATTTTATGACAAAACTCATTGTACTAACGTGATTATATTACTACAATCTTAAACTGATTTTATAATTAATTGTAATGTAGAAAATTGGGTAAATTGCTATAAATTTGAAGCAATTTTCATTCTTTGCTGTAAAATTTGGTTGAACATTTTGGTTTATTATTCAATAATAAACCATTGTAATCGCTCTGGAAAAAAAATTCTAACCCCCCTGAAAATTTCATGGTTTACGTTTCAAAGGGTGTAGAATCCGAATCTGCAATAAAAAATTTTCCGTCCGTCCGCCGTACGCCGTACGCACGATATCTCCGAAACGGCTGGAGCAAAAAATCTGAAATTTTCAGGAAAAATCCATCTTGGTCCGACGACGCCCCAATTCTTGAGCCAGCTCCCTCACTCAATTTAAAGTGCCCTTTAAGGGCTGTCAAAGTTTTGTAAAATCCCTGAAAACCTCAAAACTAGTCGAATCGGCCTAAATATTTTCCTATTTGAAGAACTATCCACGAGGAATCGAATGAGCCCTTCCCCACGTCCGTAGGTCAAACCATTCCCGATGTATGGCCCGATTTATGGTGAAACATTTGCGTTTTTTCGTTTATTATTGTTTGTTTGTAACCTAGTGATGTCCGGCCGATAGCGTCGAGTTGTAGTGAATGTGGATACTAGAGTGATAGCCGATGTGAATACTTGTAGTGTAGTTAGTAGCCGATACACGGGTTGAAGCATTCTGATAATATATATATTACCTATATATAGGTAAATATTATTCAATATTATTACTGGGGTTTATTATTCAATATTATTACTGGGGTAAATAAGTATTCTTTCACTGGGGTTTATTATTCAATTGGCTTGCGTTCGTGATTTGAATCTTACTAACTTCGGAGTGTGATTGTTTTACAGGTGATAGAGCGATTATTGAATTTCAGGAGATATGCATAGACCACGTAAATCGGTTCTCATCCAAAACACCTATTTGGATTGATCAGTTGATGATATTTGTGTGCCCCTCTACATCTGTCTACCTTTGGCTACATCGTTTAAATTTGGATTTGGGGAAGTTTTAACGCAATACGAGTGCCAAAGGACTTGATAAATAATAGATGTTTTTATTGTGGGGGTGTATTGAGGTTCAATAAAATAAATGCTGTAAATTCTTTCACGGGTTTTTTATTCAATCGGCTTGCGTTCATGATTTGAATTTCTACTAAGCTTTGGAGTCTGCGTGTTTCACAGGATAGGGCGATTATTGAATTTCAGGAGGCACACAAATATGATCAACTCATCAATCCAAATAGGTATTTTGGTCGAGAACAGATTCACGTGCTCCATGTATATCTCCTGAAATTCAATAATCGCACTATCCTGGGAAACACGCACACTCCAAAGCTTAGTAGAAATTCAAATTATGAACGCAAGCCAATTGAATAATAAACCCCAGTGAAAGAATTTGCAGCGTTTTATTCAAATAATTGACGGAAGACACTCTAATTTCTCAGCATACAATCATGTATGTCTAGTTTCTGACATTATAGCGAAAGAACTCGGAATGGATAGTTATTAGGAGTGATTATACAAGGCAGATCCTACTGTTACTCGACAACGCCACCTCTCACGTCTGTTTGGAATGGGTGACCGTTCAACTATTTGGTTCAACTGTCGAACGTTTTCTATTATACATTATCTAAACGTACGTTGGTGGAGAACGAGAAATTGAATAAAACATGTACACTCCGCTAGTCTCTCTATACGTAACAGGTGATATCCAAGTACAATGGCACTTCAGAATATAAATACATCGACTTGACGTAAGCACCCACCAACTGAAAATCAATGAGATAAATAAAACACCTACCTGCGCTTCACTACTCCATCTCAATATATAAATAGATGATTCTATGAAAATGATTCGGTAATTTATTATAAACAGATTTTCATGATTATCGTCATGAGGCTGAAAGTCCAGACCTTTACCGTTTGGATTTTTTTTATCTGCAGGTCGGCAGTTGAGCTCCAAATTTCGCACAATTATTGCCACATGGGACGCAGTAACGAGAGTTAGGGCAATCTCTTGAGATGGAGTGGGATGACTTAACTTGCCGACAGATAGTTTAATTCTTTGATCCTTCCCGTGTAGTTTGCTGTCCAAGATGAGCCCAAGATATCTGACTGCGTCACATCTGCTCACTGAAACACCATTGAGCAGTAAATCCGGCACAATTATGCTACGTCTGTAGGTAAAGCAGACCAGAGAGGTTTTGTTCCCATTGAGCCGACTGACCATTGGCAGACTACAACAGTGGACTCCTGGAGAATCCCATGAGCGTCCTCAACACTGTCCTTCCGAACCAGAACGGCTTGGTCGTAAGCAAAGTGGGCTGTTAGCACTGATGGACTGCGTGGGTAGGCTTGTACATGGTGGCCCAGGATACTTCCTGCATATTGTGGGTTTTGGAAATAGCTGAACGACATTCAACAGCGTAGGTTCTGTTTGAAAGGTAGGATTGCACTATTCTGTAGTAGGTATCTGGGAGGACAGATCTTCGTTTCACAAGGAGCCCATCGTGCCACACTCGATCAAAGGCCTTCTCTGTATCCAGGAAGAGTCCATAGCATACGGCTTTGCTTTCGTAGGTCGTGAGCATCTCGTCAACGACTCTTTGTAGCTGTCGTGTTCCGGAGTGTTCAGTACGGGAGCCGAATTGTTCATTAGGAAGAGAGGGTTCTAGGAACTGGAGTAGTTCTGGGAGCAACAGCCTCCCAAAGATCCTGGCAAAGAATGACAGCTGATCGGCCTGTAGTTTTTCGTAATCGAATGATTGTAATCGCTTTCGAAAAAAAAATTTTAACCCCCCCCCCCCCCTCCTGAAAATGTCATGGTTTACCAGGTCCGAATCAATAGGTCCAAACCATTCCCTACCACTTAATTTGAAGTTTCCTTTAATGTATGGCCCAGTTTATGGTGCCAACATTTGCATCCACATTCACTACATCGTAAACAACAGCGTTTTTTCGTTTTTGTTTTGTTAGCAGTAACCTAGTGATGTAGCGAATGTGGATACTGAGAATGAACTCCTAAAAGGGCTTATAGCCGATACACGGGTTGAAGCATTCTGATATGCATGCTCCGTCTCACGAAATTTAAAATTTTCAAATAGAATATTTTTCTATTGTAGTCGCTCTTGAAAAAAAAAAAAACGCTGCAAATTCTTTCACTGAGGTTTATTATTCAATTGGCTTGCGTTCATGATTTGAATTTCTACTAAGCTTTGGAGTGTGCCTGTTTCACAGGTGATAGAACGATTATTGAATTTCAGGTGATATGCATAGAGCACTTAAATCGGTTCTCAACCAAAATACCTATTTGGATTGATCAGTTGATCATATTTGTGTGCCTCCTGAAATTCAATAATCGCTCTATCACCTGTGAAACACGCACACTCCCAGCTTAGTAGAAATTCAAATCATGAACGCAATCCAATTGAATAATAAACCCCAGTGAAAGAATTTGCAGTTTTTATTGTATCATGGCAACTTGCGCGAATTTCCATTTACTATAGCAACTTGAATTTACGGGTTGTTATGTGTATGTATTTGTTATTATACTTGTTACTAGTTATGAATGTATTTCAAGCGTTATAAAATAATTCGCTCTATTTAGTTTTACGAATAAACAAGAAATCAGATTGCATTAACTCATAAAAGACCAATACATCGCTACAGGCCGTTTAATTGAATTCTTGGAGTTTTTCGTAGGTATAGAACACATCCTGATTGAACGTTATAAACGTCAAAAATCAACCTGAAATATCACGTTGTATTAGGAACAAACGAAAGCGCAGTATCTCCATCTACCCCTCGAGGCACAACCGCTATTCCATTCTTTTCCGTTGCAAAAGAGAAACACTTCAGAGGCGGTGAGTCGGTAGTCCTACATTGTTAAGACATCGCGTACATTACTTCATAATGGAGGACGGAAATTGCGGCGCGAGTCAGCTGAAACTGAAAACTTCTCGATGACTCAGAGGCCCAAGTGCAGAGTCCGCGGATAAAGTGGAATAACGACGGAGCGATTTTGATTGTCGTAGATAGCGCGTTGGTACCACATTTTTTCGCGAACTGTCTTTTTCTGTCATTGTATGATGACAATGTGAATGTGTGATGTCATTGGGATTTACGAAATTCTATTGGTTCACCTGTAAGTAGACTCAGGTGCAAAAAGTTACCTATTAGTTAAAAGACACAGCTAAAGAATTTAGTTTCCTCAGTATTGGACATTTTTAGCAGCTTCAACTGTGCCCTTACGCTTCCACGCTAATTTATCTGTAACTCATTGAATCTGATTATTGAATTTCAGGAGGCACACAAATATGATCAACTGATCAATCCAAATAGGTATTTTGGTTGAGAACGTGCTCTTTGCATATCTCCTGAAATTCAATAATCGCTCTATCACCTGCGAAACACGCACACTCCAAAGCTTAGTAGAAATTAAAATCATGAACGCAAGCCAATTGAATAATAAACCCAAGTGAAAGAATTTGCAATTTTTTCTTCAAGGGTTGATCGAAGTTTTGTAAAATCCCTAAAAACCTTTCAAAAAAAGTCAAGGAGGCCTAAATTTTTACTGTTTTTGAAGTACATCGAGGAATCGAATGAGCCCTTCCCAGGTTAGGTCAAACCATTCCCGATCTATGGCCCGATTAATGGTGCCAACATTAACTTTATTGTGGTTCATTATTGTTTTTGTGCTGATGTCAGTAACCTAGTGATGTAGTAATGTGGATACTGGAGTGAACTCCTGAAAGGCTTTGTAGCCGATACACAAGGTTGAAGCATTCTGATTTTTAAAAAATTTAAAAACCTGCAAATTCTTTCACTGGGGTTATAAGCTTCAACTGGCTTGCGTTCATGATTTGAATCATAAACTCTTATGAGTTGCGGTTTCACAGGTGATAAAGTGATTATTGGTTTTCGGAGATATGCATAGAGCACGTAAATCTGTTCTCAACCAAAATACCTATTTGGATTGTTCCGTTGATCATATTTGTGTGCCTATTGACATTCAATTCGCTCTATCGTGAAACATACAGAGAATAAATTCAAATCATGAACAGGAACCAATTGAATAATGAACCCCAGTGAAAGAATTTGGATGTTTTTTTATTGAGAAAAAACATTTATTGATCATTATATGGGGTGGAATTTTGGAATCAGTTAGCTGATTCACAACACTTGTTATTAGGATAATTTTTTAGTGTTGTGTAGTTTGCAGTAAATAAAATTCAACTTTTTTGCACAAACAAGAACTTCAAGGCTGCGGGTTTCCCTTGTGCAATCATAAACTATTTCCATCAAAATTCACTCAAAAGAAAGAAAAGTTGATAGTTGAACTTATCCACGTGGAGGAATTTCGTGTTCACTCGAGGAGAAACATTCTTTTAAAGGCAATAAAACTAATAAAAAACTTACATCCTCATAACTAAATTTCAGTGCTGCGAATGACTCACCGCATTTTTGGGGTGATCGTAAAACGAACTTCCGTCGGGTTAATTGACAAAAACATTCCACCGGGTCCACGATCTGTGACTGATGAGAAAAACGAGACTTCAACTTGATCCATAAAATAATTTTTAATAATTGAAAATTGCTAGGAACTTGAAACTTATCTCCTGAAATTGTGGAAGTTACGAGAGACAAAACTTGGAGTGCTGTTAAAGTGGGTGTTAACAGATGATTCAACACTTAATATTAACAATTTACCTAGGAAAGAAGAGTAGAGCTTGAAAAAGTTGGAAGGTGATTGAATGTCTTGGTGACAATGCAGAGTTGAATCGACTAACGAAAAAACTGGCCACCCAGGAAAAATTATTTTCCACAAATGAAAAATGATTCTCACCAGGATCATCCAAGCTCTAACACCAGATGGAAGTACTGGCTGCTCTCTGTATAAAGCTACCGATAGTACGAAAGCCTTAAATAGGAAAAATGGTGTGGAATGAGCAAGAAGTGCGCTTGAGAAAGCTCCTGTCTTCTCCCACCATTCGCGCAAACCTCGTCACTTCCACAGCACTGGAGAAGCCCTAACTCAAACAAGAGGTAATGTTAGCATTCTAATCAAGCCAGTCAAGTTGATCGAACTCAATGGTGGCATAAAAGAGCTAAAAACCAGGAGAGCTCCAGGATACGACCTTATAACTGGTCAAGTTATCAAGGAACTTCCTGAAATTTGAAAAGGAAGCTCCTGTATCTTATTTAACGCAGCATTCCGCCTTAAATACGTGTCGCTTCAATGGAAGGTAACAGAAGACGATCCCTAAACCCAAGAAGCAACCAACTGATGTACCTACACACATCTTACAGGCCTCACTACTATCCGTGATAGCTACGTTATTTGAGAGGCAACTTGAGAAAATACCGATCAGTATGATAGAAAAAACGCTGCAAATTCTTTCACTGGGGTTTATTATTCAATTCAATTCAGTGCATGAAACCTTGATAATATATAGGTTCAATATTATTACTGTATTCAATATTATTACTAGGTAAATAAGTGTTGGTTATTATTCAATCGGCTTGCGTTCAATTTGAACTTACTAAACTTGAGTGTGCGTGTTTTACAGTACAAACGCTTCAACAGTACAAATGAGGACTTATAGAGCGATTATTGAATTTCAGGAGATAATACGTAAATGCACTATTTGCATTGATCAAACCTCAATCAGTCTAAACACCTGGATTTGGGGAAGTTTTAACGCAATACGATGCTAAAGACTTGATAAATCATAGATGTTTTTATTGTGGGGGGGTATTGAGGTTCAATAAAAAAAACCCTGCAAATTCTTTCACTGGGGGAATTCAATAAAATGATTTGAATTTCAACACCTGTGATAACCGTATTTCAAAGCATTAGCACGTAAATTCAACCAAATCTATTTGAATCGGCGATCAATTTGTGTGCCAATTGAATAATAAACCCCAGTGAAAGAATTTGCAGCGTTTTTTGAAAAATAAGAATGGTTTCATGATTTTATGGCACTTGTGAGACGTACAAACAGCGTTTTGTTTTGCCTTGGGCCTAGTTGTTCTGCGGGGCAAAACGTCTAATTACCATTTATAAAATTGAATAAGAAACCCCAGTGAAATTTGTTTTGCTTAGTTTACTCAGTTTATTTATAAATGAATAATAAACCCCAGCATGCTCATACATCGGGAATGGTTTGAGCTAAGACCTGGGGAGGGGCTCATTCGATTCCTCATGGAAAACGTTCTTCAAAAAAAGTCCATATTTAGGCCGCCTTGTTTTTTTTCTTTTTTTTTGAGGTTTTTAGGGATTTTACAAAACTTTGACAACCCTTAAGTGGCACTTTGAAAATTTGATGAAAACGTTCGGACTTGACCAGTTTTCCTAGACCTTAGCGAGTTTTGTTGAAGAACTGGCGGGACCTAACCAGTTTTGAAACTAATGTAATGACGTGATTCAAACATACCTTCCTAGCGTTGTTTTTCAGAATAAAAATGCTGGTCTTCTTTTTCAAAATTTCGGACAAAGATTGGTTGATTAGTTTTTGGACTAGTAAGAAAATCAACCAAAGAAAAATATTGAAACCAATTTGTTTTTAATCTTTCTTAATGTGCCTTTTTGAAAGTAAGGTCCTCAACTGATGAGACCGATTTGACGGAGTCACCGTTGACAGGTTCCGACTTGTCGTTGCAAACCCGAGAAGTTGGTGGACATTTCCACAAACCTTCCAACCTGGCTCCAACTCAGACAAGTCGTCACGACTTGCGGTTTATATATCGACTTGCATGCAACGACTTATCGTTCAGACAAGTTGTTACGATTTATCGTAACGTGTAAACCCGGCTTTATCCAGAATTTTTCAGTTGAGCAGGTAAGAAGAAATCGGCAGAACCGTCCGTTCCTTTGTTGTGGTCTCTTCAACGGATTTCTATCAGCGGTAATGCGTAGTTTCGAACTTTGGATCGTCGAAAGGGATCGTCACTTATTTCTCGTCGACCCCTCGCCTTTGGATCTTCCCCAAGACCGGTGAGATTGACTGTTTACGGATACCCCGGTCGGTCTCCAGCCGTCTCTCAATTGCGTTCAACAACAAACAGCGTTGCCAGCAGGCGCTCCCTCCCCGCTTCCCTGGCCCACGTCCCGGCTTCAGAATCTCCTGTTCCTAACTGCGTAGTCTCTCCTCTGTGGGTACAAAACCCTCTTCGAGGTCATCTCCACTGGATGTAGATTGTAAAAAAACTGAAGGGAGGGAGAGGGCGTGACGTCACGTCGAACAACGCCTCCTAAAGACCAGGCCTCGAAGCACAGCGGGCCTGACTCATTGCCGGCCGGCATTTTACGACTTTCCCACGCAAGGTTGCGCAGTATTTGATGTAATACTGCATTTGTGCAGATCTTCCTGAGACTAGGGATGGAAAATAAAACTAAAACATCGACAGGCAAACATCGATGGCCCAAAAACATCGATATTTCACGATAAACATCGGTGTATCGATGGTTTTTACCAGGTTTTTTTTCCACGGTTCAGGGCGTTACTGATGAAGTAAAGAGGTCTGACGACAGACCAAATAGCACGGTTGATGCTGAACTATTGTACTAGGTATCCATAACGCCATCTCCCGAGCTTCAATTCAGTTGGGGAGAGCAAGCCTAAGCATTTTTTTTGCTTCTGTTTTTTGTTTATTATTCAATAATAAACCATTGTAATCGCTCTTAAAAAAAAAAATCTAACCCCCCCCCCCCCCCCTGAAAATTTCATGGTTTACGTTTCGAAGGGTGTAGAATCCGAATCTGCAATAAACATTTTTCCGTCCGTCCGCCATACGCACGATTTCTCCCAAACGGCTGGAGCAAAATATCTGAAATTTTCAGGAAAAATCAATATTGGTCCGACAGCGCCCCAATTCTTTAGCCAGCACTCTCACTTAATTTAAAGTGCCCTTTAAGGGTTGTAAAAGTTTTGTAAAATCCCTAAAAACCTCAAAAAATGTCAAGGCGGCCTAAATTTGGACTTTTTTTTGAAGAACTTTCCATGAGAAATCGAATGAGCCCTTCCCCAGGTCCGTAGCTCAAACCATTCCCGATGTGTGGCCCGATTCATGGTGCCAACATTTGCGTCCACATCACTACATCACTAGGTTACTGCGATCAAAACAAACACAAGAGTTTTTTTTTTGTGTTGATCGCAGTAACCTAGTGTTGTAGTGAATGTGGATGCTGGAGTGAACTCCTAACAGGGTTTATAGCCGATACACGGGCTGAAGCATTCTGATATGCATGATCCGTCTTACGAAATTTAAAATTTTCAAATAGAATATTTTTCCATTTTAATCGCTCTTGAAAAACTCTGCAAAAAACGCTGCAAATTCTTTCACTGGGGTTTATTATTCAATGATTCATGATTTGAATTTCTACCAAGCTTTGGAGTGTCCTTGTTGCACAGGAGATAGAGCGATTATTGAATTTCAGTTGGCTCACAAATATGATCAACTGATCAATCCAAATAGGTATTTTGGTTGAGAACCGATTTAAGTGCTCTATGCATATCTCCTGAAGTTCAATAATCGCTCTATCACCTGTGAAACACGCACCCTCCAAAGCTTAGTAGAAATTCAAATCTTGAACGCAAGCCAATTGAATAATAAACCCCAGTAAAAGAATTTGCAGCGTTTTTTATTTTATTAAGGTAAATTTCAGTTGGATTGTACGTATGTTTCCGAAGAAACATTGTCCCCAGTACAGTCCAGTTCTGGTAGTTCGGTGATCCGCATAGGTTTACTATTTAATACATAAATAATCAACCTTTGTGTAACAATTTGCGTTGTTTTTCATCCGACATGGTTCGATTTTAGCCGGACACGGTTGGACGGTCCCGTGGAATGTTCCATCACTCCGTCGGATGGTTGGTTTTACGATCTTACAAAAATGCTATTGTACTGTTAACTACCGTCGAATTCTGAAGTGTCGAGTTATGGCGGCCTTCCTATCCCAGCTCTGATCGTCTCAAGAACGTCGATATTCCTATACGCGGAAAATTCTGGCAACCGGCCGATTTTTCAGTTTTCCTGTTCTTTCCTATATTTTTGTAACAGCCGAGAATATTTCTCGGGATTTTCGTCAGAATTTTTGGGGACGTTGATGTCTGATGATTCAGAGAATATGACGAGAGGAGGTGATGGAATGGACTAGTTGCCCCTTCTAAAGGCTGAAGCGATATGCCAGCAACACCCTTAGAATCCTCAGAAGCGAAAAGATTCTGGTTTACTGCAGTTTTAGGAGTTTCAAGAAACGGGAAGCGGGTACTCAACGCAATTTAAAATTTCTTGGAAAATTAAATCGTACGTGACAATTAACGGTTCACCTGTGCTAATGGTGAACAACACAGCATGTGATCTATTCACCATGTGATCTATTCAGTCATGTGATCGATTACAGTCAACAAATCCGTTGCTAGAGAGTTATACTGTTTATTTCCAAAAATTGCTAGTAGATTGCATTGGCATGGTAACATTTAATGTTACCATGTTGGATTGGTGGACAACATTTAATATACATTTAATTAAGTACTACATTTAATGTGGTACTTATCTGGGTGAAGTCTCACATTGGTTTAGACTATAATGAGAGGGTGGATGTATTAGCCCAATGAGGAGCGAGTAGGAAAAAATCATTTTAAGTAGTTATTTGTAGGAATATACTTGATACAATGAAACACTCAAATAATTTCATATTTTGAAAAAATACAATGCAACACAAATTATTCTATTCGAAAAGAATTATATCAACTCCAAGTTTTTTCTTGTGTTGACAATGAAATTAGCAATTTTACGTTTCTTAAACATCAATGTACGAAAACTTTGATGCACAATAAACATTTTTCCCCCACCATGGATGTCAAAAACATCGAACATCGACATGAAAACATCGGCTATCGATGCTCATCCCTATTGAGAAACTCTGTAAGCTATTTCACGTTTTGAAGCTGTTCGGAACATGTTTGGGGCAACAAAATTAGAAGAGAAATTAGAAGCTACAATCATATTAAATTTGTTTTCAACTATTAGCTCAAAGGAACTTACATACAAATATTATGTATACATTACCAAGCAACAGGTTTGGTTATCAGAAATGGGAAGCTGCATTGATGTTAAAATCATTGTTTTAATTTTAACATCATTCTTGTTAAACTAGTACCTGAATGGGGACGTACGTATTGCGTAGCAACATGTTTCGTTACCAGAAATTGGAAGCTACATTGATATCAAAATCATTGTTTTCATTTAAATTTTTAATTTTTCTTTTGGTTAATTAGTAACTCAAAGCGACGTAAATCCTGATGAAACGCATACATTATTTTAACAACATGTTTGGTTATCAGTAATTTGAAGCTCCATTGATATTAAAGTCATTGTTTTCAAGTTTACATTTTTTGTGGTAAATTAGAAGCTCAAAGGGACATACATACAGGTATAATGAAAGCATTACTTAGTTACAGGTTTATTTATCTGAAATTAGAAGCTATATTTTTTTGTGTGGTAAATTAGAAGCTCAAATGGACGTGCACAGAGATATAGTGCATGCATTACTTAACATGATTGGGAATGAAAATTGAAGCAATTGATTTTAAAATCATTGTTTTCATTTCCATTTCTTTTTGTGGTAAGCTCGTAGTAAAGGGACGTACATAATAATGTATGCATTACTTATCAACATGTTTGGTTATCAGAAATTGGAAGCTACATTGATATTAAAGTCACTGTTTTCATTTTTACATTTTTGATGGTAAGTCAGTTAGTAGCTCAGGAAAGTATATACGTACAGATGTAATTCACGCATTACTTAGCAACAGGTGTGGTTATCAGAAATTGGAAGCTACATTCATATTAAATCATTGTTTGGATTTCGAAATTTTTTGTGATAAAATAATAGCTGAAAGGAACGTACATACAGTTGTAATGCACGCATTACATAGCAACATGTTTGGTTATCAGAAATGGAAGCTACACTGATATTTAAATCATTGTTTTAATTTTTACACTTTTGTGTGATAAATATGTCGCTCAAAGGGACGTACATCTAGATATAATGCTTGCATTACTCAATAAAATGTTGGATTATCGGAAAATGGAAGCCACATCGATTTTGGAAGCGTTGTTTTCACTTTTACATTTTTGATGATCAAAAACAGAAATCAGTTAGTTGGGATCGGTTAGTAGGTTAAAAGGAAGTACATGTACGTATACAGGTGTAATTAATGCATTACTTATCAACATGTTTGATTATCAGAGAAAGGAAGCGAAATTGGCTTTAACATGGCATCAACTTCAACTTGTTTGGTGATAAATTAATTACTAGCCCAAAACGATGTTCACTACGATGTAATAAGTGTTTCGTTCAACACCTTTTTTGATTAATAGGGAATGGTTAACACAGTTTTGGACGATAATTGCAAAGAATTTCAAATGTCCCTCTACGCTGTGAAGGAGGCCCACCCTTGAGTGTGACGTCACACCTCAAAACCGGCGTCCGGCCTGTTCCTCCGAAAGCGGTGGCCGAGCCTCCCCGTCTCTCCCTCGACGGTCGGCGGGGCCAATAGGATCACGACACGTTCCCCCTCTCGCTCGCCCGCCCTTTAAAACCCCTTCGTCCTCTCTCGCTTCAACCGAACCCTTTCCCCACCTCCTCCACCCCTCTCGTTTTCTATCACTGTCTTTCCCCCTTCTTTCCAACCACCTCCCCTCTCTCTCCTCCCCCGTCGGCGACTATATAAACGGTTCCCCCCCACTTCACCGGTTCAGTCGGAGATTGAACGCGCGCTGTGCTGTTCGATGTTTGGATCTTTTTCAACGGCCACAATGGAAAGCTGATCGTTTCTTCCACCTTCGAAGTCTGACAAAGCTTTTATAGCTCGAGTTTATATAAAAACAAATCGAACATTTATCGCGGAATTTTTGTGTCATTCTCCGGTTCTCAGTACAAATCGTACAGCTGTGATACTAGTGATAATCGTGTATTTATTTAAAAAATCGAGTTCCTATTAGTTTTCGATAGAATTATTTAAAAAAATCGACTGCTTATTTTCGTTGATATCGTCCTTGTAAAATTAAGCGTTTGCAAATATGGTTGAGAGGATTTTAGAAGAAGTCCACGGAGAGGAGCCGATCGCTGCCCGTAAGTTTGATTTATCTCAACTTGTACAATTCATAAAATATTTTAAACTCACTAATAATCATTTAGACACATTCACATATTCTCATCACATGAAAAATATCCACTATTTGGACAAATCTTGATCAATTTTGCCTTTCAATGATTATTTCCACTTGAATGAACACATCAATAGTTGGCTGGTTCCACGTCAACAAATCCCCAGTAATGGACGCACTTTTCGAACACTGTTCTCGTTAAAACTAGTTATAATTACTTGTATTCATCTTAATTTGCGTAAAATTTGATTACAATTAATGATAGCTGTAGTTAATGAATAGAAGCGTTTTAGAACATTTCGGCTTGGCTGTTCATTCAAGTTGGAATTGCGAGAATATTTCAGTTTTTTAGCTGTTGTGGATTCGATGTAAACATCGTGTTGTTCTCTCTTATTCTCTAACACTTTCAACATATTTCACCTTGAGAAATCCAAATTTGAATGAGTTTTAGCTTAAACGTAGTAAAAATGAAATTGAAATTCATTGGTATACGTGCAAACCATTGGAAGTAATTTAAAATATTTGGACATGAAAATCACATTCCTAACTTTTCCTACTACAATAGTGCCTACACATGTATTAACAAATCAAATGTCCAAAACTTCTCACATTTCGAATCATCACATGTGACAACCGCAGTAAAATAATATTTATGAATGCTTTTTAGTATGGGGTTTGAAGCTTCCTAAAATGTGCACAAACGCATTTTTCTCACATTTTCTTGAGCTCAAAATTTCTCATATATCGAATAAGGTGTACCTAATTCCAGTAAATACTTGATAAAATGTTTTGTACATGAAAATTGAAAGCTATCACACTACAAACATGGATTCATATTGTTGTATTGTTACGTAACACATGTACGAAGCCACATGTAGATCTACATACACAATACCATGTATCACATATTAATACTCTCCTCTGAATTCTTCAAAAATCACAGAATCTAATTCAATTTATAATCAAATTTTGACATGTAACCATAAATGTCACAATTTTGACAGTTTTTAATCGACACCTATTCATCCAATTCAACGTTTACCCCTTCTACATCTGTGAATTGTTGACACGAGCGGTTTCTTCACTAAACATTTTAAATTGAAATTACATTGCTTCTCTTTTGATTTCGTATTTGTTACACAATGGACTTGATTCCGTCTTATTTACAACCTCGTGCGACTTCACCTTGAAGTTATTTCGGTCCGTATGTTCTCAACGTTGCGATTGGAATCGGTTCTTTGTCATGAATGATTACTCACAACCTGATCAAGTAAATTGGAAGCTATGAAAGTTATTATTTTAAATTCTGATTTCACGTAGGCATCGTTATGACGTTGATAAGAACCGTGTCAATAATTGAATTAAAAAACACCTTAATTCTGACCCGAATTTAAAGATGATGTAGAGGTATGACGTAACTTCTTTGTTATAAATAGAAAGAAATTGTTCTATAACGTGAAATGTGTGTTCTATAAATGGTTCATTCCTCACGATTTTGATCTGTACAACACACAATTATTGTCATATCAATTTCCTAATAAGTTCAAATCAAATAAGTTAGCTTTCTATCTGCCAGCAGGGTTTTTCATACCGTTGACATATACTTGATTGCAAACACCATTATTACATCATAATCATACATCTTACAATGATAGAAACCTTTAAAATGTACATTATGTTTAAAACCTTTGTTATTAACGATTGAAAAACGTGTTTCAAATATTGGGACGCTGGTAAGGTTTTTTTGGCTCATCTCAAACATCTCCCAGACGAACTAAATTCCCGAAATAGAAATCCGTAGCGTTTTTCGTGACCCTATTGCGCCGTTGCCACGTGATTGGGAAAGTTTTAAATAATATGTGGATTTTATAGAATGGGATTGTTCATGAAACAGCTAAGTCCCGGAATTCTCAATGTTCTGAAAACAAGAAAAACCGGTTTAGAGTATGGCGCATACTTTTCTCGCCTCCTTGACTTGTATGTATTGATCAAGGAACGGATTTGCATATTCTTATTATTCCATAGAGGGGGAGTATGTTTAGGGAAAATATTAAATTAAAACCAAATTTGTGTGGGGTACTGCCCCCACGAATTCGACCTAGATCGTTCGAATAAACCATCAGAAAATGACGCTCGATGTATTTCAGATTTGCGTTTGATTAGGGAAAACTAATAATTTTCCGGAGATGAATTTAATGGGCGACCATCCACCGCTTGTAATTGACTTGTTACGTGGATTTCACAATCGGCACTTGCGTAACAGCCACTAATGATACGATCGCGTAGAAATTGATGAAATAATATCGATACGACCTTCACGTTATGTCATTACGATATTTCATGGTCAGATGTAAGTATGCATTGATTAAATATAGTACCTGAAGACTTGTAGCTTGTTGTAGTCGTTTAGAACACATCGGAAATTGAACACTTTTTGACCACTCGTGGTTGTATCTCGTCGTCAATAATTAGGGGAAGTTGTTGTACCTTGGGACAATTTGTAAACAAATGTATTTTATTTTACTTGGGTAAAACTTATAGTAAAAATGAAAGTAATAGGTTATTGCTTACCTTTTAAGGGATCTACTAACACTTTAAAACTTAAAAAATATTACTTATCAAGAGAGTAATAAATTATTTTGTTAACCCTTGCAGGGTGTCCCAAGGTACAACATACTGTGGGACCAGATGAAAAACAAACAAATTTTAACACATAAATCTTATAATTACGTATAAAAATACAAAACCATTACAGCAAACTTTATATGTCAGATTAATACAAATAAATCTACTAGACGTCCAATAACCATTAAAGTTCACAGGGAATGAGTTCTGTTGACAGCTGAAGATCCTGAGCTATGGGTGTGCAGTTTACAAATGATCTCTTCTTTCCTATTTCATATATGGTCTCATTTCTTGAGATGAACGTGTTTGTTCCTGTCTTAACCAAATACTGGATCTCATATACAAAGTCCCAAGGTACAACCTCAAATTAGTCCCAAGGTACAACCCACTGCAACAAATGAAAACATGACCTTTAAAAGTGTTTGAGGTTAACATTACAGGTTAACTAACTGCACCATTAAATAGAGTACAATTTAAGCTTTAGTATACTGTCTTACTTTTTGACAATAATTAATTAGGACAAAATATAAAAAAAAACAATGAAACAACAAAAAATTTACTTACCTATGAGTGTTTCACTTTTTATTGTGTAGCTCCCATAAATCACAGTCCAAAGTGTCCAGTCATTCTACACTAGCACTTGGTGGCTAGAGGAACAACTACATCATGTTAGTTTAGTGTTTCACCAACAGATGGCAGAGCTATGCTCTTTGTCCCAAGGTACAACTGTCCCAAGGTACAACACCTTCCCCTACGCCTTTGTGTAGTAATTTGCAGTGTTTTCAAATTGTGAGCGTACGGATGATGATTGTACAGCAATCCGAGTGGTCATATCCGATTCTCGAAACTAATTTCTATCTAAATCAAACAGAAAAACGACCATTATAACGCGTGGGTTCATCATTTCTTGAAAAGTGCCTGATTGTTAGTGTCATTGTGGGTGTCCCTTTTAGGTTTAGAAAATCCGATTTCTTTGCCATCTCTAACCTATCATAGCCGATTTATCGTCTAAAATTACGAAATCCGTTTCTAGAACAAATAATCAATGTTTCATTATCAACAGATAATCAAATAATCAATGTGAGAATAATACTAATAAGTATGCATTGAGTAAATATAGTACCTGAAGACTTGTAGCTTGTTATAGTCGTTTTTTCCCTTTTTAGCGATTTTTAGAACACATATCGGAAATTGAACACTTGTTGTCCACTCGTGGGGTTATCTCGTCGCCAATAATAACGCCTTTGCGTAGTAATTTGCAGTGTTTTCAAATTCTGGGCGTACGGGCAGTCCGACAGGTCATATTCGATTTACGGAACTAATTTCTATCTAAATAAAACAGAAAAAACGACCATTTAACGCGTGGGTTTATCATTTCTTGAATAATGCCTGGTTGTTAGTGTCCTTTTAGGTTTAGAAAATCCGATTTCTTTGCCGTTAGTGAACTTCTACTCAACTGAAACCTATCCCAGCCGATTTATCGTCTAAAATTACTGAAAAATGACTTCCCCCTTCCCTGTAGCAGTGAAAAACCAGAAAACCCATGTTTTTGACCACCGGCCGAGTATCGATTCTAGAATCCATGCCATTCATGAATTCTATGTTTAGCTGTCTCGCAAGTTGTCAGATTTAGTACAATATATCTTCGAATAGCTTCAACAACTATGAATTCAAAAATTTAGTAATATGTACCTCTCCAAATAACAATAATTGTCTTGAAACAAGTACCTACTTGACTTCTGTTCAAATTTGATCAATTCAAACGTCAAGTGACCATGTTTGAGAGGGAGGTTGAGGGCTAAATCTGTTTGACATGCGGTTGCAAAGGGTTATTATTGCCATAGTTACCAAAACTACCCTCTAGCATCGAGAGTTTTGAGATTTCGGTTTTTTGATTATTTAATCCTTATAATTCATCCCGATGCTCGGGATGCTATTATGGGCTAAATTCCGAAATCTTTGGTCCAGTAGTTTCTGAGAAAAGCTTCCCATGGATTGTTTTGTATGTGATTTTTCGAAATTTACGTATTTTGAAACTTAAGCCTACAACTTTTTTGAGGAATTGAAAAACAATTTTCTTGGTCGATTGCAAAGGTTTATTATTGAAAATAACCGGAAAAAACAAATAAACTGGGTTCACTACCTCATTTTCAGGGGTCGACAGTGCAGGGCTATCGTTTCCCTTTTTGAGAATCCGACGAAACTGCATTATCATGATATTCAGTATGTGCAGCCCATAGTGTTGCTAGTTCTACTTGCGTTTCATGAAATCTTCTGCAGTCTGCCCTTTACCTGTCAAAATGAAATCTTCGCCACACGCAGATTAGCGTCACATATGAACGAAACGTTGAATATCGCCGATTTGCGGTTCATTGAACTGCGGTTTCCCAGTTTTGAGAATCCGACGAAACTGCATTATCATGATATTCAGTATGTGCAGCCCATAGTGTTGCTAGTTCCACTTGCGTTTCATGAAATCTTCTGCAGTCTGCCCTTTTACCTGTCAAAATGAAATCCTCGCCACACACAGATTTCCGTCACTTATGAACGAAACGTTGAATATCGCCGATTTGCGGTTCATTGAACTGCGGTTTCTCAGTTTTGAGAATCCGACGAAACTGCATTATCATGATATTCAGTATGTGCAGCCCATAGTGTTGCTAGTTCCACTTGCGTTTCATGAAATCTTCTGCAGTGTACCCTTTTACCTGTCAAAATGAAATCCTCGCCACACACAGATTTCCGTCACTTATGAACGAAACGTTGAATATCACCGATTTGCGGTTCATTGAACTGCGGTTTCCCAGTTTTGAGAATCCGACGAAACTGCATTATCATGATATTCAGTATGTGCAGCCCATAGTGTTGCTAGTTCTACTTGCGTTTCATGAAATCTTCTGCAGTGTGCCCTTTTACCTGTCAAAATGAAATCTTCGCCACACACAGTTTCCGTCACTTATGAACGAAACGTTGAATATCGCCGATTTGCGGTTCATTGAACTGCGGTTTCTCAGTTTTGATAATCCGACGAAACTGCATTATCATGATATTCAGTATGTGCAGCCCATAGTGTTGCTAGTTCCACTTGCGTTTCATGAAATCTTCTGCAGTGTGCCCTTTTACCTGTCAAAATGAAATCTTCGCCACACACACAGTTTCCGTCACTTATGAACGAAACGTTGAATATCACCGATTTGCGGTTCATTGAACTGCGGTTTCTCAGTTTTGATAATCCGACGAAACTGCATTATCATGATATTCAGTATGTGCAGCCCATAGTGTTGCTAGTTCACTTACGTTTCATGAAATCTTCTGCAGTGTGCCCTTTTACCTGTCAAAATGAAATCCTCGCCACACACAGATTTCCGTCACTTATGAACGAAACGTTGAATATCGCCGATTTGCGGTTCATTGAACTGCGGGGCATTGTTGTCATGCGGGGTCAAGTTCGAGAGGTGCTCACGTGAAAAATACCCCCGGGTCGCCATGGCAACGGGATGCTGCGTTCGAGAAACTGGGCATGCGCCATCACCTCTATGTAAATATAGTCCGGAGGGAAAGAATACCGTATCCGAGCGCCAACGCCGGTTGATATAATCTGCGCATTTGTCACAGCTAACGATTTCACGAACTAAAAACAAGACAAATTTATCAGGTATCAATGAATTGCAAAGCGTGAAATGCTAAAAGTTGAACCGCAAATGGCCTAATTCGGTCACATCTGATTGCAGCACATACTTGTACCATCATTTTCTTTTGGCATGGACTCTTGGTTTGGACTAACTAGCCAAAAAAGTCACTCGGAAGCGGAACCCGGCCCTTAAGCTCTACGGGTCGTTTCAAAATTTCTGTCACATTTGGGTATCGACTTTTCTAAAAAATAAAAGTTGAAACTTGATCAATTTTCTTAATTTTAATCAATTACTGCGGTTGTCTCGGCATACTACCCACGTGAGCACACATAATCTTGAACCCTACTGCTGATAAGCCATTTTGAAGAAAAAACTTGTAGGGAGTGAGGTATATACCACTATTTTTTCCCATCTTGAGCCTCCAACCTCCATGTGAATCGCCGCTCAAGTCTTTCAAATTAGGTGAGTGGAACAGCACTGATTAGCTTAATTTTAGCTGCAGTAAATACTAAGGTTTCCTTGCCAAAATCTCACTTGCTACAAGCAGATCCCACTCCCTACAATTGAAGGGGCTATTGGCTGGATATTGTAGGGAGTGAGGTTTTACCCTTCCACCGCCTTTACAGGCCACAAATCAATTAAAACTGGTTGAACCAAAATGTTGTCTAAGAACTTCCAACAACTACACTAATTGTCAACAAGTGCGATCAAGTTTCACTTGCCACAGTCAAAATATTATTGGAATGGGAGTGGGAGTTAAAAACCCACACTGCTGCCTCTAGGGATGGTTTTCCCGGTAGAACTGACTGGGAAGGTCTAGGCAAAATCCAACCACCAGCGTTGGGACCATCCTGAATAAGGGATGTCAACAAAACAGAAGCAACTTCATAACCACCCTTTCCTGTCAGTTGGGGGATACTTTTCAAAACATTGTAGCGAGTGAGGAAAAACCGTGTGACACTGAAATAATGCGCTGATCAGGCTACTTGATTTGATCCAATTTTTCTTCCTTAGGCGGATATCCATTGTAGATGGTATGTTCTTTCATATTGTAAGTGGATATAACAGCCCCAATAAATTTTTCGCTGAGTAGTGCCGATGGAAGTTGTATACCTCTGGTTAGTGACAGCTGTAGGGAGTGAGAAATACGGACTTTGATATCTTCTCCTGGGTCCTATAGGCACAATTTTCACATACTTTTCCAAGGAACATGTACATCCACATACAAGAAAATTTTAAAACACTTACAAAACTGTATTTAGTTGAGATTTGACGGCAATACTGATCAGTGACATAAATGTGACCGAAATTTTGAAATGACTAATACTTTAAACAACCTATTTCGTTCAAAAAATTGTGATCATTAATTGTTATGGACAGTGCCTTGTTGATCGTCTATCACACGATGTAGTAATTCGGCAGTTTCATTACTTCTTGGTTGTCCTTTGAAATGCTTGTTTTTATTCCCCTAAAACACCTTTTTCTCTCTTCAATGCATCGTTTATTATTTCTCTTCCAGATTTTTGGGTTTATTTTTTTTCACTTCTTCTTCCCGTGAGACCGCTGCAGTTTATTTAACCTAAATGAGAACGATTGCTTCATCACGTAGGTGATTGCACCTGGAAACCTTCGGGATGGCAACAGAAAGGCGGAGCTCCGCGGGCTCCCAGGGTGCATTCACCCCCAGCCCGGTTCGCAGCTCGGTATCTCGGTCAACTCGAAAAACCCGATACGTGACCAACCTCTGACGTGTCGCAACGTTTTTTTGTTTTCTAGGCGCGGTGTTTCTCTTTCTCTTATCTACATTTCAATTAAAACCCCTTCGATTTCCGTTAAATGGCCAATATTTGATTGAATCGCCGTTCCAAGCGTCTGAAGTGTGTTATCACTTGTTGATATACGTTCGAATTGATCATCACATTCTGCGAACATCTCCATCCGCTATGTAACCAACAATTTCTCAAAGTTCAGTAACCTGTACGCTACTTTGCCAAGTCGCTTAGTAAAACTTTCACCTTATGGATATCCTTAAAATCCCATACGTGACCCTAAGAAGTTTT
This sequence comes from Creontiades dilutus, assembly GCA_031894815.1. Taxonomy (NCBI): domain Eukaryota; kingdom Metazoa; phylum Arthropoda; class Insecta; order Hemiptera; family Miridae; genus Creontiades; species Creontiades dilutus. The sequence goes on from JAVIWC010008305.1 coordinate 1,166,254, forward strand.
ATCCTAACTCTGAGTGTGGTGTTCTTTTACCTTTATAGTTTCCAAGCTAAACCGTCAAATTTTGTAACGCCCAACAGTCAACGAATGTCATGTCAACTTTGGCATATTATCATGTCAACTTTGACAAGGGGCAGTGCTTGTCTTTCTCTTATCTACATTCCAATTAAAACCCCTTCGATTTCAGGTAAATGGCCAATATTTGATAATTGCCGTTCCAAGCGTCTGAACTGGGTTGATATACGTTCGAATTGATCATCACATTCTGCGAACCAACGCTTTGCAACCAATTTCTGAACTCTGCCTAGTGCCCTAGTAAAACTTCCACCTTATATCCTTGTAATCCTACACGTGATCCTAAGAAGTTGTATCCTAATTCTGAGTGTGGTGTTCTTCTTTTACCTTCATAGTTTCCAAGCTGACCCGTCAAACTTTGTAACCCCCAACAGACAACGAATGTCATGTCAACTTGGACATATTATCTGAACTAATTTACTCATGAAAGGTTTGTAGTAGTACTGTAGTTCTACGTGTAGCACAGCTCCATTAAAAGCTTAAATTTGTTCTACTTCCTTGAAAAACATGTCGTTTTTGGGCTTTGCATGTTCAAATCCACATTTTAATGGTTTTCTACGAAGCGGAGGGCAATAAGTCATATTTGCTGTGCTTGAATACAATTTGAGAAACCAATTGTCAATATAAAGATTATCAGCTGATCATAATGGACCCTGTTATTCCATTACTCGCCTAATGTTGCAGAGAATTTCAACTTCCCCGAGTGAATATGGAAGAATTTACCTCTCTCAGCTGACCGTATCATTCTAATTGCCTCTTCTTATCCCAGAGAATCTTTTCATTGAATTTAAACTTCCTACGGTGAACAGAAGTGAATTTAACTCACTTATCTGATGGGGAAATAGACAATAATTTATCTTCAATTTTCTCTTCCAGACAGTATTCCAGAGCGTCTCATTCATATATTTACTTATAAAAGCAGAGTTTTCTATATAACTACTCTGATAATATGAGGGTTTTCCGAACACTCGTGCAGTTATTTTCATATATTGAAAGAAACAACCTCAATTAATCAATTAAGTTTTATAAAATGAAGTTCTATTCTACTCTGTGAAATAAGTCTGAGTCAAGGCATACTTAAGTAACGTAATAATTTTGAATTGAACTCTGAATTCAACTCTGAATTGAATTGAAATTGACTAGTGTTTCAGTTGAAAAATATTTGGAATTCAAAGCTACAATTACGAGGAAATGAGGAACTAATCTGAAATCCAAGTTTGTTTTCGATTTTTTAGGTTTATTTAGTGTTCAAATCGAGAATTACTCTTAACAGCACATATCGAGGGGTTAGAGGTTGAAGTACCCAAGTCCATTTTTTCGTGAAATTGAGTTAAAAGTACCTAACCAACTAGGATGATACGTATTTTCATGTGCTGGAGATACCTAAGTCCAATGATGATGATTTCCATGGTTTTCAGAGCAAGTGTGAATTACCAAGTGGAGAAATAGCTCATTCGTGAGAGCTTGGGTAGATTTTCTTCTAAAGAGGGAAAATTGTAGCTAGTTACTTCTCTTTAAACGAAGAACTCACCAAATGCAGTTGGGTAGTTATACGAGTACTTCCCTTGATTTGCTTCCTCCGTGAACTTTTGATCTTGTACATTGTGGAGAACTTCCACATAAACATTCTAGATTATGAATTCATAGAAAAAGGGCATAGCCATATGGAGGTAGACTCTACGCACAGTTCCATTGAGTCAGCACAAAAAAGTGTGTCTGTGTATTTAATGAGAGATTGGCTGAATATATTTTAGCTATAGAGAAGCAGAAGGAATAATTAAGATTTGTTGATTTGTAATCATTGTCCCAACAATCGGTAAGCCGTACAACACGCGATTCCACACTGTAATTTCCAGATTGTCATACTCATGACCTGCCCAAGTCTACTAGACTGAACCAAAGTTTGTGGTAAACATACCCAAGTCCAAAATTCCTCTGATGCCTTCTGATAAAATTCCAAGTCCGTGGATAATTGTTCATCTTTTAACCTTGAAAACCACATCACCTCCTAACGAAGTGTATAACCTACAAATACCGATTTTTTGCCATTTTTTCTGAGGTACTTGTGATTTTACGTAAGCATTTAAAATTCGAATTTCATTTTCCCACACTTTTAACATTTGCGACTTGGGTACTTTTACCTCTAACCCCTCGATATACATAACTAATGTAGCAGATCTTTGTGGTATAATTGATAGAATACAATGATGTCAATCCAAAGAAAAAGTAACCCACCATAAATCTCATCGCAATTAACCGCCATGACAATCGGTTTTATTGAAAGTCCATCTGATCATTTAACCTCAAGAAACTCGATTTGATCGAAAATTCAGTCTTAAAAATCAATTGAGTATAAACAGTAATCACGTCATCTTTCCAGGCCTTGGTCCACAGGCCATAATCGTTCTGGTTTTATTCTACTCCTTGTATATTTATAAAACGGATGTTTTTTAGTTTTTCTTAAATTTTATATCCCTCTAATGTCGAATATATCGATAAAATTACTCGTCCGATGGATTTTTTTTAGTTCAATTCACCTGAAACCGCCATTTTCGCTCATTCATTTTTACAATTGAGTTTATTTTTATTCTGTTGTAAGGAGAAATTGAAGATTTTTACGTCCTTTTGGTTGCCTTTGCGGTGACTCATCGGCCAACGAAACGTTCGAATGACGTTGCGTCATGAACACGTCGCTCCAAGCTGATTACAGCGTGGGCCACATCACATTCAGCCTCTTCCCACGAGGTTTTGTTTCTGTTCTCGTCCAAAATCCTGTTTTTCCGGTCTGGAAATGCCAAGACAACCTCAGTTTACGTTTCCAAATCACTCGACGGTCCTTTTTGGTTTATTATTCAATAATAAACCATTGTAATCGCTCTGGAAAAAAAATTCCCCCCCCCCCCCCCCCCCCCTGAAAATTTCATGGTTTACGTTTCAAAGGGTGTAGAATCCGAATCTGCAATAAAAATTCTTCCGAAACGGCTGGAGCAAAAGATCTGAAATTTTCAGGAAAAATCCATCTTGGTCCGACGACGCCCCAATTCTTGAGCCAGCTCTCTCACTCAATTTAAAGTGCCCTTTAAGGGCTGTCAAAGTTTTGTAAAATCCCTAAAAACCTCAAAACAAGTCGAATCGGCCTAAATATTTACCTATTTGAAGAACATACCATGAGGAATCGAATGAGCCCCTCCGCAGGTCCGTAGGTCAAACCATTCCCGATGTATGGCCCGATTTATGGTGCCAACATTTGCGTTTTTTTGTTTATTATTGTTTGTTTGTAACCTAGTGATGTCCGGCCGATAGCGTCGAGTTGTAGTGAATGTGGATACAGGAGTGATAGCCGATGTGGATACTTGTAGTTTATAGCCGATACACGGGTTGAAGCATTCTGATACGCATGAAACGCTGATAATATATAGGTAAATATTATTCAATATTATTACTGGGGTTTATTATTATTATAGCACGTAAATCGGTTGTTAACCAAAATACCTATTTGGATTGATCAGTTGATCATATTTGTGTGCCTCCTGAAATTCAATAATTGCTCTATCACCTGTGAAAAACGCTGCAAATTCTTTCACTGGGGTTTATTATTCAATTGGCTTGCGTTCATGATTTGAATTTCTACTAAGCTTTGGAGTGTGCGCGTTTCACAGGATAGAGCGATTATTGAATTTCAGGAGGCACACAAATATGATCAACTGATCAATCCAAATAGGTATTTTGCTTGAGAACAGATTTACGTGCTCCATGCATATCTCCTGAAATTCAATAATCGCTCTATCCTGTGAAACGCGCACACTCCAAAGCTTAGTAGAAATTCAAATCATGAACGCAAGCCAATTGAATAATAAACCCCAGTGAAAGAATTTGCAGCGTTTTTTCGTTTAAACTACAAAACCGTTCGATAAAATCAATTTTTGTTCCGTATTGTTAACATAATAGTTATGGCTCATTTCTGGTACATCACCTTTGCTTGATACTGAAGAATTGCTTTTAGATGATCGATTCCTTTTCTTACAAGAAACTATTGAATTGGTTAAGTTTTTAGTCCCCTCTCTGAAGCAAGACTTCATCAATAGAGGGGCGCCTATTACAATTGATCGCGGATTGATGTGGGTCAACACAAATATGATACAAAACTTGATACAAATCCGTTTTAGACAATTTTAAGACCGAATCCGTGAAAATAACTATAGGTGTATGGCAGAAATTTTGTCGATATGAAGCTTACTTGCATACTTTCTTTATTTTTATCAATAATTACATCATTTTTTAATAGCTCATCATGAAGTCGCTTTAAAACTATCCCTAAAGGTTGTTCACGTCATTACAATACTTGACTCTCACCAAAAAACCATTTTTACAGCTCCGGTGTTTCGCTGAATTCGCCGTCAAGTTACTTAAAACTTGACTAAATTTTAGGTGAAGTTGCTAAATACTATTTCATTTGTTCTGGGATTACGGGCTGACAATTGTGGAAGAAATAGGAAATACGTTTATTTTTCAGGAATACGTGAATGTCCAACTACGAAACAGGTTTAGACCTAGCTGTTATCAGTGGCAACACTAACGTCACAGATAAGAACTTTCGATAACAGGGTTTGCGGTTATTTGCTAGGCAATACGACTTGTTATTGTCATTTCACGTTTCATCTCCCACTTATGCGTACCATGGAATAACTTCATGAAATAACTTGATGGTTTTAGTTATGAACGAATTGATTTCTATTCCTTATTCAGCAAAGGTTTATATAGGACACGAAATTGCATGATATGAAGATAACAGTCATGTTAACATTCGTCCGTGTCTCATCTATGTGTGACTAATGACATTTTTATTAATTTTTTGTTAACAGAAGATGCGGACGCCGGTGTCCTGCGTGACAAGACCAACGACGCAGAGAGGAAGGAAGCCAAAGAGGCTGCCAAGAAGAACAGGAGGCGGAAAAAAACCACCGCCAGTTTAGGCCCGACTTGCTTCCAAGGTAAGCAAACGTTAGGTGTATGGTTAAGAGTATGAAAGAAATTTCGCTAATGTAGAGGACAAAGAGATACGGATATTTGGCAATTAGTTTGGTGACAGAAAATAGACTGCCCACCCTCTTTGGAAATGGGAGGTAGGAGAGTTCAGAGTAATCCCAATACTTGGGGTTGTTAAACCACATTTTCCATGACTGTCGTTCACCAGCCATAAGGCTTATATTGTGGCCTGCATTCTTGGAGATTCTTATAGCCTTTCATCCTGGTGCTCTTGTACTTCACATTGGCCAGGAGGTCGTTTTGCCCTTAAGATCATCCTGCTGGCTCTTTTGGATTCCTGCAGAAGCCTGCTATTGCATTTTGGTGTCTTCAACACCTTCACCTCAAAGGTGAAATTTCTTTCAAACGTGTACACCTCAAATATGTATTGTGTTTGAGGCATCATCTTCACAACCAGTTGTTCTCAAATTCCAGCAAAACCATAAAGCCCAGTAAATTCAATAACAACATGAAAATGCCTTATTTAAGCAATACTTGCCTTTAGAGGCTGTCCTATTTGGAGTGTCCAGTGATTATTGAGTGCATATTCCAAGGTGTGCAAATCTTGAGGTTCATGTAGTCAAATACTGTGTAGATTCACAATTCTCAGATCTTACTCTCCATAGTTCTGTGATATTTTGACCAAAACTCCTTTGATGCAAACGAAATTGAAATCCTGAAGCCGTTCACGAATTCTCCACATAAAAGAATATTTCTATAATCTCTAATTGTTTGAAAACGGGACAGACTTTCTATAATTGAAGCAACGCTTGCTACAGTCCAAATTTGACCCTCAACACACGTTGTCTGCACCATTGACTAGTTATACTGTTCTCTTTGGAGTGCCCCAGAAAATTCAAGTTCATACTTCTTCCTGTAATACTGCATATTTGCACATCAGTTTCACAAACCTCGTGCATTATTCCTCAAACTTCTGCAATAGTTTGACGAGAACCGTTTTGTAAAAGAGAAAAAGAACACTAAAACAAGATGGCCGTACACGAATCCTCGTATAAACGTTGTACCTCTACATTATGTTCGTGCGAACACGCAAATATATCGTTTAAAATATAGGTCAATAGAAACAACAACCCACGTCTCACCGTAGAACGATCAGGTTTAAATCTCGAATGAATTTTCGCTGAAATGTGAAACCAAACCCTGAACTTCCATTAACCTTGATCTACATCGAGAACACGGACTCAGTCACTCGCGACGAAGTTGTGGAAACCCAATTCACAAGCAAAAGCATATCTTATATAGTAAGCCTTGAGTGGCATTGGTCGGTCCTCCCCGCCCCTTTCACTTCCTTGAGCCAATAGGATTCAATCTCCTCTCACTCGATCCCATCTAAGATATGCTTTCTGTGATGTACTTTCAGTTCATGTTTGTTACTGATGACGACCTAACCGTCGAAATCGATTTAACAGTGTAACTCTTTACTTTCGTGGAAATATAGACAACGTTCTATCTTACTCCTTTTTTATTTTTACTACATCGAGAAGATATAAATAATTTATTGATAACGAAGTCTACCTCGTGTGGTGACATGTTCCCTCTACACTAGAATATACGGATGAGTATTGATAAGGAGGTTTCAAAGTTCATCAAATTTAGAGTGTATTAATAGTAATTTTCTATTCAGCTGGTACACAATAACTGAATTTAAAAAAAATTTAATCATTATCACAGACCTTCTTAAACCAAAATTCAAATTTTGCTTTAGAAATAGTTTATTCGGTTTTGCCATTTTTTATTCACAATTGTTTAGAGTGACCCTATATATTCACTTGAGTGCCTTCACATTTAAACCATTTTAATAAATTGGTTCTTGCCAAACCTATAAAATTTGTCTTATTTTGTGCCAAACTTTCCTTAATGATACTGGGGTACCTCGCAAGTTCAGCATTCAAACTCAACTCTATCTGGAATGGGGATCTGGAATTGCGTAGAAATTTCTGTTCGTAATATCCTCTATGAAACTTAACTTCAAAAATCTAAGTTTTATATACGAACCTCATAACTTTCACGTGTTTTGGTCCTTCTACCGTAGTAATGATACACATTTTCCATTAATGCCAACTTAACTTTTGCAATGAAAATACGTGTGTACTAACGTTCTGAAATTTATATTTACAGATATGTACAGACTGACGGGTGAATTCCTTGGATCCGGTGCCTACGCGTCTGTGCAAACCTGTGTTAGCACCCTCACTGACATGGAGTTCGCGGTGAAGGTAAGCTTGAATGGATACTATAATAAAACTGAAAATATTCTTATTAAATTGAGAGTTAGTTTTATACTACTTGGTCTGAATTGAAGAACTTCAGGTTTTTCGTAGGTTTTTTGGTTCTAAAAATACCGTTGAAATGGGGCATTCAGGCTCATTCATTCTTGAAATCGGACCAATAGATGCTGGCATACATGTTCTGACGCTTTATATATGGAGATATTCGTTTTGTATATTGCAGTACTGATTGGGCAATTTCGGAAGCAATGTATTAAAACTTCAAACAATGTTGGTTTCCTTGAAACATTTAAATGCCAATTCTTACTCAGGTTCATTATTATTTTTTTTTTATTAATGCCTGATTGCTCGTGTCATTGTGATGTTTGGGGGCTCACTTATAGGTTCAGAAAAAACAATTATTTGATTTGGGCGAATATTGTGGATATGAAACTTGTCCCACTCGATTTGGAGTCCAAAATGACATTAGGTACCACTCTTTACAAACTTTTGAAAACCGTGGTTTTGAACCGGGTTTGACCCATGACAGCTATGTGTGTGAGGCGATCAGCCAAATTGGAACCAACAAAACTTCAAGTGGAATCCATGTGCGGAAGAACGGATTTTGAACAACAATTCTAAGGGTTTTAAGGGGCCGTACGGCAGACAGACATTGCAGATTTAGAATTTTCATATATTTCTGAAAATGACAACATTTGAGCTGTAGGGGTGGTCTTAAATTTATTTTCTAAACTATTGGCAAGGGTTATTATTAACATCAATTAGAATAAAACGCCGAAAAAACGGAATTTCTGAAAACTCAAAAAAAAATGTGTAATAGCGTTAAAAAACCACAAACAACAACATTTTTTTACATTTGAAAATACGTCATAGATTTTATAGTTTCATGAAATTATTTGGAAGTTTTTAATACAGAAAAATATATTTTATGGTAAGTCTATTTTGACTGAGAATCATGTCGAGTTTTTGATACAGTGGCATATTTAATGTTCAAAAATGATTTAGTTTCTTCCGTATTTAGCGAATTTTCATTCCAAAACACGATAATTTAACTGCCTTAATAAAGTATTTGAAACTTCAATGTTTCTAACGGTTCTAAAAAATCTCCCTTGTTAAACGTAAGGTCCAGTTTGTTGTCCAATCCGATCGGACCAGCGATAGGTGTTCTAAATTACTCTTTTATGGTCAAAAATCAATCTCGTATGGTCTTTTATAAGTCAAAAATATAATTTTTGAAAATAATTTTTGGGTCTGGGTTTTCTTTTTGGAGTTTTTTTTTTTTTTTCAACGTTGAGTCGATTGAGACTAGTCAAAAGACTATGAAATTGGTAGACTAGCTAAACAAAAAAAAATGTATGAGTTAGTCCTTTTAAATTGACTGGCTGTAGTTAGAGTTGATTGGTTATGATCGGATAAAAGGTCGTATTTTCATTAATTATCGTCCATGTTTATACAAACATTTGCCTTTTTAGCCATGCTGCACGATTTTTTTTTTCGTGAGATCAGAGTTTACAAATTATTTCTTGCCTTATCAATATTTCTGGCGAACTTTACCATATTATGATTTTTACTCATTTTTCATTTGAATTTAACTTCCGCCCTGAATATCCTCATATTTCTAAGACCTGTTACCCGTATGGGTTTTGAGTAACACATGCCTGAATTAATTACACGGTCGGTTCGAGCTCTGGAGGGATCCGCATCGGAGTGAACCTATCTCGTAGGCACCCGGATTATCGTGCGAAGGCGCGTTTCTAAAACCGAAACAATGAGAATATGAGATAGTGGGTTGTTGTGCCGCTAGCCGTTCGTCTTTTCTCATGAATATTGACAACTCCGCTCTCGTCCGTTCCGGTTTGAATAGTTTTTTCCAACGCCTCCTCCCGCTCCGCAGCCGTTTTTTTTTTCTGAACCGCAGGATTTCCTGTTGTGTCACGAAGCTAACTCCGATCTCCTGCGTTGTTCATCCAAAGGGCAGACCGGTAGAAAAGGCAACTAATAACCTTTTGTTAAACTTGTACCGATGCTCTGCAAGGCGGAATTGAAAAGAGGAACAATGATTGTATTGCTGGCTTAGCGACAATTGCGTTTTGAAGGGGTGAATCGGGACAGTCTTTAAAAAAAAAACGTTTACATCTTTTCACATTGATTATGACGTCTAATTGGCTTCTAAAATGTGTCTTCTTAATATATTTCGTAATATTAACTTGCTAACAAATCTAGCTTGTATTCGCCGCCCAAATAGGGTCGGGAATTCACTTTATGAATTGTCGGATCAGGAAAGAACCTAATTAATGGTTCACCTATATCAACACCTATGAAAAACTGTTGAACCGGTTTTTATTGGATTTATAGCTAATCCCTGATCGGTTGCTATTGCATCAGTGATTCATATTGGGGTGAAAATTCTAATCGAAATTGACATTTCATTAAAAATCACCCACTAATACCGATTTCGAAACACGGAAAAAGTAACGTTTTGGGTGTAAAACAGTAGAAAGGAAGTTGAGGCAGACACATAAAATATTGTTAAAAATACAAAAACAATCGTTGCATTCCCATATGTGGCTCAGATGCAAACAAAATTGAACGTTTGCTCGGTGTTTGGTACCCCAAATAAATTTTTAGAAGCCAGACTAGAGCTCATACATGGTATTAAAAATACAAAAGCAATCGTTGCATTCCCATATGTGGCTCAGATGCGAAAAAATTGAACGTTTGCTCGGTGTTTGGTACCCCAAATAGATTTTTAGAAGCCAGACCTGACCTCATACATGGTATTAAAAATGCAATAGCACTCGTTGCATTCCCATATGTGGCTCAGATGCGAAAAAATTGTACGTTTGCTCGGTGTTTGGTACTCGAAATAAATTTTAAGAAACCACACCAGAGCTCATACATGGTATTAAAAATCAGAAAGCAAACGTTGTATTCCCAAATGTGGGCTCAGATGCAAAAAATTGAACGTTTGCTCGGTGTTTGGTACCCCAAATTAATTTTTAGAAACCAGACTAGAGCTCATACATGGTTTTGAAATAAAAGGTAGTACAGTAGGAGGACGAAACACTTGAGAGATTTGCCAAAATACCGAAATTCATAAAACCCTCGCTAACAGTCTCAGAATCAAAACGCCTTGGTTGACAATTGCTCCTAATGAGAGGTGTGTATGGTTTTGTAGCTTTCATAGACCCAAAATGTTTGGGACATCATATTTTAGAAAGGGCAGATCAGGCTTGTTGTCATTTTCGATTAAATTCATCCATTTAAGACTTGAGTAAAGTGGCGAGGATTTTGCTGTGTGATTCAATTATCTCTTTATTCTATGATGATTTATTCCATGATTGAATTGTACCTTGCGGGGTGGTTAATGATAGCAGGTGATGAGGTGATTAGATGCTGATAACATACACGTGCAATTATTGTTCTATTGTTCTTCTAATTTAAATATACGTCGTCGATGGTGAAATCCTATTTCAGTATTATCACACTATATAAAGACGAGCTTATCAGAGTATATCCGCGTTTCAGGGGGTGGTAACGCTGGGCGGGTGGAATTCTCCCTCCCCGTCTCCCAGGGCAAGCGACGTGGTCCTCTCCTCGGGGATTTGGGATATACGATTTTTTGACTTTGCATATTGTTATTATACTCCCTCATTGTGTTATTCACCTATTTCTTTTTAACCTGCGTAGCAGGGCCATTGAACTAGTTGAAAATACGAGCGTCCCGAAACAGATTTAAATTAATTTTTGCTTGTCAATTTTGTTGCAGGTTATCGAGAAAACTCCAGCTCACCCCAGAGCGAGGGTCTTCCGTGAAGTGGAGACCTTCCACCACTGTCAAGGGCAGCCCAACATCATTCAGCTGCTGGAGATGTTTGAGGATGAAAAGTATTACTACCTCGTGTTTGAAAAGGTAAACAAAAACAAATCGATACTTCTTAATAGCTATTGATAGTTCCCCATTCCCTATTTCTTGAAACCGCTAGCTCAGTGGGTACCTTAAACTCTAAAATGTCTATACAGGGTATCCCAGGAGTTATGCACAATCCGACTCCTACGTGTTCTACACTCATTTCCGAACAAAAATGCCTCTTAGCAATTTGCTAATGCAATTTGATGAGTTGCATTCATCTTTTTGCTGACACTATGGACTCTGATCAAACCAGGCTCCCGTATCATTACCAACTCTTCCATTTCGTCTCTTTGCTCGCTGTATTTCCTCAAAACCTTGGTGACAAAAAAGGATTTGTAGATAAAAAAAGATAGTTTACTAGATGAAAAAAGGATTAGTGACAAACAATATTGTCTACCAATATTTTTTCTTCCGACTATCCGACGTGTTCGCAAGGGTGTGAGTTGTACACAGGAGGAGTGTGACTCCCTTGTTGCTTCAAAAGCATTACCATTGGCAAAACCAAATGATAATGGTGTTTCTGGTGACAGTTGATTGAAGAGCAACTGTGTATTTTAAATGGGTAGTATCGGTTTGGCTGAAGATTGCTTTTTCTGGTGATAGTTGATCTGAGAGGCACTATTTAGTTGAAATGGTTAGTGTTTGTTTGCTTGATGATAGTTTCTCTGATGACAGTTGATCAGAGGACATCTATTTTGTTTACCTAGTGAAGATGGGTAGTATTTGTTTGTCTGACAATGGTTTTTCTTGTGACAGTTAATTCTAGGGCAACTATATAGTTAAGATGAGTAGTATTTATTTGTCTGATAATGGTGTTTCTGGTGACAGTTGATTGGAGGGCAATTTCATAGCTAAGATGGGTTGTACTTGTTTGTCTGATGATAGTTTTTCTGATGGTAGGAGATCAGAGGGCAACTATATTATGAAGTTGGGTACATCCGTTTGTCTGATAGTGGTTTTCTGGTGACAATTGATTGGAGGGCAACTGTGTATTTTAAATGGGTAGTATCGGTTTGGCTGAAGATTGTTTTTTCTGGTGATAGTTGATCTGAGAGGCACTATTTAGTTGAAATGGTTTGTGTTTGTTTGCCTGATGATAGTTTTTCTGATGACAGTTGATCAGAGGACATCTATATAGTTGAGAATTTGTTTACCGAGTAAAGATGGTTAGTATTTGTTAGCCTGACAATGGTTTTTCTTGTGACAGTTAATTCTAGGGCAACTATATAGTTAAGATGAGTAGTATTTATTTGTCTGATAATGGTGTTTCTGGTGACAGTTGATTGAAGGGCAACTTCATAGCTAAGATGGGTTGTACTTGTTTGTCTGATGATAGTTTTTCTGATGGTTGTAGATCAGAGGGCAACTATATAATGAAGATGGGTAACATCTGTTAGTCTGAAAATGGTGTTTCTGGTGACAATTGATTGGAGGGCAACTGTGTATTTTAAATGGGTAGTATCGGTTTGGCTGAAGATTGTTTTTTCTGGTGATAGTTGATCTGAGAGGCACTATTTAGTTGAAATGGTTTGTGTTTGTTTGCCTGATGATAGTTTTCCTGATGACAGTTGATTAGAGGATATCTATATAGTTGAGAATTTGTTTTTTCCTAGTATAGATGGATGGTATTTGTTTGTCTGATAACGGTTTTTATAATGAGAGTTGACCAAATGGCAACTATTAAGTTACGATGTATTGTATTTGTTTGTCTGACGATGGTTTTTCTGGTGACAGGTGATCGGAGGGCAGCTCCTCACGAGGATCCAAGAGCGAAAACGTTTCACGGAGCGGGAGGCAGCCGAGGTGACTCGAGACCTGGCCACCGCCCTCAAGTACCTCCACAAGAAGGGGATCGCTCACAGGGATCTCAAACCTGAAAACATCCTCTGTGAATCGAGAACTTCCCTCTCTCCGGTCAAACTGTGTGATCTTGACCTCGGGTCCGGCGTCCGCTTTTCCAACGTCGGCCCCCTGTCGACCCCAAGGTAACCTCAACATTCATAAATTAACCCTTCCGATTAACGTGGATACTGGAGCGAACTCCTAAAAGGGTTTATAGCCGATACACGGGTTGAAGCATTCTGATATTCATGAAACTAACAAGCACTGCACAGGTGCTTCATGTTTCACAAACCGAGACGTGATCTGTTTTTCGATTTCAGCTTTTCATGCAAGGAAAGCAGGTTCATTCACAAAAGTAAGACTCTTGGTAGAAGTCGAGAATAGGTGACCCCTTCCTGATAAGGCCGTCGCCATATTGAAAAACCCGATGTCTCCTATCGATATAGGTCCACGCTTTCGATGTGTGTTCTGTTTAGTATGCTGACTCAAAAACAAAAAAGTATCCTACATCAATCCTTTTAGTAAAGTATAGATCAGTTGGGCAAATAGATCAGAATGTGTTAACACTTGGGTCTCTGCGTATTAAAACGACTTCTTGTGCTTATTAGAACAGACCACGTCTCGTTTGTGAAACATACAGCACCTGTGCAGTTCTTGTTAGTTTCAGGAATATCAGAATGCTCCCGATGAACAGAGACCTGTGTATCGGCTTATAAACCCTTATAGGAGTTCACTCAAGTATCCACATTCACTGCATCACTAGGTTACTGCGATCAAAACAAAAAACTGCTCGTTTGGAGGCAAGGTGGGGGGTGCAAGTTGTGTATCTAGTGTGGTGTATCAAATTCCTCATCTTGTATTTTGCCTATTAAAAAGCGCGCAGGTATTGAATGGGACACACACTTCTGTTACCTCACGTTGATCAATATTGATGCGTTACACTTTTGCTTCGATTCCACCGGTAATCGTATTCATTCAAATTGTGTCGTCTGCGATGATGTCAGCGGAATGTTTTCACTTAGTTCTTTTTTTCTTAATTTCCAGACTGAATTCTCCCGTGGGGTCGGCAGAGTTCATGGCTCCCGAGGTGGTTGATGTGTTTGTGTCTGACTGCCCGACCGCCAGCTACGACAAGCGTTGCGATTTGTGGAGTCTGGGCGTTGTTGTGTACATCCTTCTCTCCGGATACCCACCATTCTGGGGCAACTCTTGCCAAGCAGATCCAAGAGTAAGTATCTATGAAAGTCACAACATTTCACATTTCTTATATCCGTTTTGAAACCGAAACTCATCAACCGAAGAGCTAGAAACGCTATTTCGAATTGCATCTAGCACTAAGTTAGTTGAAAAAAGTGATAAATTGAGACTGGAATCGTATGCAACGAGAAATGACAATATAAGCAAAAAGGCCCAAAAACCGCAAATACATACAAAACACCATTGAAAGCCAAAAAAAAAATGTTCTTTCCATTTTTGACAGTTTACAAAACTGGGGTTTATTATTCAATTGGCTTGCGTTCATGATTTGAATTTCTACTAAGCTTTGGAGTGTGCGTGTTTCACAGGTGATAGAGCGATTATTGAATTTCAGGAGATATGTATAGAGCACGTAAATCTGTTCTCAAACAAAATACCTATTTGGATTGATCAGTTGATCATATTTGTGTGCCTCCTGACATTCAATAATCACTCTATCACCTGTGAAACACGACACACTCCAAAGCATAGTAGAAATTCAAATCATGAACGCGAGCCAATTGAATAATAAACCCCAGTGAAAGAATTTGCAGCGTTTCATGCGTATCAGAATGCTTCAACCTGTGTATCGGCTACAACGCCTTGTTGGAGTTCACTCCAGTATCCACATTACTACATCTCTACATCACTAGGTTACTGCGATGAAAACGTAAACAATAATAAACCAAAAAAACGCAAATGTTGGCACCATAAATCGGGCCGTATATCGGGAATGGTTTGAGCTACGAACCTGGGGAAGGGCTCATTCGATTCCTCATGGAAAGTTCTTCAAAAAGAGTCCAATTCATTGCAATTTTAAGCAAGATATGCAAATATTCCCAAAAACGCCAATATATGCAAAAATATGCAAATTTGAATTGCTAAATTTTGGTTGAAATAGGGTCAGAAACGCTGTAAAACGTCCAAAGTTGAAGATGTACCTGCGTAAAACACATATGGAAATATGCACGATTCCAGTCCCTGGTGATAAATATGGGTGTCTCTGTCCCCTTCTGTTTAAACTGTCACTTCTGAGGCTATAGCTGAACCTTTTTAGCTTCAGAGGTACTTTCTGGGTGTTGCACGGTAATCGCCCCAGCTCTTGGAAGGGGTAATTACACCTCACCTCCTTGTTGTAAAAGATGTTTTCTACGACACACAGTGGGTTGAGTGACCCTAAAACTCGAAATAATCACGCCAATGACAAATCAGATTTGGAAAATGTACGATGGAAAGAAAAGTGGAAAATCAAGCTTGAGTGGTATCAGAAAATCTCGATTTGTGCAGCAGATATGGTTTTAAAAGACATAGTAGTTTGTTCTGTTGCGTTCAAGGAACCAGTTTTTCCTCTGTTGATTTTCCGTACATTTATTACCAAGTTCTACGAGGGCTCATAGTTGAAAAACATATAAGTTGGGGAGCCATGATAACTGTTTTGTTGAACTAACAAGGAGGCGGTGGAATGACTAGATGTACCTTCAATGACTTAAGCGATCTGCCTGCAACACCCAGATGTCTCTGAAACCTTGTCCGGGGTTTATGCTTAGGGTCCCAGATTTCGAGAAGAAACCTATTTAAAATATCTCCTTGTTTTCTCTTCCATCGTTTGTTAGGTTAGTTCTAATTTGTTGTTGATTAGGGTTAGTTCTAATTTAGGCCAGTCATTTAAAACATCAAACATTGCAAAAAGTGCTGTAAACTTCCTTTTTGAATATGTTGTTAGGGTTCACCCAGATAGTACGAATCTAGATTTGCAGGCCTGAAAACCGACGGGAGTTGCAGCCGAAAAACCACAAAATTTTCGCGCTGTTTTCAGTTTTTTCGCAAAAAAGTCACCAAAGGATCTTTTGATGAGAAAATACTTTATCCTTTGTTAAACTAGATAAAATTTGCTACAATTTGAGACGTAATTGGTCTCTGTAGCTCCATTAGTTCCAGAGATACAGCTCCGCAAATATTGACAAATTTTTCCAAAAAGTGAAAATTTTAACTTTTGGTCTATTTTAGACCGATATATTGGTGTAAATAGTCATTCTACAGTAAACTTGTGAGGAATGAAGTTGTAGGACATTTAATTACCTTTATTTTAAGAACATCGAAGGATCTGTATCTATCATAGATTTTTTTTTAATTTACAAAAAAAAGAAAATAAGTAGAAACGCGGTTCAAGGAAAGTTGAATAAATGTGAGTTATTTGTCTAAAACTAGTAACTAGGTAGGGACTGAAACATTTGTTGACATTAAACATATTTAGCTTAACATTTAAATTGACAGTAGGTCATAAAATGAAATAAATTATAAATAATTAAGACAAAAAGTGGTTCATATGAGTAATACAAGTTATAATACATGAAAACATTAACACTTGCACTAAAAATGACTGATTCAGTCCTTTCTATTCTGTTTGTAAACACGGTATGGAGGAAAATATTAGTATTTACTGTCTCACTAACTAATAACAAAAAGCTAAAGCACTCAGAAATTCCAGACTTTTGACTTGACTTTTGTCCACCTAAACCGGTGACCCAGCCCACTGAGGCGGTGGAATGACTAGATGCCCCTTCAATGACTTAAGCGATCTGCCTCCAACACCCAGATGTCTCTGAAACCAAATCGTCAGGGGTGTATGCTTAGGAGTTCCAGTTTCGAGCTACTCCTAATATCTCCTCTGTTTCTCTCTCCATCGTTTGCAAAAAAATTGTCTAATATGACTGGACTAATTTGTTGTTGATTAGGGTTAGTTCATAATGGTACCACACAAGAGCACCATGATAACATTCGCAACGTTTCACATCGACATATATCTATGTTTTGATAGATCCGCCAATTGTAACAAGCTTTGCTCTACAACGTTTCGGTTTTTTTTGCGTTTCCAGAACGGGCCGTGCATCGGAGCTGACTGCCCCCTTTGCCGGGTCTCCCTCTTCCAGGAGATCTGCGACGGCGAGGTTGTCTTCGACGAGAAGGAGTGGTTCGCCGTCAGCGACCTCGCTAAGGACCTCGTCCTCCGCCTCCTGAGAGTCGACCCCGAAGAGAGGCTGACCGCTGAAGAGGTCCTTTGCCACCCGTGGGTCGTCAAGATGTGCGCTGCTGAGAAGAGCAATCTCCTGGACACGCCAAATGTTATCAACAAGTAAGTGTCTTTCTTGTATTACTGTACAATTTGTCGAAATAACGAAACGGTAACATTTTCTAACCGAAATCAGTTTTGGAGCGTTCTACCATCAATCTTCAATTGAATGAACAAAACATCCATCCATCTACAGAACAAATCGTTTCCACATTCGCCTTTCAAATCCTAAATGTTATTTTAAAAAACTGTTGTTTTTTCGAAATTGAAAACAATATCGTTGGGTACTACAGTAAATTCAGATAGTACCATGAATTCAAAACGTTTTTCAATTGACATTAGTGATCAGGACCCCAATATGTAATTTCAAGTTCTGATAAACTTCATGAGAGGAATAGTCTGGTATTGATGCTGGTAATGGAGGCGTCTTTTTTTGACATGGGATGCCAACATGTTACTACAGCTGCCTTGCCTCTCATTTCCAAGGAGGCCAGGATAAAATCTCACAAGATTGTTAACCTTTTGCAGGCAATGCGCACTTCCATGGCCTCCTCTCTAAGTCCCCCAAAAAGAGACCAATAAGCGCATATAACACCAGAATCCCACAAAAATGCTATAAACTCTCGGAGAAGCTGTTCTGTAATGCGTTAGATCACCGACAATTCGTAAAACTTACAGTTTTCTAGTCATTTAACTCAGTTATCTCGAACTACATCAACAAGAGCACGTTTTTCAGTGTGAGCACCTAAAATTAAGCTTGTGGCTAGATCATTCGTTTTAACCTGACAAGCTTCACAAATAAGTGAATACTTTTTCAGAGCTATAAGGTAGCAGGGGTACCTTTTGCGCATTACCATGGCCTTCTCCCGAAGTCCCCTAAAGGAGACCAGCAAATTACAAATTCTCCTATAAGCGCATATCGCACCTGAATCCCACAAAAAGACTATGAACAGTCGGAGGAACTATTCTCCAATGCCTAAGATCACCGAAAATCCGCAAAACTTACAGTTTTTTTTGGTAATTTCATTCAGTTATTTCCAACTACATCAAAATTGCACATTTTTGCAGAGCGGCACTTTGAAATTAAACTATGAGGATGTGGATGGTAGTGGTGATTGGGTTATTGTTGCTACTGCAAACTGCAGGTGCCTGCAATGGAATGTAGGAAGAACTGTGTTTTGACCTCCTCCCAGGTAGGTAGGGATCCAAACTAAAGCGAGGTTCCCTTTAGGGGACTTCTAGGGTTCTTTGGGGAATCTAGCACGGAAGCCTGTTAGCTTATTATTTATACCTTCCGTTTTGCATTTAATCAAGGAGATTCAGTTTCTTGGTAAGCAAACCCCTTACCAGGTCCTTGATTAGTTGCTCGCTCTGAATAGACCTCCTTGGGCAAATCTGCGACAGGCGAGTGCTGGGCACTCAAATATTATGTGGGATGCCGTTTCGTCAGCCTTTTCACGTAACCTGCATAGGGTTGAACTTAGTGTAGGTGGAACCTTGGAGGTGCGAAGCCAGTTATGAGACCCACCGTTGTTTTTAGTTCTCCATGGTTTTTGCCAAGTAGCCATTCTGTAATTTTGGTGTTTGGTTCCGTCACCATGAATTTACTGTGGACATCTTCAATATTGAGCCTTCGACTCGTGGTTTGTTGGTTTACCATCGTGTTGATGGTCCTTCTGAAGACATCCGTCTAAGGGCCTACAAATGGGGTTTGGGAGCCCCTTGTGAGCACGCCTTCTAGGTGGTCGTCAAGTGCAATCGTGCAACAGAATTTGAATACTTACTTATATCATCAAAACGAAAGAAAGTTGAAATCTCTCAGCTAAGAAACAAGCGAAACGTTCTACAGCTATAGTTCGGAGTTGATTCGTAGTTCGTAATTGGTATGTTTTATAATACCCCATAGGGAGAGCTTACTCGTCATTTATAGGCTCGATGATCTATCAATCACTCCTAACTTGAATTAGTTTCTATCGATGCAGGAAATCACTTTGGGTAGGAGATACTCTCTGGTTTGAATAACATGAGCCTTACAAAACATCTAAACTAAACTAACTAAAACTTAACATCTTAAGACGTTAACTTCTCGTTACCAGATATTCCTGTACACCCTGGCACCCACTCCAAGCGAGTTCTGTTACATTTGACTTGACCCGTGTTTCCCAACCTGTGTGCCGCGGCACACTGGTGTGTCGCAAAGGTGGGCTAGGTGTGCGTGGGATAATTCAACTTAGAAAGGTAATGCGAGCATTGTTGCCGTTTTCAACGTCTTACTTATGTGAGGCATCTTTTTCGGCTATGAACCAAATAAAAACGAAGAACAGGTCACAGCTTCAATCAGTAGAGCACGACATGAGATTGGCCTTGTCAGTTGTACAGCCTCGTAAAATGGAGTTAGAGAAAAAACATCAAGCCCAAGTGTCACATTAATAAAGAACATGACATGAAATCAATAATAAAGATAATAAAGTAGTATAATAAAGTAATAACAAAGAACTTTTGTAATAGAAAGCAAGAAGTATTTTGTTTGCTTTTCTGAGCTCTACTTTTATTGTATTTGATTAGGACAGGTGTGTTAAATAGAATGAGTTATTCCTGAAATGTAATGTTTTCTTTCCTTTTCCTAGAAATTAGAGTAGGTGTGCCGCGGCTATTTGTCTTTTTTTGTAACTGTGCCGTAGGCTAGGTTGGGAAACACTGGGCTAGATTGTTGAGGGTTTGAAGGGACTTACTGTTTAAGGGATGTTCACTGTGTCAGTACTTTGTGTCAATATTAGGAATAGAAATTAGTAATTGATGGTTTTGGACGACCGCTAACTATTAGTTTTGGTTCTTTAGGAATAACTCGGCGTCGGAGCTGTCGTCTATGGCCGACTCCGCCATGACCCTCAATCGAGTGCTCGTTCAGCAGCTCTCCCTTTGCGACCCGCCGCCGTCAGGGGACATGTCCCTGTCGTCCGTCCAGTCCTCAACTCTTCTCCAACGCCGAACGACGAAAGCCGTCTAGTCAACACAACCGACGACAAAAACGACAACAAAAATACATCAAAAAAACATAAACAACCACCTCTTTTTTTTATTTCTCTTAGGGAGCCCCCCCCCCCCCCCCCTTATATTGCATACCTTTTGTTTTCTTTTGGAACAAATCTCCTTTGAGAGAATAATTTGTAAACAAAAAAACGCAAATCGTTGAATAAATGCACTACAAAACCTTTTTCTCCAGGTTTCGTAGATGGAGTTCTATCTCATTCCCCGTAGTCTTTAAAAAAAAACTCCATTTCGAGACGCCAGGAAGCCATTAAATGCCTTTCCTGTCATAATTTCCATTAGTTCAAAACAAATCAAACAAGAAAAACTGTCATGGACAACGTTTTTCATGTGATTCCCCCAATTCACAAACACTTCCATACTCCTGCCTACGTATTCGTTCAACTTGTATATTCTAACAGAACAACCGACACACACACAAAAACCCCACTTCTTCATTGGTGTCAGTATTTATTCGTTTTGATTCGTGTCAGCGTTGTTCTACTACCCTTAATCACCCCCTTTTACTACTAAATATTAGGTAATAAACTTTTTGTTTGTGTAAAGTTAAGAAAAAACACCGCTAAGTGGATTTTGGTAAAACACCACAGAGGGATTTCAATGTTTTGCTCGGTTCGATCGAGGGGAAAAAAAAGTTGAAAATCGAAAGAAATTTCAATCGAATATTGAGGAATCACGTCACTGTTGAAACCTCAAAGCCTTAAAGCATCTTTCACCTTTTTTGCTCGATATAATGTACTGTTTGTGTAAAGATTCTAGGACTAACCATCCCGCATATTTCCCTATATTTTTGTGTTTCACTTTTTGTTATTACCGGAACCGGTAGGGCAACAACGCTGTTATCTAGTCTTCCGTCTTAAATTATTCCGAAAAAATTAAAAAAAAAAACGAGAAAAAAAATTAAAAATAGATGAATTAACAAAAATTACGAATAGAGCTTTTTCGCTTAGCATGTTGTCGTAGGATTTTTCTGCGATAGGTTTTCTGGAATGTATTTAAAAAAAATAGTTAAATTTCTAAAATTTAGAAAAATATTGCAACGTTTTCAGTTGAACTTTTCGTTCCTTCAATGTATTGTTTTGCGTCACAATTGTGAAAATCGAATTTTCTTTTTTGATATTGCGTTAATTCCTCGAGTCTCGATCCTTGTGGATTTTCTTTCGGTGTCCGGTTTTTTGGAAGTTTTTCCGTACAGGTTCCTTTTGAGAATTACCGGGGGAAATTCATTTCCCGTTTTCTTGAAGAAAGTGATTTGTCGGTTAAAAAAAAAAGACGGAAGTTTGGTTTAAATAAAAAAGGAGGGTGAATTTGTTTTTATTTGCCCGGAAATAGAAGAGAAAAAGCTTAATAAATATTAATAAAAAATTTGAACGACGGTGTTAATAATCCTGCGGGAATTTTTTCGTTTGTTTTTTCAATGTAAAGGAGATGCAAAGTCTTTTATATTTTTATATAAATTCCCTTTCACCTCTACCCCCTGTCCCCCCTTAGTGGTAAAAGTAATACGCAAAAAAAGATGATGCATTAATAATTTTTTTTTCTTTCCATGTGAGATCTTTGTTTATTGATTCTATAGACCTACTGTTATAAAAAAAATCAACAACCACGCTAAAAAGTTTTTTTTTGTCAGTGGTTTCGTTTTTTTTTCTTTCTAAGGGTATTTATCTTATGTTTTCTTGTCATGTGGGGTATTGTACGACAGTACGTATTGACTGTTCAATATGAGAAGTGTTTTTTCTGTTTTTTATTTGGGTTTTTTCTTGGATTTGGTTCGGAATAACGCTATCTCATTTTCGCCAGAGCGAAAAAAAAATGTACACCTTATTTCGTACGCCTGTATAAATCAAAATAGACCCTTTTTTTGGCATTTGACGATTAGGGTAAAATATCCGCAGTTTTTTTTTGTCATCATTTAATCAGTTTATCTCCATGTATCCATGTATTGTCTTTTTTTAGTTGTATTTTTTTTTCTTGTCAATAGTTTTGTACAGAAGACAAAAAATTTAAAAAATTATAAAAAAAAAACTTGGAAAAAAAATGAATTTTTACTACACTAACTCGTGATGAGAGATGTTGGGAAAAGATCAATAAACATCATAATTGAGAAAAATGATTTGTTTGTTCATTCCGAGTTCCTTGTTTACAATTTCTGCGTAAAGATGGTGTATTTCAGGGGTTCCCAACTAAATTTTCCAAACGATCCCTTCATCAAGGTACTAACTACAATGACGAGGACCTCCACTATTTCCTAAGCCTAAAATTACCTGAAAAGAGTCAAACGAATCCTATACATACAAATCAGGATTTATTTGTGAAAATACAGGGTACCTACAAGTACATTATTAGTTTTCATTCTCACTCCTCAATTAGTGTGATGGGGAACGGACGTTGGACACAGGGCCGGCGGTGGACGTTACGTTAGATACACGGGCTTGTGAAAATTTGAGTATTGGTTAGTGGCGGCATGCAGCGCTAACCAACTTTAAGTAGGCATCTACAAAGTGACAAAGAAAAACCCGAAGGACCACAGCCCAATTGGCTGAAGAAAAAATGTGTTTGTGTTTGTACGAACAAGAAAACGTAATTTTGGTAGTAGGTATATTAAAATCACTGAAATCCGGCGAACAAATTAAAAGATGAAAATAGAGGAGTTTTAAGAGTACGAAACTGAAAATTTTCTTGATGTTCATTTATTAAAAAAATGAAAGAGGAATTGAAAATAGCACAAGTAAAATAATATATCTAAGGAGCTCCTTTTATCAAATGATACAAAAGAAAATACGAAATCTGTTGTAAAAACTGAATAACGGAAATATGTTGTACATAAAACAAATAAAGAAAATGTCCCAGGTGAAGTTCCGAGCTCCAAGAGTATGAAGTGTGTTCAATGATGGTCGTGAAATAGATATTTAAACTTTCTGACCTTGTCCGTTGTCTGTAGTCAGCAGCAGTGGCGTTATGGCAGCCACTAATTCCAAAGGTGCGTCCACCTTTGAGGAATCAAGAGGATATGGTAGTTGCGAGAGACTGCGCAGAGTGCCCAGGATAATGCAAGGATGGATTTTCGGCTGATGAGGTTTCGAGAGAGATCGAGGTTTGTTACGTGGCAGCAACGGAGACGGAATGGGATACGCGAGTTCGGTGATTCTCGAGGCTCTCGCCGTTGATTTTTTGGGGGTGCAGGGTCGAAGAGGACAATCAATCAATCATGTCCTGTGGCTCCGTCAGGAGCATAGGGCCTCAATGAATGCACGCCATCCCTCTCTATTCAGTGCCAGGGCTTCAACCTCCCGCCATGTCTTGCCAACCATCCGTATTTCCTCTTCCACTGTCCTCCTCCAAGTTCTACGAGGTCTACCTCTTCGTCGAAAACCCTGAGGATTCCAATTCAGCGCCTGACGCTCTATCGCCCCTCCATCTTTCCTCAGTGTGTGACCGATCCATTTCCATTTCCGTTTTTTAATTTCCACTGATATCGGTTTTTGATCGGTTTTAACCCACAGTTCTTCATTAGAAATCACATCGGGCCACCACACACCGAGGATCCTTCGCAAACAACGATTGACAAAGGTCTGGAGTCTTCTGGTAAGTACTTGGGTTACTCTCCATGTTTCACAGCCATATAGGAGCACTGACTTGACGTTAGTTGTGAATAATCGGAGTTTGGTTTTTAATGTAATATTCTTGTTTTTCCAAACTGGATATAACTGCACAAAAGCCCCATTTGCCTTTCTAATCCTTGCCTTTATATCTTCGTCTGCTCCTCCCTGTTTGTCAACATGGCTGTCCAGATACTGGAATGAATCCACCTGCTCGACCGGTTCCCCGTCTACCTCCAAAACACCTGTCATTCCAACATTCATGCGCATGTCCTTTGTCTTTCTCACATTTATTTTAAGACCTGCCATCGAAGAGTAGTGACTCAGGCTATGCAACTTGTTCTTCATGTCGCTCATTCTCTGTGCCAGCAAGCATACAAAGAGGACAGGGGTCGATCAATTAGTAATCACATCATCATCATCGGCCTTTTAGGTCGTATTCTCGAAACATTCACTTGATCATACTTGTGCTTTGGCCTAAACAGTATGATTAAGGAAATTAAAAGAAAGATGGCTAAATAAAGATAAATGTACGTATAATGAACGTAGAAAAACAAGTGTTCTCGGTCCTACCTACCTAGTACCTTATGGCCATAGGAGGAAATTCTGTACAATGGGTAAAATTATTTCTACCGTGATTCCGATGAAATGAGGACCTTCTGGCTTGTAAGGTGATGTGTCCAGGACTCCAGCAGCTTCCAGGCACCTCGTGGCAATGGCAGGAGGGGGGTGGCAGGGGAGAAATACCTCTCAGTTGTGTTGAGAGCAGCCTGAGAACAGATCTCTCACTTCTGCTCATTTCTCAGATGCAGATGTAGCTGTGAAACAGATTTCTGTCAAGGTGGAGCTCAATCCCGGAATATAGCGGCCTCCAGACACCACGAGACACAGGTGGGAGGGGGGTAGCCTGGCTAAAGCCACCAAATCCGCCTAAAAAAGGCTCACAAACTTTTTTTTTTTAAAGTAGCACACATTACAAGGAATGAAAAATTTTTTGTCTCCAAAATCAAAAATCACTCGCATTTTGCGTTTTAGACCTTTCTGAACAATTTTGGTTTGTCTGTCTGCTGTCAATAACTTGTTACGGGCAAAACTAAACGAAGTTTAGTCCGATTTTGATGACACATTGTAGATATCCCCATGGTGTCATGACCCCGGATCAAACAGGATGACAGAACTTTGGGAGTTCTTGATCAATTTGATTTTGATTGTTCGGTTTGAATGTAAGATGGTCCTCCTATGAGTTTCATTGGATCAATAGTGAAGTCCTTTACGCGCATCTAAGATTTTTTTCGATGAAATTTTCGGGGTTGTTCAGTTTGATGTGTAGATGGTCCTCATGATTTAACCCCCGGATCAATAGTATCTCTGCGCACCGTTGGCAAACGTGAAATCCTTGTTCGGATTGATCTCAGAGTTCTCGAAGTGATTTCGATGAAAAGGGATTGTTCTGAACTTATTATTTATATTTTATAGTTTGTTCAATAGCTGAACATGCCTACCTTTATTTTCTCAAGATATGATCCTGCATAACAATAAATTTACCCTAATTCAATATTTACTTCGCCTTATTGAACGAAGTTCTTTAATCAATAATAATTTTCAATGATTTTTTTAAATTTACACGCATTACTAAAGTGAAATTGATACATTTATTGACCAAAAGTCAGCTTTCGTCGTAATAATCTACACCATTTCCTGCAAACTAACTAAAGTGCAACTTCCTAAACTTAGAACTAATTGACAATGGTGGGACAAAGTAAAGTTTACACACCTCTGAATATATTAAATTAAGCAACTTAGCTTCTATTTAGCAAATAATTTTTTAACCTTGAATTTGAATTGTTCTAGACTTAACTTAAGTATATCTTCCTCAAAACAGCGATTATTGAAAAATTTTACACTGGTGTAATCGTAACATTTGATGCCTGCCGTTGTATTCTTCTTTGGCAGTGTTAATATTATTTTATTACCAGACCTGGTACTATTTTTGGTTCTCTTAAAATTTTCCTGTTAGGAGATATTTATATGCTATTGTTATTGTCGTTTTTTCTAAAAGTTAAAACTGCACGAATTCCGCCTAACAGATGCAGAAAGGCAAACAAAATGCAAATCTGATAAAGAAAAAGCAGTTGACGAGCAGAACTTTAACAGATTGAGTAAATTTTTGTAAGAAGATTTGATAAAATTTGTAAATTTTAGTAAGAAGGTACTTTACTTGGCGTAAGTTGGGATATTTATGGTGATTCACTGCCTCCCCGCCGCGGATCGTGAATAGCACCGGGAAAAACGCCAAGACTTCTGCCGAATTGCTGGGTTGGCAGACCTGGATAGAGAGAAATGGCGCCAAGCAGTCTAATTTGGATGTTGATAAAATCATCGGGTTTTACAAAGATTGCTGATTTGTCCTGCAATATAAAATATTTTGGAAATACACGTGTGAAAAACATTACTTCGGGCATTACTAGCGAAATTGATCCCTACGGATTGCAATAAATGATTATCAACATCAACAAGTGATTACGCACGAGCAAATGACGGTATGACAGGGATATTTAGTGGGGAGTTGGCAGCACTACTCTTATCACGAGTTGATAGTAGAAATGGCCGGCGTCGGGAAAGGTAAACTGCGGAAACCTGTTGCCGTGTTTAATATAGTTTAATATATTTTAAATGATTATCAACATTAACAGGTGATTACGCAAGTGCAAATGACGGTATGACAGGGATATTTAGTGGGGAGTTGGCAGCACTACTCTTATCACGAGTTGATAGTAGAAATGGCCGGCGTCGGGGAAGGTAAACTGCGGAAACCTGTTGCCGTGTTTAATATAGTCAAATTTAGTGTGGAAATAGTGCAGTGTAAAGAATTGAAGTGTCGAGTAATTCGTGAAATAAGAACATAACGGGAACTACAAGGAACGAGTCGTAAATTATAACTCAGGTAGTCCCTTTCTGTTCGTATCTATTCCACCAGAAGTGCCTATTTTTGATGAGTAGGACGTGGGATTCTGTGTTCACGTTTATTTTAAAGCGTGTTTTGTGAAGTTGCGTCAAAAAAGTTCGTGTTTTCGACGTTTTTGGGGGCTTAGAACTTCGAAAACGGGAACTTTGCGGGCTCCGCGGCGAGCGCCTATGTATCCCTCCGCCAGCCGGCTCGTATAGGAGAGCGGCAGGTTTGAACCAGTCTTCGGTCGGTGCTCGGGCGTGGCGGTCTCCGGTAGTCTTCTCCGTTCCGTGTTCGCGCTAAAAGTGTTCTATCTTCATCTTTCTACCGATTCGGAACATGAATCTTCGTGGATTGATGCAACGGAATGCGGGAACATGCAAACACATTGGTAAGTACCAAGTATTTTCCTTTAAAATCTCTAATAATACTCGTAATTCGTATAGGCCTTGAATAGGGAGGTAGGTGCCGCGTGTTTAGGAAGTCCCATGCAATGATTGATCAATACAAGGATAATAGATTATAATTGGTCTAGGAGAGGTTATCGCTTCGACTTGGCAGCGGTATCGATATTACGATCCTATAAAAACATCGATCCTAATACACATCGATATATTCTTATCAGAAGGGGCCTCCTATTCTGAACTTCTGCCGGTTATAGGTAGTACCAGCTAAGCCCAAGAGGAATAAATAACATGATACAAATCCATTTCAGACTTTTTTCAGACCAAATTCGTGAAAAAAACAAAGGTTTTTCTTTAGTCTGATAGTACTTCTATTTTCTCTCGAACCATCTTCCGTTTTTAAAGTTTTATAATGCACGTATAAACTCGCTAGTGTGATTGTAGCTTACACTTTAACGATTTTAACTAGTTTAACGATTATCCGTAGTTGAACGCACTCTCATAACACTTCGGAACAGGTAGCAAATCAAAAATAGTTCCCTAATCATATGTATATATTCCAACTAGGCTATTCTCTCAATGTGCAAACACGTTCTTAAATATGTATTATGCACGTATAAATTCACTAGCGTTGAACAAACATAAATAAAACTTCGAAACAGCCAACATATCGAAAATAGTTCCCTGATTATACGTATATATTCTAACTATACTATTCCCACAATGTGAACATGCTACCTATGAGTTTAACGATTATCCCGTAACATATGCAATTGACATGTATACTTATAAATTCACTAGTGTGATTCACTGTGGCACACACTACCTATGATAAACAGTTGATCACTGTGGGTTTAACACTCGAACACACACATAACACTTCGGAACAGCCAACATATCGAAAATAGTTCCCCGATCATACGTTTATATTCCAACTATAATATTCCCTCAATGTGCAAACATGCTACCTGTGGGTTTAACGATTATCCTTTGTCGAACACACACAAGTAACACTTCGGAACAGGCAGCACCCATTTGGCTTATCACTAATATAGTTGCTCCTCATGATCCTTGAAAAATCGGATACTATTTTAAGAATGTGTTTACATATATTTCGTAGGGTAGGTGGGGGCAAACTAGAAGACTGGAGATCAGAAGGCATCCTACAGTAAAGTTTATATGCAAACATGGATTGGGGCGCAGATCTTTGCCCCATCTGCTGAGAAAACTAATTTTAAAACATGAAAATTAGAAAATTTATTCTGGTATGTCAGTACAATATGGTGTGTCGAAAACACACACTAGTGAACAGCCATTGTGATTTCTGCTCATATTTTGGCCAGTGTTCTATCTTATGACTCGATTCGAACGTGACTTGATATAACTCCAAAAATCATTGAGACCAAATCTCTTGTGCAACATTGAAACAATCTTGCGACATTCATGAGTTGACTGCAAATACAGGAATGAGGTGATTATCGTCTTCTCCGAGCGGCTGTTTGACATCTGCACACACATTCTCCACTCTGAGTATAAAATAACGAAAAACACTGGTTGGAAACTAAAAGCTGAAGGCTTTGATTTTAGCATGAAAAATCGAAAAAATCAATGCATGAACTAATGGAGCAAAATGTTACATCAGAAATGGAAAAATGAACATACCTCATTGTTATTCGGAGTAGCACCATTGAAACTGAATTTGAACGTCCACGAGGCGTTAGTCTCCCCCCTCTTCGGTGGCAAGCTTCTTCAGGAAACCACTGCGGCCGTTTGCCCCATGCGGCCCTTTGCCCCCACCTACCCTATTTCAAGTCAAACAATTTTCCAACTAAACAAACGAGGCCACATTGTCATCAAACGTACACGAATCATTTTTATAAAGGCAAAAAAGTGTTCGTACAGTCCAAAACCGAGCTCGAAAACCTTAGTGGGCCCCCCGCTATGATAACTTCGAACAATAGGACTTCTTCTAATCGACTAGTTTTTGAGTCATACTGGATGGTATCTGGGAGCACTCGTGCCGCGCAGGCATCTGAGTACATACAGTACAATATCAATACAATATACGAACAATAACGGCAGGAGTGCCCACAGGGGGGGGGGGGGGGGCTACGACGCAGAATGGGCACCCCTGATTACGATAACAAATCATGAAAATTGTTAAACAATTCTGTTTTTGAAAGTTGTTTAAGAACACTTACAGTTTTTTTCCATCTCTGATCATAGAACGGAACGGATTTGTGTTCGATTATTGTTTTTTCTCATGTTTGTATTAACCCTTGCTAACCTGTATCAATTCTATTAGACTTCCCTGTATTGTGAGCCATCCATGAAAATGCTAATCCTGTAATTTTTATGATTCTAGACCTCTGGTAGTTGCTATTGCGAGGGGGGGAGAGAGTCTTGATTGATTCTGAACTAATTTACATGAACTCGTTTGATTGTGGAGACTTTGTTCTTTCCCTTTTCTAAAAAAATGGCTCTTGTGTTCGAGATTCCCAATCAGAATAATAACGTTATATATCAGCTGGAACCCAGATGTCCGAATTAGCCTGCCTGGTTAATTGAGAAAATGACACATTTCTGGGGTGTACGGAGACATTCTTATCGAGTGTATCCCATCACCTAGCTACCACCATCACCTTATCTTTTCCCTGCTGTTTTAATAATCTCTTTCCGTGCTGCTGTGTACAGTGTAAAAAAATTGGGTGAAACTACATGGAAAATGGAGTAAATTGCCGCCAACCGCGATTTTTTTTCTCAACCCGTTGCTGAGATATGCTATTTTTAAGAGTTTTTTCAAAAAATCGCGTTTTTCGCCATTAAAACGCTGTATCAGAGTTACTCAGGTAGCGGAAGCATAGACGTTTTTCTCGGCAATTTCCCAACATTTTTGCACATTTGACCACATTTTCGAAATCTGCGTTAAATTTCCTATAAGATGAAGTTACTTTGATTTCCAAAACGCATCTTCCAAACACCGAAATTTTCAATCAAAGATGAACATTTTTCGCAAAGTGAAATTTTTCAAAAACTTGGAACGCTTGGCGTGACCACAAAAATAATTTTTTTCGTTGTCAAATTTGATAAAAACTTCTCCCACTTCTAAGCTTTCCAACGGCGTCTCAACCATTTAATTCTGATTGGAATTGACGGAGAAATTAAAGTTCGAATGCCAGAAAACGTGTAGTTCGTTTTAACGTAAGTTGGTAGGTGACGTACGATATGGGCCACAGAAACTGATTTTTCTCGATTTCAATTAATGTTTTCCGGCATTCAACCACAGGTTCGAATTGGGCGTTAAATTTCCTGTAAGAAGAGGTTCATTTTGTTTCCAAAATGTTTTTTCCAGGTACTGTAAAAAATTAAAAATTGAGAGTTGTGATAAATGTGTAAAAAAAATTTGGAAACAAAATGAACCTCTTCTTACAGGAAATTTAACGCCCAATTCGAACCTGTGGTTGAATGCCGGAAAACATTAATTGAAATCGAGAAAAATCAGTTTCTGTGGCCCATATCGTACGTCACCTACCAACTTACGTTAAAACGAACTACACGTTTTCTGGCATTCGAACTTTAATTTCTCCGTCAATTCCAATCAGAATTAAATGGTTGAGACGCCGTTGGAAAGCTTAGAAGTGGGAGAAGTTTTTATCAAATTTGACAACGAAAAAAATTATTTTTGTGGTCACGCCAAGCGTTCCAAGTTTTTGAAAAATTTCACTTTGCGAAAAATGTTCATCTTTGATTGAAAATTTCGGTGTTTGGAAGATGCGTTTTGGAAATCAAAGTAACTTCATCTTATAGGAAATTTAACGCAGATTCCGAAAATGTGGTCAAATGTGCAAAAATGTTGGGAAATTGCCGAGAAAAAAGCGTTTTAATGGCGAAAAACGCGATTTTTTTAAAAAACTTAAAAATAGCATATCTCAGCAACGGGTTGAGAAAAAAAAAACGCGGTTGGCGGCGATTTACTCCATTTTCCATGTAGTTTCACCCAATTTTTTTTTTACACATGTTTTGCTTCCGAGTCTACCAAGGTAGCGGAAGTATTGTTTTCACTTTCGGAATGTGAAAATTTGTTTGTCTCCAAAATCAAAAATTCCACTCGCATTTTGCGTTTTAGACCTTTCTGAACAATTTTTGTTCCGTGTCTGTCTTTGTGTCTGTCTGTCTGTGTGTCAGCAAATCCTTGTTACGGGCAAAACTACACGAAGTTATAGTCCGATTTTGATGAAATTTTCAGGGATTGTTCGGTTTGATGTGTAGATGGTCCCCTATGAGTTTCATGACCCCCGGATCAATAGTAGCCTCTGCGCATGCGCAAACGAAATCCTTGTTACGCGCATAACTCCGAGAGTTCTTGACCAATTTCGATGAAATTTTCAGGAATTGTTCGGTTTGATGTGTAGATGGTCCCCTAAAGTTTCATGACCCCCTGATCAATAGTAGTCTCTGCGCATCCGCAAACGTGAAATCCTTGTTACGCGCATAACTCCGGGAATTCTTGACCAATTTCGATGACATTTTCAGGGATTGTTCAGTTTGATGTGTAGATGGTCCCCTGTGAGTTTCATGACCTCCGGATCAATTGTAGCCTCTGCGCATGCGCAAACGTGAAATCCTTGTTACGCGCATAACTCCGGGAGTTCTAGACCAATTTCGATGACATTTTCAGGGATTGTTCGGTTTGATGTGTAGATAGTCCCCTATGAGTTTCATGACCCCCGGATCAATAGTAGCCTCTGCGCATGCGCAAACGTGAAATTCTTGCCACAAGCATAACTCCGGGAGTTCTTAATTGATAATAGTCAATAATAATTTTCAATGATCTATACAGTCATGTTATGGATACGAGGAAGCTATGTGCCACACAAACTTGGCAGACGTATTTTGTTTATGGAGCTTTCCAGGAGGAATTTTTACGACAACGCACAACTTTTACATACTTTTCCATTGAACATGTACATCCACATTGGAGAAAATTTTAAAACCCTTACAAAACTATTTAGTTGAGATTTGACGGCAATACTGATCAGTGACATAAATGTGACCGAAATTTTGAAATGGCCCATGTATCACAGGATCATGGAAACCAGCATGGAGTGATATTATACTTAGTAACTTCAAGGAAACACAACTGTTAGGCTAATATTTCTACCGCTTCAATACTTTTATTGAGCCACATTTGAAGATCCAACGTAGATTAATGTTCCTACTCGGATCCTGCTTGTCGGTGTGTTTCCAAAGCTATTAATTGTCAGCGCGACGGCGTTAAACAATATATATCCCTTTGTTATTTTATTTGCGTGGTATTGTTGATCCAATCGAGTTTGAAGTTTTTGATCGAGAGATAACCCGGGTAGATCATGAGCCACTCAATCGGCTCCAACGTCGGAACTTTAATAGTGGGAATCGAGGCGAGAAAAAGAATGGAGGCTTTTTTTGAACAAGGTAAGCTCCACGTTTGGTACCCCAGGGGATGCTCAGATAACTGGCCTTTATAAGATGACTAGTTTAATGACCCTGCTACGCAGGTTAAAAAGAAATAGGTGAATAACACAATTTTTTTTTTCGTGATTTATTATTGCGACTGAAAAATTAAATACATTTCATCTAGCAATTTTACATATCAATAAAGGTACACTCCAAGAGGGTAGGTTTACAGCAAAATCTAGCCCTTTATTATATAGCTCAATTAATTCGCACTGACTTCGATTGCACTTCTATTCACGCAGCACAACTAAATCCAGTGGTTTGTTTCGCTTGAGACGTCGGATTTCACCTTCGTTGTCCAAAACGTAGAGCATCTCCGGGTTCACGTGTTTGTGGAGGCGATGTTCATGCTTCCTTGCGTATTTTGCAATAATTTCATAGACTGTCTCCATCCTCAAATCTCGATGAATATCATCGTTTCGCATGTACCAAGGGGCTCCAACTATACTTCTCAGTATTTTATTCTGAAAGGTTTGGATTTTCTTAATATTTGATTTCTTGGTACAGCCCCAGATCTGTATCCCATAGGTCCAAATAGGGCGAAGGATCTGCTTATATATAAGCAGTTTGTTGTGAAGTGAGAGATGGGAATTCCTTCCCATTAGCCAATACATCCTTCTGTACTTGATTTTAAGTTCCTCTTTCTTCTTTTCTATGTGTTTATTCCAGTTTAATTTGAAGTCAAGTGTCAAACCCAAGTATTTAACTGCTTCAGTATGCGGTACTTTATTCGAATTGATCTCAACATCCAAGATTGGGACTTTTCGGTTAGTGAAGTTGATGTGGGCTGATTTTGATTCGTTCAGCTTCATTCTCCACATCTTGGTCCATTTACAAACCTCAGTAGTAGACGTCTGAGGTTTGCATGTTGCAGCTTCTATATCATCTCCAACAGAGAGGATAGCCGTATCATCTGCAAAGGTGGCAACAGTTGTGCCTTCTTGTTGGGGTAAGTCCCGTGTGTACAGGAGGTAGGGTACTAAACAACACAATGAGGGAGTATAATAACAATATTAAAAGTCAAAAAATCGTATATCCCAAATCCCCGAGGAGAGGACCACGTCGCTTGCCCTGGGAGACGCTTCCCCCGCTTGGGCCCTCCTTCCTTCACTGGCGGGGTCGGGGGAGGGGGAGCAGGTCGGTTGCCCTGGGAGACGGGGGCGAGAATTCCACCCGCCCAGCGTTACCCTGAAACGTCGATATATTCTGATAAGCTGGTTTTTATATAGTGTGATCGAAAACTGCATATTATTTCGTAAGGGCTTATTATTTTGGAACCACCCACATCCTCAACTTTTCTTGAACTACCCTTAACCCTTAATATCCCAAGATCCAAAAATCGTGATAAATCCTTTTTTTTTTTTTTTTCACATTTTCTTTAAATTATTTTTCTTTTACATTCTTTAAATTCACAATTCATTCAGTAAGGATGAATGATAAAATTCAATTTTATACGTATCTTGTAGGATTCCTTTTTGAGACACTCAAAACTCATGGTATCCCTTAGTTCAGCATAATATTCTGTTATTTTTTCGAGTTTTTAGAAGATATTTGTAAAACTCTAGTTACATTTCTGTCATGTGTGATACAACCATCACTAAAACACCAAATAGTTTGGAAAATTATTTTGTAACTTTCAAACTAGACAATCCCGGGAAGAGAGGTGTCTTAGTTCATGTTCTCTGACGGCCCACTTAGAAACCAGAACAAAAATAAAATAAAAAACAACCCTTAACAGATAATTTATTATGCCAATTGGGTTTTAAATTGGGCTAAGAACCCATTCTTATTTATATCCTTAATTCTCTTTCAAGGGCGAGTTTGAGGGGCTGGTGTTCAAGAAGATACCGTGTGTCATTAAGCGTTAAGCTGGCAGAACGCGAAAATGACAAATGGGAATTTAAAAAAAATTGGGCTGATTCACAGAAAAGGTAACGCACACCTTTTATCAGGATCATTTGAACATGTATCGATGTGTACTTTCATCAATATATCGATACCAGTGCCATGTCGGAATTATTTTCACGACGTAGTGCACAGTGTTAACACATTCTGATATTTTTGGTTTATTATTCAATAATAAACCATTGTAATCGCTCTTGAAAAAAAAATTTTAACCGCCCATGAAAATTTCATGGTTTACGTTTCAAAGGGTGTAGAATCCAAATCTGCAATAAAAAATTTTTCCGTCCGTCCGCCATATGCAGTACGCACGATTTCTTCCAAACGGCTGAAGCAAAAATGCTGAAATTTTCTTGAGAAATCAATATTGGTCCGACAACCCCCCAATTCTTGAGCTATCAATCTCACTTAATTTAAAGTGCCCTTTAAGGGTTGTCGAAGTTTTGTAAAATCCCTAAAAACCTCAAAAAATGTGAAGGCGGCCTAAATTTGTACTCTTTTTGAAGAACACTCCACGAGGAATCGAATGAGCCCCTCCCCAGGTCCGTAGGTCAAACCATTCCCGATCTATGGCCCGATTTATTGTGCCAACATTCGCGTTATTTTGGTTTATTATTGTTTTTATGTTGATATCAATAATTTAGTGACGTAGTGATGTAGTAATCTGGATACTGGAGTGAACTCCTAAAAGGCTTTGTAGCCGATACAGCATTCTGATAACCATTAAAAAATGTAAAAAAAAAAAAAAACGCTGCAAATTCTTTCATTGGGGTTTATTATTCAATTGGCTTGCGATCATGATTTGAATTTATACTAAGCTTTGGAGTGTGCGTGTTTCACAGTTGATAGAGCGATTATTGAATTTCAGGAGGCACACAAGTATGATCAACTGATCAATCCAAATAGGTATTTTGGTTGAGAACAGATTTACGTGCTCTATGCATATCCCCTGAAATTCAATAATCGCTCTATCACCTGTGAAACACGCACACTCCGAAGCTTAGTATAAATTCGAATCATGAACGCAAGCCAATTGAATAATAAACCCTAGTGAAAGAATTTGCAGCGTTTTTCCAACTGATCTATACTTTACCAGAAGGATTGATGTAGGATGTTTTTTTGTTTTTGAGATGCGAGCGTAGCGAGCATCCAGACCAGCAAACTAGACAGAACACACATCGAAAGCGTGGACCTATATCGATAGGAGACGTTTGGTTTTTCAATATGGCGACGGTCTAATAAGAAGTGCGTTACCTGTTCTGTGATTCTACCAAAAATTGAATTTCACTCATATTTTCATCGACATTTTTACCCTCATTATTACATTTTTAAGTCTGGTAAGCCTGGACAGGTGTAGGACGCATCTCAATCGATTTGACGTCAGAAATTACTTGGAAACGGCACCCCAATTGCCTAGGTCAATAAAAACCTCGAAAATCCACGTTTTTTGATCACTTTGATGAAGCGATTGGGTTGTCTGGAAGGACCAATTAGACCCCAAGTGGAGTCCATGTGCGAAAGAACTGATTTTTTTCATCAATCCTAAGGTTTTTTATAGACGGACATTGCAAATTTTGAACCTAACCACCTTGAAACGTAAAGGGACAAAGAAAATAACCATGAAGGAAGCGTTTTATCGAAAAACGGACTTCAGATTCGTGTTCAGCACCCCGAAAAACCCCTTAGAGAGTAGGTTAAACAAAGTTTATTTTTGAATAACACCGTATGTGGTATTCAAAAAACCAGTTTTGCGACAAAACTAGACGTGATGGAATTTTTTGATTACTTTTTTCGGTTTCATCATGCAAAAATCCATGGGAAACAGTAAAAAAAAATCGTATGCCGTTTTTTGGTTGCAGACCTGTGTAACCTTCAATTGGAGGATGCAATCCGCAAAGCGCGCCTGTTTTGCGGGTCTGTCTTCCCAGAAACTGAAAACGCTAGGCTTCGAAAGTTTTGAGGGTGGGCAAAACATCGTGAATAATCACTCTCGACGAAATCGTGTAAACCCATTTCATTAAAAACCGCAGAGTTTATATAGCTTTTCCAAGTCAAATTCGGAAATTTCCAAACCAATTTCAGAATTTTCCATTTCAATTTAAGAATGTGATCAACATCCGGGTGGGAGGGTAAAAAAGTGGGCTAAAGAGAAAGAAATAAGTAGGTACCACACAAAATGTATTATTAAAATTAAAAATTGATTTGGAAATTTCTGAAATCGGTTTGGAAATTTCTGAATCTGACTTGGAAAAGCTATAGAAGATAAGTTAGTCTATTTCCGCAAACATTAAAAGAGATGAAGCGTGGGATTGATTTCTACTGTTAGTCGAATCAGTAACAGAACAATCATTGAATGTACATTCGAGAAAACAGTGGTTTATACAGGGTGATTCCCTCGTAGTGTACGAAATTTTTTTTCGGTAAAAACTAGACCGAAAATGGTGCAGAACGACGCCAACCGCACTGTTCTATATCAACCCGTTCCGGAGATATGATTTTTCAAAAATTCTTCGAGGAAATCACGTTTTCGTGCTGTGTTATGTGCACTTTGCTTCAATGTTTTTCAATG
Organism: Creontiades dilutus; assembly: GCA_031894815.1. Taxonomy (NCBI): domain Eukaryota; kingdom Metazoa; phylum Arthropoda; class Insecta; order Hemiptera; family Miridae; genus Creontiades; species Creontiades dilutus. The sequence goes on from JAVIWC010008305.1 coordinate 1,203,626, forward strand.
TTTTAGTACATTTTCGAATTCAGGATCAAATTTCCCATAAGATGGTAGTACAGGTTACCACAAAAGTCACTAACTGCATCAAATGAACAGCTCAAACTTTAACTTATAGTAGGAAAGTTACATTTTCTTATTTTTCATCATCAATTTACTAAAAGACCACCCAAAAAACTGAAAATTCCTAATTCGCGTTTAACCAGCTTTCGAATGATATAATCACATTTATGATTTTGGTCCGATTTCGTAGAGATATTCACATTTTAAATCCGAAAAACACGGTGTATTATTTTGGTATGCAAATCAGGTACCTACTTAGTAGATAAATTATAGGTACATTATGATATTAACATGATTAACATCTGTATTTTATACAAAACAGACTCTTCAGCGGAAGAGAAAAGAAAAGTATTGTTGACAGAAAATAAGGAAATTCTGTCAATCATGAAGAAAATTATGATAAATGCATGTGCAGTAACTACAACATTATATGTTTGGTCGTCACCAATAAATGACCCTGGTATTCCTAATTCAATACGGATAATTCATCTAAGTGATGTTCCTCATATATAAGGTAACGGCACCGGTGAGTGGCCACTGCTCCAGTAGTGGCCATTTTAAAGTTTATATTTGAGAAATAAGGATTCCCGGTCTCCTAGTGGCTTCAAACTTGCAGGAGGTACAGCTCATGTCATCTTGTAGTCAGAGGTTGAACTAGGAGTGCGCAGAGCATCATTGGAAATTGTGGTAAACTTCTGAATATGACCGTTC